>CAMTZB010000004.1:13252500-14498000 GCA_947086495.1 Morpho achilles | reverse complement strand
ATTTGAAAATTTAACCGTTACCTAAGGTCAGATTTAATTATTTCACAATCACTTCTGGTTGTTCTAACGGTTAAATGCATTCGCGATTTTACTCTAAACTTTTAATTATGCGTTAAATTATATAGAATTAAATCGGAACGTGCCTATTGTAGGTGTGAACAGCCTAAAACGAGTCAACTGTAAAATTTTCCGCATTGAAACGCATTTTAGATTGTTTCCTTGAAGTGTAAATAGAAAATCTAAAAATTGTAACGGTTAATATAATGGTTTTTTTTTATTTCTTTACAATCAATACAGCATAGTTCACAACGTCGATATCAAGGCAAGGCAAATTGTTTACAAGACACCATTATTATATAAATCTATTGGACATTTCTACGTGAATATTTCCGTACCAGTCGTGAATAACTAAAAAAGTCACATTGAAATAATCTTTATTCAAATAAGCTCATTCAAACACTTTTGAATCGTCAAGGATAAATATGAATAATAAAGTTTCAACTGGTCGGAATGTTGGCCAAAAGAACAGCAAGAATGTTGGTGGTCAAACTTTTAATCATTTTCAATTTTACATTATTAAACCGTAGTGATGTATGAACCTGAAAGGATTTATTTATCATTAAAATAATTTTCTAATAATTTTATAATATGCTTCACATATAAGCATATCTCTTACACTTAATTCAAATCTTTCTGGAGACTGGTTTATTATTAATTGCGGAAATTTTATTATAGAAGCCAATACCGACACCAACGAATGAGTCCAAAAGTTTACTTTTCAAGGCAGCTATAAATAAGTTTACTTTAGTTTACATTTAAGAGAGTTATTTAAAAATTCATAAATTTGTCAGGCGGCCGGTCGTACAAACACAGCCAAATCATGTGACGGCATGTTTATAACATGTGCCGACCCCACTTAGAGTGGGATAAGGGCAGGAAGATGATGATTTATAAATTCATAAATTTGTATACGCGATTTAAAAGACTTATCGACTTCACTGAAATATTCACCATATAAATTAGGCAATCCCAATGCCTACTATGGTCAAACATATAAAGGGCTTATGTCGACTTATCAACATATTCACGCTTCGTACGGATTTATTATAGACATAAGTTAATGTTATTTAATTATTATTAATAACAAGAATTATATATTTGTCTACAACAAGAATTTGATATTTGATATTTGGCCAATCAACATTCTATAAGAATTGATGACTAATCTGCTTTATGTTTTAATAACAAAAAATTATAAAGTTATGTATTTTAATTTTAATCCTTGGGTTGTTTGAAATGGGTTAATCTTGTATATGTATAGAAATGGCTCCAACGATTTTCATGTAACTTATTTTCGGGGGCAATGAATCAGTCTAGGTTTCATTTAAAAAAGATTTTGTTATATCGCTGTTTTAGGCACTAAAAAACTGGTATAATATTATTTGAAAACATAGGCTAAATAAACTGTCATTTGTTAAGTTGCAATAGCTCATTGGGCGGTCCGAAAATTATAATATCCAAGCTCGACCCGAGATATCTCATATCCTTTTTTTTCATATTGCAACTTTTTTATATCTTACTAGTAATAACCCGCGGTTTTACCCGCGTACATACCGATCTCATTGTCGGACTAAAGATTTATTTTTGTTAACATAAAAGTTTTATTTCTTATTTAATTCATAATCTAATGAATATACAGTTTTTTTTTACCAATTTTTTACACCTTATTACATTTTTAATACGGATCCCTATTTTTTTATATAGCCTATGTTGCTCAGTAAAGATCCGGCTTTTCAATGGTGAAAGAATTTTGAAATCGGTCCAGTAGTTTTTGGGGGAAAACACTACAAACATACATACAAATTTTTCCGCTTTATAATATTAGTATAGATAATAAAATACAGAGCAAAACGCCGTGTGGTATCCGGCTGAGTAGAATAGACCACCCTCATTTCTTACCGAGGTGTCGTAAAAGGCGACTAAGGTCAGTTGACCCACCGTGTGGTATCCGGTTTAGTAGAATAGACCACCCTCTTTCTTACCGAGGTGTCGTAAAATACGACTAAGGTAAGTTGACGTCAGGCAGGCGGCTGGTCGTAAAAACGCAGCCAAATCATGTGACAACATGTTTATAACATGTCGTTCCGACCCCACTTAGAGTGGGATAAGGGCAGGAGGAGGAATGAATAAAATACCGAGCAAAACTCGGTCACCGTACTATTTTACTATAGATAACAGATATATATTTTTCATTTCAGTGCGCTCAAGTTGCAACAAATGTCGTAGAGCAAAAGCATCAGGTGTCCAGAGCAAAGAGGAGTAAAGCTCTAGGCAGCCGAGCTTTCCGGGGCAGCACAGTATGGTTCACCGGGTTAAGCGGTGCCGGCAAGACCAGCATAGCATTCGCGCTTGAAGCATTCCTCGTTTCAAAAGGTGATGATAATAAAGTAAAAGTAAAATAAAGGCCTGTTACTATCCCAATGCTGACAAAGGCCTTATATCTTTATTCAGAATATGAAGAAATTGTAAGAAAAATAGTATACGCAAAAAATTTCCTATAAAAACTGCCTATATCTATGATACAGGATACGTTCGGAAATTAAATATTAAGTTAGGCAGAACAGACTGCGGCATATTAAAAGCATAGAGATATTATTGACTTATTATTGTGTTGTGACTGAGGGCCAACATTTTCTATAAATGAATTTGTTGGTCTTCGACCCTGGGTGTATATTTGTATTTAAGTATGTATTTAAAAAATATATAAGTATATATTCACCCACCATAACACAAGTTTTATGTTACTTACTTTGGGGAAGAACGACCGTGTGTGTAAGTGTCCTATATATTTACTTATTTATTTATTATACTTGAGTAGGAAAGCATAAAATGAGCCCTATAATAATAAAGAGGAAGCAAACTAAGATAGGCAATTTGTTTCTTCTTTGTGTAGAAGTATGTACTTAAAATGTTTTACGTATTTTAAATTAAAAACGCGCCAAAAATATTTCTCTGCGCATGTGTGAGTGGTCAAAGATAAGTAGATACTGAAAGGTACGAGTCTAATCTGTTCTCTCCTCATTATTTGTGACACTCTCACTTACAGTCTTGTCTATGGCTCCCATATTCTAGTATAACTCTATGATTAAAAGATTCGAGCCAAGGCGGTACGAAGTTCGCCGAGCTAGCTAGTGTAGGAAAATTACGTCAACTTAATACGATTTGTAGGTGAATGTACTTGGGTCGAGATTTCCTCCACGTGCGCTTCAATTGAACAATTACATAATTATATTGTTGCGGTCTATATTTAGTGCTCACAAGAGTCGGATAAACCTAATTATGAATTCTCAACTTTATTAACGAGATGATAACAACATGTCAAATTAAAGATTAAAATAAATATATTTCTTAAATATATTTCTACCTTAGAAACGACTTTTTGATTCAATTTTGACTAGACCATTTTCGCAGGTGACAGTGACTTATATTTCAGCTCTAGTGGTCGTTGATTCGACTTCGGCCGAAGACCATTATATTAAAAAAAAATTTTTTTTGGAGTTCGGGTTTATTTTTTTTATTTATTTTAAAAATATATAGGAACGTTTATATTTACCAGTTGTTTGTCATTCATAATACAAGTAGTAAGTTAATTTGTGGACGGACGTCCATAAATGTGTCATTTAAAAAAAAACTAAGAAGTCTCAAAAATGCAGCTCAGTGGCGATGGAAGGTTCAATTCCAGGAACTTTGTGCGGCTTCAGATTAGATATTAAACCGCGTTAATCGGTATCTGGTAAGTTATCAAATACATATCAATTAAAAACCTCCGCAACCTTTTTTTGCGTTTCATTGTACGTAGGTTGTATGTTTAAGTACACAAAATTTTTTTTATCCGGTAAATATCGAACCTTCTATTCGACATTGGGTTTTTTTGTCAATTTTGTGTGATATACGTTTGGTGAAGGCTGATTCAATTTCTTGTTATTGTTTCCTTTATTTTTTTTTATCTATTATCGTTTTAAATTGAGTGAATATTTTTATGTACTTGTATATGTGGGTTTGAGTGTGGAAATAAAGAGCGTAAAAAATTTGCAAAATAACATAACGTTCAAAAGTGGAGCATGCGTATATGCCCTATTATGGTGGTCGGCTTAGTATGGTCAATGTAAGCCTTTATTTTCCTTCAAAGAAAGAAGAAATAAATCATTCAGTATGTGTTAAACACTGGCCGAAAAAAATTTCTTGGTGTCGTAAAATACGGCTAAGGTAAGTTGATGTCAGGTAGGCGGGCGATCGTAAAATACGTAGCCAAATCGTGTGACATGTTGTGCTGACCCCAATTAGAGTGGGATAAGGGCAGGGAGATGATGATGAACTAAACAAATCGCTCTATCAGATGAATAAAGTCACATGGAACATTCTTCGGATAAGGCGAAATGTCCTTTTATGATGATGAGTTTCTTCACAGAAGAAAGGGTTTTTTGGGACCAGTTATTTAACTTTAGTTATAATTATTTTTATTTTAACAAACACTCATAATTTCCGTTTTAAGTCAACTTAGCAAAGGTCACAATTTATTCATTATCCCACTCTAAGTGGAGTCGGCACAACATGTTATAAAAATGCGGTCACATGTTTTGGCTGCGTTTTTACTACCGACCGTCTGCCTGACGTCAACTAACCTTAGTCGTATTTTACGACACCTCCGTCAGAAATGAGCGTGGTCTATTTTACTAAGCCGGATAGCACACGGTGGGTCAAATTACCTTATTTGCCTTTTACGACACCTAGGTAAGAAATGAGAGTGGTCTATTCTGCTCAGCCGGATACCAAACGGCGGAAAGGGTCACAATTTATTTTTCTCTTGTTTATGTCTATTATTTACCTGGTGTGCAATAAATAATTATTCATTCATTATTCTTATTAATAAATTCTTCAGGTATACCAGCATACGGTCTAGATGGCGACAACATTAGAACAGGTCTCAACAAGAACCTCGGCTTCAGCAAGGAGGACCGTGAGGAGAACATCAGACGAGTGGCTGAAGTGGCTAAACTATTCGCCGACAGTGGGGTTGTGTGCCTGTGCAGTTTTGTTTCACCGTTTGCTGAGGTAAATATATCGAGAAATTGATATCCAAAACATTGTATTTAAATGCAACGAAAAAAAATATATATTTATCTTTTAATATTCAAATAAGTTAATCTTGTATTGAATTTCGGAAAAGGCTTCAATGATTTTAATTGATTAAATGATTTTTAATAAGAAATGAACGTGGTATATTCTACTCAGCCGGATACCACACAGCGGGTCGAGTTGCCTTAGTCACCTTTTACGACACCTCGGTAAGAAATGAGGGTGATACTATTCTATTCTGCCGGATACTACACGGCGTCAATAAAAACTATACTATTGATCATTATTTATTTTCAACAATTATACAAGTACGGCTTTTGCGTTTTCCCTTTCTATGTTTCGTTTCTTTGTTTGATGATGAGATTTGAAAAATGATAAAAAAACAGTATAATGTGCAAACGTAATAGTAGTTATTTTGGTACTAATTCGTTCTACGCGGTATATTTAAAAGAATTACTCCAATTTTGTTTTGATATAAGAAACTCATAATATTCTAACTAATATTTCGCACTGGGAGTTTATCAGAATTATGATAATGTAGCCTATAAATAATAGTTATAATTCATATCTTGAAACTACTTATGTGCGTTTAATTATGTGACCCAAAATCACAAATAAACGTTATCAAAAGTTTCTAATAAAAAGATTCAAATGTGTAAAATGTACGTCACGTAAATCAGTATATATTTGTAGAGTTAATTAAAATTATCAACCAGTGTATCGATACATCTTCGCTCATTAAATATTATCGATATTGTTGCTATACATTTGTTTTATTAACAAACATTAAATTTTTATCAATACGCCGTGTGGTATCCGGCTGAACAGAATAGTACCACCCTCAATTCTTACCGAGGTGTCGTGAAAGGCGACTAAGGTAAGTTGACCCACCGTGTGGTATCTGGTTAAGTAGAATTGACCACCAACTTTCTTACCGAAGTGTCATAAAATACGACTAAGGTAAGTTGATGTCAGGCAGTCGGCCGGTCGTAAAATACGTGTTTATAACATGTTGACCCGATCCCACTTAGGGTGGGATAAGGGCAGGAAGATGATGATGATGATATAAGTAATCTCATAAAAGCTGAAAAAGAAAAATTAACTAAATATTTGGATTTAGCTCATGAGATTACCGCCATGTAGAATATTGACTCAACAATAATTGTTACAATTGTTGTATCGGTAAACGGTCTACTAGCGAAGAGCCTCGACCAAAATCTCAAGAGGATCTCGCTTAGTTGTTGGATCAAAGGCAGGATACAGAAGGCGGTGTTGCTTGAGACGGTACGCATTGTGAGCAGTACATTTGTACTCCTTTTACTGTGTTATTTTCATATATATGTCATGAAACTACGGGTTATTGACTAAAATTATCAAATTAAGCTCTTGATAAAATGATAAATCCCTCTGATACTTCCTGGATCGATCTCATTTTTGTGATGGAGATGTGTAGTGTGTCAAGACTGGATAAAATTTTAAAACAATATTCTGGTACTTCGAGTCTGGGTATATTTAAGTATTTATTAAATTAAATTTATTAATATATTTCCTATTTAGTTACAACAAACAAAACGCTTATTATTTAAAATTTAATACAAAACGGTCAACTAGTAGTACACTAGTACAGGGCTTCTTAAACTGTGGATCGCGACCCCCAGGGGAGTCGCGAGACTACTGAAAGGGGCGTCGCAAAGATCTGATACTTTTCAATCATTATTGATACAACTACATGGCTGCAGCTGTCCTTTAAAGAACTTTGCTAACAAAGATTTGTTGATATTTCTCCTCCTAAGTTCCTTCATTACCCCTTTTCATTAAATTTAATTAAATAGATTTTATTAAATTTATGATTGGTTAGTTTACAACAATTATAAATAAAATTTTAAAATTAATATACACACTATGCACAAATATAAATACAAATAAAAATCATACAAAATACAATAAAAAAAAAAATACAAAATATAAAGTAAAATAGTGCGATATTACATCTACATCTACGGTTAATATATATTTCATTATATGGAGGAGGGGGTCGTTTAAAATTTCCTAAGCTTGAAGGGGGTCGGTATATAAAAAAGTTTAAGAAGCCCTGCACTAGTACACGGTCAATTAATAGTGCCCTTACCTTAATTACTATTCGTAAAAAGAGTAACCGTTGAGTTTCTTGCCAGTCCTTTTCGAGCGGATTAGTTTCCAAACTGGTATTTATGGTATTGTTATTGGATATTAAATTTCTAACAGTATTTATTGATTTGACTGGCCCGTTGGAGCAGTGGGTAGTGACCCTGCCTTCAGCTTCGTGGGTCGCGTGTTCGATTCCCGCCGAGGGCCAACATTTTCTGTAAATGAATTTGTTGGTCTTTAAGCCTGGGTATATATTTGTATTTAAGTATGTATTTAAAAAATTATATAAGTATATATTCACCCAGTGGCGTAGCTAGGGGGTGGCGAGAGGGGCGGTCGCCCCAGGGCACCACAGGCAAGGGGGGCACCAAACTTGATAATAATTTTTTTTTTGATGAATAATGAAATCTTTTCAGAAAAAGTGGAATAAGACTCTTATTCAACTTTTTGCACATTGATTTTGTATGACTATATTGTCTACAATAAACACAAAAAAGTTTCTTAGCTGTAGAGCTCGAGAAAGAAACAACGGACTTTGCCACTCAAAAAGTGAGGAAAGTTCGTTTTTAAATTTTCAAAATAAATTTTATCATAATCTAATGTTATTTTATATATAGTTATTATCATTTTGAACCAATTTAAATTTATATATTAAAGTCATTGCGTTCTGAAGTCTAAAATTATTTAGACTTTAGAAGGGGGGGGGGGGGGCACCAGGTGACAATTGGCCCCAGGCCCCAAAAATACTAGGTACGCCACTGTATTCACCAGTTGTCTCTCACCCATAACACAAGTATTAAGTTACTTACTTTGGGGACGGACGACCGTGTGTGTAAGTGTCCCATATATTTATTTATTTATTTATTTAGAGTATTTTTTTAGGATAGAGAAGTTGCTCGCCGTACTCATACTGATTCCGACCTGCCATTCTTCGAAGTTTTCATCGACACGCCTCTCGAAGTATGCGAACAAAGGGATACTAAGGGATTGTATAAAAAGGCTAGGGAAGGACAAATCAAGGTTTGTTAAAATACTAGTATTAATTATCTTTAATATTGAAATAAGTTAATCTTGTATATATATATATATATTTTGTTTTGGGGGGAGTAAAATCGATTTAGCTAGGTTTTATTTTTAAAAAAATATCGGTATTTATCCCTGTTTTTTGGCATAAATAATTATTAATATTTCACTTTAATATAAAACACTATTTTTGCCATAAACTGTCAAGTCAAGTCGTAGCTTGTTCAGGGAAAGGGTAGTCTCGAGAAAACAAAAGGATCGATCACCACCTTCCAAAAAAAATTTTTTTTTGAAGTTTCTTTTTTTTGTTTTGAAAAAATATTACTTAGCAAGGCTGGGTCAACCAGTCGTTTCTTATTTATTCATTGAGTTTATTTTGTTTATATATATGTATATTTTCTGATGTTTGGAAAAGGCTCCAACGATTTTCATGAAACTTAGATTTTAAAGGGTTTTCGTTTTCGATTTTCCCGAAATAGAGCATGTAGGGGGTTTTGGGGAAGAAAAATCAATCTACGTAGATTTTATTAAAAAAATATGGTATAATGTAGAATTGAAAGAAAATTTAATTGTCAAACGTTATGTTGCGATAGCCGGTGGTCAACAGGCGAACCGAAAATGTTCCAAAACCCGGGTTCAAGTCCCACATGTCATCGGCGCCTTCCTTTTTTTTATTTTTTTTTAATATTTATTATACATATTTTAAAAAATTACCGAGAAAGACTATTATCTAGGTATTATATCATTAAATATATTGTATTTATGACTTTTTCCTCCAGGGATTTACTGGTATCACCCAAGACTATGAGCGACCCGAAGCTCCCGAGCTGGTCATACAAACGGTCGGCCGCTCCATTGAGGAGTCTACCATGGAAGTCATACGGTTACTTGAAGCACAAGTTAGTTTAATATATATTTCTCCTTGATGTTTTTAAATACACAGAGATTTAAATCTATACTAATTTATAAAGCTGAAGAGTTTGTTTGATTGATTGATTGTTTGAACGCGCTAATCTCAGGAACTAAGTGTAAGATAGTCCATTTATCGAGGAAGGCTATAAGGCTATATAACATCACGCTTAGATGAATAGGAGAGGAGCAGCAGTAAAAAATAGTACGAAAACGGCGAAATTTATAGCTTTTCTTGCGTGCGCTAAGTAAAAGGTAATAGTTATTTAAAAATCATGCATTACAAAATTGTTTCCCTTTAAAAGTCTTAAATTAAAAAAAAAGTGTGTGTAAAAGTCCCATATATTTAAAAAAATCCTTTTGTATTATGGGTCTCCGCAAGGTAATGCCTAATTCTATAAATTATATCTCTGTTGGCTTATGCTACTAAAGCTTCCTGCAGTAGAATTTTCGTACAAAAGTGGAAAACCTGCACACAACTTAATGAAACTGTAATATAATATTAACCTAAACATTCCGGAAGAATCGCACGGCCTTTTAGTAAAAACCATACCAAATTCCGTTCCGATACCGATTTTAAAAAATCGATCACATATAGCCAAACAGCTTTTGGGGACTTGGCTTTATTATAAACTAGCGGCACGCCCCGGCTTCCCACGGATATAAAATTACAGAATTTATCTACTCCGTATTGAATATTATTATACATAAAAACCTTCCTCTTCAATCACTCTATCTATTAAAAAAACCGCAACAAATCTGTTGCGTAGTTTTAAAGATTTAAGCATACATAGGGACATTGGGATATAGGGACAAACAGAGAAAGCGACTTTGTTTTGATCGTGATGATTAAAAAAGATATTTGAAAGATTTAGGTTATCTAGATATATTCTTAGGAAAATATAAATTTCAAACCTGCAAACAATGTAAGGAGATAAAATCTGTTATTTTTTCGCTTGCGGCAGTGATTGTGATTGTGTGATTGCGAAATCGTAGAAAGAAAGTCTGTTATGAATAGAACCATTATAGTAATAACGGAATTTTTTTTTTTTTTATTAAACGTGATCTTGAATTTTGTGTTGATGTTATCGCGTTATTTTTATCTTTAATATACTTGGAATCGTTTTTATTTATCGGTAAATACTATTATTAGTATCCACGCAAATGATAAGATTATTAAATTATAGACTGATATTATAAACTAGGTTAGAAATCTTACATCAAGGAATGTTTTTTCTTGGAATTATGGAATCTTTTAATTTTGCGGATAGTACTTTGTTTAAGTTAGACGCGATGCTGCATATTTGAAATCTCCTTTTTTAGAAATAAATATTTCATAGAAATATAATAATTAATGAATAATAAAATTATTATTATTTTAAAATACAATGGTATCCGGCTGAGTAAAATATACCACCCTCATTTCTAACTGAGGTGTCGTAAAAGGCGACTAAGGTAACTTGACCAGGCCGTGTAATATTTGGCTGAGAAGAATAGACCGCTCATTCCTTACCGAAGTGTCGTAAAAGGCGACTAAGATAAGTCGACCCGCCTCGTGGTGTCTGGCTGAGTAAAATAGACCACCATCATTTCTTAACGAGGTGTCGTAAAAGGCGACTAAGGTAAGTTGACGGGCGGCCGGTCGTAAAATACGTAGGCAAATCATGTGAAGGTATTTTTATATAATAATTATAAATAATAATTGTTATGCGAATGTAGTTGCCGTTACAACTTCTCATCATCCTCCTGCCCTTATCCCACTCTAAGTTGAGTCGGCACAACTTGTTACAAACATGTGTCACATGATTTGGCGACGTATTCTACGACTGACCGCCTGCCTGACGTCAACTTGCCTTAATCTTATTTTAGGACTATTTTACTCAACCGGGTACCACACGGTGGGTCAACTTATCTTAGTCGCCTTTTACGACACCTCGGTATGAAATGAGGGTGATCTATTCTGCTCAGCCGGATACCACACATCTTATCAGCCTTTTACGACACCTCGGTAATAATTCAGAGTGATCTATTCTTTTCAGCCGGATACCACATGGAAAGTCAACTTACTTTAGTCGTCCTTTACGATACCTCGTTAAGAAATGAGGATGGTCTATTTTACTCAGCCGGATACCACACGGCGTGCTTTTTACTTATGTTTAAAGTTATGTCCAGTATACGTAATCGGTTTTGGTCTACAGGGCATAATACCCAAACACGAAACCGCAGTCTCCGAGGTCGAAGAGCTCTTCATATATGGCAATAGGTTGAGCAGCGCAGTGGAAGAGGCGGGCAGACTGCCTCAGATAGAGATAAATGCTCTTGACTTGCAATGGGTTCAGGTAAGACTTTGTTCATCATCTTGTGAACATTTTCTATTGATGTCCCTTCCGATAACGCTGTGGATTCCAGTACCATCACCAATCTCGGTTAAAATATTAATCTAATGTTATTGTCCATTGAAATAAAAATTAATTTATAATTTAGCACACAATTTCATAAATCGCTCACTTCTACTCCAATCATATCGTGTCACGTCATCCACACACCTACTATCACCAACCCCACGTTTATGAACAGGTGGTTAAAATATTTATTTAATGTTCTTGTCCTTTGAAATAAAAATTAGTTTATAATTTAGCACACAATTTCACAAATCACACGCTTATTAAAGTGACCTAATTCAAAATTAAGACTTGATTATGTAAGACAGATTTTAATCCTTATTTCAATGATTATGACATCACGCTATGAGGTATTTAAAAAAATCAGTCTCTTCTTGCTCTTATTGGTCTCTTTAGTACTCAATATGCCACATAACAATGTTTTTTTAATTAAGTCACTTACTTACTTAAATGTACTTGCTTACTTTTTACGTCATCATCCTCCTGCCCTTATCCCACTCTAAGTGGGGTCGGCACAACATGTTATAAACATGCTGTTACATGATTTGGATGCGTTTTTATGACCGGCCGCCTGCCTGACGTCAACTTACCTTAGTCGCCTTTTAAGACACCTCGGTAAGAAATGAGGGTGGTCTATTCTACTCAGCCGGATACCACATGGCGGGTCGACTTACCTTAGTCGCCCTTTAACGACACCTCGGTAAGAAATGAGGGTGGTACTATTCTATTTAGCCGGATACCACACGGCGTTGCTTACTTTTTACGTATATAATTTTATTAAAATGTTTATTTTCTACACATCTACGTGGTACTGTTTCATCGGTAGAATTTAATTAGCTCCAAAAACATTACAATAATCGCACCATTGAACTAGAGTTTAATTTTCATTTTTTCAATGTTTTACATATTTTATTTGCGTATTCTACGTTTTTCAGGTATTATCTGAAGGCTGGGCCTATCCTCTTAAAGGTTTTATGAGGGAAACTGAATATTTGCAAGTGAGTATAGTTTAAAGTAAGACGGTAAAGTAGGTGGTATAATTTCTGTTATTCCGTAAAGGGTGACTTGAACGCAATGATGTTTGATGGAAAGTTTGCCAAAAAATTGTTTGGATAAACGTTCTTTACTATACTGATATATGCAGAAAACAGTAATTTTAATAATAAACTTGCTTCCAAATGTGGAAGTTCTAGATTTCTGCATTATGCAGAACCTTGTCTTTGGAAAATCAGTTTATGGAATTAGGAAATTAAAAAAGTTAGTCTACACTCTACAGAAATAGAAGTCAATGAAAAATTATTGTATGCACCTGTTAAAATAATAAAGAGAAACTTCTTTTTTGTTTTCTTTTTGTGGTTACTTATTATTATTTATTTATTCATTATAATGAAACAATCTAATTTGCAAAGTAACATTCAACCCTCAACCATCTTGAGTCCTTTAATTTGGCGTAAAAACTCTACTCTCTAAAAACTCTAGGAAAGCTTTTTTTGTCCATATTGTACGTCTCTTAATGCACTTCAGTAATACATGTTTACAATTTTTTATTCATTATGCAATAACTCAAGTATAAATATATTTGTCTTCCAGACCTTGCATTCCAATTGCTTGACTCTCCCAGATGGTTCCTTAGTGAACCAGTCCATCCCGGTGGTGTTGCCAGTGCATACGGCTGATAAAGAGAGATTAGCCGGTGCGACCGCTATAGCGTTATTATATGGCGGGAAAACTGTTGCCATACTACGAGCACCAGAGTTCTACCCTCACAGGAAGCAGGAGAGATGTTCGCGCCAATTCGGCATCTATCATACCGGACATCCGTATATTAAGGTATGTGTTTTATTAATTATGCTAGCTGTATTGGCCGTTTCGCCCAAGTGAAATCAGTGTGATCATATAAGTAGATATTCTGAGTTTACCATAAAAGATAGAGACATGCTATCGTAGACTTTTTTGTAGTATTAGACGATGAAATCTTGTGACCAAACGGGTGTTAAATATGAATGTGGATGGATATGAGACTAGAGGGGGGCCTAGAAATAGATGGTTGGATTTGTTAAGTATGATATGCATATAAAGGGACGAAGATAGAAGGGAATGGAAGAGAAATACATGCTTTGCTGACCTCCATAGTGTGGGATAAGGGCAGGAGAATGTTGAATCGGTACCGTACAAAATGTTCTTAATGTAATGAAGCTTTAGTACAGATAAAATAAATTTATTGATGTTGATAAAATAAATTTATTTCGGGCGATGGAGCGAGCTATGCTCGGAGTATCTCTACGTGTTAAAATCAGAAATGAGGAGATCCGTAGAAGAACCAGAGTTACCGATATAGCTCAGCGTATCGCGAAGCTGAAGTGGCGATGGGCGGGGCACATAGTGCGTAGAACCGATGGGCATTGGGGTCTCAAGGTGTTGAAATGGCGACCTCGCATCGTAAAACGCAGTGTCAGTAGACCCCCCACGAGATGGACTAACGACCTCAAAAAGGTAGTGGGGAGCCGCTGGGTTCAAGCGGCACAAGATCGTGTGTTCTGGAAATCCCATGAAGAGACCTATGGCCAGTAGTGGACGTCCATCAGTTGAAGAAGAAGAAGAAATTTATTGATAGAATTGTAATATTATTTGGTGCTTTATTAACATATATTACTTAAACATTTAATTGTGACGCGTATGGCTGTTATTCTTAAAACTACTAAAGTAGTTTGTTCCGTTTCAGATGATAGATGAATCTGGGGATTGGCTAGTGGGCGGCAATCTTGAAGTATTCGAGCGAATCCGTTGGAACGACGGCTTGGACGCCTACCGCCTAACCCCGAATGAACTCCGTCAGAAGTTTAAAGAACTTAATGCTGATGCAATTTTCGCATTTCAGGTGAGCAAAAACTTCTCTGCTATAGATATTTTTTTGATATATCGCACGCTTATTAAAGCAATGATCGAATAAGACATAAGTTTGAATTGAGTTAAGTACATCTGTAAGCTTCCTTTAACCCCATATGTGATTGTGTTGAAACAAAAATAAAATTGTGAGCACATATAATATTGGGATGAACTAATATTAGCTAAGTAAGGCAGCGAGGTCTGAATGCTCCAACGTTTCTTGGGATTATCTAAAAAATACCTAAGTATACAATATGTAAAAGAGTTATAATAAAGAGACATCAGATACTACAAGATGGAACTACAATCTATTCTTACGATGTACGGTTCTAATGTATAGAACAGATCAAGCAAATCTTGATACCTTCAGTTAGTAATAATTTAGAATTCTTTTATCGATTTTATCACAAGTTCTGAATGCTATCACCCACTGAGAAGTATTGGCAAGAATCTTGGCGGCTGCTTTTATCAGGAATATTAAATATACATTGGTAGGTTCTAACATCACACAACACTTAAATACGGGTAGATGCAGATCAATCCAACCAATAATAAAACACGATATTAACTAGCCATCATAAGTGGGTCAGTAACGAACCAATTAGACCTTACTTACTTGTCTAACCAAGACAAGCTATAACACGATCTAGAAGCTTAAGCGCCTATTATTCAAATGAGTTAACGTTTAGATTGAGACAGACTTCGCTTAAGCTCCGTTATTTTAAGGCAATTACATAAAAGCCCCTATTTTCACTAATCAACACTTGTGACACAATAAATTTGACTATTTTCGCATCAGGGATATATTCAGTTCTTTTTACTATTATATCCATAGTAGGTACGTTTTTGTTAGGTCGTTACTGACCCAATTAGATCATACCTACTCGTCTAACCAAAAAAAGCTGGTCAAAATCGTAGGAGTCAACGTTCAGAACGAGACTGAATTCTCTACGGAAAGCTCCGCTATTTAAAGGCTATCCCCACTTTCAAAAGCTTTACTTTTGCAGCTTCGAAACCCGATCCACAACGGGCATGCCTTGCTGATGCAGGACACACAAAGGCAGCTCGTTGAACGAGGATATAAGAAGCCAGTGTTACTTTTGCATCCCTTGGGTAAATACTGTTATTAGCCTTTGTTCTGGTACTTAATAATTAAAGGAATAGATTAGAATTCTGAGACGAGGATTATGATTTTCATTCTAATCCTTCAAAGCTTTGAATGTTTGGATTTGAATTGTTGACTTTGGATTAAATTAAATACTGTAAGCATTTTTGTAAGCATAATTTTCGAAAATATGTCCTAGGAATTTCTCCAAATCATTGAATGCTTTTTAGTAGTTTAACTATTAGAAAGTGTTTGTATTTAAAAATAAGGTTAACTATGGATAATAATGAATAAATTACAATTTTAATTTAAATGTTTTTTCAGGCCTTATTTTGATTTCTTGAACTCAGGAATATGACTTTTGTTATAATTATATGTTTATTTACAGGTGGTTGGACAAAGGATGATGACGTTCCTCTGGAAACGAGAATAAATCAACACAAGGCGGTGCTCAATGAAGGAGTCTTAGACCCCAATTCGACAATTTTGGCAATCTTCCCTTCGCCTATGATGTATGCTGGACCTACCGAGGTTGGTATCTATGGGATTTTTCTATATATACATCCTATAGTATTATAGCCAAAAAATCCTTGGATTACTTGGATCCTAAATGGAACATATTTTATAGAATTAAAAGGTTCTTTGTGGATAAATTATAGAAATCGGCGTTACTACCATAGTATTCCATAGTACAAAAGTAATAATAAAATTATTTTCCTATGGAACGTATCTCTTGATGATGTTTCGGTTACGGGGCAAAGCGATTGTTAAGATTGGCGTAGTGAATGTGTATCGTGCTTGTGCGGTAACTAAATATTAGGTATGAAAACGGTTTTTGCCTCTCTTCTCACTTAGCATTACCTAGATTTTCATAACGCGGATTAAAGCAGAATATTTATATCATTACTTTTTAGAGTTCCATACTACAAAAAATAATGAATTTATACTTCAGTCAGTTATTATTATTACTTTTGTATTATGGACAAAGTATAAATGCAAAGTAACGCTTAACTGTATAAAAAAAATAATTCTGTTTTTTCTAGGTACAATGGCATGCCAAATGTCGTATGAACGCGGGCGCTAACCACTATATCGTCGGCAGAGACCCAGCGGGACTTCCGCATCCTGATGGCAATGGGGATCTTTATGATCCAAGACATGGTGCGATGGTGCTCAAGATGGCGCCGGGGCTTAATGATTTAGAGGTATTTCTAGAAACATAATTACGGTTGAATTTGTGATGGTTTCATCTTATTACTATGGGGTTTATACTACATGGGGTTAGTTTACAATAATCGAGTGACCTTCGACTTCAATTGTGCGTAGAAAAGTGCGTTGAACCAGCGCATAGTGCGTAGAAACGATTGGCGTTGGGATCTTAAGGTGTTGGAATAGTGACCCTGCACCGAAATACACAGCACGGATAGATCCCTTACAAGGTGGACTGACGACCTAAAAAGGGTCGCGAGAAGCCCAAGCGGTACAAGATCCCATACGATCTGATACCATGTGGAGATACCATGAAGAGATCTATGTCCAGCAGTGGACGTCCATCGGTTGAAGATGATAATTGCTGATGAGCCTCGACTTCAATCGTGCGTAGAACTAGCACATAGTGTGTAAAAACGATGGGCGTTGGGATCTTTAGGTGTTGGGATGTTAATTCCGCATCGGAAAATGCAGCGTAGATCCCTTACGAGGTGAATTGACGATCTCAAAAAGGTCGCGGGAAGCTGAAGCCAAGCGCCACAAGATCGTATGGTGTGGAGATACCATGAAGAGATCTATGTCCAACAGTGGACATCCATCGGTTGAAGATGGTGATTGATGATGACCCTCGATTTTATTCGTGCCTTTAAGAGTTTAAATGTCCTCTGTAATGTGATATGTTTTTTCTGTTTCCGTAACAAAAATGTTTTTTGTTCCCTTATGTCAAATCAAATCAAATCAATTTTTGTGAGTTAGCCATAAGAGATAGAGATATACTGCCGCGCATTTTTTTGTAATATTGTTTGTATATTTTTTATTAGTAAATTTTTGTTTATTATGCGACTTTTTTAATACATTTTTCATAAAACCGTAATGTACTATTAACTTAAATCTTTCACTTTTTAAATTTACAATACCTTTTAGTAAAAATCCTTCAAAATATGTTTAGTGGATTTTGAGAAAATCGATTACATACGGACAAACAATTTTTGAGATTTATATGGATTGTGTTTGTAGATAATTCCATTCCGCGTGGCGGCTTACGACTGTTCGGTTGGCAAGATGGCGTTCTTCGATCCCACGCGTAAAGAGGACTTTGATTTTATTTCCGGTACCAGGATGAGAGGTATTTTTATTTACATTAATTTCCCGATGGACGCTTTCTAAAATGAGGCTATAACTTTCCTCTCATTTTGCACCATCAACGATACTTCATTAAGTAGCATTAAGTTGTTTGAACAATTTGATGTTGTTTTATTCCCCTTGCAATTGTGTGTATTTTTCTGCAATAGTAACTTTTGTCAAATTTTTTGTCCGCAGTTCTCAAGTTATTTTCTTTGTGTGCATTTTCATTAATTTTTGTATTTAAAATTTTGTTGTTATCTTTAAAATTTTACTTCTTTTTTAATTTATTAAATAGAATACTATATTTTATTTGTTTATTATAGGTCTGGCTAAATCAGGCAAAGAACCGCCCAAAGGTTTCATGGCGCCCAGTGCATGGAAAGTTTTATCCGAATATTACCAGTCGTTAAAATCCAAGATGGACACAAATTAATTAATAAATACTCATTGTATTTCAATATCCAATGTCACAAATATTAATTTAAAAATCAAATAAAATATTTTTAGTATAAATTTATCTACAAATGCGTAGTTTAGCGTTGTTTGAATTGTTTGCAATCTGTGGAATAGAAAGAGAGCTGCCATTACAAAATATGTCACTGAAAATACACATAACATCACTGCGCTTGAAAAACCATCATTTTTATGAAAATAAATTCTCGAATTTTTTTAAAACTCATATTGCCGAAAAATCCTATTTATGTGTAAAAGAAAATTAGAATTTTTTTTTTTTTGGTTTTTGTGGGCACAGTGATAATATAGCTATTAAAAAATTAAAATTTTCAACATTACGTAAAATTATGTTCTCTGTACTTATATAATATATACATATTTATTATGTAATATTTTTATAAATCTAATATTACACAAGTAATATTAGATTAATTTTATGTCTATATATTTTAATGTAGGTACTAAATAAATCAATGTCATAGAGCACAAAATAAATAAGCAGTTTCGCCGTATTCTTTTAATATTTACGTTTTTTTAATTGTGCAGGTTATAATTCAAATAAATAATGTATGAACTAAAGTCCAAATCATATCAGCTCATCTGGTTTAAGTTAGAGAGTAAAAGTAATTAAATTTATTTAATTTAAAGGTTTCAAATACTTTTTACTTAAATTAGTAAAAATGCACTTATTAAATTTGTGGACTATGGCATTGATATTGAATGACAGTAGTATATTTTTTTTAAATTTAAAATTATGATTTAATTATTCTGCTTTAATCCATGTTTCTTTATTGCATATTATAGAATTCCTTACATCTATAAACCACTTTATTTTATTGTATGTGAATTATTTTATAAGAATCTGTGGTTTCCCAGCAAATAAAAAGTTTAAATAAATTCTCGAATTCAAATACAAACGAGGTACCTTAAGGTTTTCTTAAAACATTCATGCTATGAATTATTATTTAAAATCCATCGTGCATATCAATTAAATTAAATGAAAAATATAAAATACTATAAGATATAAGATATCTCGAAAAATAATAGCATCATTTCGACCGGGTTTTTTAAATCTGTTTAAATTTATATATCATATTAAATTGCACAAATTTTATTCTTTGTATAGATATCACTTTATATTTATTATTAATACTAATTATTATATATTAAATATAATAGTATATTGGTACATGTTACTTATCTTCTTCAGATGTATAAAATATAATTTATTTATCAGATAAGTGATTATTTTTAACGAGTATTTAAATATGACATTTCTCGACAATTTTAATATAAATAACCCTAGAATTCTTTGTCCAAGCTTCAATACGATAGCTCTCACACTATTATTTCAGTTTACATTCCAGTATTAACCATAGTTAATTATTGCATATATGACACATTCCAATATGTTTTCTATATAGTAATTTTAATCTGCATTGACAGGAAATAATAAATATTAAATATTTGATATCAGACGATATAAAATTTAACGTGTCGCCGTTAAGGTTTTTATGAAATGAAATAAAAAATTTAACAAGTATTTAATGTTTGTTATTATATTTTATGAAATTATAATTGAGATTTTAAAAGTATGACATTTATTTTTATAAAGGCCCGTTTACACTGTCACGCATATTTAGTCATATTCAGGTCAATACAGTGAAATTATTCAGAAATATTAGTTTATTTATTCCCTTACTTTTAAAATTTTTGCTACGTTTTTTTGAGTTTAAAATATTTTAAGGCTGAAATTAGAATGGGTAACTTAAAGACATCTCTCTTTATTTATAATTGAATGTGTAATATTTTAGAACTTGGCCAAAAATAGAAAAGCGGACATGGACATAATAATATCGTTATAGCTTAGTATTAACATAGCTTAGTATTAAAGTAATATAATTCAACATTAAGCTTGAGTTAGATATATTGTAATCCTTATTTCAATGCCATATATGACATCAAGCTAAGAACTATAAAAAAATTAGTGTTTTCTTGCCTCTATGTATCTTTTTAACACTCACAAGTTTTGTAGCTATGTCAAGTTTTATTGTAATATGTAAATAACCTTTTTGAATTAGATCATTATTACTAAGCTTGCGATATATTTTTAAAAGCATTATGTATTTTACTCTACTCTTATACTGTAATACAAAAATTATAAAACTGAAACCAAAATTCTTATAACATACGTACAGGCCAAAAATAAAAAGTTTTATTACGATACAAGTCTTGTATGGACACATGTATGATAATATAACTTTCTAATCATAACGATACACCTATACAACCCCCAGCTGGACTAAGGAGGTTGAACCTCTACCTTAAAAAAAAGGGGATTATGAACGATTCCGCGGCACCGCAACACGCATACGCAATCGATGTTTGCGCCTTGGCGCTAACATTTGACATTTAAAAATCTTTTCAATATTTAAACAAAGTTTGGTTATTGATATTGTTTTACGTATTATAGTATGAGAGTAGATAAAGTAGTGTATGACACTGTACATAACTTGGTATTATAACACTCGTGTGTTTCTACACACTCGTGTTTTATGTGTGCATAGTGTGTGTAGTGTCATAATCTGCTATTAGATTCGTGAAATCTTTGATGAGTGTGACAGTATAAGCGGCCCTTTACAATAGTACCTATTATAATAGTGCCTAAGTGCTTGGGGATGGGCGTTGTTAATTTTTAAGAGATTTACTGAAAATTATTGTTGCAATCTTTATATCAATTATGGTGCTCTAAGCGATACAGGTGTATTTGATATACAATAAACGTGATCAAATACTGATTGTTTGTTTTATTAACCTAAAGCACAAGCACTTTTGAATTGTCGAGGATGATTATGACTAATAAAGCTACAACTGGTTCGGATTGTTACTCTTACCGAGAAGAACCAGAAAAATACTCTGCGGTCGATCTTTTAAACATATTAAATTTTACGTTAAAAACCGCAGTCTTGTATGAAGCTAAAAGGATTTTCATATCCACGCCTTTTTATCGTCAAAATAATCTTCAATTTTGTAATGTTATGCTTTACGTATAAGCATATCTCTTATACTTAATTTAAACCTTTCTGTAGACTGATCTAAATCTGCGGAATTTTATTGTAAAGGCGATGATAATGATTTTTTAAGTTTATGTATAAAAACCACTTATTAACACACTTATTCCATTCAGTTATCCTGACTTCTTTGACGAATTTTGAACCTGTGTCGTAGCTAGGTAAGTAAAAGCTCCTGTCTAGCCCACCGAAAACTATGCCTTTATGAGGATATATTTTATAGAACTAGGCGCCACCACTAACAACAATATACAAGTACTGCACACAATCAATCACCACCACAATCTCAACAATCGTTTCATCCCGCAATCGAACCATTGTCAGTAGACTCCACGACACAATAGCAATGCGATTTACAGTTTGCATTTCTCAGGTATGAGATCGGGTAGTACACTCTACATCAAATATATTTTCTTTTATTGCGGAAAATGCAAAATAATATTTATATAAGGATATAGCTCTATATTCCGTTGAGTGATCTTGAGTTTACCTGAAGCATAGTCAGGTTAAATGATTAAAGTAAATAATTGGCCACACGTAGTATTTAAAACTGGTCTGCAGTCAAAGGAATTAAAAACTAAAAGACCTTACGTAGTTCAGTTTAGTTAAACAAAATAAATTGTTATCATTGTTTGTTAATTACTCTTTATCTATGACGTGTATATCATTATCATTACATATTAAAGTGGTGACGGTTTACATATCTACATTCTGATACAGTATTGGCTCATTCTACTTTAGTATCAGTTGTATTTTAGTAGCGTGAACACGTAACATGGCTGTAAGATTAACTAGAGTTAATAAACTTATCGGAAAATGTACGCACGTGGCCGGTTTTCGATGTTTATCACATTACCCGATAGACGAAAATGTTTTTGGATTAAGCAGTGAACAACGACAGGTAAAAAATAAAATCATAAGTTTAAATGTACGATATATACGGTATATGGTAACGATAATACCGAAGGACTTAACTGATATGTTCTTAATACATTTTTTAAGATTTATCATTTATTTACTTATGGTAGGCTATTTAACAAAGTGTTTTATACGATCCATGTAGTTTTTTAGTTGTAATTAAGTACTTGATTTTCTTGCGGCTTCGCCCGTGTGGAAATCAGTGTAATTGAAAATTAGTTATTGTAAGTTAACTATAAGAGGTGTCGAGAGAGGCGACTAAGGTAATTCGACTCGCCATGTGGTATCCGGCTGAGTAGAATATACCACCCTCTTTCTTAATCAGGTGTTGTAAAATACCACTAAGGTAAGTTGACCCACCGTGTGATATCCGGTCTAGTAGAATATACCACCCTATTTCTTACCGAGGTGTCGTAAAATACGACAGAGGTAAGTTGACGTCAGGCAGGCGGCCGGTCTTTAAAACGCAGTCAAATCATATGACAGCATGTTTATAACATGTTGCGCCAACCCCACTTACAGTGGCATAAGGGCAGGAAGATGATGATCATTTATTTACTAGTGGTAGGCTTATTAACCAAGTGTTCAATACATTTCTAGTAGATATTTAGTTGTAAATTATTAAGTACTAGCTATGCTTGCCGCTTCGCCGCGGAAATCAGTGTATTTAATTGAAATTTTGCACGTAAAATTAGTTATTGTGAGTGTATTTTAAGTAAATTAAAGAGATAGAGACATGCTGTCGCGGACGTTATCGTAGTATTTTTGTTAATGTACAATTCTCTAGTACATTATTTTAGTGTATCTCTGCTTGTTTTACGCTGTGAAACGTTTAATTGCATTTTCTTTAATTACCGAGCATTTGTCGATCGCCCAGGTACTTAATAATTTAAACCTGCTAAGTTAATCCTTGTACTGACTGATTATTTATAATTACTTATTTATTTAAATTAATAATTAGACCTATATATTAACTATGAAATAAATGATTTATCTAGTTGCGGGAACTTGTTTTCAACTTCGCACAAAAAGAGCTGGCTCCTAAAGCAGCGGAAATCGACAGGGAAAACAATTTCAAAGAATTAAGAGATTTTTGGAAGAAACTTGGAAGTCTGGGCTTGCTTGGTAAGAATATATTTTATAAAATTTGTTAATATTGCTTTATTTTTCTTCCGCCGTGCTGTATCCGGTTGAGTAAAATAAACCACAAATGAAAACAAATGGTTTATCTTCATCATCATCATCCTCCTGCCCTTATTGGGATAAGTGGGGTCGGCACAACATTTTATAAAGTTACATGGTTTGGCTTCATATTTTACGAGCGGCCGCATGCCTGTCGTCAACTTATCTTAGTCGCTTTTTACGATACCTGGGTAAGAAAGAGGGTGGTCTATTTTAGTCAATCGGATACCACACGGTGGGTCAACTCCCCTTAGTCGCCTTTTACGACACCTCGGTAAGAACTAAAAGATGAAATGTATTCTCGACCTTGTCACATAGACTACAATTCGGTGAACTTATTTTTTTTATGTAAATTTAAACTTATTTAGTGGCGTGTGTCCGGACCGAAGCCTGTGGGCAAAAACAATAATTTTTCGCATTTATAATATTAAAAGCGGCCTGCCCACGAGTATAAAATATATATCCCATAAATTCAGTGTACATCATTTTGATAAATCTCGTAGGGTTTAGCCTGCGTTTGCAATCTAAGCGGAAAAAAAATGTAATTATTTACAGAAACCTCAAAAATTACAGTATTTCTCTACTCGGTATTGATTGTTATTATACATACAAAACTTCCTCTTGAATCACTCTATCTATTAAAAAAAACCGCATGAAAATCTGTTGGGTAGTTTTAAAGTTTTATGCATATATAGGGATATATGGACAAACAAAGAATGCGACTTTGTTTTATAATATGTAGTGAAGTAGGATTAGCAGGATCACGCGATCACACAATCAAGCTTTTTGCATTGCAAGCTTAATTGTTGTTTATAATTACAGGTATAACGGCTAACCCCGATTATGGGGGGACGGGAGGGAAATATATTGACCACTGTGTCATTGTCGAAGAGATATCAAGGTAATTTAAATACATACTCAAAATATACTTTAATCATATACTTTCAGCATACCATTCAACAATTATTTTACTACAATTTTTATTCCTATCATTGAATAAAAAAACAGAAAACGCTTTTTCAGACCAACACTATAAATTATTAAAGGTAGCCGGCTATGTGGTATCCGGCTGTGTAGAATAGACCACCCACATTTTTTACTGAGGTGTGGTAAAAGGCGACTAAGGTAAGTTGACGACAGGCAGGTGGCTGTTTATAAAAACGTAGCTAAATCATGTGACAGCTTGCTTATACCATGTTGTGCTGACGATAATGGCAGGAGGATGATGACTATAAATTGTTAAAGGTCAAGTACTATTAAGGCGTAATCGTGCAAAGAAAAATCCGTCTGTACTCAGAAAAATTCAAGCTTATATCCACTACAACGCTCCATTAAAATGGCGTTTTTATGACCGGCCGCCTGCCTGACGACAACTTACCTTAGTCGTATTTTACAACACCTCGGTAAGAAAGAGGGTGGTCTATTCTACTAAACCGGACACCACACGGCGGGTCGGCTTACCTTAGTCGCCCTTTACGACACCTTGGTAAGAAATGAGGACCTGGTACTATTCTATTCAGCCGGATACCACACGGCGAGAGCGCTCGTCCCCACAGTAAGTAACTTAATACTTGTGTTATGGGTGACAGGCAACTGGTAAATATATACTTATATAATTTTAAATTCATACTTAAATACATATATACACCCAGGCTCGAAGAAGCAACAAATTTTTGTTACACGGATTAAAATTAAACTCTCTTTTTCCACGTTGTATATTTCAAAGAATTCTTGCTTCTCTAAAGTTTAAGGTATAAATGATTTAAAAGAAAACAATTACATTTCACGTTTGAATTTTGAGGGTAGTAACAGAAATAAACTTTAAAATATTTTCGCAGAGCGAGTGGATCTATAGGGTTGTCCTACGGAGCGCATTCCAACTTGTGCGTGAATCAAATAAATAGAAACGGTACGCACGATCAAAAAAAGAAATATCTGCCGAAGGTAACATTTTCAGAAGTATTCAAATACTGGAAGTATTGTGCATTGTAAAATGGTAAACACTTTAATATCTGCGGAATTAACTTTGCAAAATCGTAAACAAAAATTATATAAATTATTGCTTATATAATTTTTAATAAGATCCTTTTTTATGCCTTTATTACATACTAGCAATCGCCAGCGTCTCCACCCGCGAGGAATGATTAAAACCGTAATATAGTATTTTGATAAACATAAAAATGGTTATAGAGGTTTAACCTTAACATATGCTTAACATATGTCGGGGAGTTTTATTTAGAACTTTTAGATGGGAATAATTTTGTAATACATGATTTTTGAATAACTATGAATGTTTACTCAACCCACTAAGGGAAAGCTTGAAATTTTGCTGTTTTCGTACTATTTTTATTGCTGTTCCTCTTCTATTCATTTTAGCGTGACAAATTCAAATTCAAATTCAAATTCAAAATATTCTTTATTCAAGTGGACTGTTTACAGTACTTTTGAATCGTCAAATGTTTTAAAGAAGCTACCACTGATTCGGAAGTTTGCTCCTACCGAGAAGAATCAGCAAGAAACTCGGCGGCTAATCTTTTTTATATAGCCTATAACCTTCCTCAATAAATCGACTATCTTACACTGAAAGAATTTTTCAAATCGGTTCAAATTGTTATCAATTGTATATGACATGTGTATACAAATAAATAAATAGAATAAATTTGGTCTCTGTTTTTTAACTGTAACTATCATCTATAAAAATACATCATAGTTGTAAATATAGCCCTTGATAACTGTCGCTCACAATTTGGCGCGTTTTGTAAAAATATTTAAATACTTTTTAAACTACTTGCTTAAAATAAGTTTTAATTTTCTCTTACTATGACGTGGGTATAAATTTACGGTGTTTTCTATTCAGATTATATGAACAGTCAATATTAACATAAATGAATAATTTATATGCGAAATTACTATTGAATTATTCAGTTAAACAGGTTTACGGTTATTACCTATTTCAGTTGTGTTCAGGTGAACACATAGGCGCTCTAGCTATGTCAGAAGCAGGATCAGGAAGTGACGTAGTATCAATGAAACTTCGCGCCGAGAAAAAAGGGGATTATTACGTTCTCAATGGTAACAAATTTTGGATCACTAATGGACCTGATGCTGACGTGTTAGTGGTGAGTAATTTTTGAGTTTAAACTATCGTGAGTGTTATTCATAAATAATGTATAGATCCCGGCTATACTCACGTGTTATTTTATCGGATAAGCCAGACTAGTTACAAGCCCATACGGGACTCTTATTCCTGAGCTCTGCACGTGGCGTTATCAGTTCCCGCCGCGAGAACGCCGCGTAAAGAGCTTATGAATAAGAGCCCCGTATGGGCTTGAAACTAGTCGGGCTTACCCGATAAAATAACACGTGAGTATAGCCGGGATCTATGCATTAATTATGGTGAGCAGTTTTTGGGAGATAATTATTTCTTAACTGTCGCTATCTAGGTTATCATCGAAGAAAAAAAAAAGAAAAACCTACATTGTCTAGAGGTCTAATTACCACATGTATACCACCCTAAGCCGTTGTCAGACGTTGGAGACACCCTTATGGCGACATTCCTTCGATAACCGCCGTGTGGTATCCGGCTGAGTAGAATAGACCACCCTCATTTCTGACCGAGGAGTCGTTAAAAAGGCGACTAAGGTAAGTTGAGTAGAGTAAGTATGGGTGTTTTTGTTGATGAAATTAGTTATATTTTCTAACTTTAAAATATCGATAGGTCGTGAAAGGACACATTGTACACGTATTTAATTTTAAATACATAAAAACACCCAGAATGTAAGGACCGACAAACCGTGTGGTATCCGGTTGAGTAGAATATATGACCCTCATTTCATACCGAGGTATTGTAAAAGACGATTAAGGTAAGTTGACCCACCATGTGGTATCCGGTTGAGTAGAATAGACTTCCCTCTTTCTTACCGAGATGTCATAAAATACGACTAAGTTAACTTACGTCAGGCTGATCGAAGACTACGTAGCCAAATCATGTGACAACATGTTTATAATATGTTGTGCCGATCCCACTTAGATGCTTGTAAATTTTGAATTAAAATCCTTAATTTTATTCAGGCTTAATTTAATTTAATTAGTATACCTAAGACTTAGAAAAAAGCACTACAAAAACGAACCACAAACAGTACAACTTGCTCTTTAGTAACTTTAGTAGTTTTCACAGGTATACGCAAAAACAAATGTCACAAGTAAACCGCAACATGGAATTTCGGCGTTTATAATAGAGAAAGATTTCCCAGGATTTTCTACAGCACAAAAATTGGACAAACTTGGAATAAGGGGATCAAATACCGGAGAACTAGTCTTTGAGGATTGTAAGGTGAAATTATCTACGGAATTCTATTAAATAAGTTATAGAATAAGCGTTACTTTGCGGAGAACCATAATACAAAAGTAATAATTAAATACGAAAACGCCAAAATTTAAACCTTTCCTCGCGTGCGCTAAGTAAACAGTAAAAGATATTCAAAAATCATGTACTACAAAATTGTTCTCCTCTAAGAGTTCTAAATAAAAGTCCGCGACAGCATATGTCTAGCTTTTAAGGTTAACCTACTATAACCATTTTTATGGTTATCAAAAGACTATATTTATTTGTTTTACACGGGGCCGCTGGCGATTGCTAGTATGTACATATATATAACATCACGCTAATATGGGGGAGGAGCAGCAATAAAAAATATTACTAAAACGGCAAAATCTAAAGCTTCTCTAATCTATGTCTAGCTTTTAAGGTTGACCCACTCAATCCTTTTTATGTTTATCAAAATACTATATAACGGTTTTGATCTTGCAGGTGCCAGCAAAAAATTTGTTAGGTGAGGAAAATAAAGGTGTTTATGTTCTGATGTCAGGACTAGATTTAGAGAGATTAGTGCTCGCTGGGGGGCCAATGGGATTGATGCAAGCTGCAATTGACGTTTCCTTTGAATATGCCCATACGAGAAAACAATTTGGACAAAGAATTGGCGAATTCCAATTATTACAGGTATTGTATTTATTTATAGGTGAAAATTAAACTTTGTACTCTTTTTTAAGCAAATTACCCGCACGGACGGGTGTAAACTTAGTAATATAAATATGCCGTGTTGTATCCGGCTCACTAGAATATACCATCCTCATTTCTTACACAACATGTTATAAATATGTTGTCATATGATTTGGCTAGGTGTTTTACGACCAGCCGCATGCCTGATCTCAACTTACATTATCAGCTTTTGGGACATCTCGGTAAGAAATGAGGGTGATCTATTCTGCTGAGCCGGATACCACACAGCAGGTCGACTTACATTAGTCGCCTTTCACTACACCTCGGTAAGAAATGAGGGTGCGCTATTCTACTCAGCCGGCTTCGACCGGCACTTACCTTAGTCTTCTTTTATGACATCTCGGTAAGAAACGAGGGTGGCCTATTCTACTCAGCCGGATACTACACGGCGGGTCGACTTAACTTAGTCGCCTTTTACTACACCTCGGTAAGAAATGAGGGTTTATTCTAAGCATGCCACACGACACGAAGACCGTGTGTAATTGTCCTATAATCCATATATTTATTTCTTTTTTTTATTGCCAAATTTCATAGAAATATACCCGCTTATTTCTTTTTTTTATTGCCAAATTTCATAGAAATATACCCGCTTATTTCTTTTTTTTATTGCCAAATTTCATAGAAATATACCCGCTTATTTTATGCTTATGCTTTATTAAAAATGGAATATGCGCGTGCTTTGCAACCTTAATATACTTAGTCAAAGAGGCAATATCATCTTTTTTGTTGTACAGTAGGCCTTAAAATTAACAGGGTAAAATGGCAGATATGTACACAACAGTAAGCGCGTGCAGGAGCTACCTGTACAATGTAGCCAAGTCCTGCGACGAAGGGCATATTAACAGCAAAGACTGCGCTGGAGTAATTCTGTATTGTGCCGAAAAAGGCACTCAAATCGCCCTTGACGCTATACAAATTCTAGGTACGTCCTTTTTATTTATTTATAATGAATTTATTATATTTATAATGTCGTTGGTGAAGGTAAATTAACTTACTAAGGATCTGTTTCACAACTCAATAAACTGTCAGTTGGCTTATTGGGAACATATCTGACACATATCTAGGAATTTTGCGTTACTCAGGTTTCTGATAGGCTTATTCAGCACTTAAGGTCCCTAATAAATTAACAGGTAGATCACGTGGCTGTTGTTTTGTTTATCTGCTGGATAGCAAATACCTATTACAAAATGGCCGCGATTTTTTTATAAATTTTACTTTTTAGAGACATTTGTTACTTGTTGTTTATTTGGCGGTTAACTATCCGACAATTTATCAGTAACTCTCTTATTCATCTTAGCGTGATGTTATATAGCCTATAGCCTTCCTTGATAAATGTAGACTATGTTACACTTAAAAAAAAAATCAAATCGGTCCGATAGTTCCTCAGATTAGCGCGTTCAAACAAACAAACATACCCTTCAGCTTTATTTATTAGTATTAGTTTAATCTCAATAATATTAGCTATTAATTTTCAGGCGGAAACGGTTACATAAACGATTACCCAACAGGCAGATTTTTGAGAGATGCTAAACTCTACGAAATTGGCGCTGGTACATCAGAAGTGAGAAGGATGGTTATAGGAAGGGCGTTGAATAAGGAATATGAATAAAACAACTTATTATTTTTACACTGAATAAATTATTATTTACCTTAATATAAATTTTTCTTTCCATTTGGAATATTAGTAGAATCGAGCCATAAAAATCGATACACTTATTAAAAATTTGAAAACGGTTTTTTTTTCTGTATCAATATTTTTAATATGCATTTCGACCTAAAATATCTACTATTCTTAATATCTTTGAACTACGATACACTTAACGACAAAAATTTATATCAATTGAACAGTTAGCTCAACAACTATTTAAATAGTTAAAATATTTTTAAACATGCAATAATGACTTGTTATAGCCAATTAAGGAAAGTTATTCTATTAGATAATCTTATGATTACAAGTAACGAGTATAGTCGAGTTCGCCTGATTATTTTAATAAAGCTACGTATAGAGCTCAAATTTCCAAGAGGTCTTTTAATAGTGACTCAGTACTGGAAACTTCATTGTCGGTAGATTTCTACAAAACTTACAGATGACCTCAAAAATCCGAAGATAATTCGAGATGGATTATTAGATCATCCACAATAAAATAATTTCAAAAGACAATAAAGATGAATGTCCAAGTAAATGTTCATTGTTTAAGAGAACGATGAAAGCTCAGTAAAACTAAAGTATCCAGTAACTACCGTTAGATAGTAAAAACTCATTGGTGACTCAATTTAGTGCTGTGATTCTTTAGGGTCACATATCTCCTGAACCCTACTAGATTTTTGGCGATGGGTGGGGCACATTGTACGGAGAATCGATGGCATTGCGGCTTTAATGTGCTGGAAAGTGCGACACCACACCGAAAAACGCAGTAGGTAGATTCCAATAAGGTGGACTGACGTCAAAAAGGTCGTTGGGAACCAGATCCAGTGGAGTGACAATGTTGAGCCGAGGATGTCCATTGGTTTAAGAAGAATGATGAAGATTGGAGTTTGAACATAATAACAATCTGTAGAATTTGGTGGTGCAACCCAGGAAATATTCATATTCGTCATATTGTTATTGACGAGACGTTTATAAGTATAGTTGAATTTGTCAAACATTAAAATCAATTCCAGTTGTAAATCGTCGGCAAAAGCTCCCAAGTTAAAGGACACTCTTTCGTAACCTTGCGTTAATAAAGGTATATGGTTGAAGTATTGGCATATGCGAATATTTGAATGAGAAAACATGTATATTAAGAATAGTATTTCAGTAGTCTGAGTTAACGCACTCGTTACAAAAAAATTTACTTTCGCCTGCACACTAGCGGTGTCACCCTACTATAATCATCACTTAGTTCATAAGAGCAATCTTTAATTACAGATAACACAATCTACACAATTAATTAATGTTTCTACTGAACTACTAACTACTTGTCACACATAGATTTACAAATAATAAATGTAGTAATATCAATACATATAGCATATTATAGTTTCCGACTAGAACATTTAATCTTAGACTATTGTGAAATAATTCTAAGTTCTATTGTCTATTGCAGGGTAGGATTCTGAATTTTTAATAGTTAATTTTCTTTTAACATAATCTATGTTGTAGCGGCATGTATTTTTTTTGTATTTAATCGATATTTACGATCATTTGAAATCATCACAAAACTAATAATATAAAAAATAATTTTGAATATACATAAGTTGTTATTTTTCGGTTCTGATACTGTGATACATCGCTCATGGGCTTCAATAGTGGCACAACTCAAAAAATTACGTTTTAATAAAAATTGGTTTGAAGTTTTCATTGCTAAGTAAAATAAAAAATGCTTTAGTTTGCTTAAGCTAACAAGGTAGCAATATTGAATTATGAGTTCTGTCGGTATTGCTGCTGAAAAGAATGTGTATAACATTTACACCTATTCCTAGTACAAAAAACTTTTTTTTTAGTTGTGCCATTTTTGTAGCCCATGAGTTATATGTACATCATAGTACCGCAAAATTGGCATATTTTCAAAAGCCCAGAATATGGACCCACCTCAATTTAAAGGTGGACTCGTGCTTAAAAAATATCTAGTGCTAAGTAAACTGCTACGTCTTTAATTGTATATTCACAGATATTTAAACTTACTCGTATAAATAGTATAGAAACTTATTTGTATAATTATAAAGACTACGAAAGCTGATTTTGCGTTTTTACAATGTTAATTTGTTTAATATGTTCTATATACCGCACAGTTATGAAAAACATACAAATTTAAAAAATATAAACAAACTGATTAATGTTGTGTCACAGAGGGCGCTGTACAAGTCATAAAGCAAAATGATAAAAATAATAATAGTTCTGTCACAGATACACCAAATAATATTCAATAGAATTTTCAATTAATGGCTTTTAGGAGTGCATTATTTGCAACAAAATAATATAATTAAAAATATAAACTGTCATAGTAAACAAATGAACTTGTTTAATCGATTCAAATACAGATTAAATTTCGGTGTTATTTTTTACCATTTTTTTTAAATAGAATACTTAGTTGTTCCGTCGTATAAATTTTGAAATTGGAACATTATAAATAAGTACATAATAGTTCAATATCTGTAACTTTTTTAACAAAATGTAAACAAAATTTACCTTCGATTTACTTTTTGAATATTTTTATGATTAATTATTTTTGGTAATCATTAAAACACGTCACTATTAACATAAACATTACACATAATAGCACAGAATTAACTTTGGGCTAAATAACTTATAAAACATAGGAGATTTTCGCTCTTAAGCATTATGATACTTTAGTCACGTTTTTCGTTTACTTTACAACATAAGAATGATATATTAGGTATACAAAACTTAAAACTTTTAACTACTTCTGTTTAAATGTTCTTAATTTCTATTGGAATACAAAATAATCATATCAAAACGGTTTAGGTACTTAAACTATAACCACATTCATATAATCTTTAAATGTCCTACTTTATATTTTATCCCAAAAACAAAACAAATAAATCCAAATAGAGCAATAACAAAAATGGAAGAGCTATGCAAGGTTTATTCGACCATCTCTACATACTTTACGATAAATATTGTTTGAAAAGGTGTGTGCTTTAGGTTATACACATAAATTGGGATATAAAAATACACTTTTAACAATGAAGTGTGAAAGGACTGTTCATTTATTACGTCGTTGGACATTTATAATGATAAAAAAATAATGGCCTCACCTTATGTCGTCAATCCCTAAAATATTCTTGTTATGGATGACTGATAAGCGGTTAATGTATACATTTAAATGACGAGAGGTGCAAGATTGACATGGTTTGATATGGACATGTAAACAGGAGGGATGAATATTATGTACCCAAAGCGAGCATAAAATATGAATGTAGATGTGTAAAAGAGATGGCTCGATTGAAGTATGACATGCATATAAAAGGAGTATCGTCAAAGTTGACGAATGATGGGAGAGAATGGAAGAGAAAAAGATATTATGCCAACCCTACTTAATATTGGGTTAAGGGCAGGAGAAATAAGAAGACTTTTTTAAGAAGATTTAAATGTATACTCAAACAAATATAAATAACCCAGAGTTAAAGAAACCAACAAATTGTTGTTAGAAAATGTTGGCCCCCTTCGGTAATGGAACCCGCGACCAGCGGAGTTGAAGGCAGAGTCAAATCCAACTGCGCAGCGGACCAGTGAAAACTATAAATAATGAGTGATAAAATCGCGTTTATTAAACATTTGAATTTTGAAGAATAGATTACATATACATTCAATTAATTTTTTTTTTGTATAGAGTTCAAACTTTGCTAGTAACGGAGCAGTATACTAATCTGCTTGTTAAGTATTAATAGTAGGTACTACTATTAGAAATTAAAACTGTGTTATCTTAAATTGTAGAATACAATGTTTTTACTTGCAACATATCTTCTTTAACTTTGAGAATAATGTCTGTTAAAAGTCACTAAAAATTATCATTTAAGTATGTCGAGGTCCTAATTAAATGTAGATAACATCTATATTCTTGTGTCATTGGTAGTGATTACATATTATTATGTATCCTAACATAATTTATATAAAGAATAATAAAATAATTAGAACTAATCCATACCCCAAAGTTTCCCGAAAAATAAAATGCTATCGCCCAATAACCGTTCGTACAATAAACTCTTTAATGTTTTATAATAAACTAATTAAATAAAATCTGAACATAATAATTGAACAGTCTCTTATTAAAATAAAATAAAAAACTCACAAAATAAACACATAGATATCAACAATGGTATAACTAGATGGTGGGATTTGAAAACTCATGAAAAACATGGAAGTGACTATAGCAACGCGAATTAGGACTACCTGATGAGGACTTTAAGGTCTGGGACCATTTCCAGACCTCCCACCGAACCAGACATCCCTTACTTCACCTAGGTGACCTGGGCTTATGGCCCAAATACTGACACCCTTAGGTACCTAGATGACCTCGGCCTACGGCCAAAACACATACCAGGCTTTAGTGAGGACATGCCATAGTAGTGAGGGCTTCCTCAAGGCCTGTACCCTGCCTACCCCCACCTGGGGAATAAGCGAGACAATCCTTCTCTCTGCGTGAGGTGACTTGCCGTTGATGTAGTGATAAAATCGTAGAAGTAGATACTTTGCATAGACAATGTCGAAATAAGAAAAAATAAATAAATAACAATTAAAAATATTTAGAGCGAATATTTTTTATTGTATTGCCTATTGAATTAAAAATATATACTCAAGATATTAAATGCATATATAACATATTTATGATAAATTAGTCATACCATTTCAAGTAAATAGTAGCATGTTTTAAACACACTAATCAAAATAATCTTATAGGAACAAAACACTTTTCTACAATTACAATATAATTCACCATAGATAACATCAAAAGTTTTTAAAGAAAGAAAAAAATTGTATTTAATTTTCTTCAATAACTCCACAAATAATTGACATAAGCCAAAGTGGAGATGAATTTTAATATAGATTAGAAATCGATTTATTTGGTATTATTAAAATACTTGCAACACTAACTTATATGGTACGTATTTACTGCAAGTGGCATATTTTGACAATAATGTACATGTAGGTGTTAATATCTTCTATTTCAATATATTATCTTAAATTCAACATGAATTAAAAAAAAACTACTATTCTTCCTGAACCTTTTTTTTTATTTTAGACACTACAATGCTACCTTGTTGCAAGCTAGATGCAGTATAACACAATTTATGAGTAAATGAAATGTTGTTAATTTATATTTATGACTATTTTTACATAAATATATTTAAACAGTAAGTATACGGTAGACAAAGATTAAATTAGATCTTAAATTATATATTATATATTTTAAATTAAGATTTTTTTTAAATATTATTCATAATATGAACATGTATGTTTACATGCGAACATGTAGGACATGTTGAAAACTTACATTTTTTCAGTTTACTCCCACCAAAAGCTGACAGAAAAGCTAACAGATAGTGATTCAACAAAATGCCACCACTTGGGTGGTATGTATAGCATTTGTCCAGGTTTCAGCACACAGAAGAAACCATTAGCCTCTTTATATTTAGGAAACTTCTCAAAATCCGGCTGTCGAGGATCTACTCTAGCTGTATTATTCAATAGCTCATGTTTATGTGGGTATAGATATTCAGTATCTTGAGGAGAAAAGAGGAAGACTTGTTTCTCACCAACAACTTGAGCGAGTAAATTTTTTTTAGGATCATGGTGAAGGGGAGAAACTGTACCCTTTGGACCGTACCATGCCATTATATCAATGGAATCATCACAGTCAGAAAAGCAACAATATTCAGGTTCAATAATATCATTCTTTAACTCAGGTATCTGATTGAAGAGTTGGTATTGTGCAAGATACCCTGTCGTGCCGCTATTATCATAAATATGATTTTTAATAAATTCTTGTAAAGTCATCAACTTCTGAGTCCATTTTGAATCAGTGTAATCTCTTCCCAACTCTATTGAAACAGTTCGTAATCCTGCAAGCTTTATAAAGTAATTTTGATCTTGCCATTTCGTCAGTGCTGGCCAATGATTTATACAATTGTCAAGAATAACAGGCTTTTCGGCAAGAATATGATCTCTGAAGAAAATTTCCATACTGGGGCAGTCTATTACATTCAAAATATTTAAGTTGTAGGTATTGTTTCTTATTTCACTGCCACTACTAATTATCCTTTTAGTATTTAAACCTGATGTCTCACATTCTATTGTGAGCGCCGAATGCAGACTTGTAGCACAGACTTGAAGTAGTTTTGGTTCAGCATCAACAGGACATCCAAATAAAATGCCAAAATCGATAGTTCTAAGTGCTTCCTTAATAGTTTCATTACAGAGATTCTCGCTGCACTTTATATGGGCTAGAAGACGTAGGTATGTAGTTATGGTTATAGTTTTTCTCAAAAATAACCTCACTTCTTTCCAATTACCAATGTTAACTTGTTCATACATGTAGTCAATAATAGCTTGGATTTTCATGGTAGATACTGCATTAATAAGCTTCGGATCTCTTAAATGTTGCTCTATGACTGTTTTACAAGTTACATCCAGCTCGGATATTTCTGTTAGCGATGAAAGCACTTTGGCTTTGAATTTTTCAATTTTTTCACAAATTTCCTTTATTGTTGACATTTTAGTGGGTGCTGTTAGTACGTTTTAATGTAAATTACCTATTACATCTTTACAACATACTTAATTTTACTTAAAAACACTTTTTTTCTTCGGAAATATGAACACTATTTTTGTTTTGACTTCTGACTGATTGGTAACAATTTGATAGTAACATTCCATTACAAGCAGTTAAATTATGGTGTTACTGGGTGTTATTGTATCAATTTTTTTATATAAATAAATTAGAAAAGAAGTTTTAATATAGTTGTATGCGTATATAGAATCGTTAGATATAGATTTGAAATGTCTATGAAACATTATTGATTTTATAAAATATCTGGAATTGGCTAATTATTGTATATTGAATATTAAGAATATATTAATAATTGATTATTGCACTAAATTTTTACGCTTAAAGTTTTTATGGTAAATCTACAGATAAAATATTAATGATTTTATTACATTCTTGTCCTTTATGTATAAGTAAAAACTATTGTCTATGATGAATCATATGACTTTCGCACGTGAGCTGTCAAATTATTTACATCAAACAATTTCGAAGTGATTTACAAATGATATCAGAAATCGTTTATTTTTCATGATTAAGTTGTATTTGAATATTACATAATGATGTTAGCTGACTCTGATTCTGAGGACAAGGTGAAATGTTGTGTGCCGCAATGGCTTTAATAGAAAAAATCCTTTCTAATAAGAGAAAACTAAGTAATGATTTTTGGGACTCTCAAAACAGGGGCAGGTACGTCGTAACGTAAACGAATGCAAAATATATATAGTTTTTATTCGTTTAAGTAGGATGACAAAATTGGATGGAATTGACGCATGAACCTCCTAGTAAACTCTATGACGGACCTTTGAGATAGGAAGTTGTGATGTGACGCACGCAATACTGGCGCTACGACTACGGTATTACCGTCACCTACTAGCTTAAGTGGGAGATGTCTCAAAGCATGTGATAAGCGCGGGTAAGGCGGGGGGAGGCGTGGGCGACGGCTCGAGTTCGTCACTCAGGAAGAGGGGCGAGGACCGCTTGCCGCGCCACTCAGTCAATGTTTACTTGTTATTTACAAGTGAGCCAGTACAGTAGCACATTCCAGTCAACTTGGCCATTACTTTATTGTCCATTGGCCATCTAAGTGCATTTAAAGTGAAACTTTTTAGTTGTTGCATTTCTTATATTGCTGATGAGTTCAGTTTAATAAGTCAGGTGTTGAATCTTGCATTTTTGGTGAACAGCTGTGAAATATACCACCGACTATGAAATAAAATGATATTTAGGTAAATGAACAGCTGATTATCTTATTGTTATTATATTTTATAAGTATTGGTACAGTGAGTAAGTTATTTAGGATAGGTTTCAGAAAAATATATCTAGTATTATTTAAAATTATACAAAGCTATCTTGATAGCTGATCAAGCTTGATAGCTCATAAATGTTATATGTTTAGCAGATATCCTCAACAATATATAAGTAAATTCTCTATTATTATTTAGTTCACATTTTTTATGTACTATGGCTAATAGTTAACAATTATATAACTCAAGTTTTATATAAGAAATCACTACAAATTATTAGAATTTGTAAGCATTAACTTCTCTAATTATAGCTTTCCATGTACATATATGTACCACATATGGATTAGTTTAATTCTAAAGTAAAAGGCTAAGTATGTCAGTACATTTTACAACTATTCAGATTTGTCACATAATTTGAACACCAACAATGTAAAGAGAAAGTTTTTGAGGTCTACTCTGTATGTCACCAATTGCTTTGATGCCATTTATTTGTAAACATATAGAATTTTAACTTGTTAAAAAAAAGTTGTGAACTTGTTTTTGGCAAGAAGATGTTTATTATAAATTTTGAATAAGTTGTATTAACTTATATTGTATTAATACCTAGATTGTGAGTATAACCATCATTATTAATAATAATTAAAACCTAATTGAGTATTACAAAATCAAATCTACACAACACATTAATATTCTTGTAATCATATTTAAGCAATTAGCAAATATTAATATGACTTTTTTATATTAAGATAAGATGTCATGCAGGAAAAATAGATTTTAAAAACAATTTTTTTTAAATTTATTATTTTTGTAGTTTTTAAAGAATTATTCTATCTATAAAAAAATAATGTTTTGTAATAAATTTTTATTATCGTGTTGAATTACTGTTGTTGCTTTTAGAAAAAGTTAAGAATATAACAATTTATATTCTTAACTTTTTTAGTTTCTTGTCGATTGTTAAAAACTGTCACTTTCCCTACTAGTAATCAGTAGCTGAATGGATGATGTGGAGAAATGCTGTCATTTTATATCAATAACTCACTTGAATATTGAGCCTTAAATAAATTATGTTTTACTTTTAATAATATCTATTGTCATCAGGTCTTGTGAAGTAGCTTTGGAGCAAGTACGGTTGCTTCTATACAAAGAGTGTGATCGCAGAGGAAGGAAAGTTTTGTTTGACTCGTCGACTATAGAAAGAGTAGCTGCTGGTAAAAATGACAAGCCAGATTTTAAACAGACTGACAAGATCCCTTGCATTGTGGAGGTTTCAGAAGGATATACATATATTGTAAGTGGTAATAATTATTTGAATGTAATGATTTAACCTTAATTTTAATGTGTTATTTACATGCGTCCCAAGAAAACCTATTCAAATAAATAAAATATGATGGCTATAAGCCTTAATATGTCCATCGTGTGGCTGCAATGCCTTTATTAGGGAGTCACCAGTTCTATGATCACTGTCTTAATCTTTCTTCTCTATTCTCCTCTTTTCTCTCTTCTTTTTTCTCCTCTCCTTAGTCTAGATGCTGGATAGTAATAAGACATTCACATTGAAATAATACATTTCATTGATTTTAAATAAGAATTTGTTTTACATATATATAAAGTAACATATAATAAAGGTTTGTTTTATGTATATTTATTTAGTTGGTTGTTATTGATTAAAATGGAATTTACCAAATCCATTTGCCTTAGAGCAAACTTAACTGTTCGTTTTCTGATTATCAATTATCGTTTATTAGTAATTAAAATATTTAATAAGATGAATAAATAAATTGAATAAATTTATACTGCATTATAAATATAAATTGTTTTGGCTATGGAAATAATAATGTGTCCTTGTTTAGTAACTTAGTATTAATTTCGATATTGTATTATTAATCAATATATTATTTGCCAAGATATATTTATTTATTCGAACCATGTGAATATTTTTATCTCACATGTTTTGATGACAAACATGTCAATTAACCAGTTTTCTTATGATCATAAGATGTCACATTCATTACCCTCAACTTTTTTTTTTGGATTAAAATGTTGATTGTCTTGTAGCACTACAATATATTTTAGGTTGTTTTGATATTGGAATATTATTAGAATAGTCTGCCCTAATTTCTTATCGACGTATTGTAAAGGGCGACTAAGGTAAGCTGACCTGCCGTGTGGTATCCGGCTGAGTAGAATAGACCACCCTCATTTCTATCTGAGATGTCGTAAAAGGCTATTAAAGTAATTTGACGTCATGCAGGCGGCCGTTACAAACATGTTGTCATATGATTTGGCTACGTATTTTACGACCGGCCGCCTGCCTGAAGTCAACTTACCTTAGTCGTATTTTACGACTCCTCGGTAAGAAAGAGGGTGGTCTATTTTACTCAACCGGATACCACACGGTGGGTCAACTTACCTTAGTCGCCTTTTACGACACCTCGGGAAAAAATGAGGGTGGTCTATTCTACTCAGCCGGATACCACGCGGCGGGTCGACTTACCTTAGTCGCCTTTTACGACACCTCGGTAACAAAAGAGTGTGGTACTATTCTATTCAGCCGGATACCACACGGCGGATTTAGTAACGTTATATGTACACAAATTCGTTATCAAACGTAACTGTAACAATTTATAAATAACACACCAATTGAGCCGTCACGAGGATTCCAATTCACAGTTTGTTCGCACTAAAGATCTATATTTAGACCACTTTATACTTTAGTCTCTTTGATTAGATTGAAGATGTTAGTTGATCTGAAATTTTATCGTGGGACCGTAACTTTAGCATGCATTTGATAATTGTCATGTTATTAATGGTGGAAATATTAGTTTTATTATTTCTCGTTATTTGATTTTACATTTAGTGTGGTTACCTTACTAATATTAGCCAAACTATTATCACTTGATTCAATCCATAGACTTATATATATCCTATATCCTCCTGCCCTTATCCCACTCTAAGTGGGGTAGGCACAACATGTTATAAACATGTTGTAACATGATTTGGCTGCGTTTTTACGACCGGCCACTTGCATGACGTCAACTTACCTTAGTCGTATTTCACGACACCTCGGTAAGAAGGAGGGTGGTCTATTCTACTAAACCGGATACCACAGTAGGTCAACTTACCTTAGTCACCTTTTACGACACCTCGGTAAGAAATGACGTTGATCTATTCTACTTAGCTGGATACCAGACGGTGGGTCGACTTACCTTAGTCGTCTTTTACGACACTTCGGTAAGAAATGAGGGTGGTACTATTCTACTTATCCGGATACCACACGGCTAAATCGATAGACTTATATAATACTAGTAATATCCTGCGGTTTAACCCGTGTACATACCGATATCATGGCATTGCAAAGTGTACGGATCCCAATTTAAAAAAAAATATATAATGTAGCCTATGTTATGTTTTTGAATTGGTGCCGTGTGGTATCCGGCTGAATAGAATAGTACCACCCTCATTTCTTACCGAGGTGTCGTAAAAGGCGACTAAGGTAAGTCGACCCGCCGTGTGGTATCCGGCTGAGTAGAATAGACCACCCTCATTTCTTACCGAGGTGTCGTAAAAGGCGACTAAGGTAAGTTGACCCACCGTGTGGTATCCGGTTGAGTAAAATAGACCACCCTCTTTCTTACCGAGGAGTCGTAAAATACGACTAAGGTATGTTGACGTCAGGCAGGCGGCCGGTCGTAAAATACGTAGCCAAATCATATGACAACATGTTTGTAACATGTTGTGCCGACCCCACTTAGAGTGGGATAAGGGCAGGAGGATGATGTTATGTTTTTGAATTGATGGTACATTGCAAATAATAAGAATATAACATATCAATTTTATTTTTTCGGATATCTTGCAGTTTATCGATTGTTTCATCAAAAACAGACATAGTTACATAATTAATATGAATCAGACCACTTTTAGAACGCGACGAATAAAGAAAGTGAAATGAGACTGAATTCTGGCATAAAAAAGCAGAAATGTAAATGTAACACGAACTTTTTAACGGCCTGTAGTATTTTAACACTTTATTACTTTCGGTAGTAACTGCATAAACAAATCTGTTAAAACTTTATAGACTTATGCACATCTGTGGCGATATAATCCAAGGAATCTAAGTTCTCCGAATATTCTATCACTTGTATAACACTGTGTTCCAGTGTTATACGATTAACAAATTTTTTGTTAATTATTTTTATTGAAAAAATAATTTTCGATTGCCTTGTGTTATCCGGCTGAGTAAAATAAACCACCTTCTCTCTTACCGAGATGTCGTAAAAAACCACTAAGTAAGTTAACCTCATGTAGGCGGCCTGTCGTAAAAAAATAGCCAATTCATGTGGCAACACGTTTATAACATGTTGTACTGACTTCATTTAGAGTGGGATAAAGACAGGAGGATGATAAAATTACTTTTGAAGTGCCGTGTGTTATCCGGCGGCAGAAACCGGCGGTAGGATAGACCACCCTTATTTCTTGCCGAGGTGTCGTAAAAGGCGACTAAAGTACGTTGACGTCAGGTAGGCGACCGGTCGTATAATACCTAGCCAAATCACAATACAACATGTCTATACTTTGACTGGCCCGTTGGCGCAGTGAGTAGTGACCCTGCCTTCAGCTCCGCGGGTCGCGGGTTCGATTCCCGCCGAGGGCCAACATTTTCTATAAATGAATTTGGTGGTCTTTGAGTCTGGGTGTATATTTGTGTTTAAGTATGTATTTCAAAAATATATGTGTATATATTCACTAGTTGTCTCTCAACCCATGACACAAATATTAAGTTACTTACTTTGGAAACGACGGACGACCGTGTGTGTAAGTGTCCTATATATTTATATTTATAACATGTTGTGCCACTCCACTTAGATCGGGCTAAGGGTAATTGAAATCACCCGTAGATGCACCGCTCCGAAAATTTATCGACATTATCTAAAAGTCAATATATCTTCAGCAAAGTGACTGTAATATTAAATCTTTTCTATAGTTTTTTCGCTTAAGGATTTGCATATTTAATCATATCTGCATTAAGGCCTGACGTCGCACAGCGCGCTTTACTATCAACGTATAAATTAAACCGGTTCATAAATCTTTGAGCCGCTCACGTGATACGAAAGGTTAAAGAAGCCACTGGAAGTGCGAAGTTTGGATCATGATTTTGCGCAATCGTTTCAAGTGTCTTTTATGTTACTGAGTGCTGATTATATGTGAACAGTCAATGATAATTTATGTCTTTAACTGCGTAGTCATTTGTCTAAGGTTTTATTGAGTCATCACTACATATTATAAAACAAAGTCCATATTTCCGTATGTACGCATAAAACTTTAAAACTACGCAGCCGATTTTGATGCGGTTTTTTTTAATAGATAGAGTGATTCTAGAGGAAGGTTTGTACGTATAATAACATTCAATACGAAGTAGAGAAATAATGTAATTTTTGAGGTTTCTGTAAATAATTACATTTTTTTCCGCTTACATTGCAAACGCAGGCTAAAACCTACGAGATTTATCAAAATAATGTACTAAGTATTTGTACACCTTAAAAAGGTCTACAGAAAAGTCCGCGATGGTATATATCTATCTCTTATGGTTAACCCACAATAGCAGTTTTTTTCATTTACTTTTTACGAAAAATGATGCCTTATGTTCAAAGCAATTTTTATACAATACAGCATTAATCCTTATCCAATTGAGTACCTTAAATAAATTGTTGATTTAATATAGATCAATATTGCCGTTTACTGCATGTAATTTAAGTGAATATTTTCGGAGATATTACAGATTTAAAATCCCGCGAGGAGGCCGCGCTTAGACCTATAAGCACTTCAAATTCAGCAGCGACCGGAGGCGCAACTCAATGTCCTTCTTTCAAGTTTATATTGTCTAATGATAAGAAAGCTATGAATGTTGTTTGTAAAGACATTGTCTAATCAATTGTAAAAATAAATAATATCAATTCATAGTATAAAAGAAAGTCGCATTCTCTGTCTGTCCCTATGTCCGTATATCCCTATGTATGTGTCAATCTTTAAAACCATGCAACAGATTTTGATGCCGTTTTTTTTAATAGATAGAGTGATTTTAGAGGAGGGTTTACATGTCTAATAATATTCAATATGGAGTAGAGAAATACTGAAATTTTTGAGGTTTCTAATGTGATGTCGTAAATAATTACAATTTTTTCCCCTTACATTGCAAACGCAGGCTTAACCCTACGAGATTTATCAAAATGATGTACTAAGTATTTGTACACAATGAAAAGGTCTACAGAAAAGTCCGCGATAGTATATGTCTATCTCTTATGGATAACCCACAAAAGCAGTTTTTGTCATTTACTTTTTACGAAAAATGATGCCTTATGTTCAAAGCAATTTTTATACAATACATCATTAATCCTTATCCAATTAAGAACCTTAAATTTATTGTTTATTTAATATTGATCAATATGACCCTTTACAGCATGTAATTTAAATTAACAGTTTCGAAGATATTACAGATTTAAAAGGCAGGGGCCGCGCCGCGAGCCTACAAATAGCGCGTCGGAGGTCGCGGTTCGCCTCTCGGCGATGCTTCCGCGCTCGCCCGTCTTATCGGTGACGCTGTCAAAGCCATTAGGGCTAACAGCATTAGTCAAATTCGAAAAAAAAAACGCGGTTCGCCCTTTAACCATTAGAATTTAGCAGCGATCGGACGCATTTATGATCGGAGCTCTCTAGCGAGGAAAATAACAATCACTATCATCACTACATATTATAAAACAAAGTCCATATTTCCCTATGTATGCATAAAACTTTAAAACTACGCAACAGATTTTGATGCGGTTTTTTTTATGATGATGATGATGAGACGAGTGATTCCAGAGGAAGGTTTGTACGTATAATAACATTCAATACGGAGTAGAGAAATAATGTAATTTTTGAGGTTTCTGTAAATAATTACATTTTTTTCCGCTTACATTGCAAACGCAGGCTAAACCCTGCGAGATTTATCAAAATAATGTACTAAGTATTTGTACACATTGAAAAGGTCTGCAGAAAATTCCGCGATGGTATATGTCTATCGCTTATGGATAACACACTAAAGCATTTTTTGTCGTTTACTTTTTACGAAAAATAATGCCTTATTTTTGAAGCAATTCTTATACAATACAGCATTAATCCTTATCCAATGAAGTATCTTAAATAAATAGTTGATTTAATATCGATCAATATGGCCGTTTACAGCATGTAATTTAAGTGAACATTTTCGGAGATATTACAGATTTAAAATGCCGTGAGGAGGCCGTGCTTCGCCCTATAACACTTCGACTTTAGCAGCGATGTCGCTCTTTGAAAAGTTTGTTAAAAGACATTCTGTAATTAATTGTAAAAATAAAATACATAGGGAAAATATAAAAGTAAATAAGTAATAATGTTCTATATGAATTCAGATATTCCAAAGATAGCAGGAAATCTTCTTGGTATAGGGAGGGAAAGGAAATTGTTTTTCTCCAAATTTAACGCTACGGCCACGGGCAGTAATGAATAAATCAAAACAACTGGATCAATTTTAATCATTTTTTTTACACTGACTGACATGGGATTTATATTTTATACCCGTGCGAAGCAGGGGCAGGCCGCTAGTTTGGATATAATCATCATCATTCTGATGCCCTATATCCAAGTTGGAACGGCACAACTTGTTAGACGATTTGGCTTGTTATTTAACGACTGGCCGCCTGCCTTACGTCAACTTAGTCGCGTTTGACGATACCTTGGTATGAAATGAGGGTGGTCTATTCTACTCTCCGGATACCACACGGCGGGTGAATTTACCTATATTAATTCATGTCTTTAACTGTCTAGACATTTGTCTAAGGTTGTATTGATTCATTAGGACATAATTATCATCATTCTCATGGCCTTATTCCACTGCAAGTTGGATCGGCACAACATGTTTGAAACATGTTAGACGATTTGGCTTGTTATTTAACAACCGGTCGCCTGCATGAGGTCAACTTACTTTAATCCCCTTTGACGACTCCTCATTAAGAAATGAGGGAGGTCAATTCTACTCGGCCGGTGTGTAAGTGTCCTATATATTTATTTTTTTACTATTATTTATTTATAAGAATTCATTTAAATAACAAAAAAATCGCATCAAAATTTCATTTAACGAAAATTGATATTCAATGAAAATCACCTCACCTAACCAACCAACCAACATTTGTCTGAGAAAGGTCGAGTAATTTTCAAACACGCACGCACTCACTACACCATTTAGAAAATACGCCTATCATTCGTAACTTATAATTTCCGCTAACTGCTTCACTGTGTCAATTCAACAAGAACAACAACCGCCAAGAACCAGTTGTCGCCATCATGCCGCAAGAAATCGCCAATATCAAACATCCATTTTGCACAAAATAAAAGCATTATAAATTTAACAAGGAAATGACATTTACCCAACATATTTATAATAGATATAATAGAATCACATGATTCTCGACGAAACGTATACGTTTAAATGCAGCTACCTGATAAATTATATTTCCAAGGATAATTCATCTATTTTATCAAGCCGTGTGGTATCCGGCTGAGTAGAATAGACCAACCTTATTTCTTACCGAGGTGTTGTAAAAGGCGACTAAGGTAAGTTGACCCACCGTGTGGTATCCAGTTGAGTAGAATGACCAACCTTATTTCTTACCGAGGTGTCGTAAAATACGACTAAGGTAAGTTGTCGTCAGGCCGGCGGCTGGTCGTAAAAACGCAGCTAAATCATGAAACAGCATGTTTATAATATGTTGTGCCGACCCCACTTAGAGTGGGATAAGGGCAGGAGGAGGATGATGACATTACCTAGTGATGTCATGTATTGTTATTAGAATGTAGCACTGCTAACGAATAAACTCGTGTGAATAATAGACTCTTAAAATATTGTTTTCATACTTTTTTACGCGTTTTATATTATATTATGCACCTTTATGTATTTATTTATGTAACTGACTCCTTTGAACTCAATTTTGACTCACTTTGTACGGACACATTTAGTTCAAACTTTGCTGCTGAAATTCGCGATATATATATACATATATATATATATATATATATATATATATATATATATATATATATATATATATATATATATATATATATATATATTCGGAATCTCGGAAACGGCTCTAACAATTTTTCTGAAATTCAGCATGCAGGAGGTTTTGGGGGAGAAAAATCGATCTTACTAGAAAAAATACTAAAATTTATATTGAATATATTGTATAAAACAATTTTTGCCGTTATTTATCAAGTCAGCGAAGCTTATTCGGGGAACGGGTGGTCGCGAGAAATGAAAATATCTAGGATCGAGCCCCACCTACCCTATAATTTCTTTTTTTTTAAGTCTCTTTTTTATTTTCTAAAAAAATTACCGAGCAAGGCTGGGTCAACCAGATACTAGTCATTAATTATGTATCTGTAATCCAAGATATATATCGGCCTTCGATATATGTCGAACTATGGATCGATCTCCAATCCGCGTGCCAATAACAATATCGAAAGCCGACAATGTCCAGTCGTTTTGTGAAATCTGTAAATATCTAGAAATCCTTTTCCTTTTGATCATTTCGCTTTACGTAATAAATGATTTTTTTGCATGCTATATTTATAATAATTAAATTAAAAAATTACTTCCTACGGTTTAATATTTGATAAACTTAACTTTTAATTTATATAAAGCCTTATTTAAAAAAAAAAGAACCGATCTTATTGCAAATAAAATAGTATAAATTTTTTTACCTTAATCCTAAGCGTGTGACATTCCTATTTTAGATTTATGTACATAGATTTACTGTAACTCTTTAACTGGACTCTTTTTATGTACTTTCGTATAAAGGCAGAGGAACTCTAATTTGTATAATTTATTCTTTTGCTTGATTTCCGTCGTGTAGTATAAAGGCCAAGCGGGAGATGCGAGTGTTCTCGGTGAGATGATATTTGGAGCCGTCGCAATGAACTGCAAGAGCGTCTCATTAAAGATTCATATTATGAATGACCCAAAAAGGTAAATAATCACTTATTATATAACATAAGTTTATGTAACACAAGAGACATGAATAGTTAAAATAAATATGTTATAGCTACATCAATAATTAAAATAAATATATATACACTTTTAAAAATTTCATGTTCTTCCTATATAGTTTCAGCCTAATCACACACCGGGAAGTGGGTCATATTTAACTTGCAAGATTCCATTTTCACATACAAACATACATACAAGTCAAGTTAAATAAAAGCTTTGAAAAAAGATTGAAAGAGACTATTGTCTCTTTGTAATATGTATTCATATTTCTAGTTAGCGTATTTTTTTCGATATTGGGCCAATTTAGTTTGTACCCAACAAACTGAAACGTTTCAGGCTTGAATTACCATAATATAAATTGAGTTAAAATATAATTATTAGTATTTGGTTAGATGTACTTAGTTATATTGAAGTGCTCGAAACGTAGTTATATTGAAGTTTTAAAACAAAAGTTCCCATTTCAAATATATTCTATTAACAATCTTGTTCAGTCTACTTTAATGGTATAATAAATATTTAAGAATCAACTGTTCATAATTTTATATTGCAATGTGCGTACATCATTTCCGCGTGGAAGCGACTTGTACTAGATCACTCCTGACTTTACCGCAATTATTACAATCATAGCCTTGTTATAGTGATTCAGCGCCTATATAAAAATATGCTATAAATAGTTCCAACATAATTAACAAAATTTTAAAAGTACTATATGGTGGTAAAGAAGTGAAGTTGCAATTATCAATTATAATTGACACATTAGTTTAGACTTATAAGTTTTTATACAAAAACCTCGTTGGTGCCCGAGGTTTGAACCCGTGACCCTCTTTAAAGAGTCGCGCAGTGTCATCGCTGGCCCATCACTGCCATAACACAAAGAAAGGTTTTTTTACGATAACAGTGGTTTTTTTACGGTAACATCTTACAGTGGCAGAGAATTAAGAACAAAAAAAAAGGTTTTTTCCGAAACGAATAAACGTACTATGAGCTTCATGACAACTTCTTTGGTCTAAATACTTCATTAGAATTTTTTTTTGTTAAAAGTAAGTTAAGTATTTCGCTGTGGGAGGGTAATTTAGTTAATCTTAATTTAAAACTTAAATTTCAGTTAAAAAAATTAGTTTTCTTTATATAATTTACACATTTTCTGTTTAACAAATACCTACTTTTAAAACATTTATGAGGAGCTAAGTAACTTAATAACACTCGATTTTACTTCAAATATTTGTTAAAAGACCCGTTAGTCTATCCCTAATAAAAAACGATACTTCCTTAAAACTATGGCTAGGCTAGGCTAACTATAACAATTCCATAAAAGGAGTTGTTTTAACGTAATCAAGGCATTCGTTCCAAACGTTATCAGCATGTAAAGTAAAGTTTTTAATGATAGCAGTAGAATACATAGTAAAAGCTGTCCCTTATGTGGCATGTCTCGCCGCTGTAATATTATATGAAGTCCGCCCTTTAGCGAGGTTCTAAACTACGTTCGGCCTTTATAAATATATATATTTGCATATAAAAGAAACTGTACATGTACTACTAACATTCATTGAGGAATGAGGAGTGAGAAGAGAAAGTTCGTAGCCATTGTATATATTTGTCTTTCGCGCCTTACTTAACCTTTTGTTTCATGGTTGTATAATTTCTAGAATTCATTAAAGGATTAGTTTTACGCTCTTCATCTTAATAAATAGACGATCAGTCTTGGAAATAGCCTCTTCAAGGTATGTCGAAACCAGACTTTACTATGCTTAATTCTGTGACTTAAATACCAGTTGTCTTGTGGTCTATCTTAGCTCTTTATCTATAGGTAAAGCATCGTCATTTCAAAACCCGACGACTCTATCTCTTTAATGGGGACTAACAGGCTAAAGTTTTGCACTTTTTCCCCATCTTTGTCATCTCTGTTCTCCGGAAAGCGCCACCTCTGGGTTGGGATTTGTCTTAACAGTGATCATTTGAGAGCACCAGATGCATCGACCGCTTCAGCTGGGTGTGTGATTTAACAACCTACGACCCTTTTTTATGTCAGGAACCCATTATGGGTCGTCACCACCTGACGGGGATGAGCGGCCGGTATGTCGGACTCTCACCGATTAAAAACCTGACAGTGCTCCACCACGCTGCTGGTACCGTTGGGCACATTGCCCCCATCCCCGCCAGCAGCAACTCTGAACCCCAGAGTGCGCCACCTCTGGGTCGGGGCCTCTCTAAAAGTGACCCCTTCCAACGCTGGACGATGCATCGGGAGCACCAGATTCATCGACCACCTCGGGTACCTTAAAAGGAAGACCCTGACTTAAGTAATTTTGCATACGAAAATATTTACTAAACAAAAAAAAAATCTCGATTGTTTTTTCCTTTTCAGATAACACCGAATACAAAATAATTACGTAAATATAAAGATATATTCATCACAAACATTTTCTTTTGTTATCTTAGATTTCATCATTATTTACTGTTAGCTTAGATAGCAATCGAGCCTATACGTGTCATAGGAAATGTGTATATGTTTTTCGTCATATGTCCTCAAACATGGTGTCAAGAAATTGAAATGGTAGAGATAAATCGTTTATGCAATACCTACAATACGTCATTTCGTAGATTAATAAAGGACAATTTGTTAACATACTGTTGTTTTCCAACAATAAAATTAATTACATACAGTATTGATTTAAGATTCTAGAATAAAATTGCACAATTCATGTTAAATTTGTCATTTACAGCAGTTTAAATAACTTATTAAAGGAGGCCGATACAGAAAACCTACTATACTATTGAGGATAACCTAAATTATAAGAATGAGTGGATATAGCTTCTCTTACTCTTACAACTAATAATTATAAGAATTATATTGTATTTTGAAAAAAGGAATCCCCCACGTTTTTGCTGGCTCTTCTAGGAAGGAGGAGTTTTCCGAATCATTAGTATAATAGACGATTCAAAAGCAATTGTTTACGAGTTTACATGAATAAAGAATATTTGGAACCTGCATATTCCTGAACATTTGGGATATGGGTAATCTACCGATTCCCCTTAAAGTCAATCCCTTAAAGTCCTAAACTTTTGACGTATATTTATTGCAGAGAGAGAGAGTTGGTTATCAGTCCGTATTCCTTGAGAAAAAGCCGTTACCTAACCCTGTCTGGGTTAGGTAACGGCTACTTTTATAATAAGATTTTGAATTTTATAATCTTGTTCTACATAAAAAACCTTTTTTCTGTTGTTCAGGTTAATGTGTACAAAATTGTTCAGCGTGCCTTCATCACGGAGGGTCAGTCGGGGCGATCGGAAGATTACTCAAGTGAAAAGCAGTGGAAACCTAAACAGTCAGTCCAAGCCGCTGAATGTGCCTCAATCTAGAGAAGAAGGAGTTTCGTTGAGTTTCTCTCTGAATAAAGAAGATTCTGGTGAGTATAAACAGTTTATTGGATCATTGGCTTATCTGTGGACAGGTTATTATTCAATGAATTAGTCTGTTATTTATTAGTCGGCGTTATCGCGGCGGGAACTCACCACATAAAGAGCTCATGAATAAGGGCCCCGTATGGGCTTGAAACTAGTCGGGCTTACAACTAGTCGGGCTTACCCGATAAAATAAGACGTGATTATAGCTGGTTTCTACATATTAACCATGACTTCAAGTCACGATAGTTTCAATCAAAAAATAATATGCATTGAAATCTAAATAAAAGAGGTAAATTAGAAAAATATATTGTCAGCTTTTCATACCGATACTATATGTAATGGCCTCTTATAACGGAATAGAATGGACCACCCTCTTTCTTACCTAAGTGTCGTAAAATACGACTAAGGTAAGTTGACGCCAGGCAGGCGGCCAGTCGTGAATGACGTTGCCAAATCATATGACAACATGTTTATAACGTGTTGTGCCAACCCCACTCAAAGTGGGATAAGGGCAGGAGCACGATGATGATGATGATGATGATGAAGTCCTAAAGAAAATAAATCCTTTTTGAAATGTCGTTTGTCATATTTTTTTTTGTATTACCTAAACGATAGCAGTTTGTATAAGAATATAGTTTTTGCTGTTTTTTGGTCAACATTTTTTTCAATAACAATATTATCTTTCTTTAATTTAGTTATCAGCGATAACAAGATGGAACTTATCAGTATATTTCACTACTATCTTTTCTTAAATTAGTTATCTTTACAGAGATAAAATAAAAGTGCTAATCAAAGTATTTGCTCAATATTTATCTACTGTAATAAGTCAATATAAGTGATATGCGGAAATTCATTTATAGAAAATTGTTATTTATTAACAAAAATCTTCTAGTAACTTCTTAGTTTCTTATTTTATATGATAACAATTTAAAAAAAAATGATGTACGAGTTTTATTAATCGGTACTGTGATCATTTTGTATCATATCATAATATAATAATAGTTTATGTAAATAATTAATATTACATATTTGGAATAGTAAGTTCACGAAACTAGAATTAGATTTAGGTCCGTTTTATTCTTATTTTAAGGCATTTTATTTATGGCATTTAAATTTTATTAAAACCAACCCGCGTGGAAGTCAGTGTGTCACAATATTTTTTCAGAATTAAATTAAAAAAATATATATTTCTTGAGTTTTTTTACAACTGCGTGACCTTTTTAATCATCATCTTCCTGCCCTTATTCCACTCTAAGTGGCGTCGGCACAACATGCTATAAATATGCTGTCACATGATTCGGCTGCGTTTTTACCACCGGCCGCCTACCTGACGTCAACTTACCTCAGTCGTATTTTACGACACATCGGTAAGAAAGAAGGTGGTCTATTTTACTGAACCGGATACCACACGGTGGGTCAACTTACCTTAGTCGCCTTTTACGACACCTCGGTAAGAAATGAGGTTGGTCAATTCTACTCATCCGGATACCACACGGCGGATCGACTTACCTTAGTCGCCTTTTACGAACCCTCAGTAAGAATTGAGGGTGGTACTATTCTATTCAGCCGGATAGCACACGGCGTTGCGTGACCTTTTCAATATAATTTTCATAATCGTTTCATATATCTTTATGTAGGTACTATTAACCTAAACCTTACGGAAGAATTACAGTACCTTTTAGTAAAAACCGTACAAAAGTTTGTTTAGTAGATTTAGAGAAAATCGATCACATTAAGACAGCTTTTAGGGATTTTGTTTTATAATAAGTATCGATTTACTATGATATAAACTAGAAAACTTCAAAATCATAGCGTCCTTTATTGGTACCACTTTGTCGAGTTGCGGTGAATTGATACTATACTGCGTCCATCATATTATCAGTCTTTTGACAGCTCACGCTCATTAAGTTTTGTATTGCTTACGTACAAATATCATACAAATAATATTTGTACTTTATGGATGGGTACCGCCCACTTAGTGATGTCACACATAATGGTTACTACGATTATGCCACAGATTAAAAATAATCGGTAGAAATCGATGTTACGAGTATTAAAAGACATTTAATAACATTATATAAAGTTTTACTTTCTTCTTAGTTAATACATGAATACAAATAAAACAATCAGGATATTTTAATTTATTTTATTAGCACGAGTCGTCGGAATGATAATCAACACTAGACTCCTCCGATGAGGAGTCTTCAGTAGCAGTTATTATTAGCTCTTGTGTAGATAATATATTATCAAACGCAATATCACGTTCCCAATCAGAGAATATTACTCTTTTAGTTAGTTCTTTCCACCACACTTGCCCAGTTCTCGGCCGTTACGTGGGTGCAAGCATTTTTTAGCAATTGCAACATTTTATTCGCTGTGAATGGGGGGCTTGTATTGCATCTCGCAGCATGCCCTTTTACTTGTGCCCATATAAGTTCTATTGCGTTGTACTGGCAGTGGTATGGAGGAATCCGAAGAACAGTATGGCCATATTCTGCTGCCATTTCATTGATTACATAGCGTTTTGCTCTCTTTTTGGTTTTTAATATTTTTATTAATTCAACTTTTAACATTGAGTCGTCCACATTTTCTCCATTGTCCCGAAGCCAATTAATTATTTCATGCTTTTTATTAGCCTGTGTTGGAATTTTGTCAATTTGACGGGAGTGGTAGGGCGCATTATCAATAAAAATTATTGATGGTTCTTCCAATGAAATGAGCATTTTTTTGAACCACTCTTCATACACATTTGCATTCATCTCTTCGTGGTAGTCATTTGATTTCTTCGATTTAAATGCCAACAGTGCGTCTTGTACAAATCCTTTTGCTGTACCTGCATGGCAAATGATTAGGCGCTCACCTTTTCCCATTGGTACTGAGGAAGTGGAATCAGCAGTATCATCAGTCCAGAAACGAGATAGTGTGTGGTTAGCGTTGAGCCATGTTTCATCCGTGAAAACAATATTTGCCCAATCTTGTATTTTCTTTGCCTCTCTTAAAAAATCACAACGTGCTATAGCTATATCTGTGCGTTCCATTAATAATTTTCTTTTATTTAACTTTTTATATGAAAAGCCAATTGTGTTCAAAACTTTGACCAAAGAAGATTTTTCACCATGAAATAGACCACTTCTTTTCAAAGAAACAATAAGTTTTCTCAAAGTTGGAATTTCTTTTCTCAAGTAGTAATCATATACATGACGACGAATAGCGTAAGCGTCAAAGTCATCAACAGCTGTCACCTTATGAGCCCGGCGCTTTCTTTTTGGTGTAGATGGTTTGTTTTGCTCCAAGCCGCTCCTGCCGTAGGCATCAGTAGTGATTTTAGTCACAGTTGATAGACTGATCCCCAACGCGGCTGCAACACGGTTTCGGACTTGCGTGATAGGTATAAGAGGTCCGCCATTTTGATTTTCTTGCTCAAAATACTCATGAAGTTTTAACACTAACTGTCTCGATTGTGCTTTCAACACACGTCCTTTCGGCATTTTCACGATCAATTAATATAAGTTTCACAAAAGTTTTTCCGAGGAATAAAGCTACTTAACTCAAGGTGTAACAGATGCGAGAGAACACTCAGCGAACGTAAATGCGTGTGACTATCACGGGCGTTTCGTTGAGAGTGACAGATCACGTCAAAATGGCGGCCGAGCGGAAGGTCTGTTGATGTTGCCAGTTGATGTATAATATATTTTTTATGATTATAATAAATACACACGGATTAACATTTATTTTCAAAAAACTAAGGCAATATTAAATCAAAATGTTGATTTCTATATCTGTTATTAGTTTACGTAGGTTATCATTAATCGAATTACTTAGGAACGTAATTCGATTAATGATAGTAGGTACTATAATCGGAATGGTATCGCATACGAGAATCTTTAGGACATCACTAAATATGTAAATCGTCAATCTGTCAAAAGATGGTTAATATAATGGACAAAGGTTAAGAATATTAATTCTTACCTTGACTCCTTTGACCTCTCTCAGCTTATAAATCGGTCGCTGGCGTCAATCGTGGGAATATATTTTCATTGTCTCTTATTACAAAAAGGCAAGAATAATGACCCAAAAATTAATAAAAAAAAATTAGATATGAACAAATATGGATTCCCTTAATTCTCTTGATATGGGCACCTCACTAAAATTTTGACAAATATGAAGGGTAAACAATAATAGGAATTCGTATTATTAAAGTGCCATCTATGTATTTTTTTTAGATAGCACAAACAGTTTAACACACAGATTGTAGACCCACTTATTGTCTACCACTTGTGAAAGAGGTAGAGAAAATAATACACTATTAAAAACTCATAAAGAACAAAAATAAATTAAAATGCAAGCCATATTACACATCTAAAATCTTTACAAAAATCAAATAAAAAAATCTAGTTTTATCATAATTATTTAAAAATGAAATTGTACAACGACTTTTAAAGGGTATTATCGGTATATTTAGAATAAGTAGGTATATGGAATATTATGTATTTGAATGTACTATTGATCATTAGTTCATACATGTATTTTAAGAGATGAATTATATTTCTATTGAAAATGTTGCATATTAGCACAATAAGACCTTACATTGAAGAAGATAATTTTTCCAGGTTTCTACGGCGAACAATCTTCATACAGCAGTCTAGGTTCAACGTATGACTGCTCCATATTCGACACTTGGGATCAAAACTCTCCTGATGACAGCTGCTTTTATAGTAAGTATTTATACAGAACTAAAAATATATTTTTGAGTAATAATTAAAATTAGTTTTTTAACAAAATAACAGATATATTTTATTATTATTTTGCATTAACGCTTTTACCTTCGAATATAATGTTTAAAAATTATAATTTAAAAGTTATAGTATCCCAACTATTATTGGTTTGGTTGTGGAGAGGAATGTATAACTTTTCTATAACAACTTTGATTCGACTTAATATGTGTAGCATTATAACATCCGTCATAACATATCTAATTATTTACCTCTAAACTACGCTATATTTTTGAATTTGTATGACATCAAAATAATCTTCAAGGATCAATAAGATTAATGAAGCTACCAAAGGTTTCGAATATTGCTCTTACTGAAAAGAACCAGCAAGGAATTTCCCGGTACCAGATTTTAAACATTTTTAATATATATAACTAAACTGCAGTCTCATGGAACGATTATCGAACCCAAGCAAGCAAATATAATCAATTGTAATACGCTTTACCTACAATTGACGTAATTTGCACTTTTGTGCAGGAAAGTCTTATGTTTTGTGGAATTTTATTATAAAAGCGAATATCCAGACCCACGGATGATAACTAACTCTACTGAGTCGCAGCACATGAATGAAAAGCTTAGCTTAAACCTTGATCAAACCTCTAAACCACTAAAACCTTAAAAAAGACCTATATTATATAAATAGGTTTTTGATTTCTGCACTAGCGCCGTGTCGCAAGCTGAGCAACGCAAGCAATGGTAGTTGGCAACGACGTACGTTCCAGAGTATGGCCACCAGGTTCGACTTCAGCCAAAGCTCTTTGCGCGTACCTACTTCTACTACCATCTCGAGCTCCGATTCACAGGTACAGGTAACTTTTTTTTTCTTTCCCTATTTACCACTACACTTGAAAGAACACTTTTCCCTCTTCATTAACTCTTCTCTTTACTTTTAATTTTGAAAATCCAAAGTACATAAAGTTTTTTTTTTAGATTATCCGTACCAATATTATAAATGCAAAAGTCTGTCTGTCTATCTTTTACGTTTCCTGAGCTAGATCGCAAAATTCTCATTTTACCTTCGGGAATAGGAGAGAAACTCTTAGTACATAATTGACGTTATTTAAGGACTTAATTTGACGCTTAGTAAGTAGTAAGAAGAGCTGCCGTGTGGTATCCGACTGAATAGAATAGTCCCACTCTCATTTTTTGACGAGTTGTCGTAAAATACGACTTAAGTAAGTTGATTTTAGGCATGCGGGCGGTCGTAAAATACGTAGCCAAATTATGTAACAACATGTTTATAACATGTTGTAACCTTAGAGTGTGATAAGGGCAGGAAGATGATGAAACTAGTAAGAAGAGTTTGTGTTATGTATACAATATATGCGGTAAAAAAAATGTTACGATGGAAGAAGTCTGAACGATATTCGGATTTTGCTTTCTGTTTATGGTTTTTCTAATCAAACTAAACATATGTCATTCAACATTATTTTGTCTGTTACGGCAAGACGTTTCTGAGAAATACCTGGCAGAGTTGCGCAAATATTTATTGATACAGTCTTGAAAGCGGATTTAAGTAATTTTGAATTCACATAGTAGACTAAACAGTTTTGTTGGTATGTTGTTATTTTGATCATGTTTCATCACAATAGAGTAGGTATTATGTTCCGCGCTAATAACGATAGATAACATGTATTGCAAGTATTAATATTCCTGTTTTTTTTTTTCAATTTAATCTGCTTTGTTTTTGTGTAGTACTTAGCTAACTTCGTATATTGCAAAAAGTAAATATCTACCTAGTACCGTTTTTCATTCTAGATAAATGTTCGATTCTGAAGATTCGCTACTCAATTCAGATATCCCAATGAAACTATGACTGCCTATCGACATTTAGTCGATGTACAAAAGGAGATAGCCATCTTGGTTAAATCTTATGATCCTATAATCCTGAGCCAAATGTTGCACTTTAACAGTTATGTAAAGTAGCGATACTATCTCTTTATTATATTATAATACAACTTCGATAAAAATTTATTAAAATTATGTATTTGTAGCAATTAATATATCAATAGCATCAAATGTCATTCATGTCATCGGATAGCATTAGACATTCGAAAGTTTCAATTACCTAATTGCATATAAAAATATCCTTTGTAGCATCATTTTTAAATCCTTTCGCTTGTGCAGTCTTGCCTTAGCCGTTATATATCAATAAACTTTATTTACCTGCCATAAGTAGGTTATGTGGAATTCACAAACTTATATTTAAATAATAGATTGCATGGTATCGAAGTTTGTTGAATTTTTTTGGTACAAAAAAGCATAGTTGGTCTATGCTCTTAATAAGCAGGACCCCTGAATTTCATTTTTTAAGCCCTTTTCTCCTTATTTTACAATGAGGTTAATTAAAAACTAAAGCAACAATCACTTTATATTGTCTTGAAAAGAAAACAATGATTTTGTAATACTGTAAAGTAATTTTATTCCCTTTATCGTAAAACCGGTAGTACGTACTTGAACTTGAAAAGCATATTGGTTATGTTACGACTAAAGACCAAATGCCATATTCCATTAAATAAATTTGCTTATTTAATAGATAAAGTCCCGACACCAAATTGTAACATCTGTAATGTCGTAAAAGATGTTATCCATATTTAAATAGAATGTGACCGAAAACGCGTATTGAGATGTAAACTATTTAGTGATTATAAAATGCTACTTTCAACTGGTGGTATAAATATTACTTTAGCTGATCCACTATCAAGCACTGCAAATATTTTAGTTAAATTATATAATGAAGCATTAGGTATAAGGTCTAGTAGTGGATAAAAGTACGATTATTTGTAAGCGACCTAAACAGAGCGATATTGTCAGGCACGACTAAGCTCTTAAATAAAGATTTAAAAAAAGGTACTTGAACTTGCAGTTGATTCTATCCCAATCTAGCATAATAGTGACATGTTTTCTTGCAATCCCTTATCACGGCACATGATGTGTCACATGAGTATCGGATTGTTGTCATGTGATCGTTTATCAGTGTTTCGTTAATTGTTACAATAACTATTATGTTAAGAATTTTAATCACTCAATGTGCGCAGTTGGTTTAGTTATATATACATTTTAAACTATTATGACTTATACTGTTGTTTCATCATAGCGTTCTGTAGATTATTATTAACAGGATTTTTTTTAAAACTTGGGTTTAGAATATTTGAACATTGTTCAAATTAAATTGGTATTGTTAAATTGGTAAATGATTACTGACGGTGAAAATAACTTTTTGCATCATATCTCTTTAGGTTATGTCTAACCCCATTCTGCTTTTTGCCCTTCTATCTAGTCCTATCTGCTTGTCTTTACTTCAAGAAAATCCAATAGCTTTTATTTTTCCTTTTCCTATTTCGTTTGTATGGTACGGCGTCACGCTTGCGTTTTCTCTTCATTCATGTTTCAATAAAGCAAAAGACAACTATCTTGCATAATCGTCCAGAAGTACAGGTTTAAGGTTATTAATATTATTTTCCTTCGTTGTTTCGAAATATTTCTAGAAAATTAATCCAGATAAATTTATCAAAAGTATTAAATCGTTAACTATCCACTAGCCGTACGCTCTGTTCAGATTTATTTTCTTCTTTTCCATCACGTCGTCAATAATCATGGAGCTGAGCTGATTACAGTAATTAACGATAAATTGTACTGTAAATTGTAATTAGTTAATCCTTGAATATAATTAGATGCTAAGTAAATATAGTTAGTAGTTATTTTTAGTAGGGATATACTTTACTGTATTACGTGTAAATTCAGATTTTATTTTCGGAATAAAAAGGCAAGTCTGAAATTGACTGCTCTTAAAAATGTTTCCTCCCTGACTCTCACTTTGCATTATCGCTAATTACCTTCGTATTCAAGCTGATATTATTCCAAGATTATACACAAATATTAGAATACATTACAATTCGTTGAAACATCATACTAAAATTTAAATAGCGCCCTTCCATTTATATAAATACACAATCATCAAACACCTTCAAGTTGCAATAAGAGATAAGATTAACAAGAGATAGTGGTAAAGCATTATCTAAATATTGCAACCGATTTTTTAACATTAAATTGTTCTTATAGTTACTCAATATATTTCCTTACGTTTTCGATACTTCTAATAATCCTAATAGTAAAATCGTTGGATCACCGCGACCTTTTTGAAGTCAGTGAAGTGTCTTAATCAATACCTACCAATACCGAACAGCTTTCCGAAACAGGAGTAGAGTCGATGGTTCACATGAACTCGTTTACAATTTTACTTGAACAAGTATTATTTTGAATTTCAATTTGATAAAAGCACTTTAACTCGATAATATTCAAAAGTAATTAGTTCGCTTTGCGATTTTGTCGTGGAGTCTATCTCCTGATGATTCTGTTCGCTGTTGGCGAAACGATTGTTGAGTTTGTGATAGCAAAATAATTTTATTATTACTTTTGTATTTTGTACACAGTTATACAGCAATAGCTCAACTAGCGGTACAAGCGACAGCCTTGTAAGCACAACTTCGGCAACATCTAGAAGAAGCAAGCTCGGTCTGGCGTTGCTCATCGGCGTCGCTGAGCCTATTGATATGTGAGTTCTGAGACCTTTTTAACTTGAAGCGTCTCATGTTTTCCTCTATTAACTATGCTTATTAACATTCTGAGGACCGCTGACCTAATTATAATACGGGAGGATATTGTCTTCCGCTATTAAATTTGTAAGTCCATACTAATATTATAAATGCGAAATGCTGTTACACTTTCAAGGCTAATCCGCTAGGGCAGTATAAATAATATTGGGTACAATTGAAGCTTATAGGTCGGGTTAATATAACAGGAAATTAATTAAATTTTTTCGTGGGAACAGGAAAAACCCTTAGTGCGTTAAGTAGTTGACGGAAATAAAATTACTGGTACATCTAGTACCATCCACCATCTAGTATCTGATGATTTCATATATAGCAAATGATTTTTTTGTAATATCCCAATAATAATGTGTCTGTAGACTCTCTTTTGTTCCAGTTGCATAACGATCTCGATGATTTCCATTTTTTAATCCCATGTTTTTACATGTTCAAGTTTCGTTTATCACATTGTTTTATAATTTTGTGAACCTTATGCCTTATAATATTTTATAAAATTTCTTCGTATAAGTCGCCTTAAAAGTTATTCTCAAAATAAAAATACTTCATTAACTTTTTATGATTTGCATTAAACATGTGGATTGTGGTATTAATATAGGAATGACTGTCTAAAAATAAATATTTTAAAGTAATCCAAAGAAAATTCTTGAGGTAGACCATGATTGACGACATTGCCAAGATTATTTTAATACTACGCATTAAAGTTGCCCTTGACTTTGCAAGTGTCCCATGTTGAGTACTTGAACTTTTAATGTGACACGTTTCTGCTGAAAGTTAAGTACCTATTTCCAAAATTATCAGTATTGTTTATTTAAATAAAAGACTGATTTATTGGAATGTTTAGTAATTTTCAACCTAACCTGTTGCCAAATTTTTATATGATATATTCATCAATTTCCTTATTATCATTCATCCTCTGAAAATTCAGAAAGAATTCTCTAGGGAGTATCTTATCAAATCAAATCGAAATAATCTTTATTCAAGTAAACTTTTTACAAGCAACTTTTGAATCGTCAAGTATCAATTAAATTTAATGAAGCTAGAACAGGTTCGGAATGTTGCTATTACCGAGAAGAACCAGCAAGAGACTCGGTGGTCAATCTTTTAAACATTTGCAATTTTACATTATTAAACCGCAGTCTTATAAGAAGCTGAAAGGATTTTCAAATCCACTCATTTTTATCATCAAAATAATCTTCAATTGTGTAATATGTTTTACGTATAAGTATATCTCTTTAACTTAATTTAAACTTTTCTTGTAGGAGACTTGCTTGTTATTTTTAGTCTGCTAATAAAAGTTCCGCAATGAAAATAGATAAAATATATTCTAGAAAAATACAATACAATATCCTTAATGGTTGTAAATAGAAGTAGGCAAAAACTAATTTACATATTAATTTTATTTTAATTTGTCTTAGGGATCTGTTGCGCCGTTGTATGGAACATTCTCCTCAACTGCAAGCTCTTGTGTATAGATTGCGTCTAGCAATTCTAACTGCGGGCGCTGGAAATGCTTTTGTGTCCACACTCCATAGAGCGGCGGGGGATGCCGCAAGGTGGTAAGTACAAAATATGTAAATAAATATTTTTAACCACATAAAAACATTTTCTCGATCCAAAATTCTACTAAGTACCATTTCTCAGAGAGCTATGGTACATAGCCGAATTTTAATTCTTCTATATATAGCTATTAAGCCATAAGAACTTAAAATACTAGAGTGGACTGGGCGTATCTAATAGCAGTAGTTGTCGCCCCACCCTGAACAGACTTTGACCACAATGTTTGCTTTTCTCTCCAGTGGTTTCACTCCACTGAAAAATGTTAAGAAAAAGTATAAGATTACGAGTGTGTATATATTTGTTCCCATCTTAGATAATACTTTCATACCACACAATGTGAAGTATTAAACAACCCAAACGCAAATATTTAGTTATGAAATTTACTGTTTTATTTACAGTTTAGGCATAATTTCGTTTATTAATTACAAATTTCGTCTAGAACAGTAGTTTGTAACAAGAAGCCCTTTCAATTTTTAAAAAATTGTCGACAGGTGTCTAAAATTAATGCTTCTGTATATCTTATTGTATCTGAACTATACGGATAAATCAATGCCAAGGTTTCTTTCAAAAGAGTATTTCTTGGTGGTGTAAATAGCAATTTTTTAATTGTCGCAAGACTATTGTCATCGTGTTCACATAAATATATGTCACTTTCAATGTCATTCATTATTAAAGCGATATTTAGATTCTTAGAGGTTATAATGGAAAGTTATAGTAGTACCAAAAAAATCGTTTAAGTCGTAAATTGACCATCAAATAAAGTAGAATTTACTTCCAAGAGGTTCGATATTTTTTTTCAATTATCCAATATATTTTATTCTATTTTGAGAGCTTTTATAGTGCCTACAATTTCATGCAAACATTTATCGTTGTCGACGCCAGCATCTATCAATTTTATCACGTGCTTTAAAACTTTGCAGATTATTTTGCAACTATATAAATTATTGCGGCACATTAGTGAGTGCGTTTCCTTAACTCAAAAGTTTCGGCAAGAAGCCAAGATAATTGTTAAATTATTTGTTGGCTAGAAGTTACTATTTCTTTTGTTCATAAAACTCAACCGCCTTTCAACATCTCTTAGTTCTTAAAGTTCAGAAAATACTATTGTACAGATCGAAATGAAATACTATGTGTTATGTTGTCACCAATAGATTACCAATAGATATATATTGATCAGTAACGATAGCCGTCTGGTATCCGGCCAAGTAGAAAAGATTTCTTACCGAGGCGTCGTAAGAGGCCACTAAGGTTAATCGACCCAACGTGTGGTATTCGGTTTAGTAGAATAGTCCACCCTCTTTCTTATCAAGGTGTAAAATACGATTAAGGCAAGTTGACGTCACGCAGCCGGCTGGTCGTAAAATACGTAGCCAAATCATGTGGCAACATGGGATAAGGGCAGAAGGATAATGATGACTGATCAGTAACGACTGTAAATATATGCCAGCTTTTTCTTTAAGTGGCATATTACGATGTTGTGTTTAGAACTGGCCAGCAAAAGTTTGCCATAAGTTGAGAAATGCGATATTTTGGAATGCTATATTAACATTCTAATAATATAAACGCGTTTGTTTTCTTTGAATAACCATGAATTTAGGATTATGTTTTAATGCATAGCAGAATTCAAATCTGCTTTAAAAGTTCACTCCAATTCCAGGTTGTCTGATTTGATGTTCGGACCGCGGTTGCAGTCGGTATGGTTGGACCTAGCTACATGCGAGTCAGAAAAAAGCGACAGCATCGCGAGTAATCTACTATCCGACCTCTGTGCTGTGCTAACAATTGGCGACACAAAAAACACCAATTTGTGAGTACTTTGAGATATTACTAGCTTTTACCCGCAACTTCGTTCGCGTGGACTGTTGTCGCGCGATAGGTTGATAATAGATGGCGCTTTTCAGTATCATCCTATTCCTGTAGAATTAACAGGATTCTATAGCCTTTCTATTACGCAGGTGTATAAGGAATATATGTGCCAAATTTCTTAGACATTGGTTCAAAATTTTAGTAGGTAAAATATTAAATATTGGTAGCCGTGAGAGTAATAAACATATATCCATACTCACAACCTTTCGTAGGATAAGATTTATGTGTGTAATTTAAATTTGCTTTCCTTACTTCATAGTGTAGTTAACAGTCGAAAAAAAATTTTAAAGGTCTCAATGGTCAAAGCGTTTTACACACCCTGCATGTATTATGTATGAAAACGGATAATACGATCTATATTTAGCATTCCTTATATTTTCTTTGACGCAGATTAAAGCAAAATTAAATTATCATTTTTTGTCATTTATGGTCATATGACAGTAAAATATACATTTGAAAATCAATTGACTTACAATAAATAAATATATGGGACACTTACACACACGGTCGCCCGTTCCCAAAGTAAGTAACTTTATGTAAACGTAAAAGGCGACTAAGGTAAGTCGACCCGCCGTGTGATATCCGGCTGAGTAGAATAGACCAACCTAATTCCTTACCGAGGTGTCGTATAAGGCGACTAAGGTAAGTTGGTCAGGCAGGCGGCCGGTCGTAAAATACATAGCCAAATCATGTAACAACATGTTTATAACATGTTGTGCCGACCCCACTTAGAGTGGGATGATAACAAATATACACCCAGGCTCCAAGATACCCTTTTATAGAAAATGTTGGCCCTCGGCGGGAATGGAACCCTCGGGCACAATAGTTTCGATTTGTATTTTGTCTGAATAAGGCTTCTATTTTTTTGTCTATGAATACATAATCGACCTGAGTAATATGTAAAATGCATTAATTATGCCGAGAAAATTTTACAAGGTTACGATATTATACACAGAATTCACGTGACGCGAACACCTGATAAAAGCATTCGGTTCATATGACGTATTAAGTTTATTACTGACTCTTAGCTTTTAAGAGAATCACATGATTTTTACGACACCGACGTCCGCTTTCTGCTATTATTTATGCAGTATCACGTGTATCAACGTACGTGTGAAAACATTTAAAATGTCCGTAGAATTCCTTAAGTTTTGGTACACGTTATTGAGAATAATTTGTTTCGGTTGACATTTCTGGCCTAATTTAGTATGTGTTTATATGTGGTATTCATTTGAAAAGTTTTAACCAAATCTTACCAAGAATTCATAAGTTTTTTAAGTCGGTAAGATTTCATTTGTTCGACACAAAGCTTATAAACTCGAATTTGAGAAGCGATAATTTTGACATATCCAATAAAAGGGATTTTGCTAAATCGAAGTTGAAAATGAATTTTTAAAAGGAGAATATTTTCTAATATTACAAGTAAGCGGCATGCAATACACGTACTTCGTTGAGATTAAAAGGGATAAATAGTTTAATTATAAAATAAAGTAAAAAAAACCCGCTAAAAATAGAAAAAAAATAGTAGGCAGGGGCCTTTCATAATAGTTAATATCTCTATTAATCCGTTTGTAGGATATAGATATTTTCCTGACACTTTCTTGGATCATTTCCAAAGTTGTCTGCAGAAGTCTCGCTGTTCGTTACACTCTAAAACGAAAAACAAACTTGTCATTGGACGCTACTTCTGCCCGATAATTACTGGCATGTGTGAATGAAATATGTCAAGTGCAACTTTTTTTATTTTTAGCGTGTTTATTTTTGGTAGTTCTTTTTACGTACTTTGTTTACGCATTTTTCACGTGACCGCTATTTCAATGGATCGATGACGCTTACAAATTGTGCGAATTAGTTGTGTAATATATGTGGGTGTTGTATTAATAAACATTTCAAAACGAATTGTTTTATTCATTTTATGCTTCTTGAAAAATATAAATTATGCCGCATAAAAGACGGTTTCGTTTTTATTACACTTTTAAAAAGTGTCATTTTAATCAATTAAATTGTCTCAACAAATCGTTATTGTTATGTTTGAAACGTTATTTAAATGGTTTGGTGTCTTTTTGTGTTTAAATATATCTCAAACAGTACTATTAATTTAAACATAAATTAAATTGGCTTTTATCTTGTATCCTATGTGAATTTATACAATGAATATTACTTAGCAGCCATTACAGAAAAAGGGTATTTAAATTATCCACTGTAAACCTGCTACGTTGAATAATAGCAACAATTCTGAAAGACGTGTCGGTAATGTTAACATAATCATATAAAATAAGATGTAATTTTCCTGCTTTTTTTTTCAAATTTATAATATTTCCTTTCAGTTTTATCAGCACTCTCCTAACGTACGTCCTCACGCATCATCTTGGATGGGTTACTACAGTCAGTCCCTATGACGTAATAGATGATACGCAAAACTGTACGCAGGAACAAGTCGATAAACGCCGACCATACAATGCACTATGGGCACAACTTACAGACCTTTGCGGCAGCGTTGGATTCCCGCCACGTTCTGCCAGGACAATCATTACGGGGTCAAAAAACGTACAGTTTATAAATAGACTGCTCACTGTGTTAACCTATTTTGTGCGTTGTGGGGATGTCAGGAAAAATGAATTCAAATATCAAGACTGCGTGCTGAGTGAAGCAAAAATTGTGCGTCTGAATACGATGAGTACGGAGTCGGGAAGGACTATGAAACGTTTGGAAGTGAAAGACTATAATACAAGAGATAGTTTAAGAGTGCCTGTATTAAATAAGAGTAGTGGAAGTAGTGCCAGTACGTTAGTTGCGAGCGACGTTACCCTCAAAAAGTCAATGACTCTCGCGGATTTATCTCAACAGCTCTCTAGTTTAGAATATTCGATGGACAGCAGTTGCAGTAGTGGAGAACGTCAGGCGAAACCGTTGCAAAGAAATCCAACAATGATGATTTCTTTGAGAAATTCCGATTCGAGTTCTGACTTATCGGTGTCGGACGAATGCGAGACAAATAATGTTTTATTCGTGCTTGGTGATGACGAGAAGTTGGTAGGATTGAAAAATAAGTCTAACGGTGGCAAGTGTGTCAAGAAATCGTCCAAAGTTCATAATGAGCCAGTGAATTTGGAAACCTTAGAAAAATTTGAAGTTTACTCTGAGGTCCCCGAGGTAGATAAGTCATCGAGAAGCACTGATAGCCCTTCCAAGTGCTGCGCGCAGACACTTCAACATTCCAAACCAATAAAACATTCCGGTTTTAAGTTTGAGTTTGATAAGTATCCTCAGATAGTCACTAATTATATGAAAAGTAAAAACTTAGAGATCTTAGATAGACATTATATAGGAAAGCCCGGGAACCTGAAGCTGGATAACTTCCATTTTGATCCTACCTTCGTACCACCGATACAAGAGGAAAGATGCGAGACGTGTTATCAATGCCAGTTGTTGGAATCAATGTTGCAGACTCCGACAAATGCCTCTGAAATGGAATACATGAATGATATGCCGCGTCACACAGAACCGCAATTTGCGAAACAGTCTGTAGTTAGGGATTCGGAGGAATATCGGGAAATATCGCCAAAAACTTTTGTTAGGAAACGGAAAGAGAATACAGTGGTTGTGAATTTTAGGAGTAACGCTGAAAAGAGTGGTTGTGTAACGAGAGATATTTGTTCGTTTAGTGTAAAAGTAGACGCTGGTTATAAAGAAGACGATAAATTAAAAGTGAAACAAGTGATAGAGTTTCCTTTATCCCAAATGTCGCAGAAGTTCAAAACGCAACATCGGTCTGGCTACGACGCTTCACTTCTCGGTGGTCTTTCTAAACACTATGTACCTGATTTAGTTTTGCAAGGTGAGTGTATATGCCTATACAAATACACTGAACAATATAATATATTGTTATTGGCCGTTTATTAGTTAGTATGTATAACCTTGAAAAATGTTATAGTGAAAGTACTAAAGGCGGCTATATTTTTTATATCCCTGCCTTGCCCTGTAGACGGGATATTGGAAAATTTCTCAATATTTCCTTTATTATCTTTTAATTTATATTATATTATGTATATCATTAAATTTATTTTAAGTATTACGAATTTCGATTCAATCTGTACGTTTTATACCGGATTTGAAACCCAAAAAACACTTAAATATTTCAAAAATTGACTAATTGTTGAATACAACAGACTAGTAAGTCTGTATAGACTATAATAGAATAATTATATAATTTATTTTGCACTATGGAATACAGCAAAGAAACGCCTACTTCTATCAGAGTTTTGGCTTACCTATCCACAGACAAAGCAAAATCACTTTGTATTCCGTTATTATTCCTGTGTAAAAATCTTAAAAGGTATCTGGCTGACATTTTAGTAAATAATTTTTACTTTTCTTTAAATATTTTGATGTATTTATAATTTCAAACAGGAGTTACGGCAAGTCCTAGTACTTGGGAAGCAGAGCTTCGACGGGACCTAGACGTGTCATCGTATCTGAACAAAAATATGGAGACGTCTGTGCAAACGGTCGCCATTATTGGAGATATTAACACGTGGTAAGTTATTTTTTTTCTTACCTACTTCCTGAAATTTCCATTTTTGTACCAATCATTATCCTCCTGCAATTATCCCACTCTAAGTGGGGTCGGCACGACATGCTCATAAACATTGTATTGACCGGCCGCCTGCCTGACGTCAACGTACCTTAGTCGCCTTTTACGACACCTAGGTAAGAAAGAGGGTGTCTATCCTACTCAGTCGGATACCACACGGCGGGTCGACTTACCTTAGTCGCCTTTTACGACACCTCGGTAAGATAGAGAGTGGTCTTTTCCACTCAACCGGATACCACACGGGAGGTTAACTTACCTTCGTCGCCATTTACGACACCTCGGTAAGAAAGAGGGTGGTCTATTTTATTCAGTCGGACAGCACACGGCGTTAATCTCTTATGTCTTAAAATAACTACTCATCAAATTGCTGCATGTGTTAGTCAGTATCAAAATAATTTTGTTATTCTGATGATGATTTCTGAGATAAAAAATATATGTGGATTATTGTTGTCAGGGAAGTGAGACTGTTTGGACGATCGTGTGGCAGTGGCGGTCTATCACCACTCGTAGGAGGGATGCTAGATGCCCTAACAGCCATGCGCAAAGCCCAAATACCACCACAACAGGTAATTTATATTATCCGGTTCGAAGGACCATTTGTTAATAAAATGTTTAAGATATAAAAATGAATTAATATGATAGAATTATTTTTAATTAATTATATTAAATTCTGCATGTATCAGGTATAAGAATGAATAGTAGTACACTCTACATTTAGCATTACATATATTTTGTTTTATCGCGGATTATAGCAAAATAATATTCTTATTACTTTTGTATCATGGACCTCCGCAAAATAACGCCTAATTCTATAAAATTAATCATACTAAAGGCAAATAGTATAAAGACGAAAGTACAAATTTGATGAAGTTATTATATCATACTCTAGTTGCTAGTTATTAATAAGCTGTGGCAGCCCGGTGGTAACACCGTGCAACTTTTTCGATGAGGTCACAGGTTCAAACCCGGGCATACACCAATGAGTTTTTCTTTTAAAAATGTCTAATTGATAATTGCAATTTATCACACGCTGTTCGGTGAACGTAAACATCGATGAAACCTGCATATCTCTAGAGAATTCTGGAGATATGTGTAACCTACCAATCCACATTGGAGCAGCGTGGTAGGTCTTAGCTCCAATCCTTCTCTCCATAAACGGAGAGAAGAGGCCTATTCCCAGCAGTAGGAGAGTAACAGGCCGCTACTTACTAGTTACTAATGTTCTTTAAGGTGATATTTTAGATATAATTGCATTATAAGTAATATTTTCTCTTACAGTGTCTTATGTATCTAGAAAGTAAACTTCGTGAATTCTGCGTTATATCCAAAACTTTAGCAGACATGTTAATGTCGACAGACTTCTGCGATATAGCTACTTTGACACAATCTCTAAATATCGACGTGAACGATGTCCCACTTTTACTAGCAGTAGCGACCACTCACACGCCTCAAGTTGCAAGACGATACGGCATAAGTTATAGGTAGTAATAGGTATATATTGGACCAGACAATATAATATGGAATAGTCGAAAATATTGGTTTACGTTGATGACTATTTGGTACTTTATAAACAAACTTGTACTAGATTTAATAAAAGATTTATAAAAAACAATGTAAAAATGTACGTCACTATATTTATCCGGTAATGTTTAAAGCTCCATGACGTGAGGTACGCGGTCGTAAAAGATGCTGCCAAATTATGTTACATGTTTATAACATGTTGCACTGACCCTAAATAGAGTGGGATAAGGGCAGGAGAATGATTGTTTAAAGCTCCATATTCCTGTAAGAATTAGTTGATTCAGTAAAGACCTATTAATTGCTTACAAATGTTAAAATTTGGTAATACTAAATAACAAATTTATTTATCTTTGGGTTTCCGTCTTTAAATTATACCTTATAAGTTGACGCTAAATGCAAATTAACGTGCAATTAAATGAATAACGAAAAGAGTTTTTCACTCTGGCCCATTTTTTTCGTTTTGATGTAGTATGATTTTTTTATAATACGATCGTTTAGTTGTCTGGGCATTGTACAGAAATATTATCCTGATTGAAGGATCAGTTTCAAAATGCGCTATTGTAAATATTTTTCTAAACTTGTGTATAAATAGTTTATTTATGCATTTTGTAAGTACGTGCTGCATTGTTAGACTAAGTTAATTGATAGGCAAAGTGATGCAAAAAAAGATTCATAAAAGAGTTATTGAATTTATATGGGTTGTCAGTCAATATTTGTGTATTCTTGTTGTATTCAAACACTTCAATTATTAATTATTAATATAAAGAAATGCGTATTAAACGCGTTAAAAATACCACAGATATTTTGTGGAATAATTTTTTGTTGCATCATCACAAGAAAACTTACAGTAAGAAAACGACAAGTATTATTTTGATATTACTTTTAATATTTGAGTATCCTTTTAAAATAATTAAATCACGTTTTAGAACATCTTTGAGGTATTTAGCTAAGTAAAAAAGGAAGTTTCAAAAATCCGATTCTATAGTTTTGGCCACAAGATATTAATAATTATATTTATTTTAAGGATTCATTATCTAAAGAATATCCACTCCTAATATGTACATCATGTTGATGTAAATTATTAATAGCCGAAAACAATTTCGTGTGATGGATTCAATATTATACCCAAAGGTATACATATCATAATAATTATAAGAGTTTAAAGGGAAATAATATATAAATATATTATAATTCTTATGGTTTTACTTGCATAATATAATTGTTATAAATGGTGCAATTAATGTATACAACAAATACTCTTCGATGAAGAATAAATAAATATCTTATTATTAATACGTTTAAAAGTACTACTTCTACCATTAATCGATTGAAATTATCAGTGAAAATGATAATTGTTTCATTTTTAAAACGATTCCATTTCACTTTGTTTTGTAGTAAAATGTTTTTATGTGATCGGAAGTTTACGGAATATTCTATATTATTTTATTCTTATCGCGACTAAGTCGAATGTTTAAAGATTAAAAAATAAATTATTTATTAATATTTATAGCAACAGGTCACTTAGTGTACCACGGTCACGATTGTATCGGTGTTTATTACCCAAGACACTTCTATGTTAAATATTAGTGTCACACAATATTTCTAGTCCACATTTCTGTGTAAAACCAGAAGTACACTTATATTTATATACCGATACATGTAACGATTTAGTAGAGATAGGTTATGAAAATCACGATGGATTGGGTCGATTACTAATAGAGAAAACCGAATAACTGTTGCCTGAATTTAATAAGCCCGCTGTTACACGTTATGTTTTTTTAAAATCATCTTTATATTCGTTCCAATTTGTGCAATGAAAAGATTACAAACAAACAAACTGTTTATATTCAAATAATATCATCCAGTTAATTAATTATATTTTCTCAAGTATGCGAGAGGCTTCAGCTTCTATTCACGACAGTACATAGAAGCCGCGAAGTGGTGGGGCTATAAAGCTAAGAAGGAAAAATCCTGCTTGCCTTCTTGTTCCACTTAATTAATTTAGTATTTAGAAAGAATCTAATTCATATCGCTTATCATTATCATTTTAATACTGACCGAACACTTTGGTCCGTCAACCCAAATCAGTATAACGTATCGCCTCGCAGGTGATTTGTAAACATGTTTTAATGACAGTTTTCGGTTTTTTCTATGTTCCAAGGGGCGCTACACACTAAAGTATTGGTATAGGTTACCGGTATATATAGTACAGTACTGGTTAAGGAACCGGTTATGTGCTATATGTACTGGTTGAGCTAATGCGCAACTTTGTCATAAGTCAGGCTTCAATGGCCTGCCAGATTGATGATAACATAGATTTACAGAATAGAGGTATTATACTAGAGTAGAGGATTCATGGACAAGCCTGTAAGTGAGAGTGTCACAATAATTGAGATGGAAGATGAAACTCGTATACTTATCTTTGTCTAATCACACATAAAAAAGAGAGACAGACAGATACAGTCTCATTTGCTTTCTCTTTATTTGTCTTTATTATAATAGGGCACTAGGGTCTAGTTTATAATAACTCTATGACGGTTGAACAATAGACTGAATTGAATTCATGTATCTATAATTAGTTCTGTAAAAAATATGGGTATTAGAGACGAAATCACAATATTAAAAAGGTATTATAGCAAATCTACTGCCTTGAAGGAGCTTAAATTTTTCACGATTTTGCACAAATTGTCACAGTAAATATGTAAGTAATACGTTAAACGTTTCAATGCTTACTTTTAAAAACAAAAGTACCTAATATAATCAATGTAACGAAAGTGATATTGCGTATTGTTATTATTAATAATTAATTATTGTGATGTAATTTTGAAATAATAATTTTTATACATAGTTAAGAAATAAATTATTTTTCATATTGAACAAATTTTTATTATTTACCACAAATTTTACCTAAGTTGTGTACGATTGAATACAAGATTCATTTTCTAATATATCTAAAAATGGATGTTTGTCTGTATGTCTTTTATAGACTAAGAAACATCTGAATCGATTTCAATAAATTTTCAGAAAATTCATTAAAATCAATTCAGCCATGACCCAGCGGATGATCATCTTAAGTTTGGTGGCGATCTAAGCATTTTTTTTATCTGTTTAAATGGGAATTCGAAGCAGAAAGTCATAGCAACATGTGGCTAGTATTTCAAATAATATCCTTTTAACATATCCTATACCTTTTAACTATGCTCCGGCTTGAAACAAAGTTCAAAGTTTTACTAGAACTTTTTCGATGAAGAAGTCTAGTTGCCAGCTGATTTTTTCTCATAGATTTGAGTTAAAATCGGTTGTAATAATCGATATGGATAATCGGTTCTATAAATCTCAACATTTACAGATTGGTAAGTCGTGTTAAGCCATAATGGGGCGCGTATTCTTATTCTTATGTTCTTATGTACAACAGATCGCAGACCCTTATGTGCTGAATTGATATTTATAATTATCAAGCAGGAAAGTGGTTTTTACCCTAAAGGGTAAAAGAAAACATCGATATCGTATACATTACTAGGATAAGAGTAAACTGCAATCCGTACTGGAGCAGCGTTATGGACCTAAACTCATTTTTCTCTAAGAGAGAAAAAACCTTAGTTTCTGCTATCTTTGGTAACTAGGTTTGGTTCATAGATGCTGCTGGACATAACACGTGGCGAATTAATTGGTTGTTTCTTCATAACATGAATGTTTAGGAAAGTTTTAAGCGTTCAGCGTAATTTGCTGCATTAGGGATAGAAAGGATTCTTTAGTCGACGAAATTCGGGTTGCATTTCTAAAATTATACGATCCAATAAATACATATCGTATATTTTTTTAATTTATAGATCAAATAACTTACATATAAAATAAATTTCAGATTATGGAAATTTCTATAGAAGATAGGCAAAGTTAACGGGTGTTCAAAGTAAAATTTGTGTCGAACGCTAATTATAAAGTTTTGGCAATTTCCAATCTGTTGCGGCCTCGGAATACATAATAAGGTCTCACCTAATCCTCTTTAAAATTCGTGTTTAACGATTGAAAGAAAAATGGATAGTATTTTTATTCGTAACAAAAATAAAGCAACATCTATATAGGTAGTTGCTTTAGGAGATTTAGATGGAAGATACAATCATAGATATATTATGTTAATGGGGTCGCCTCCGTGATACTTAGAGGCTAAGGTGCTCGTTCAGGCCTACCAGCGTAGAGCTGTAACCGGTTCATCGGGGGAGGGGGGTGGCGGAAGCTCTCAGGTGGAAGACGTTGATTGGCGGAGCGCAATCCAGGTGTAGGTCCTCTGCGACGGCTGAAATCGCCTTGGTGTTGGAGCGTTGTCTATTCTACTCAGCTGGATGTTACGCGGCAAGTCAACTTACCTTAGTCGCCTTTTATGACACCTCGGTAAGAAATTAGGGTCTTTTCTACACAACTGGAGACCACACGGCATCCATTCGTATAAACACACATTGTACAATAAAAAGAAACAGGGATATACTGCAAGTTACTATGAGGAATTCTTAGTACAAAATTTATGATAAAATCATTGCAATTTTGTAGTAGAAATCCCTGATGATACTTCGGTTACGGTGTGAAACGATCATAGATATTGTTTTAGTGGACATTCACTAAATACACAAACAGTCTTATTTACATTTTCTTAACTAGTGTATATAAACTAATGTTGTATGAATATAGCATAGGCTCAAACACGCACTAACAATTAACCACATGTCACTCCACGTCCACTCTGAGCAAGGGCTCTCGTGTTACTAACTTGGTGCATCCTGAAACCGTGTATGTTCCTTTGTACATCAGTATTAGTGTGAGTTAGTGTATGTTCATGTATGTATTACATATAAAATTTGTCTTGTATATAAATATAAAAGGTTAGTTACACGCATCTCAACCTGCATACACTACATTAACAAACGAGTATTATAGCAAAGAATTCTATCAAAACTTTTACAATGCAAGTTAAGCAAAGTAAAAAGTAAGTAGCGGCCTGTTACTATCCCACTGCTGAGAATAGGCCCCTTCTCTCCGTTTTTGGAGAGAAGGATTGGAGCTAAGACGCTGCCCAAATGCGGATTGGTAGGTTACACATATCTCCAGAATTCTCTATAGATATGCAGGTTTCCTCACGATGTTTTCCCTCAACGAAAAGCGTGTGATAAATTGCAATAATCAAATAGACACAAGTTTTAATGGAAAAACTCATTGGTGTCTGCCCGGGTTTGAACACGTGTCCTCCTCGAAAGAGTCGCACGGTGTTACCGCTGGGCTACCACAGCTACGCAAGTTAAGAAATTAGCTTTTATTGTGTAAATTCTAATTGGGTATATATTGATTATTTGATTTCATTTTAATTTGAATCCCGTTGGAGCAGTGGGTAGTGACCCTGCCTTCAGCTCCGTGGGTCGCGGGTTCGATTCCCGCCGAGGGCCAACATTTTCTGTAAATGAATTTGTTGGTCTTTGAGCCTGGGTGTATATTTGTATTTAAGTATGTATTTAAAAAATATATTAGTATAATTCGCCAGTTGTCTGTCACCCATAACACAAGTATTAAGTTACTTACTTTGGGGACGGACGACCGTGTGTGTAAGCATATATTTATTATTATTATTATTTTGTAAGCTGAAGTATTAATCTCTCTCTCGCTCCGGACGATAAGGAATTTCCTAGATATTACAATCACTGTGTAAATATCCATGATTTCTGTTAGGGCCTTTTCGAGAGAATTTATCGGGTAGGCGCGCCATTACACGAATGCCTTCCCTACTATTGGCAATATAAATCTAAATAAACGCCTCCAGCAATGCGAACCTTGTAATTATGCTGAGATAAACCGTGGGAAATGGATAATTTGGCTTATCGTCGCTAAGCATAAGATGCCTTTGTTACATTTCACAAGTAATGAATATGTTATTGTTTGTTAGGCGATTTAAATGGATGCAATGACTGTAGTTTCAAATATGTTTATTTTTTAATGAATTTTAATGCCTGTACAAAAAATATTTACAAAACCAGAGAAGCAGTGGTAAATAAAGGAAAAACATCAAAAACATTCAACTTTAAAATTTAGTCGTTTTTGTTACGTTTCACAATCATAGTATATAACTGTTTAATGCTAGTAGAGTTTCTCGTTACTCTACTATTTCATACCCTTGACAATGTTTCTGCGCTCGCTCATCCTATACGGTGAACTGCAAAAGTCTTAAGACCTATTAAGGTTAATCAGTTCAAATAAATGCGAAACATTGTACTTAAATAAATCTATCTATCTAATAAAATCGTTGAGATGTCAAATCTCTGTGCGTTTGTTCCCGCTAATCTTGTAAACCGTTGATCTACGTTTGGACGCTGTTTTCACTAATATGTTATAAAAACCTCAGTTAACATATAGGGTATGTTTTATTTCAATCGGTCAAAAAATAAAAAGGAAATATCAATTTTAAGTTGAACGTTCGTCTACTATGTATATATTCGCATTTCTTCGTTTTTTGCCACTTTTTTTAGAGGAGAATTTATAGACTTGAAAACGGCCTATTTTAATAAAATTATAGCCTTTTAAATCATTAAAATGATCTAGCAAATTATAATATAAAGTTTGGTGGCGATCGGAGCATATTTTTTAAACTGTTATTAATATATTTTTAAATTAAGCACGGCGAAGCGGGCTGGAAATACTAGTATTAAATATATGGACACTTACAGACACGGTCATCTGTCCCCAAAGAAGTTATGCTTATTTACAAAGTAATAATACTTGTTTTATGGGTGACAGACAACTGGTAAATATAGACATATATTTTGAATACAAATGCATACCCAGGCTCGAAGGAGCAACAAATTTTTTATATAAATGTTAGTCCTCGGTGGGAATCGAACCCGCGATCCGTGTAGCTGAAGCCAGGATCACTTCCCACTGCGCCAAGTTTCGTTTATGAATTTTTAAGCGTTTTATATTGTTACAACATGTTTTTAATACGACCTCCTTCATAGAGTTGGCGATTAATATGAAAAAGCATTGTGGCTGTCATATTTTTATGTGTCATTCTTTGAGTTGTTGCGAAAGAGTAAATGGGTTGACTCTGGGAAACTGCTTTTTATTTATTGAATAAGAATAAAGGAGAAATATCGTCGCTTTGTTATATTCAGAAGTGGGATGTAACCTAAACTCACAAATAGAGTGGACAAAAGGAATATCTGGAAATTTAAAGAGTTTAAAGAAAAGACAAATGACGATCAATATCTTGAGACAACACGGGGAGTGCGAATTTCGTTAATATGAGAGATAGCTGCGATATGCGATGCTATGGAATAAAAAATTAGAGTTTTTATTTCAGAGATTATTGATGGTAATTGGTATTCGGTTAATTAATTCTGTGAGATCAACGTGACGATGTGCTATGTGAGGCCTTAGACGCGCCCGTGACTTTTGTTCGATGAAACTGTCAGCTAGAATGACGATTGTTCTCTGGATCTTTCCAGTTGTAACGATTGTTTTCTTGACTGTGGACATCTGCAACGACTGTCAGCTAGGCTCTGCCTGGAAGTGGTGATTGTTCTTTGAGCGTTATCATTTGCGAGTCTGTTTACGTGTGTATCTGCTGAGTTGGTTGCTACTAATTGAGCTGTGTTATGCCATGACAGTGATTGAGGGTGAGCTTGAGGTGCGAAATGCTTATGGTGCGAAAAGCTTAAGGAGTTGAGGAGTTGAGCTTAGAGTTGAGCATAAAGCGTGAGCTTCGAGTTGAGCATAAAGCGTGAGCGTAGTCCTGTCATGTCATGGCATGTGCGGTTTTCTTTTACAGATTAAAAGAGCAAGTACTGAGTTTCTTGCCGATTCTTCTCAGTACAATCAGCATTCCGAATCGGTGGTAGATTCATTCCCAGAAGTCAGCTTATGAGATTTGCGGGGTCGCAAATGTTGTCAGGATGGTCGACTGTTACAACATGTTTTTAATACGACCTCCTTCATAGAGTTGGCGATTAATATGAAAAAGCATTGTGGCTGTCATATTTTTATGTGTCATTCTTTGAGTTGTTGCGAAAGAGTAAATGGGTTGACTCTGGGAAACTGCTTTTTATTTATTGAATAAGAATAAAGGAGAAATATCGTCGCTTTGTTATAATATATTGAAATAAATCCTGCTGGCTTTCTTTCAATAACATTTCTCACCACAAATGCTTTTAAACTTTACAAACTAATAATAAATGGAACTTAACCAAAATTTCCTCTGAATAAATTGAAGTTTGGTCTCAATCAATCATCATTAATACGATTTATGATGCACAAAGGCATGCCGAAACTCTGTATAGGGCTTGTTTGTTTCGTTATAATTGGATTAAGGCCGGCCCGTCCCCAGCTTTTGAAATGTAAAAGACAGAAATATCACAATATAGGCAGTCGAAAATGAAATGGTATTTATATTAAATTTTCGTTTTATTGATTGCTTTGTTATGATTTGTATTTACGTACGAATTTATTAAACGTTTGATTATTCAATCTGTGTTTAAGTGTAAAGTAATAAGTTTCCGAGAAAACTTATGTAGAGTGTTTTGTTGTTGTTTTTTAGATTTTGTTTGATTTATTAATACTTATAATATTATCTGATCTTTCATCTGCAATGTAAGCATATCTAGATCAACACATATAGATCGACAAAAGGAAATACTGACATAGTTGAAGTGAGAAGAGTTGAATAATCTTTAATATTTAATGAGAGAATGTACATACAAATATGTATTCATGTAAATATATGTATATTATGTATTTCGAAAACGGCATTGTAGTGTATGCGGATTGACGTGTGTAACGTACTTTGTACATTTATATACAAGACACATATATGTGACACATACATGAACATAGTCACACTAACTCACACTAGTCTCATAATACACCACGACAGTAACACGAGAGCCTTTGGTGAGAGTGGTCGTGAAGTGACATGTTGTTACTTGTTAGTGCGTGTTTGAGCCTGTGCTACATTCATACAACATTAGTTTATAAACACTACAGGCATCAACGATTTTCATTACATTCTGCATGAGGTTTTGGGGGGAATAATCGATTTAGGTAGGTTTCATTAAAAAAATTACTTTTTATCCCTGTTGCCAGGCACTGAAAAAATGTTTAAATATAGAATAGAATACCAAAGGTATTTAAGCTGTCTATTATAAAGTTGTCATAGCTCAGTGGATAACAGGCGGACTAAAGAAGTGAAAATACCCGGGATCGAGTTCTACCTGCCCAATTATTTTTATTTCATTTCTTTCAAGTTTCTTTCTTTTCTTCTTTTGTTCTTTTTTATATTTAAAAAAAAATACCGAACAAGGCTCGGTCACCTTATGTGAAGAAGAGGTTTTTTTACGCAGCATAAACACAAAAAATTATGCGTTTGAAATATCAACTGAAAACAATTACAATATTAATTTTACAATAATAGCAATAATATCGTAATTATACTTCTGTCTGTAAATCAACTAAATAACTTTTAACCTTTTGAGCATTTCTGTTATTTGATGTTTTTGGTAGCAACTAAACTATTCAAGAACAAGAAATATTTTAAAGTATTTTCTTTTGTTTTAACAGTGCTAAAACATGCACTAAAATGTACATCTTGGAATTTACGAAAATGTGATTTACTACACAACAAATATTACAAAGTACCCATTAGTAATTAAAAAGCTTTAAAGAAACATAAAAGAAAAACTTGCAGACCATTAAATTACTTAAGTTTTCGCTCTCTTGTATCTATTAGAAATTTTATAACAAGCGCTTTACAAAGTTTGTGTAATTTAATGATCTACTTTCTTCATTAGCAGAGAAAATGAGGAAAGTTTTTATAACTATTTTTAACCTGTCGAGATCGTAGTTTGTAATTGATTGACCGCAATGACTCTATCGGGCATCACATTAAGTACGACTAACGTTACCTTTTAAGTTTCATGGAAATAAACTAAAAAGAACTAAAAAAATATTTAAAAAAATATGGTAAATGGTTTTTATATATAGATAGCCGTGTGGTATCCGGCTGGGTAGAATAGTACACCCTCATTTCTTAACGAGGTGTCGCAGAAGACGACTAAGTAAGTTAAGTATATTTCTGATCTCTAATCTAATTATCTAATCTAATAAGGTAAATACGTTTCTAATCTCATAATTTTGCTGCCCTTCTCCCACTCTAAGTGGGGTCGGCACAACATGTTACAATCATGTTATCACATGATTTGATTTAGTATTTTACGACCGGCCGCATGCCTGACTTGAACTTACCTATGTCGTCTTTTACGACAACTTGGTACGAAAGAGGGTGTTCTATTCTACTCAGCCGGATACGACACGGCGGGTCCGCTTACCTTAGTCGCCTTTTACGACACCTCGGTAAGAAAGGGGGTCTTCTATTCTACTCAGCCCGATACCACACGGAGGGTAAATTTATCTTTGTCGCCTTTTACGACACCCCGTCAAGAAATGAGGGTTGTCTATTTTACCCAGCCAGGTACCCCACGGCTTGTAACGTAACGTATATATTTAATGTTATTTTATTTCTATAGAACGTCATGTACAATAAAACATAAACCTTTAGCTGTTCAATATGTTTGTTTATTATCATTCAATCATTATGTTTTAATCTCGATAACGTTTGCTTTTATTCAAGAGATTTTTGCCTACCTTTATTCCAATGTAGGTATACGCGCGTTTACTGTTGGCTTGAAAAATAATTTTCATAATGTAGCAGAAACGGAGGGTGGGTTCTTGATAAAATATTAAATTTTCCGCACCGCGTTGGCAGTTCTTCGTGTATTAGCGGGATTAAACTTTGTAGAATGCTAGTGAGTATATTTTTTTATAATATTTGAATATTATAAAACGTAAAGCTCAATTGTAGTTGTTAAAATACATAATCTATAGTAATATATAAAGCTGAAGAGTTTGTTTGTTTGTTTAATCTCAGGAACTAATTGGACCAAAATGAAAAAAATTCTTTGAGTATAATATAGTCCATTTATTAACGAAGGCTATATAAACGCTATGATGAATAGCAGAGGAGCAACAATAGAAATATTGCGAAAACGCTGAAAGCTTTCCTTGCGTGCGCTAAGTCAACGGTGGTATTGAAAAATCATGTATTACAAATTGTTAATGTAAAAGTTCTAAATAACAGTCCGCGACAGCATATGTCTAGCGTTTAATTTAAACCCACTTTAACCATTTTTATGGTTATCAAAATACTATATTACGGTTTTAACTTTTCTACGCGGGCGCCGCAGGCGATTGCAAGTATTAAATTAAAATAAAACAAATTCTCGAGTTTCAACATATATATCTGTGTCAATCTGTGTCAATGACTGATATATCGATGTGTTTCAACCTCAATCTTATTCGAAGATCAAAGTACAATGAGAAAGGAACGGCTTCAAATGGAACCGATTTTGCGCAACCAACTGCAACATAAAATTATTCAACCGTAAATATTCTTGTCCTTTCATCCACACTATTGAATTGGCCGAACAGATAAGGCTCTAATTCGAGGCCCAGACGTTCGTCTGATGTCATTACTAAAACTCTTAGGGATTCACTATTTTAACAATTAAAGTATGGATCTCAGCAAAGTAACGCCTAATAATATAAATTATTTAATGCATTTACTTAGAAGGCTTAAATTCTTTATTACAAAAAAGTTTAATAATCCTACTGTATTTAGTTGAATTTTGAATACTCAAGAATTTCATGTGACCTAATTTCGTTCATTATTAATAAAAAAATCCATTTAAGGAAATAATTTAGTAAGGCAAAAGATTATTTTATTTTTTCACTATATTCATTAGATCCTTTTTGCTTATAACAATATTTTTCAGTATGTATTTCTAGTGTGGAAAACTTTTTGTATTTTGTGTATTATGAACATGAACATATATTATGTACGCCGTGTGGTATCCGGCTGAATAGAATAGTACCTCCCTCATTTCTTACCGAGGTGTCGTAAAAGGCGACTAAGGTAAATCGACCCGCCGTGTGGTATCCGGCTGAGTAGAATAGACCAACCTCATTTCCTACCGAGGTGTCGTAAAAGGCGACTAAGGTAAGTTGACCCACCGTGTGGTATCCGGTTGAGTAAAATAGACCACCCTCTTTCTTACCGAGTAGTCGTAAAATACGACTAAGGTAAGTTGACGTCAGGCAGGCGGCCGGTCATAAAATACTTTGCCAAATCATATGACAACATGTTTGTAACATGTTGTGCCGACCCCACTTAGAGTGGGATAAGGGCAGGCGGATGATGATGATTGAACATATATTATGATTTTCTTTTTCAAAGTGACGATTAATTTATTTATAGAATTAGACGTTACTTGCGGTTCCATGATACCTAATGAAACTATTATTTTGCTATAATCCGCGATAAAACTGCGGTAAGTTTTGGATGATTAATTCGTTAAAATCGAACTAGGAACGGTACCTCTGTGTGATACAAATGTTTTGCTTTCACGGTTTTTATATATTGAAAGTAATTAGATGCTGTAAAATTATATACATGAAAGTAATTAATATGGATTAACAAAAAGGTTGAGCATGTTCCCTTTTTAATTAAGATAATTTCTCGGTCAATTAAAAACTTTCATATCAAAGTACACCGCCTGTTTTACTAATGGGAACAGTTTCATGCCTCTGTCTTTGATAAACTAAATTTATTACAATAATTAATTATGTTCACTAAAAAAGGATGTTCGGGTTGCTTAAGTCTTCGAGCCCAAGAACACCTTCGATTGATTGTCTATACTAATATATAAAGCTTGTTTCAACGCGCTAATCTCAGGAACTACTGGACCGATTTGAAAATTCTTTTAAAATTGAGTGTAAGATAGTCCATTTATCAAAGAAGGCTATAGACTATATACCATTACGCTAAGATGAATAGGAAAGGACCGGTGAAACGGTGAAAGTTATTTAAAAATCATGTATTACAAAATTGTTTCCCTCTAAATGTTCTAAATAAAAGTCCGCGACAGCATATGTCTAGCTTTTAAGGTTAACCCACTTTAACCATTTTTATGATCCTCAAAATACTATATTACTGTTTTAATCTTTCCAATCGGTTATATATGATTGTGGATTGTGTTAACGCCAAACACTAATGTAGCATGCGTTTATTTACTAAAGATATTAAAATTACACCAATTGTTTTTTATTGTACTAAAGTTTGAGCTCTGTTCTTGTAAGAGAAATACTCGATTTTCTTTTTACGACGGCTTATAATATAATTATTCCATTGGTCTTTGTTCATCTCCAAGAAACGAAGATTGGAATAAAAACAAATCCAGTAACGAAGGTCTTACGGTATTATGCTCTTTCAATTTTTCAGAACAAGGTTTTTCAATTAGCACTCGCTCCGAGTGATACCGCATCGCACAATGGCAGCGGTTAATTGGAAAAATGTTAAAATAGGCTTCGGAGTTGATATTGTTCTCACTCATTTTTTGTTTGAAATTATTAAAGAAATAATTGTGAATATAGATCACAGAAAGTAAGGTAAGTCGACCCGCCGTGTGGTATCCGGCTGAGTAGAATTGACCAACCTCATTTCTTACCGAGGTGTCGTAAAATACGACTAAGGTAAGTTGACGTCAGGCAGGCGGCCGGTCGTAAAAACGTAGCCAAATCATGTGACAGCAAGTTTATAACATGTTGTGCCGACCCCACTTAGAGTGGGATAAGGGGAGGAGGATGATAATAATGATGATAGAATACAGAAAGTAAGACTTTTTTCATGTGAAGACTTTATTAGTTAATGTTTTGTCTCTCTAAGTATTTATGCTATGTTTAATTGTATGGATATAGGATAAGGGAAACAAGATACTGGAATAAGATGGTGATACATGACATGAAACAAAGAAGAAACATAAGAAACAAAATGCATGACACGAGAAACGAGACAAGGGACACGCAATGCAGGACACGGGACACAAGATACAAGAAAAGGGGATACACAACATGAAGCAGAGGAAGTAACATAAGAAACAAGATGCAGGACACGAGTTACGGGACAAGGGACACAGACTGCGGGACACGAACACAGGATACAAGAATAGAAGATACACAAAAATAAAAAAAAAGTGAAAGGGATTGGACCGTGTTATCGATTACTGCTTTAGTAGTATTTAGCCTGCGTTTCCGATCAACTAAAAGAGGCGGGAAACATTTCTGACAGGTGACGTTCCGTGCGTGGTATAACTAACTTTTCGCTTGACCGTGCAAGGAGTAACAATAAATTAGTTGTAAGCAGTGAATATACTTAAATATCGTCTATTATTTTTGACAATCTAACATTTGGGACACAGGTAACAAGAATAGCGGATGCACAACATGAAACAGAGGAAGTAACATAAGAAACAGGTTGCAAAACACAGAATACGGGACAAGGGGCACGTAATACGGGATACGGGACACAGGGTACATAAATTAATAGGTGATACATACCATAAAACTAGGAACGTACCATAATTAGGAGGTTTTTAACCTATATATTAAATTAATAGCCTTCAATGAAAATAAAAGGCTCTATTAAAGCTTGCTCTGTTTAATTAATTATACTTAATACGTTGATACAGTCTTAATTAATAGTTATTGGATTGCTGACGTTAATTACATTAGTGTTGGTGTATAATTTGATAATGCTTCTATAAGCTGATTTAATCATATAAGCGACCACTTTAACTAATACCTAGTTAGTGAAACAATTTGTTAATATTACAAAGGGTCAAATTAGAGATCGAATAATATTGATGCTTATTCTCATGTGAAAGATATGTCATCTTATAGAGAGAGATTGAGAGGAGATGAGAGAGAGAACTGGTGAGGGGTGGGGTGTAAACAGCATTTTCCTTACTTGATGATTTTTGCTAGCGAACTGATACCTTTGCGCAGCCAACTTCATACAAAGAAGTGATTGTTTTGAACGCAACCTCAATTTGATTAATATTATTAAAACAACACTTTCTCGAGATTAAATTTCTTTTATTCTTACAAAAGTAATCCAATAACGAGACAATCGTCTTGATTGCCTTTCTCCTTCGAGTATTTCATAATAATCAGGAAAAGGAACTGCTTTTGGGAATAATTAATAAAAGATATATATTTTTCTGGATTGGTATGATATGGTAATAAGTATGAAGGTCCATACGCACATTTGCACACACTCACACTCAATTATACATACACATGCATCTAGTTATGTTTACGAACACTACCGCATCACAACGGGTCGACACAACATGTTTTCGACTTGTTGCTTGATTTGGCTAGTTATTTTATGACCGGCCGCCTGCCTGACGTCAACTTACCTTAGTCGCCTTTTATCACACCTCGGTAAGAAGGTGCTAGAGAATGAAAGCATCATCATGCTTCATCGTAAATAAATTTTGCGCTATAATTGTCAGATTAAAGTAATTAAGATTAGAATTTTTTTTTGAAGAAGAAATTATTAGTTATCTATGAAAATGTGCTATAAACCTTGTGCCATCATATTCGAAATGAAAATATAGATATCATTAATTACTCCACTTATCGCGAATCAAAATGTTACATCTGTCTGAATTGAGAGGAATATGTACCAATCTTGATAGTACTGTTTGATACGACTCGCAATTAAGTAAATGTAGAGTCCCGTGATACGGTAGAGTCCTTCATTTATAAAGGACTACGCGTATTCCATTGATGTAGATAATTTTCAGAACAACAAGTCAGCAATGTTATCGCGTTATAGAATATGAAGGATACGGGGACTTTTTGGCTCAATTGTTGAGTTATGGGTTGAATATATGCTGGTGATAGCCTAGTGGTGATACCGTGTGATTCTTTCGAGAGGGTCACAAGTTCAAACCCCGGGCTCAATGAGCTTTTCTATTAAAACTTGTGTGTCTTATTGATAATTCCAATTTGTCACACGCTTTTCGATGAAGGATATCATCGTAAGGAAACCTACATATGTCTAGTGAATTGTGGGGATAAGTGTAACCTACCAATCCTCTATTTTCTGAATTCTATCTCTCAATAATGAAGTCATTATAAAGAATTAACGTTACATTATGATTGTCCAAAAAGTTTACGGGTTTAAACCTCTGGCAGGCACCAATGAGTTCTAATATCTTATGCGTCTAATTTATAATTGAAATTTATCACACGCTTTTCGTTGAAGGAAAAACATTGTAAGGAAACATATCTCAAGAGAATTCTGGGGATATGTGTAACTTACCAATCCTCATTGGAGCAACGTAGGTAGGTGTTAGCTGTAATCCTTCTCTTTTGTAAATTTCTATTTTAAGTACTAATTTAGGCTAAGTAATTTTATAACTAACACTATAAAGACAGTGCCTGAAATAAAAAAAATAGTCTTGGTGTATATTTGTATGTACTTAAATTAAATAAAAAAAAGTTATATTTACCAGTTGTGTGGCACCTATAACACAAGTATTAAGTTATATCGTGGATGTATGACTGTGTCCCATATATTAAAAAAAATTGATTATTATTACTCAAAATACTCAACCTGGAACCAAGCGATATTCTTGACAGTGAGGCGTATAATGTTGGCAAAACGCCACAAGTATTGTCGACTTAACTGGCATGTCAGTATTAGCAGTAACGATTCAATCAAAAATTCCTCATTTCGCGCAGCTGGCGTCCAATTAAACGCACGCTTTGTTTACAATTGGTATTAAGAGTAACAGTTTATGACAAAGCTAACGATTAAATCTGTTTCCAATATATCCCAATGGCCTTCTTTAGATATTATTATAACATTTTTTTAAGTTGCTCCTAAAAATATAAGATTATTACTTTAGTCAGCATAATAGACAAACTTTTACTTTTTTACTTGTCAGATAAAATTTATTTAGATGTTTTTAATTTATTAGGTTCTTTATTGGATTCAATTGGCCCCTTAGTTACAGTTACAGGAAATTCACCCATAAGAATTTAATCATCAAGTTTTTTGAATTTTGAGGTTTATATTAAAAATAAAACTGACCTAAATTTACATGTATTACCTATATATAGTAACTGGGTGAGCCTTGCTCGGTAATTTTATGACAAGATATAAAAAAATAAATTAAAATAAGAAAGAAAAGGCTGGTGATATCTAGGATTTGATCGCGGGTATTTTCCATCAGTTCCCAACTAAGGTATTACAACTTAACAAATGAAAGCAAAATTAACCTATGCATTCTATTTATATTTTAGCAGTTTTCAGTACCCGCAAAGAGGAATAAAATAACATTTTTTTACAATGTTACATTTGTGTACATTTAAGTATAGTTAAAGTATTCCTTACTTGAAATAATAAAGTTAAATAAATGTTAAATAGTTAATTATAAATGTCGATTTCCATGTTCGTATGTCACCTATGTTTTCATGAAAGTAAAATATAAAAAATCTATTTCTGCTGTCGGGAATTTAAATCACAGTCGTTTCAAATTATATCAATTCGCTTAGCGTTGGTAAAAGAAAATGACATCTTCAAAGGGAACGTAAGTCTTCGAATAATTATATTAAATATAGAGCAGTTTTAAGTACGCCTATTTAATTCAAGTAATTAAAATTGATTTTGTTAAACATTAATTAAGTTTGCGGTATTCGCTGTTTCAGTACCAATTAATCCGTTTAATTCGGATACTTCAAACATCTTAATATTAAAAAGTAACAATTAATCATCCACTGCTTTGCTGTTTCCAGTGATTGAGTGAGGAATTAAAAATGAAAAATTTAATGAAGCTGAAGTTCGATTTATTGACATACTTCTTAATATTTTACATAATACGGCCTTTAGTGTATGTGAATAAAGGTAAGTCTTGATAATAGGTAGATTTATAATAGTAAAGTTCTGTCATGTCATGTCACACAGTGCGCTATAGTAGTGGGGCGAGGGGAGAAAATTACCCACTTATTCCTTTTTTTTTTTCGAATTGACTATATGCCTAACGGCTTTTACAGCGTCACCGGGCGGGACGGGCAAGCGCAGAAGCATCGCCGAAGTTGCGAAATGCGGAGAGTACAGCGCAGAAGCTCTACTAACGTCGGGGAACGTCGTGCTAAGGGTGCCTCCTGTGACGCCGGACCTCGGCTTAGGGCGACGTGTAGTGGAGGGCTATTGGTATGATTTTGATTAGTCAATACGACGACGGAAGGGTGGCAAGAAGCCACGACCAACCGATGTCACAAATCTGGGACCTCGTCTTCGCCGGCGAAGACGCTGTATGTGTGTATTACGTGTTTCTGTGTTTGCGATCGTTATTTGATCGTCAGGGTCATATAGGACGCTTTTTGGACGCCTATATTTTGCGGTGGCCCACTTATTCCTACGACGATGGGAAAGGACGGACGCGCGTGCCGTGTGTAAAGCAGAGAGCTGATAGTATGCTGACAGGGTCAAGTATGAACAGTACACGGTCGCTTGATAATATCTAACAAAGTGTCCCGATAGCTTTGACAGCTACGAGTATATCCCGCTTGGGATTGCCAGACTTTTTCTTTTTCTTCCTCATTAGCTGATGGACCACTGCTAGACATAGGTCTCTCGTAGGGGTCTACCGACGCTGCATTTTCCTTTTTGGGGTCGCTATTCCAAGACCCCAAAGCCCATCGGTTCTCCGCACTATGTGTCCCGCTCATCGTCACTTCAGCTTCGCGACATGCTGAGCGATATCAGTGATTCCGGTTCTTCTACGGATCTCCTCATTTGTTATTTGATCACGTAAATATACTCCAAGCATAGCTCTCTGTGTTGCCCGCTGAGTGGCTCTGAGCTTTCTTATGAGGCCTTCAGTCTCCACGTCAGGCCAGACCTAATGTTTTTGAATCATGTTCCTCCTGCCCTTAACCCACTCTAAGTGGGATCGGTACAATATCATAACATGTTGTTACATGATTTGGATACGTATTTTGCGACTGGCCGCCTGTCTGACGTCAACTTACCTTAGTCGTATTTTACGACACCTCTGTAAGGAAGAGGGTGGTCTAGTATACTCAGCCAGATACCACACAGCGGGTCGACTTATCTTAGTCATCTTTTATGACACTTCGGTAAGAAATGAGGGTGGTCTATTCTACTCAACCGGATACCGCACAGCGGGTCGACTTACTTTAGTCGTATTTTACGACACCTCTGTAAGAAGGAAGGTGGTCTATTCTACTCAACCGCGTGCCACACCGTGGGTCACCTTACCTTAGTCGCCTTTAACGACACCTCGGTGAGAAATGAGGGTGGTCTATTCTACACAGCCGTATACCACAACAGCGGGTCGACTTACCTTAGTCGCCTTTTACGACACCTCGGTGAGAAATGAGGGTGGTCTATTCTATTCAGCCAGACACCATACGGCGTAACCTGTTTTTAAATATGTCATTAAAAATATCAAAAAATGAAAGTATAAATAATTTAACTAATTTTTAAGGTGATTCTTTGCTTTAGCTAAATAAAAATATATCTAATAAGTTATCTTATGTGATACTTAGAAGATACGATAATTATACCTGTAGTGAACACATCTATATAGATGTATTCAAAAAATTATAGATCCAGATAAATCTTCTACCCTTTTGAACTTTAAATAAACGAAATAATGAAGATTGACGTTGTCTGGAGTGCTTGTTCACGGGAAAATTTGTTGGATTATTTTGCGGTTAACTAATCTGTAAGTAAAATAATTTTACTGCGGCCTCAAACCAAGTTAAATAAATAAATAATAAATAAATATATAGGACACTTACACACACGGTCGTCCGTCCCCAAAGTAAGTAACTTAATACTTGTGTTATGGTGGACAGAGAACTGGTGAATATATACTTATATATTTTTTAAATACATACTTAAATACAAATATACACCCAGGCTCAAAGACCGACAAATTCATTTTAAAGAAAATGTTGGTCCTCGGCGGGAATCGAACCCGCGACCCGTGGAGCCGAAGGCAGGGTCACTACCCACTGCTCCAACGAGCCAGTCATGATATTTGATTGTTGATATTTGCTAGCTATAGTTATGTTAAATTATTGCTGATAGCTATATTCAGGGTTACTAAGAAATCATTACATATTAAAGGCATATCAGTATGATATCAGCTGAATAGAATAGTACCACCCTCATTTCTTACCGAGGTGTCGTAAAAGGCGACTAAGGTAAGACGACCCGCCGTATGGTATCCGGCTGAGTAGAATAGACTAACCTCATTTCTTACCAAGGTGTCGTAAAAGGCGACTAAGGTAAGTCAGGCAGGCGGCCGGTCGTAGAAACGCAGCCAAATCATGTAACAACATGTTTATAACATGTTGTGCCAACCCCACTTAGAGTGGGATAAGGGCAGGAGGATGATGATGATGATGATGATGATCAGTATGATATCAGCTATCTTTCCTTTTTTTACTGCTATAATATATTAATGCATGTTTTGCATTATATTATATTAATGCAAGAATTTGCATAATATATTAATGCAAGAATTTCTGCTTTATGCTTGTAATGGTTAAACATTAAAGGGGATATCTAGAGTGTTTTTGAGTGTAAAAAAATTGTACACTTCTTCATACTTTTAAGGAATGACTTTTTCGTTTAAGTGCCTAATTGATAACTGTAATTTATCACTCGCTTTTCGGTAAAGGAATCTTGAAGAAATCTGGGAATATGTGTAACCTACCAATCCACACTGGAGCAGAGTAATGGATCTCAGCTTATAACCTTTTTATTCTAAAATGAAAAGAGGAGGAGGCATATTCCCAGATAGCAGTGGGAATATGCGAAATAACATTTCGCTTCTGTGAATTTTAAACAATCAATTCTGTGAAATTTTAAACAAGTGGTAACTACCCTTAATTGTCTACTATGTGTTTTTTCACCGTTTCCGGTAGATTTTTTTCCAGTATGTTAACCCAATGTATAACCTATGATTGTAGCAAATTTTATCAATATTTCTACAGCCGATTAGCCGTAAAAGCGTAATAGCACGACAGACTTTCGCATTGAAATCCATATTAGTATGTATGTAAATGTAACTGTACGAATAACTTTGAAAAGAGTCTCGATAGGAAGAGTCTCGAGAGTTCTCGGTAAGAAGAATAACTCGGAATCTGAATGCTTCAATTGACAATTCAAAAGCACTGGTTTACAAGTTTACTTGAGTCAAGAATATAATAGAGAAGAATACTAAATAAATATATGGGACACTTACTCACACGGCCGTCCGTGCCCAAAGTAACTTAATACTTGTGTTATGGTAGATAGACAAGTGGTGAATATATACTTATATATTTTTAAATACTTACTTAAATACATATATACACCCAGGCTCAAAGACCAACAAATTCATTTATAGAAAATGTTGGCCCTCGGCGGGAATCGAACCCGATACCCGTGGAGCTGAAGGCAGCTGGCAGGGTCACTACCCACTGCGCTAACGGGCCAGTCAATATTTTATATTTGAATGTGGGTAATATTTATTTGCTGTGGTAGCCCAGCGGTAACACCGTGCGCCTCTTTCGAGGAGGTCTAGGGTTCAAACCTCGGGCAGGCACCAATGAGTTTTCTAGTAAAACTTATGTGTCTAATTGATAATTGCAATTTATCACATGCTTTTCGGTGAAGGAAAACATCGTGAGGAAACCTGCATATCTTTAGAGAATTCTGGGGATATGTGTAACCTACCAATCCGCATTGGAGCAGCGTGGTAGGTCTCAGCTCCAATCCTTCTCTCCAAAAACGGAGAGAAGAGGCCTATGCCCAGCAGTGGGATAGTAACAGGCCGTTACTACTACTACTACTACTAATATTTATTTGTGTCTACTGTCGTGTATGTAATAATCTGTTAACAAATCCCGACAAACTTGCAAAGCTCGGAGGCATTTATTTAGATTTACACAGCTAATAGTGACGTGGCTGTTTGCGTAATGGGGGTCCGGCCCTAATAAATTCTGTAAAACAAGACTCCACCAGCGATCACGCAATGCTTGTTGGAAACTGAATTCGAACTGTTGCTTCTCTGACTTTCATTTATCCTTAGTTATTATGGTATTTATATGAATATAAATATTTGTTTTTAACCGCGTGGTATTCGGCTAAGTAGAATAGTATCACCCTTATTTCTTACCGAGGTGTCGTAAAAGCCGACTAAGGTAAGTCGACCCGCCGTATGGTATCCGGCTGAGTAGAATAGACCGCCCTCATTTCTTACCGAGGTGTCATAAAAGGCGACTCAGGTAAGTTGACTCACGGTGTGATATCTGGTTAAGTAGAATAGACCACCCTCTTATCGAGGTGTTGTAAAATACGACTAAGATAAGTTGACGTCAGGCAGACGGCCGGTCGTAAAAACGCAGACAAATCATGTTACAACATGTTTATAACATGTTATGCCAACCCCACTTAGAGTGGGATAAGAGCAGGAAGATGATGGTATTTATAAGTGTATAAATATTCTGCTTTCATAAAATAACTTTTTTGTGCAATCAATTTATAAATAAATAATATATAGGACACTTACCCACATACTCCCCAAAGTGAGTAACTTAATTCTTGTGTTATGGGTAACAGGCAATAAATATATCTACTTATATAATTTTAAATACATATTTCCAATATTTAATTAACCCTGTGTGATATCCGGTTGAGTAGAATATACTCCCTCTTTATTACTGAGGTGTCGTAAAATACGATTAAGGTGAGTTGAGGCACATGATTTGGCTTCGTATTTTACAATCGCCCGCCTGCCTGATGTCACTTACCTTAGTCGTATTTTACGACACCTCGGTAAGAAAGAGCTATTTTACTCAACCGGATACCACACGGCGGTTCAACTTACCTCAGTTGCCTTTTCCTTGGAAAGAATGAGGGTGGTCTATTTTATTTACTGTGATACCACACGGCGGATATTAATACATAATGTAAACAAAAATCATCTACAGTTTATTGATTTCATATTGATTCGTACTCGTTTTTGTGCACCGAATAAAAACAAAAATATCAGTTACATAGCGTACATCACTATAATTAAACATGCCCTGGCCCGGTTTCCATTAGCGGAATTACTGCTCTACATCGCTGCCATTATAACGTAACTCGGGCATCATTTTCACTCAATTTCATCTAAATTTATTAATTTATTAAATTATAACTTTAATCTTTAATTTTAAGATAGATAAAAGATTAATTGTAAACAGAGGACATAAAGAATGTATAAAACAAAATTAAGTGCACAAGCGAGTTTAGCAATTTCATCAACAATCTAGTAAAAATAACTTTAGTTACACTATAATACTAAAGAAAGAATAGATAACATCATCTTATCCCACTCTAAGTGGGGTCGGCACAACATGTGGTACTATTCTATTAAGCCGGATACCACACGGCGTTAAGAATAGAAAAAATAAAGAATATAAAAGAAAAATAAGATAATATTTTTTTTTAATTTTTACTAAAATAATGTCTTTTGGAAGGTTTAGATTAGTAGTACATTATGCTTCTATGTAAACTGTGTTCTATGTAAACTGTTGGTGCAGTGGAAAAAAATCTCTCTTGATGGGCTGCGTGCACCGCGTCAAACAATAGAGATACACTATACCAATGTACTAAAGAGTCATAATCTAAAAAAAGTCCGCGACAATATGTCTCTATTTCTTACGGTTAAGTCACAACTTCTTTTACCTATGTTCAAAATTTCAATTAAATACACTGATGACTTTTCTATTTATTTATTTATTTCCGCGCGGACCAAGCCGCATGCATAGCTAGTAATAATCATTTAAATTTTTTATATTTTTTATTTGGGTCCGTCCCCAAAGTAACTTAGTACTTGTGTTATGGGTGACAGACAACTGGTAAATACATATAGTATTATTTTAAACAAGATATAGTCGTCTTATATTCGTCTAATTTAATACAAAATATAGTCACCCTTTTATATATGTATACAAGCTGTGCAAGCTGCTTTGCCTATTTGGAAATCAGTATTTATGTCACAACGTTTTTGCTGCGTTATATTTCAGTCAATATATGGAGCTGAGACGTGGACTCTGACAATGCGACTGATCCACCAATTTAAGGTCGCTCAGCGAGCTATGGAGAGGGCTGTGCTCAGGGTTTCTCTGAACGATCGAATTCGAAATGAAGTGATCCCACAGAGAACCAAAGTAATCGACATAGCCCAAAGAATTAGCAAGCTCAAGTGGCAGTGGGCTGGTCACATTTGTCGCAGAACCGATAACCGTTGGGGTAGACGTGTTCTGGAGTGGAGACCACGCCTTGTCAAACGCTGTGTAGTACGCCCTCCACCTAGGTAGAGTGACGATATCCGACGTGTGTCTCGCGTCGGTTGGAGCTGAAGACTGAGCTCAGTGGCGTGATATTGGGGAGACCTATGTCCAACAGTGGACGAGGACAGGTTGATGATGATTTCAGACAATTTACATAAAACTATAATCACATATATACAGACAGCTTTTGAGGACATTGTTTTATAATATGTAGTGCATGAGATTTTTATATTAACCTCTGCGGTATGTAAGTAGATACGAGCTGAGGGTAGCTGATGCGCACGACTCATTATGTGTTGTTTGTTGAGGACGGGACTGAATGGCGCAAGGTCTTTTATGCTTGTGCAAACATTTTGAGGGACCCAAGTTTTTAGGGTTTCGTAAATAAAACTGACGCTAACATTGTGGTTACTGTTTTGAGACTTTAGTTCTGCATTGATTCTGTTTTGTTTTTAAGTTTGTAGGGGTTTTAGGGGGCAAAAAATCGATCTAGCTAGGTTTGAAAAAAAAATGTCGTTTTATCCCTGTTTCACGGACTCTAAAAAACTGCTAAAATAGACATATAAGAAGCTTAAATTTGCCGAATTGTAAAGTTGTGATAGCTCAATAAGGAATTCATCATCCTCCTGCCCTTATCCCACTCTAAGTGGGGTCGGCACCATGTTTGTAACATGTTGTAACATGACAACATGTTTGTAACATGTTGGCATATTATTTGGCTATGTATTTTACGACCGGCCGCCTGCCTAACGTCAACTTACCTTAGTCGTATTTTACGACTCCTCGGTAAGAAAGAGGGTCTATTTTACTCACCCGGACAACACACGGTGGGTCAACTTACCTTAGTCGCCTTTTACAACACCTCGGTAAGAAACGAGGTTGGTCTATTCTACTCAGCCACACGGATAGCACACGGCGGAGCTCAATAAGGAATTGGTGGACTAAAAAAGTTAAAATACCCCCGGGTATTTTCAATCACTTTCCACATTACACCGGCCCTTTTTCCCTTTTTTTTAAATTGTTTTTTTTTTTAATTGCATTTTCTTATATCATTAAAAAGATTATCTTTAATTACTGTCCACGCAGACGAAGGCGCGGGTAAAAACGCATTTATAATTACCACATCAAACTACGTTTAAAACTATAATTATGGGAATAGTACAAAATTATTTGCTTTTTGTATTAAGTATAATATTATACGTACCTGTTTAAGGAACCTTACTCGGAAATTTTTTACAAAATAAAAAAAGAAGCATAAAAAAAATGTAAAAAATAATTGTGTAGGTGGGGCTCGAAGCGTAGTTTCAATTTTTCGAGACCACCCGTTACCCGAACAAGCTACGCTGACTTGACTATTTAAGGCATAAAAAGTGTTTTATATATTCAATATAAATTTTAGTATTTTTTAATTACCATAAATAAGGACCATAATTTTTTTTTTAATCAAACCTAGCTAGATGGATATTTCTCCCCCAAAACCTCCTGCATGCATTCAGGAAAATCGTTGGAGACGTTTCCGAGATAACGAAAAAAAAAATTATATATACATACAAGATTAACTCATTTTAATTAAAAATATATAACATTTTTTAAATATATAGGTATGGCACGACATAATTATATGTTTAATAATCTAAAAGTATTTCCACCTGTAAAAACACTACGTGTAATATAAAAAATATTATGAGGCGATAAATTCTAGCAAAAAGTTGGTGTCAATAGTTTTTTTATACCAGCTTAACTTTAACATTTTGTTATACTTCGTCTTCTGAAGTTACTTATTACTTTTATCGATGTCATGGCCGTGAGACATTTTCCTTGAAAAGAGATTTCCTTGAGAGAGAAACCATTTGTTACGAAAGAAACACTGTTTTCTAAATCTTACAAGGAATTCTGTCTCTCAATAATGAAGGCATTAAAAAGAATTAAAGTTACATTATGACTGTCCAAAAAGTTCACGGGTTCAAATTCCTGGTAGGTTAAAATGAGTTATAATATCTTGAGTTGACTGGCTCGTTGGCGCAGTGGGTAGAGTGACCCTGTCTTCGGTACCGCGGGTCGCGGGTTCGATTCCCACCGAGGACCAACATTTTTTATAAATGAATTTATTGGTCTTTGAGCCCGGATGTATATTTCTATTTAAGTATTTATTTAAAAAATATTTTAGTGTATATTCACCAGTCGTCTGTCACCCATAACACATTGTCCATTCTACGTCGTCCATTCTACTAAATCAGATACCACACTGCGGGTCGACTTACCTTAGTCGCCTTTTACGACACCTCGGCAATAAATAAGGGTGGTCTATTCTACTCAGCCGGATACCACACGGCGGTGTATCACTTAGTAAGTCACAGCGCGTTATCTTTGGTAAATTAAACCATGATAAGATTACTTATTGCAAACAAAGGCTTACTTCAAAACCCCATTCATTAATATAGAATGTAATATTCCATTTATTTTCAGTTTCAAGTCAAAGGGCGCCTACGTTTTATATTAACTTAAAGGTAAGCAAAGTTTTTCAGATCCTTCCTTGAGCTTACTCAAGTGCTTAGTAAGTGCGTCACAGTGCCTAGTAACCGGATCCTTAGCACCACTTAAAGCTTCTTGTAATTGGGCGCCTTGCTCCCTTTGTTCGCAAAATTTCGTGCAAAAAGACCCAAGAAATTTCCATTCAGACTAATAATCTCTGATAATTACATTTTCTGACAGTTAATTTCTAAGTTTAATCTTCTTGTAACGGTGCAAATTAAATGTCAGTGAATTAGGTTCGTGAATGCGAAATGAATGGAATAAAAATACATTTCTATGAAGCTGTGTTAGCCGTGCGACTCTTTCGAGGAGGTCACGGGTTCAAACCCGGGCAGACACCAATGAGTTTTTCTGTTAAAACTTATGTGTCTAATTGCTATTTGCAATCACACGCTTTTCGGTGAAGGAAAACATCGTGAGGAAACCTGCATATCTCTAGAGAGTTCTGGAGATATGTGTAACCTACCAATCCGCATTGGAGCAGCGTGGTAGGTCTTAGCTCCAATCCTTCTCTCGAAAAAACGGAGAGAACAGGCCTATTCTCAGCAGTGGGATAGTAACATGCCGCTAAGATAACTTGACCCGCCGTGTGCTATCCGACTGAGTAGAATAGACCAACCTCATTCTTTACTGAGGTGTAGTAAAAGGCGAAATGGCAAGTTGACGACACGCAGGCGGCCTGTCGTAAAATAATGAGCCAAATCATGCAAACATCATGTTTGTAACAATTTGTACCGACAAAACATGTTGCCATGTTACCGACCCCATGTCGGTACCCCACTTAGAGTGGGATAAGGGCAGGTGAAAGATGATAAAGTGATCTATAAAACATCGTTCTGTATAAAAATAAAGATATTTTCTAACTGAAAATATGCTAAATAATAATGCTAAAGATCTTAGAGCCGAAACCATACAAATACTGTACATTATTAAAAAGTATAAAGTATTGCGAAGCTGAGCCGGGTCGCCATTGTAAATATGAAATACCGAAAATGCCCGAGAGAAAAGGAATTGAGTTATTATATACGGCTGCTACATGTTATTTCAGATAAGACTTTTACGAAACAAAAGTTTTTCATGCATTATCTGTGTTGCCATACGAAAAAAAAATATTTGTTTAATCCCATTTTATACAGAATAACAACAATCCTTAATATCATCCTTCTCCCTTTATTTCACTCTAAGTGGGGTCAGCACGTTATAAACATGTTATAAACATGTTGTCATTTGATTATGCTATGTATTTTACGACCGCCTGTCTGACGTCAAATTACCTTAGTTGTATTTTACGATACCTCGATAAGAAAAGGGTGTTCTATTCTACTCAACCAGATACCTTAGTCGCCTTTTGTCACCTCGGTAAGATATGAGGGTGATCTATTCTACTCAGTCGGTTACCACACGGTGAGTCGACTTACCTTAGTCGCCTTTACGACACCTCGCTAAGAAACAACAATAATCAATAACATTGAACTAATCATTGAGTTAGATTTCATAAATTACAAGAAATTCTATAAAGTTTTAAACATAACCTTTATTGCAAATAATCTAAAATATATAAACAAATAAATTATGTGACAAAGGTCCTGTCTACATTTTGGAAAATTGATTATGCAGAACGATATTTTTTTTAATTAATTTATTAATTAATAAATTCTATTTTTATGTAAATTGTTTATTAGCATATAAATATGTTTTAGTATATGTAGTGTATATAAACTAATGTTGTATGAATATAGCACCACCACGCACTAACAAGCAACCACATGTCACTTCACGTCCACTCTCACCAAGGACTCTCGTATTACTAACATGGTGAATCATGAGACCGTGTATGTTTCTTTGTACATCAGTATTAGTGTGAGTTAGTGTGAGTATTTTCATGTATGTATTACATATAATATGTGTCTTGTATATAAATATACAAGGTAAGTTACGCTCAACCCGCTTACACTACTACATATAAACCACATACATATAGACATACTAGTATATAAAGTGCATTAGGGATATCATGTTAAATAATTTTATTATATTAGTAGATTCAAAAATGATAAAAAGGTGAACAATATTGCTGAAGAAATTTTATAAGTTGAGACATCCAATTGACACTTTGAAGCCCCCTTGTCCGCTTCCCGAGGCCCTTATCTAAATAAAATTTATTTAAATTCTCAAACTCTCGACGCCGAGGTAAGCCACGGCCTGCCATAGCTTTTGACATCGGTGCGCTTGGATTAATTTCCGGATTCTTGACATTTCATGACATTAATTTAAAATTTGCAACGTGATTTCACTTCAACCTAAATCTTTAATATTTAAATAAGTTAATGTTATATATATATACGTTTTCGGAATCTCGGAAACGGCTCCAACGATTTTCCGGAAATTCAACATACAGGAGGTTTTGGGGGAGCAAAATCGATCTAGCTAGGTTTAATTAAAAAAAAAACGTTTTATCCCTGTTTTTGGGCATTAAAAAATACTAAAATTTATATTGAATATAAAACACTATTTTTCCATAAACTGTCAAGTAAGCGTAGGTTATTCGGAGAACGGGCAATCTCGAGAAATGAAATACCTTGGATCGACACCCACCTACCCAATTATATATTTTATTTTTATTTTGGAAAAAAATTACCGAGCACGGCTCCGTCAACCATGTACATTTATTTTTCAAGGGGGCTTTAGCGAATGTGTGGTTTTTTTATTTTGCACGAAAGGTAAATTATAAATACAAAGGTAATAATATTTAATTTAATAACTATTTTGTTATAATTCGTGATGATGAAGTAAAATAGAAAATATATATAATGCAAAATGTAGCGTAGTGGCAATGCGTTTTCATACATGATACATAAATTTGGAACTTTTTTCCCTCATTTAAGACGCTTAGCGAGTTATTATGAGTATTGGCGATATTTGATTGTGTATTTTGTTATTGATAACTTACACAAAATCGTACCGATTGTATTAAAAAGTTGTTAAGATGAGATTATTCTGTTCATATAATGTGTTCATACAAAGTGCGGTGTCTTAATTAATTACTAGAACATTAAGTAACCTTTATTGAAGTAAATACTACTTAGTGTAGGCAAATTGAATTTTACACCAAGCACTTAGTGCATGTTATAGCTCTCACGTTCACTTAGCGACTGGGGTCCGTCGGTAGTAGCAATTTAGCACTAATTACTTGCCAATCTGGGTTGCCATTAAGGACATTTTCACTTTAATAAAGACGAATTCTGTCCTGAATAATTGGATTCTCATACTTGACTTAATTTGAATCATATAATCAATTTTAATTTCTTTAGAAAGGTTGGTGTTTAATTTGCAAACGTTGCAACTTTTAAAAAATTTTGCAAGTTTATTTGGAGCATTAGTTACGTGGATATATTTTTACGAAATGTATTTAAAGGTAAATGTCCTTTTTTTGCATTTTTTTTGGGATAAATTCTACGCTGCCCACCGGAGGTGACAGTCATGGGTACAATGTAAATTTTAATTAAATAATACGAAATCAAACTACAAAATATTTTAATCGTACTATACTAAATGTTAACATTTTTTTTCGATTACAACGTATTAAACAAAATGTTGAATTATGAATACATTGTTATCTACATTAAAATTTAAACAGTACCAATATTTGATTAATCATCATCCCCCTGCCCTTATCCCACTCTAAGTAGGGTCGACACAACATGTTATAAACATGCTGTCACATGATTTGGGTTGCGTTTCTACGACCGGCCGCCTGCCTGACGTCAACTTACCTCTGTCGTATTTTACGACTCCTCAATAAGAAAGAGGGTGATCTATTTTACTCAACCGGATACCACACGGCGGGTCGACGTACCTTAGTCGCCTTTTACGACACCTCGGTAAGAAATGAGGGTGGTACTATTCTATTTAGCCGGATACCACACGGCGTCAATATTTGATTAATAACTGAAGTAAAGTTTGGTATAGGTATTTGCTGTAGTTATTTAGTGGAACAGTTATATGTACCTATATCTGTGCAAAATCCATGCCGCATGTTTTCTCTGATATAAAAACTCAAGAGGGTTGAACTTCAATCTATTATTTATTCATCAGTGGGCAGGAATATCGCATTAAGTGGCATTTATTTCGAAATTATTTAAAAATTAAATAGTTTTAGACAATCTGGGTTTTGTTTTATCCGTATTTTTCAAAGAAATAAATCAGACCACTATGGTACAGTAAGAACGATATCTATCCTACAGTTAACACTAATGTAAAGAATTGGGTTATGTACAGCATAGTCATTAATAATTAATATACAGTGTTTAGCACAAGTTTAAACAAAAACTTTACTTACTCATTTTAATACAAAAGGTTATGTAACACAATAGAATTTAACATACAATTTGACTAAACAGGGTATTATCATTATGTGAATATGGGTTAATATTTGGCGGTATATCTAATCTTTAATGAACTTCTTTATAATTAAGTGTTTGTCATTGAATTATTAATATTTTGGAAGTACTATATTATTTTGCGTGGATTTATCTTTTGGAAACCACAACGCTCTTGTTCTCTTATTTGCAAACAACCAAAATATGATAGAAATAGCGCAGTGGTACACTGTTAGTATATTAATGAATACAAACATCATCGGCGTGTACTGACTTGTGTATTGATATTTGAAAGCAACAAAAACAAATTTATATATATCGCCTATGGCTTGTTGAAAGCAAAACGTAAAAATAAGAATTATCATTACAAGAACAATGCGTGGATTGTTTTCCGTTTTACTTTTGTTGTTACTTATAATGTTTTTTAACACAAGTATTAAAAATATCCCATTAGCGCACAGTGCCGGCCATTTAAGTATACATAAATATAAAACGAAGAAAGTTATGTCCCGTCCGTTTTGTATACTGTAGCCAACAAATAATAGGGCGGCTACAACTGCGGGTATAAGCCATGCGGCTAACGATAGTTTGATCAGGCAAGGTGTTCCAACATTGAACACTTTCACAAAGCTTTCGTACATAAGTTTACTATAAATAAACATCCAGGTCGCGAGCGCCATTTCTGTGTATGCTAGAGGAAACGTATTCAAATATACTGGATGGAAACACGCGAGATGGATATTAAAAAAGTTTGATACATCGTACAAGTAGCGCATTGCTGAGTAGAAAAACCTCGCCACCATGAACTGTATGAGTACTTGATTTTTGTAAGTTTTCCTCCATTCGGCGAAAAGGAGAGCGGTTAAAAGTAGCAGCACTAAAGCTATGATAGACAGTAACATCCCAACGGTACTTAAAGCAAAGGTGATATTAGGGAATAAAGGTGAATTTTTAAATCCGACAAATATCATCCAGTATTGGATTTCACAATTTTCACACATTTTTCACTATTTTTATCGTATTCCTCTTATTCTATTTATTTCTTTCTAGTATACTCTCATTTTCATTTTTAATTATATTTAATGTTAATGAAAGAAATTTTTTAAGTTCGTGTACTTAATCTGTGCCAATAAAGTCATCAATCATTTTTTACTTCAACGAATGATGTTTTTGTAAAAGCTTTCGTCATAGTGAGGTTTATCAAATATCTGTCAGGTTTGCCAACATAACTTTTCAAAAAGATTCCACATAGATAATTAAGATTTTCACACGGTTGCAGTGTAATTAAAAATGCATCGATTAGTCCATTAAACGTTAAATTGGTAGTTATGTAGATTTCCGCATTCAGATAAACGTCTCAATGACTAAATTCCGTCCTCTTGTTTTTCCAAATTATGATATAACATATCACTTTTATCACTACACTTTCCACATTGCTGTATTAGGATATACTATTTATTAACGTTCTGATCATTTTAAATTAACTTGCTTTTACTTGTTAGCGAAACATGCAACTCCCGTGTGGGCTTTTCGTTTTATATTACGTTGCAATTTTGTTGTAAATACGTTTGATAAGTGTTATCAAAAGATTAGATCACCCTTCAAAAAATTCATTATAGGAATTATTAATAATCCGTACTTAATAGTTGATTTTGTTTTTATCATAAAAAGGAAACCCCCCTCTTTCTTTTATAGGGCTTTGTGTGAGTCACTTGTACTATTGATTTCAGAACGCAAGTATATGAATTAAAATTAAGATTCTAAAGTTAAATTAAAGTATAAATGTTTTGCAACAGATTCTGAGATTTCAGATTTCAAACTTAGTAGTGTTGTGATATAACTTTTAATCTTACTAGTGATATAAACTTTCAATCTTAGTAGTGTTGTAATTTAATATAACCTTGTCTTAAAATTTCTTTTGCCTTTAATCTCCATAAAATCGCAAAGTTTTGCAATTTTGTGGCTGTGCTTGTGTATAGTGGTAGATTTTTAGTACATACGATTTAACAAATACTGCATATCTCTGGTATGCAACGCATATATCTGGTATGGTACGCAATAGTACTTTACATTTACCACTACATAACTTTTTTTTAGTCCACTTAAAAATTTTGATTTGTTTTATCACGAATTATAGGAAAATAATGTTATTATTACTTTTGTCTTATGGACTGGAGTAGATGTTAGATGAAGCAAAGTAGTGCTTTATTTTTGAGTTATTTAATTAGATAAGTTGTATAGACATTATATTTTATGGACTGTATAATAAATATCTATTTGAAAACAGTCAAAGCTCAAAGACAACGTGGTATGAAATAAATTTTAGTAACAATGGTAAAAAAAATAACACTTTCGTTAATTTTTTTAGCAAGGACTGGATTTGTTCAAATCATAACTTAGTGGAAATTCGAACAAGGATTTAAGAAATGAAACCAAATTTAAGAAACACAGAGAATATATTTCAGATATAACATCACGACAGGTCCAAAATAAAACTCACTCCACATCAAGTGAGGAATAGGAAACCACGAATATATAAAATTCTATACAAATAGTTAACAAGGTGAGTGTCTAATATTACAATAAAATTTAATGCGTACTTTGTGTAAATGCGATTTTATGCCAGAGACAAATATTTACCCCCTCATTAACAAACTTTTCTTTGAAAAGAAAAAAAAGTAGTTTCATTATGATTTATTAAATTTTGAATTTACCGTTCATATAGGTACTGTAGGTACAAGTATTTGAATTGAATTTGAAATTGAAAATTGAAATATCAAAAATGAGCTTACGCCTAATACGTGACTGTCGAGCTGATTAACCATGTATACTCGTACCAGATTTTTCTAAGAATATACGTTTCCTCAGAATATGCTGTCCTTAAAACCATCGATACAAATATTTTAATCTATGGTACATTTAGACACTTCTGGAAATAGAGCATGTTTTTAGAAAATTTATCAAAATTTATTAACAAGGGGGCCAATTTAAAATTCGTATTAAATAATAGAAAATTGTTTAAGATTTTATATAAAATAAATTTTTACTTAAATTATCAAATATATGGTTTATTTATCACAAAATAAAAAATAACAAACAATAAAATACAGATAATAGATTTCGTCTAATTTAATGACGCTTTTGCTATTTTTTTACAACCATATACAAATTATAGATTCTATAAACAAACAATTATATCCAAATATGTTTTAATATTTTTTATATTTGCATTTAAAAAAATACTAGTTTAAAATATCGGCATTGAACCACTCAAGAAGTACAATTATATAGTAAAAGCAGGTTTGAAGTAATAATCTTCAATTATTTTATGAAAAATCATCTATAGAAAGAATAAAAACGTTTTCTGGAAGTTACAAGCTTAAATATCTACAAATAAGTGCAACTACTTATCAAATATTATTGCATTCACTAATTCATAACATTAATTGAAATTTAAGTAGTTGAGAAATATATTACAGAATTAAAAATATATAACTATAAAATAATGTTTAAAAAAAACTAATGTGCAAATTTATTTTTTTTATTAGTTTTATTAACGGCCTGGAATCAAGTCTTTTAAGACCTTATTTGTATGTTGGCAGTATTAAACAAAGACAAACAGCATCTTTTAGAAAATTAAAACAAAACTTATTTTTAATTCAAAGATATCACGAATTTAGTATAAATAAATAAATTAGATGCTTAAAATTAAAAAAATATATATTATAAAACAAACTACATTCGATCGAGGAAAAAGTTTGTTCGTATTTTATACAAAAAATTGAGATATTTTTATTTTCTAAATATATAATATATTTTTTGTATATGGCACGGTTAGTATTGAAATGACCGAATTTAAATTTAGGCTTACTTAATTATGTGACATCACGCTATGACCTGTTAAAGAGCTTGTTTTTTTTGCTCTTTCAAGCTATGGGCCTCTTTAACGCTCACGAGTTTTGCTGGTGCTAAGCTTCGCTTTATTGCAATTTGCTAAAAACAAATTTTTCGTATTAGATGACTTTAATGCTAAGCGTGCGATATATTCATTGATAATAATATATATTTATAGTTATATTTAAATGCTTGGTTGTGCGTTGTCACGGTGAAAGACACCTTCCAAATTGGTGTTTTGGCAGAGCTCAAAATTAACGACCGTATCATTAAATTTATATCAGACGAAATTAATAAAGCTGCCTAGCTTCAAACGAAAATTTATTATATAGAAACTACGAAAATACTCTTCCCCCGGTCTACTATATCACAAATATTAAAATGCTTATAAATTAAAAAATATAAATATTAAAATTTTCAGTTGCTTGGAATCCGCTCATTTGGTCGGTAAACAAAACATAGGTATATTCGAATGATTTTTAAAATTGAATTTAACGTTGTCTACTATTTATGTTTAATACAATAAAATATTGAAATAATCTAAAAGTATTCAATAAAAGCAATCTTACACTTATATTAATTACTATATTAGAACAAAATTGTACTACACGTGTAAATAGTAATAACCATAGACTAGGTGTTCACTAGATTTAATGTACGCTTACATTATCCATAGAGGTAATTTTAAAATATGTACTTAATAAGAAGTCTTTATAAGGGATCACAGTCTGGAAAACTAGTTCGATACAACGATCTGGGAGATTACATTTTAAACTTATTATAATATAATATTAATTATTTTTTATTATTGATGTAAAACCAAGAGAAAGCTAAAACTGATTTCTAACAATTATAATAAAACTTTCTACACATAATTTAAATTTAAATAAGGATAGTAAGTACTAAAAATTAATTCAATATAATATATTACAGTGGTCAACAATCTGGTCTTTTAAAATAAAACGCCATTTATATGATTGTGGTAAAATCATATAGAAATATTATTAATTACATTAATACTATAATCGAATTTGATTTAGAATTTTTTATCATGGAAAGCGAGTTTTCATTATTATTGTTCAATAATTTGGCACAACCTATTGAACAAATAGATAAGAATTGAAAGGACAGCGTTTATGTGTAAGACAAAAAACGTTCTGAAAGCATAGTTTTCTTAATTATATTTCTTTAAAAGCTAACTCAAATTGAGTCAAACACACGTACCTAGTTAATAACGAACGAAATTTTCTCTACATCATTTCGTTGTATTATATTAATTAGTGCGTTTATTTAAATTAAAATATCTAGTTGAATAGGTTCTTTGGATTAGAACAAAGAACGAGTAATTAATTACTACAATTTGTGCTAAATTTACTCTGTTTTAAAATTGAGTGTCAGAATAATAACGCGCAAATAAATTAACACAATAAAAAAAAATATTACCAATATTACTTTTCATACTATTTCATTTTAATATTCCTACTAAATATTTTATACCCTACTCTAATTAAGTATTAGCACAAAAATGTAATTTATACAGAGCTAAGGACCAGTCTCTAAACTTGACGTCTGATAAAATAAATATATATACCTAAGTAATAAAGCAACGCATCGCATCAAATATCAGTTGACATAAGTATTTATTTGTTATTAGTCATCATCTTCCTGCCGTTATTCCACTCTAAGTGGGGTCGGCACAACATGTCACATGATTCGGCTACGTATTTTACGACCGGCCACCTTGTCTGACGTTAACTTACCTTAATCGTATTTTACGACACTTCGATAAGAAAGAGGGTGGTGTATTCTACTCAGCCGGATACCACACGGCGGGTTGACTTAACTTAGTCGCCTTTTACGATACCTCGGTAAGAAATGAGGGTTGTCTAGTCTAATCGGATATAGGATATTCAGCCGGATACCACACGGCTAGCGGGCTTTTGGTCTTTTTCGTTATTAGTAGTATGAAATATAAACAAGTCCAACAACAATAACAGTCCTCATTATAGTGGCAATGGACTAGACACATAAATCGATCGACGATAGGGTCCGAGATTTTGAAGAGGGGAGCCGGACGATATAGATAACCCTTACTCGTTGGTCAGACGACCTCAAAAAGGCCGCGAAAAACTAAGCTACAAAAGATCGTATAGGCTTCAGATTCCTGTGAATAGTGCCTACAGTTCAAAATGAAAACGTCAATCGGTTAAAATAAGAATCGTTCTATTGTTATTTCAACTCAAATTTATAAATTGATAACGTTAACCGTTGAGGAGTTGGAGCCGATCCTAGCAGTACCATCAGGTCATGCTTATTAACTTACAAGATTCCACCTTCATACTTACACCGCAAGTTAAATAAAAACTTTTAATAAGTCTGCATGGTGATTGACCCTTTTTATTCTAACCCAGCTACCTCTTGTACCCCAATAATGGTCAGTTTTTCTGTTCAACTATTACTTCATACTCATTGCTTCAACAATGATTATTGAAATAGTTATTTTGCTTTATCATAATTACAATTTAATCTATACTAATATATAAAGCTGAAGAGTTTGTTTGAGCGCGTTAATCTCAGGAACTACTGGGCCAATTTGAAAAATTCTTTGTATGTAACATAGTCCATTTATCGGGAAAGGCTATATAACATCACGTTAAAATGAATAGGAGAGGCGCAGCAATAAAAAATATTACGAAAACGGCAAAATTTAAAGTTTTCCTTGCGTGCGCTAAGTATATGTTGAAAGTCATTGAAAAATCATGTATCACAAAATTGTTCTCCTCAAAAAGTTATAAATAAAAGTCCGCTACAGCATATGTCTAGCTTTTAAGGTAAACTCGCTTTAACCATTTTTATGGTTGTCAAAATACTGTATTACGGTTTTATTCTTTCCACACGGGCGGAGCAGCTGGCGATTGCTAGTAAGCGATATTTATAAATATATTATTTTGTTAAGAGACTAGTTCAAGAGACTGGCCTGAAAACTAAGCTATGTCTACAAGATCACATTGCGTAGAGGCTAGAAGTCTAAAATTTACATTTAAATTACATGTCTACACTAGGCTAACAAAAATTCGTTAAAATTATACAATTAAGATAGAAACAGATTATCGACGAACGACAATAATTTCCAAAAATTTCCTATAACGCTTACAAAAAAGCTGTGATTGCCCGGTGGTAACACCGTGCGACTCTTTCGAGGAGGTCACGTGTTCACCCCGGGAACACCAATGAGTTTTTCTGTTAAACTTATGTGTCCTAAGGTCCAATCCTTCTCTCCAAAAACGGAAAGAAGAGGCCTATGTCCAGCAGTGGGATAGTAACAGGCCGCTACTATATTCTAATCCAAACAGAAAAAGTCGTTAGAAGATAATTTAAGCCAATTGTCCGACAAATTACTTGGTAAGCCAGCTAATAGAATGTGATTATCGCTACAAACACAATCGTTAAAAGTTGGTATCAATAGTACGTAACAACACATTTTTGGTTTGAATTTAATGTGTATGATTTTTGTCATTTTAAATTGTATGCATTTCTATTTTCTTATATAATTTTTTTCTTATATATGCTAAAATGGTTAAAAATATGGGATTTTTGTTCTGTTTCTTGGTTTGTATTACTTTTCGTATTTATTACGTTCTTTTTACATAGTTATGGGGCGATAAAATTACATTTGGCTTGGTTGATTTGGTTACAGCCAAATAAAAAAAGGAGTCCAAATCCCATGCTTTATATACCAAATACGATATTCTGTCACTACCTTACAATATATTCAAAGCTCAATCAATATATTCCATTATTTAAAAATATTTAAAAATAATGACAAATTTTTGCCGAAATTCAGACGTAACTTAATAAAATATAAAATTCATATTATGTAACAATAAATTAAGAAATAAAATAAAATTGCAGTTCATATTGGCAAATAAATAGAGACCAGCTCATTCAAATATATCAAGACAGTGTAGAAAAAAGTATGCTAATTTTATTTAATAAAACTATATTACTCCACCATGTGCTCTGGAAAGAAATAAAAAATAAATTAAAATAAAAATTTTGGATGTAGATAATGGACATTTTATACCACAATTTTTTTAAAAAGTTACTAGCAATTTGGGTTACAAATTACTAGTAAACTTGCTTACCTCTCCAGCTAATATAAATTAGGAGTGGGTTCACGTAAAATTAAAATAAAGCACCTGTGGACCTTGGACTATAAAGGTAGAAGCTAGTTCCAGGTTGTTATCTCAATTATTAATATACAAAATTAATATTTTTGTTGTACGCAGAAGAAAAATAATATATTAGGCTATTTAATAATGGAAAAAATATTTTGTTGTTTGTACGCAAGAAGTTGGTCCAAGATTTTTGGTAATTGGATCTTCTGCTAGCAAATGGTTATTCCAAAAAAACTCTTGTTGGGAAACATAACATACATCTCCTGTTTTAAAATCTTTTCTTTATAGTAAGTAAGTAGCGGCCTGTTACTCTTCCACTGCTGAGAATAGGCCTCTTCTCTTCGTTTTTGGAGAGAAAATTTGGAGCTTTATATTTAGCCTATATTATTCTGTTCGAAAGCAGAAAACGTCTTACCTTGTTCTTCAACTGGAGTATGATCTTCGTCGGATGAGTCCACTCTTTCGATCAATGAGCTTTGCTTAGATAATGACTGCAACAATTATTAATATATTGTAGCAAATAATGTGATTGATTCAATTAAAATTTCATCATTCATACTGTCACAATATCTTCTCCCTCGACAGTAACTTTCACTTAACTAAATCGTATTAAATATTGTTTTAAAAGAGTGAACGGGTCAATATCAACATAATATTTAATTACATTGATTATATAGATATTAAATTGATTCTAGCTTCCGTTTGAGTCAATTATGCTCATACAGTTATTAATAGTAGAGTACCTAGGAGAGAAAAAAAAAACATTCTTTTTGATATCTATTATTTTGCTGTAATCCGCGATGAAGTAAAATAAAAAATATAATATATAATGCTAAATGTAGAGTGGACAATCCGTTTTCATAACCGATATATGAAGGATTCGTAAAACACATGCACAATCCTCCCCCACCGCCAGCACAATACACAAGCTACACACGTTCACTATAACAAACTCAACAATCGTTTCGCCCCGCAACCGAAGCATCATCAGGAGATGGACTCCACGACAAAATCGCAAAGCAATCAAGTATGAAAAGTGATTGATCCACTCTATATTTAGCATTATATATATTTTCTATTTTACTTCATTGCGGATTATAGCAAAATAATTATTACTTTTGTGTTAAAAGTAACCTTTGTTTATTAATAGATGTCAATTAGTTGAGCTCTGTGTTAACGTGACATTTCAACATGATGGAACAATTTTCACTTCTTCCCTTGTACTCTCTCTTCTTTTCCTTCATAGCTAAAATGTTCGTATAAAATCTTTGAAGTCGGTAAGTAGTTTATTCAGAATATTATCGTTACTTAAGTTAAAAGTTCCCAGAGTCGTGATTGGCATGTGAACCCAGTCAATATTAGTTCAGTAAACTTTCCGCAGTTATAAAAGTTATGATTCAATTTAAATTTTCATGAAAGTCTTTTCTTTGAAGATTGATTCACTTTGAATGGAGCTCACTCGATAAGTTTCCTTAGAAAATGGAAAAATAACAAAAGAATTGATATCACAAAATAGTTTCATATTTCTATACCTTCTTTTAAAGAGGAACGGAATAATGATGATGAAGGAATCAAATAACCACAGTGTTTTAGACTTGCCAGTGTTTTTTACGTTTTACGTAAGTTTGAGTCGTAGTTAAAAACGATATTAACAGATCTATATTATGGGGATATATAATAACAATATAAGTTTACATATTTTATCAGTTTGGATATCTCTCTCTAGTCGTTGCTTTATTACTGAAGGTCGTGATCCTGGCTAGATTTTATTCTCGATTGGACGACTTATTTCTTCTTATTTCTATTAGTGGCCATTGTAGCTACCTAATAAAATCTGCAGGACTGGCGCAGTTGGTCAAACTACCTAGTTGAGTTGCCTCTAGGTCTTTTAACTTCAGTTTGGATATACAAATGATGAAATCTGCAGAAGTCCAGGTACCATATGAGATCATATGGCGGCCGATACGATGGAAATCTGACAGTCAGTAGGTATTATTGTATTAACTACCGTAACAATGTTACCTACTTGATAGGGAAGGTATCACTGACACTGAAGACGCTCTATGTAAAATCTTTGAGTTGGGAGTTAAGTAGAAACTGGCTAAAAACCTGGAATATTCTATATTAACGGAGGTTGCGTCAAATAAGGTTTTTATGCCCATGGCATTAGTTCCGGATGTCAATAAGTATGCTAATATCATGAACAATTAATATTATGCGGTTTCATATGATCTACGCCTATGTTTTAACTGATAATTCTATTATACTTATTACAAATGAATCGAACATGCCAAAGAGCAAATGCACTGTTCAAATGTAATAAGTATAATTATTGATATATATAAATTTAAAACAAAGAGCCTTCCTTGCCCTTTATCATTTAAGAAAGGGAGTTAACATATAGAAACTGATAAATGACACAAGAGTTTATATATACCTTGTCAAAACGGAAGAAAAACTAGGGCGAAATAAGACAAATATTAGTCACCTTATTTGAGCGGCGCCGCGGTGGCGAAATCTTATTCCACAGCGCTTCCAATTGATCGAAGTGTTGAGATTGTGCTATCGCTGCTTGTTCTGGACCCAGGCTCACCTAGGGATGATTAATGTTAACTAAAAACATCCGCTAATCCTTTTCCATACTAATAAAATAATTACGAAAGTGTCCTACACAAAAACAACAATATAATCTAAATGATACAATAAGACGGCCTTATCGCTAACTAGCGATTTAGTCCAGGCAACGTTTGGGCAAAAGAATTAATTCAGGGAAGCGTGGTGCTTAATACAATGTATAAAAAAATTAATACACATACATACATATACTCATATGTAGATATAATAAAATTACTATACATACACCACATTTATTTTTGTTATGGGTTACGTTTGAGAACTAATCCTCTGGAGCTATTATCATGATATCTCTTACAAACAAAGCTTATATACCAGGTAAAATATAGGATGAAATCTCGTATTCCATTCAAAAACACGATAAAAATTGAATGTATTCTAACACTTAATTTGACGCAAATCAAGTAGTTGGAACAATTTGTATTAAATATATCGGTGCGGTATATTATTATAGTGCTCGGAGATTAAGTATTGTAAACATAAAACCTAAGTGCTTAACTCTTGAGGTTTTATGTTTACGGGCTATCTTCGATATTAGAGCGCTTGGAACGGGTCAAATATCTTGTACTAGCATTTATTAGCTCTAGAGGTATTTGAGTACAGAACATTATTTTTAAATCTCACCTTATATCTTTAATATATAAACGAGTTCATTTTGTACATATGAGTTTCGGGGGCGATAAACCGATTTAGCTTCAATTTAAAATAAAAGTGCAGGTACTGACAAACTGCTGAAATATGAATGGAATTCAAAGGTCAATATATAATTCAAAGGTAAAGTTGTAGTAGCTCAGTGGGGAACGGGCGGACTAAAAAAGTGAAAATACCACAGATTGAGATATCACTTGCCTTATCTTTCTTTTTTATCTTTTATCTTTTTTATAAAAATTACCGAACAAGGTAAAAAGGTATAAAATAAAGTGCAAAATATTTTTACCTCTCTCTGGAATGAAAAATCTTATACAGAGCTTTCCGAAATTTGTAGGTTAGTAACTAACAAAATACGAGCTAACAGTATTCTGTCATAAGTTATGAAACATATAAGCGTACATATTTTTGTATAATTTGTATTTAATAAATCAACTGGAAGGCTAACCGAGCTTCGAATGTAATAAATTTCACAGATATAAGCATCAAATATATGAAAAACAAAATATATTCTATAAGTTTTATATTCGAAAAGTTTCGGCAATTTACCTGTGAACCCAAATCCTTATTCTTCGCCTCTTGAATTTTTGATATCTCCTCCATTGATGCAGATACGGAAAATCTACAAGTAAGTAAGATATAAAGCGAAACAATTCTTTTGTGTCTGGTTTACAATTTCGAGAAATTGATGCCTAAAAACATAACATAAACTTTCTGTTTAAAAGGAAGTTACCGATATGGTACGTGATAATAGAATTGGAAATATTATTCTTATTATATTATGATCTATGAAAGCTCGCCATACAGAACAACACTTTGAAGACAAGAAACAAGTTATGACAAACAAGCCCTTTACGTTTAGCGTTGAGTGCTCTATATTCTCGGTGGTTATATAGCAGATACATGGTAAGGACTGGATGATGTCCAGCATATTCTACTAGAGTGTAAGAAGTATGATGGGGAGAGAGAACACTTTATGCGGATATATAATTTAAGTTATTACAATGTTGGAGTTTTAACTAGTGTTCTCTCTTACCCATCTGCTTTATTAATTATTTAAGGTACTACTTAATATATTTTTAAGGAAATAATTTAATTTAGTTTTGTATGTATCAATTTAGGCGCCCACGTGACTGACATATCCTTGTAGGATAAAAGTCTTTACAAAAAAATAAATATTTAAAAAAACGTAAGGACACAATTGAAGTTGAGTATCTGAACTGTTCAACTTAAAGCTCTAACATCAGTTAAAAGCAGGTGGCAATGTCGGGATAACAGTGAAAACAATATCTATGGAAAATGAATGAAATAATCAGGAATTCGAGCTGATCAACTTGGCACGAACAGGCATCCAGGTATAATTTTTCTAGAAAAATGTAGGTGCGTCAATAGAAAGTAATAACTATGCCTTACCGCCTCTTTAGCCTTTCATCTACTTGTGCCATCATGGCTGCAGAAGTGAGATGGCCATATTTCTTCTGCCACGTATAGGTATCTAATGAGACTTCCTTCTTGAGTAACCTTCTCATTGGGCGCTTTGGTGCTAGAGGTCGAAGTTCTAGATAAATAAAATAGGAAATGATTAATTTTCAACATCAAATACAACACTAATGAGAATATTATCTTGCTATAATCCGCGATAAATTGCGGATTTTATAGGATATTTTATAGAATTTTATCGCGGATCATAGCAAAATAATATTCTCATTAGTTTTTTATTCTGGACCTCCGCAAAGTAACGCCTAATTCTATAAATTAAACATCAAATAAACAATAAAGTAGCGGCTTTAGTTGTTATCCTGTTGCTGGGCGTGGTTCTCTTCTGTTTCGAGAGAAAGCTTGCAGGTTGCAGATTACCTCCAATTTTTTTTATGAAAATTCATTATAAATAAGTAAATAAATATATTGGACACACGGTCGTCCATCCCCTTAGTAAGTAGCTTAATACTTGTGTTATGGTAGACAGACCATTGGTAAATATATACTTATTTATTTTTTAAATACATACTTAAATACAGATATACACCCAGACTCATTGGTAACTTATTGAGTCACAGGGTCTGACAGTTCGACTATCACTACTACAGACGCTTGCGTTTATACAAGGCTTCGTTGGGATAATAAAAAGCCTTGAGAATACTGTAAATACTGAGTAAAATGCAATGCGTTACAAATTTGAATCGCGAATTTGACAACTGACAATTGATACGTTTTAAACGTATAAAGTCCGTATGTGACGTATTTACGTCCACGATTGGTCCATATCATAAATATTGCCACAAATGATTATAGTCCGCAATAAGTACCAATATATACTGAAGCTTTATATATCTCATCCTCTAAACTTTTTACGAATATAAAAATTATACTTCCGCGGCTAAAATATTTGATAAATGTTTTCAATATCAGCCGTTTTACCCTTAGAATAACAACGTAAAGTGTGACAATCGAAAGAATTTATAACAACATGTTGTATTGATAACCTTTCGAAAATCAGAAATCACCAAAAACTACTATTAATTCTACATTATTAAATTACTTTATTTGTGTGAAATAGCGACACTAAAATATTTTTTTATTTTAACATAATTTTTACGGAATTTTGACAAGTATAATTCAAACTATAAAACAAACTAAAAGTAACCATAAAAGTCATAGTTTCTTAGGTAGCTGTTGTTGAAAAGAAGTTTATTTCCATATATCGAATGTTGAAGTAGAAATTGGGGACGTAACTTTAATCCGTAAACAAAAGTAATCTTGTTACGTAAACCTTATTTAACTTTCTTTGTTACATTGTCTTTTGCGTGACTGATAATTTAAGTCTGATGGAATAGAAACTTGATGTCTACCACATTAGTGATTTACGAAGCAATCACGAAATGCTATTTGATTCAAGACATCACAAAGTATAGCCTTTTTATATTGTATATGTATATTCTAGGTTTTATGAACTTTGCGCAGTGAATAGCAACATTAATAAAGTATGAAATCTGCGAAAATTGAGGATCAAAGATAAGATAATATCAACTAACCTATAAAACGCGCTTCGCGATGTCATTTGTAATAGGAAAATGTGTAAAGACGAAGTTAATTCCATGGGATCTCCATTTTCCGATATTTATGATATCATTGCTTTCAAAATAGGGGTGAATAAACATTTAGGACCAAGCGTAGTCCTATTGTTTATCAAATAAAATGAGGAGAAAGTTTCGCGATGAACAAAAAAGAGCTTTTATTGTTATTACTTCTAAAAAATCAGCACTTTTCTTTTTTTTTAATAAAAACGCTGTAGGTGTTAAAATAGAAAGACAAAAATTATTATTATTAATATAATTATTTAAATGTCGAATCTATTCATTGTAAAATATATTTATTATAAAATAACAAACTAGTACCAGGTTTTAGGCGGGCTGTACAGAACATGAATATCACGTGCCCGGATAAATTCTGCAGCAGGTACGTGAAACTTTCCATTTTTCATTGAAGTGTGCAGTGTGGTTGGCCTACCCTATATACCTCTCCATGCACGGGAAAATAAGCAACTTATTAAAGACTTAGTGGGCTTAAAATATAATTCAATCTATTATAGACGATAATCAGCTGTATTGCCTCTTCCATTCAATCTCTTAACGTCCTTAATGGGCAATATAGCTTCCCCATTTCAATTATTTCGGCTTGTAGTATTAATAGTAGCTTATTTTAGTGCAGGTTGTCGGAAATCCAGTTTCCTTTTTTTAACTATTAGGTGCTTTAATGTCTAGGTCGAGTGCTGATTTAATATGTGGTGATGGGGTGCATCTTGAATTTAGCAATCGAGCAATCTAGAAGAGACCAATGGAAAGATTTTTCGTATATCAAATTATATTAATTTAGATTTCACCTTCTAGAATACCCATCCCTTATGAAGAATCCCTTATCTAGAATCCCCTTATGCGTATAACTTATATTTTAAGTAAATATTTAATGAGATGAATTAAAATTTATGATCTACTTACCATCGGCGTCTTTAGTGGGTGCGGTATAGGTCGGTATTTTGACGTAAGTAGCGGGCGTGTTGTGGAGGCAAATTATCGGCAGACAACCTGTTGATATCGCTTTACGGTAGTCGCTTTTAATAAATATAACACGCTTTCAATAGAGTACAATATAAAATGAGTAAACACTAATAAAATAAATGCAGAAGATAAAACTAATGAGAATATTATTTTGCTATAGTCCGCGAAAAATTTATATGACCCGCGTTTATCGCGGATTATAGCAAAATAATATTCTCATTAGTTTTGTATTATGGACCTTCGCAAAGTAACGCCTAATTCTATAAATGAAATGCAGAAGAGTTGTATTTGTCATTCGATTTTTTTTTGAGTATTAATGAACGACAAAACAATAACAAAGCATTTAGAATATTAGCATTTGTTTAGTGTTGTTCGTTAAGTAGGCTTTTTCCTACTGCTAGTTATATATGAAGTTTACTAAGTATGGGAAAAGTTCTGTTTATAACATGTTCGTGGCACGAATAAACCGATGTACATAAAAGTTAATATTGAATATTTATGGGACAAATATTTTCCTTCATAAAATGTAAATGGTTTATGTCGATCAAGGACGCTCCGGGTTTATCTCATGGAGCTAAACTCTTTGAAATATATTTCCTCCAATAAAAACTTTTATTAAAAGTCAAATAAGGGACCTAAATCTTTTGAGGCGTAAGCTATCTTGTTAAATATTGTCGCGTATGTGATAATACCAATTCCAATTTCATTAGTTACAATCGGAGGTCAAAATATTCATGTTTTTATTAATAAAATTACTTCAAAAATACCTAAACAAATCACGCTTCTTCCCAATATTGCGTTTTTGTGTGCTTCAGTACCGAATAAAAAGTTATATATCGCACACTGGAAAACCATCTCCATACTTAAAAACTTATAGACTGTATGCCATTTTCCCCACTTCTTTATGGCGAGAAAATACACATCACTGAACACGGAGTGAATGTTACAATCTTTGTTTCTTTTACCAAATGATAAAACTAGAAGAATTCATTGAAATTTACGACGTAGTTTTTCATGATACGCCATGCGTACGCCACTTCTATGATCCATATCCACACTAATATTATAAACTCGTCTGTGCGTACGTCTGTCTTACTATCTTTTAGTTTGTTACGCTTTGGCAGCTAGTCCGCTACAGCAATATAAATTAAATTTGCTACAATTGAAGCTTATATATATACCGGGCTAACCGTAATCCCAGTTATGACTTCGAGAGTACGTAAAAAACATTACAGTGTTGAGGTTATCTTAACGCTAAAATCATTGGAAACAATGTCTTGGATACTACTTGGTTTAAATATATACAAATAGCAGCTACACAGATTGTTTGTTATGAAATCAAATGAACAGATCCGGAATGAAGTTGAGATGTTTAATTCGACTTATTTATACAATACCTCTATCTAAAAGATGCACGACAATACGCGAGCAGTCGCTGGTAATTTGGAATCCCAACAAAGGAACGTGAAGTGCCAGCGACGTCAGAGCCAAACCTCGCTTTGTCTCCCAAATAATAAGTGTTTTGTCTTCCGCACCTGGTACAAAGATATTATTTTATATAGACGTCAAAACAGTGTGTGTTTAAGGAAATACGTGAATTGAAGAGTCATAATTTGTCGATAATAATAGGTTCATATTCATCGGACTTTTTATGCTGATGGGGAACATATATGATTTTTGCTTATACCTAAGAATTCCTAAGATACGCACTCTTAGGAGAAAAATGCCCTTAAGTTTAGCACTCGCATAGTATCAGGATATTATTTTTAATTATCTGATTGAATGTGATTCATGCTGACATTAGCCACTTCAATTAATTTCGATGTATTTGCATCCAATTTTTCTGTCTGTAATGCTTTGACGTCTATTACCCTGGAGCAATATTAGTGTATTTTTTGTACAATTGAATTGTATACACCGGGCTCATATATAGAATAAATAATTGCCTTTTTACCCAATCCAATATCCAGTAATTAATAGAACAATATTATAGCATCTAAATCGCAGTTATATTAATATTGTGTTCATAGTCAAACCTTCGTAACTATAGATTTTTTTTGTACAAAGTTTTCCTATAACTATATTTCAGACGTATTTACTGAAAGGTCTCGAAAGTCTTTTCGGAAAAACGACCGATGAAAAGTAATAAGCCTGGCTTTCCTAAGTATTCACTTCTCCTTTGAATGGCAAAGCCTTAAGAGTCGGGACGCTATGTGAGATTTTGACTTTGCGTTTAAGATAAACGATCCAAAGAGTTTGTAGGGGTTCGTTATTTACCGAATATATTACGAATATAAAATCTTATGCTTCGCCTAAAGTGAAACGATAAAAAATAGGAAAACAATGCAATCCTTAGAATTGAGTTCACAAATCAAATAAAGCTTAAATGGAAATCACTACATCATTATAGAGATAAGGAACAAAAGGAATTGACAGGGAAGGTACAATGGATGACGTACAATTGGAGCAATGAAGCAAAAGAATGCAGGACAGAAAATTCCCATGTTGACAGAAGATAATAAAATGGTCACTGGAACCAGGGCTTAAAAACACATAACAGCTCGAGATAAGGAACTACTTTGAGGTCTTAGGTTTCTAACAAGGATGGTACTTTATCTAAGAGTCGATGTCCAAACCTTGAAATGGGCAATTGAGTGGGATGGGCAATTGGCATGAGACGCATGCCTTTTTTATAGTCCTCGTAGTTTTACTTAACCAAATGTTCTACTCTTGAGTCTGTGTAGTCAAACATGAACCCCACACATTTATACACTGTTTCCAATTCTTTTCTTAACTTATTTCATAAATTTTATCAACTTACCCGATACTGCAATAGTTCCATCACCAGTTACTTTAACGCAGGTGACTTTGCCCAAATGACCCGACAGCAGATGTACATCTGATCCAGTATTAATATCCCAAACAATCAAATTGTAGTCCCATGAACCGGATACCACTTGTGTTTTGTTTGTTATGGATACTGCTACGCATGTTACGATGTCAGAATGTCCTACCAGAACCTATGGAGGGAGGGACATCAGTAGAAGTAGAGAAGAAACGTATCTAGCTTACGCCTATAGTAAGTATAGTATGGGTTGGAATTATAGATATTTAAGTGCTAAGGGTGCTAAATATATACAGTCATAGTATTTTGCATACGGATCCAAATATTCGTTTTCTGGATTATTATTCCCTTGTATATGACTATCTGTGCCAGCAGTTTCGCCGGCATGGAAATCAGTATCCCACAATTTATTCCCCGAATATAAATTTTGAATATAAAAGTAGTTATCGTGACTTAATTATAAAAGATTTTGAGTAACTTTCACCTTTTACTTAGCGCACATAAGGAAAGCTATAAATTTTGCCATTTTCGCCATATTTTTTATTTCTGCGCCTCTCCTATTCAGCTTAGCGTGTTGGTATATAGCATTCCGTGATAAATGGACGAGCTTACACTCAAAGAATTTCTCAAATTAGTCCAGTAGTTCCTGAGATAAGCGCGTTCCCACGATCAGACAAACAAACTTTTTAGCTGTATATATTAAGTATAGATATGATGGTATGGTGATGAGAATGATATAATACTCATTATACTAATAAGATAAAATATCTGGGTGACCGAGCTTCGCTCGGGAATTTTTTACAAAAAAAAAATAAAAAACTTAAAATAGAAGAAAAAACAATTATTTAGTTGGGGATCCTTGGCATTCACATTTCTCGAGTCTGCCTGTTACCCGAAAAGGCTACGCCAACTTGACAGTTAATGGCGAAAATTCAATTCAATATAAATGTAAGTGTTTTTAATGCCCAAAAAAAGGGATAAAACAATATTTTTTTTACATAAAACCTAGCTAGATCAATTTTTCTCCCCCAAAACCTCCTACATGCTGAATTTCAGGAAAATCGTTGGAGCCGTTTCCGAGATTCGGAAAATATATATATATACAAGATTAACTCATTTAAATATAAAGATTTACTCATAAGTAAAAAAGTTGATTTAGAAATTGAGTTTGGTGAGTACAATTCGTGAGTTTCTTAATATATTTTACTGTAAATCTTTACGAAGAATACTTCCTAAGAAAGCCGATCAAACAAAAAATAAGTCGCATATTGTCATAATTATAATTCGAAGTCCAAACTTTTATAAACTGTTCATACTTTTGTCGTCTGAAAAGTTTATTTGTATTGTTAAGATAAAATAAGTAGCTTAATATTATTTTCATACAACTTTAATACATAAAGTAAAAAAGTACCATCGTATATTTTTATAATTTAATTCAGTTAGACGGTAAATAAAGTTCTACATTATTGATATTATTAGTTTCTTTATTTTTACCGGAAAATTTTACCAGTAAGATATGATTCAACAGTAACAAGTGCATCTTGTAAGCATTTTTAGGCATTGAGCATAATTTTGACCGCACTTTGAATACATGTTCTTTAACGATAAATAATTATAAAGCCAGCATTTTTATTCAATTTCGTTTCGGAGTAAAAAGAATTAAAATCTACATATTATTTAATACAATTTGCAAAAATTATATTACTTGTGATAATTTTCCTCCGTCCAATTGCCAAACTTTCAATGACATATCCATAGATCCAGTTACGACATGTTTTGAATCGGCTGTCAGTGCAAAGCACGTAACCCTTTCTGCGTGTGAAACGGAACGTTTGTCCTCCCCACTATCACCTTCAGTTAGCGCCCAGATACGAACAGAGTTATCGCCATCTGACAATACCTATGGGAACATGTCAAATATTTATTTAAAACATTTAGGGCCTGTTTCTATTTGGATTATATCGTTAATTTTATTTCATTCCACTATCATATACATTTTTATACTATTTTAGGTAGTTAGTTCATCTGGTGCATTCTCTTCGATGCAAATTCTAAATTCTGTTGCTCGTGTGTTTGCCATTTTACGTGACACTGGCAGAGTGATTTGCGTCCAATTTGCGCTGTAGAGACCATAAAGCAAGATAATAATAATAGGGCCTGTTTCACAAGTTACTTAAAAAGTGGCGGATAGTTAACCGATAAATAAAGTAGCAGATGAATGTCTCTAAAAAGGGACTAATAAGTAAAAATTAAAAAAAAAATCGAGGCTATTTTGAAATAGCAGATAAACAAAATAACAGCCACATGATCTACCTGTTAACTTATTAGGAACTTTAAGTGCTGAATAAGCCTATCATAAACCTAAGTAACACAGAATTCTGAGATATGTGAATGTCAGATATGTTCCGAATAACTACTAACTGACAGTTTATTCACAGGCCCTCAGATTATTGTTTTAAATAAATATATTTCAAATTCAACTATTTAAAGTAGGTTGATTGTTTAAAATTACATGGTTATCATAAATTGTAAACGTATTTACTGACTTTTAAGATTTTTGTTCTATCTACAAATTTGGGTGTCACGGGTTCAAACCCCGGGCAGGCATTTTTAAGTAAAAGCTTACCGAAAAGCATGTGATAAATTACAAATGTCTAATTGATATTTGTAATTTATCACATGCTTTTCGGTAAAGCAAAACAAGTTAAGGAAACCTGCATATCTCTAGATAATTCTGACATTATGCGCTATCGACCGATCAGCATGGAGCAGTGTGGTGGGTTTAAGCTGCAACCATTACAAAATAATCTTAAAATTGTACCTTTATTTTACGATACAATTATAATTGGTTTAATATCCAATCAACACAAAGATAATGTATTTAATTTTATTCCTTCTTTCAATAGTTTCTTATCAGACTGAGTACAATTTAGTTAGACAATGTAGCAAAGACAAAAGCAATTAGTATCCTTCAAAGTAAATTGTTCTTAACAACGATCGACAGGCTAGACTTATAGATAAGGATTAATTCCTTAGGTATTATCTGAATTAGAAAACTTATTTAAATCTTAAGCAGTTTATTTTCATTTATATTATTTCTTCTAAAAGAACTCTATATTATTAAACTGAGTGAAAACTTTAAACTCGTGGTACTGGTATAAAATATATAGCCTATATCACTCAGTGAAAAAATGATTAAAATCTATCTAGTAGTTTGATTTATTCATTACTGGCCGTCGTCTGCACGCGTTAGATTTGGAGTAAAACAAAACCGCTATGCCCCTGCATTTTAAATGTGTAATATCTTCAAAAATGTTCATTTAAATTACATGCTCTAAACGGTCATATTGGTCTATATTAAACCAACAATGTATTTAAGGTATTTAATTGAATAAGGATTAATGTATTGTTTAAAATTGCTTCGAAAATAAGGAATTATTTTGCACGCTGTGTTCACAATAATATTAATATTTTTCGTTCATTATGTTTATTCTACTTGTATTAAGAATGATTTTTTTTTGCGAGTTTTTAGTTAAACTTACTGCGAATTTCATGTTAAGGGTAATGTCAATGCTGGCAGTAGGACACGTGGCCGAGTGAAGAACAATACCGGAGTCGACGATCCAAACGTGAACGTTGCGTGCGCGGTCACCGGACATCGCACGTCGACCATCCGACATCATGAGAAGAGTTTGGAGAGCAGACTGATGGCCCTAGTTATAAAAAATATTGCAACTATAAATTACAAGTAAGAAGAATAAGTAAGAAGTTTTGTGCAGTATGTAAGTTTAATCGTCCATTTTCGAGCCCAAGCAAAAAAGGTAGTAAAAAGGCCCAAAATTTTATGAATATTTATAAACAATAAACGTCGAATCGTATGTTGGACTATGTTCTATTTATATGAACCAAAAACAATATAGTACTCTTGTTATGCCCCTTGAATTCCTAAATGATTCATTTGAATTTACATTCATTAGGATTTAGTGATCACGTAAACGTATTTTTTGGACTTTGTTACTTACTTCAAGTTTTATAAATAGATATATTTTCAAATGTATTACATACTCAAATCCTCCCCTACACAAAAACTTAAAAAGCGCTACATTTGGCATAATCAATGCGCCTGCTCAAGCCCTTTAATGCCATGAATCCTTAGGACTGTCCGTTAGTCTTAAAATTCATAGCATTACGGGTGGTAATATCAATGTGACAAAAGTAGATATCAAATTTAAAATAACCTACCTTATAAGTCAGGGATGAAGAATTGTCAGCTAGTTGCCACACCACCACAGTTCTATCCTCAGAACCACTCAGTACAAGCAAATTATTGGGACTAAATGTTACACATGTGATGTGGCCTAAATGACCATTGAGCGTTGTTTGTAATCGGTGCGTGGACAATTGCCAAACTCGCACCAAACCACGGGCACAACCACTGGCGGCTAATTGACCATCCCTTGAGACTTCTAAACAACTTATTGGAATGAGTTCGCTTTGTTCTGCCTGATGGAGAAAGTACATTAATGAGTTAGAAGTTGCTTTAAAGGGTTGAACAGAATTCGTTGCACGTATAAGAAGCAAACTTCTTTGAAAGAAAAGTTTTAATTGTACGATATGATTTCACCAATTGTCTTAAAATGGTACGATCGGGCACGGAAATGTTTGAGATTGTTATCTTTGAAGATATATTAACTTAAAAAAATATGAGCAAAATTATGTGTATAATTGTTACAACATCTGACAAAATATTAAGTAATGTACATTAGAAAATCTTATAATGATTAAGATAATTTAAGTCTACTAAAATGTTTTTTCTAATTCTTAGACTTACTTGTAATAAAGAAACGTTGGTTGTGGACTTTGTTTGTCTACGCTTCAATTGTTTAGTTGGCCTAAAATTAGTTAGGTTATCTTCCGTGTGGAATGAATATATTGTCACTCTATTACCACCTACGGAAGAAAAATATTTTATGTGAACACGACCGCACGTCACAAAACCATGATTAAGACATATGAGACAAATTATTACATACACATCTTTAAATTAAAATTTCTTAGCAACGATAAATCCAGAAAACTTAGACGAAGATAGGCTAAAGTTATCAGAACTGATTAGAACATCTGATTTAATGTGCTTTTTATTATATTGCTATCAAAGACTCGCCGCCCGCGGGGTAATAAAATACGCGTAACAGCAGACATAGTCACAGACAAATGACGTGTCGAGATTTATGACAAAAAAAAAACAAGGTTTACCATTGTTTTTTTCATTACCATTTACTATTTCTGCAGAAAGTTCACGAGCATGGTTGAAATTATTTTAGTTTTTCTAGATCTTTAACTTTCGTTAAAAATTTTACCACTTTGTTGATAACGCTTCTTTCTAAAAATCGATCTAGAACAGTTATCGATAAGTTACGCACGCACTGTTGCACAGAAATTTTATCGCAACGCGGGCAGCGATTATGATAATGAAATAAAAATGAGACTAATTGTTAAACTAAAGTGCGTAAACTGACTTATTTAATAATAACCCTATCAAACCGGTAGCTATAAACATTAAATTTTAAAACAAATAAAGCGCCAATATTTTAAATACGATAATATAAAAGTAATAATAAAATTATTTTGCTATAATCCGCAAAGAAGTAAAATAGAAAATATATATAATGCTAAATGTAAGTGGACAATCGGTTATCATACCTGATACATGCAGGATTCGTAAAAACACATGCACAAACCTCCACCACCGCCACCACAATACACAAGCACTATATACGTTCACTATCTACGTTCGATAATATAATATAATTTTACGATTATATTTTACGATAATATAATTTTAAACAGTGTAACTAAGTAACGCTAAAATATTCAAAATAAAATTTAGTAGATCTGATAACGATTTGAATTACTAAGACATTAACCATAAGTATAAGATATATATTTAAGTTTTTTATTTTAGTGGCAACTCTTAGTAACAACAAGTAGCAGAAACCCTGGATTTATTATCCTCACGCTTATATCCATTAATATTAATGGTAGCAGAACAACACTGAAATAGACGTCGATCTGAGTTCATTTTTATTTACAATTACGCGAACAAGATCCGTGATTGCTCAGTCAATTTATCCGTAAATGGAGAAAACAATAAACGCTCACACCTTTTAAATCTAAAGAATGTTGTTAATGCACTTGTCAGATCACTTACCAGCAGCTAAAAGAAAGTGGTCTTTATCAGCAATAGCCAGAGCGGCGAGGTCGTGAGCTGCTGCTAACGTACGAAGAAGTTGAGCATTAAGCAGGCTGTAAATGTATATTCTTTGGTCAGCACATCCTACAGCAGTCCTGGATGAGTCATGGCCAACGCAGAAACATTTTACCTATTGGAAGCAAAGAAATCTATGCGTTAAGACTCGACTCTGATACTTTGATTCTTTAATGACAAAATGACGCTACTTTTTCTACCTATGTTTACTGTTTTAGGTTTTTTATTTTTCCAAAGTTTAAAAACATCCTTCCTTTTAAGCGTTTTGTATCCAATCTGCACAACGAAATAATGTTGCTCCACCTTTTGTGCTACGGAATTCTACTGAATAACACCAGCAGATAAATTTATGAAAAGATTAAATATAATAGTTATTTCTCATAGAATATTTATGGACTAATTTAAATTATATACTTTTTTTGTTCAAATACGAATTACGAAATACAACAATGAATGGAGAATAAAAAGTTTTTAAGACAGATGAAATATTAAATAGAGATCATTAGACTGTGGAAATTTTAAAGTATAAGCTTATAAAATTTGATTGTAATATATTTAAAGCCTAAGTTTCAAAAATTATATTATTGATAGAGCTTCAACGCTTGAACTGTATTTCAAATAAACAGCTTTGTCAAATTTGAATGTTTATTTGGTATTTAAAATAATTTTCAGTGACAGAAGATATCGTAAGGAAAGCAGGACAATTAGGAAAAGTGTATGTGATACACTCCAATGTGGAAATATATTCTAAAGCAGTACATAAAAAATATATTAACAAACGTCCAATAGATTAACTCACAAAAATAAGATGTCAATTACATTGATAGCCCCAAAGGGAGCAGTTACGAGTACATCGTCCGTAAATGTAATAAGAGTGGAAGCGGCCTAAGGGCACTTACTATAAATTGAAGACAATTTATATCAGATATCGTAGTGCGTAAATAACTGAGTGATCGACTGTTACTATATCTCAAGTGAAGTATGTTACAATCGTTTACACTCTTTATGTGTGGGGCTATTACGTTATTATGTCACAAGAATAATATATTAGAGAAGGAACCGCTAAGGTATTTATTTTTCCATAAAGATGATTAAAAAAAATATTTTGAACGCCCTGCTTGTTGAAACAAGAGGCTACACTTTTTTGAATGCACTTGCTCGAAAAATGGTTTTAAAGATCTTTATGTGTTGATCTTGCACATGTTATAAGTTATAACTTAATGAGAATAAAATTATTCTTTAGGAATAAATATACGCAGTTTTGCTTATGACATTATAAAGGAGGCAGTACCATATCTATATAGCCCTTCTTATTTTTATACTTTAGTATATCAAATCTTGGAAGTTAAAATTTATTCCTTTTTGTCGTAGTAGCTTGCGATGTTTGTGACCCATACAGTACGAGTAGAGTATATCTCTAGTGACATTAACTGATTTGAGATTCCTTTAAATGATAACATTTCAAGAAAGCAACATAGATAGATAGCATTGCTGCTTTCCTGACAGATTTGAAGACTTTATGTTACTCACTGAAATTAATTTAAAGACGGCTTTCTTTTTTCAAAGCATTTTAAACACACTTTATACTACTTAATATAAGGTAAGTAACGTCTTAATCCTTGTAATTAGGTAGGCAATAGACGCGAATTAAAATATATTATTAATTTGGAAAAAAAATATTCAGACCTGCCTTTCATTAATCGTACCTACTTTATGAAAAGTTTAAAATTACATAGATCGGGGTTAAACGGGCTTTAATTTAATAAATTAAAGTAACAAAAGCTAGTATAAAATGAGAACCAAACGATTCTATGCTGTAGAGAGAGTAAAAATTACCCTTAAACTTTAATAAAGTACGTATATGTGAGTATATATGTTTTTAACCTTTTCGTGGAATACGAAAATGTCTATATTGTGCCCTAAAGTTTGATGGTATTTTGTTTTACTACTCACGTACAAAATAATGACGTTTAGGAAGTTGGGAAACATTCAGCAATATACTTGTAGAATTTAAATATTCAAGTTACGTCGGACGGGTTCAAATACAACGGCTAACAAAGTTTATTACGAACAAAAGTGCTAGTTCAGCGATCTATGGAAAACAATGTTCCTCTAATAATTATCTTCAGAGCAACTCAAAAGGGAAAAGTTCTTCATACTGGTCATTGAAAACTGTTGTAGTGTAACAAAGGAGATACTTGAAACTATAAGTAATGAAATAAAAGGGGAGTATATTTTTTTAAAATATATCAGGTTATATGGTTTTACTCTGTATACTTGGTTTTTGTGAAATATGGTGTTGTCATTATAAACATTGTCTAAAAGTAATTTGTCGGCTCTTAGAATCTGGTTGTATGTATGTTTGTAAGTCGTTATTTTAAAATGATTATTGTATATATTTAACTAGACTTTTATTAATCACTCATACTACATATATTAAGCTGTGATAGCCCAGCGGTGAGACCGTGCGACTCTTTCGAGGAGGTCACGGGTTCCCTCGGGTTCAAACCCGTGCAGACACATTGGTGTCTGCCCGGGTTTGAACCCGAGTTTTGCTGTTAAAACTTGTGTCTATTTGATGTTTGAAATTTATCACTTGCTTTTCGGTGAAAGAAAACATTTTGAGGAAACCTGCATATCTCTAGAGAATTCTGAGGATATGTGTAACCTACTAATTCGCATTGGAGCAGCGTGGTAGGTCTCAGCTCCAATCCTTCTCTCCAGAAACGGAGAAAGGAGGCCTACGCCCAGCAGTGGGAGAGTAGCTACTTACCATATATATTATGTTACTGACCCGTTAGCCCAGTTGGCAGTGACCCTGCCTTCAGCTCTTAAGGTCTCGAGTTAGATTTCCGCCGAGAGCCAAAATTTTCTTTAAACGATTTGATAGAGTCAACTCTAGGTGTAATAAATTGATCTTACCTTAGTTTTATGTCTCTTCAGTATATGTAAGTGCGTTCCAGTTATAAACGTCCTTACGTGTAGTTCGTTTTCTCCTTGCAGGGTAACAAGGAACACGTTATCTTCCGTAACTTCCATCGAGTGAATCGGAACGCCGGCCGCTACGGTGCTGAGCAGCGTGAAGTTGTCAACGTTCCACGTGCAAACGGTGCCATCTTGTGAACACGTGACCATTATGTCACCATCTTGTATAATTTTAATGGACGTGACCGGTCCACGGTGATGATCAAGTTTGGTTACCTAATTATCAAATAAACCTAATAAACATAGCTTTTTGACATAATCTAGGCTAAAAAACGCTTAATTTAAATATTATTTTGTCGATTTAAAATTTTTTATGCGAAATAAAATTTCAAACTTGTGTAATGTTATCTGTAGAATAAATATTAATTCATTTAGTATTTATATTAATTTTTATTTATAATTTATGAATTAAGTATTAATTAATATAATAATTAATATATAATTGTTTAAAAATGATTTTCAGAATTGGCTATTTATGGACGTATATCATGCTCATCATTTCCATTAATGGAATGTCTATTAAGAAGAAAAACGTTTAATATTTAGATTCTTTATATGATTTCAATTTTTGTCTTATACTGCTTAATTATGATGGAAAACTTGAATTGTTTGAAGGAAGACGAGAAAACTACCGGAGAATATATCACATTCATGTTTTCCACCGCGTGATTTGAATTTAATAATTTGGAAACTCCCGATACTAATTGATTCTTCAAACTATATACCAGGGTCATTACTTCGCTTCTAGAAAGGCTTTTCATTTCTGATTTGATTATATATATTCGGAATAAGGTCTTTCTATCTCCCGTTAAGTGACTCTGTAGTTTTTGCTATAAGATAAGTTTTAAGAAATAAAGGCCTTTTAAGTTTAGTAGTATACTGTGCAATTTAACTAATTTTAAGTCCTACTAAAGGTATGAATGATCTCACCAAAGCACCATCAACAAGGGACGTCACAATTACTGCAGAGTCTTCTCCACCGCTTATAACCAATGATCTATTCACAATTGCTGCCACGCATAGCACTGGAGCTATATGTTCTCTAAATATAGTAAAAGATATGACTTGAGATAAAATATTTGCTTATAAATTTTAACCATATCAATACTTATTATAAAATAAAGTCTAAAAAAAGGAAATGGTGTCCAAGAGATCGACCAGTTGTAAAAAACTTGCCTACTGAGAGCTTAAGGCGCGTGCGCCGCGTAAGTCAATAGAGATACACTAATGTAATGTATTAGATAATATGTAGAATGTAGATTTACAAAAATACTACAAAAAAATCCGCGACAGCATATCTCTATCTCTTATGATTAATTCACAATTACTATTTTTATGTTCAAAATTGCAATAAAATTTGAAGCACTGATTTTAGACGCGTGCGAAGTCGAACACCACTATAAATAACTACCCATAGTTATGTATGCTGTAACTCGAAGGAAATATAAAATTACTTTATATTTTGTGTTTAATTTAGGTCACTGTCAAAATACTCTAACTTATTAATCGGCGAGCAAGGTAGTGTGGATTAAATATCATAGACAATTTCCTATGTAATTAAATAAACGTGTTATTTACAAAATATGTTGATTTAAATTTACTAATTTAGATTTACTAATTAATTTTACCAACTTTACAAAAACATTGTAACTAGAGATGCCATGCCATTTTTACATTTGATCTAATCTTTACTTTGTCAACAAGTCAAATGTTTCTTTATAAAGAGTAAATATCGTAATTCTCCTGCGCTTATTCCACTTAAAGTGGGGTTGGCAAAACATGTAATGAACATGTTGACAATTGATTGACCAGCCACCTGCCTGACGTCAACTCACCCTAGTCGACTTTTACGACAACTATGTAAGAAAGAGGGTGCTTTATTCTATTCAGCCGAATACCGCACGGTTTCTTTATAAGGAGTAAAGAATAAACTTATCAATTAAATACTCACAGAATTTTGGTCTTAACAGCCAATGTGTGCAGATCCCACACCATAACGCTGGTATCTTCGGAACCAGTCAGAAGATACTGAGATTCTCGTGTGACACACATACATAATATCCGGCCAGAATGACCTACAAATAAAGAATGTTATAAGGAATCACGTCAGTAATTACTATGTTTAATTTCGTATCATCCTCCTTATCCACCATAAGTGGGGGCGGCAAAACATGTTTCACATGATTTGGCTACGAAAGAAAAATGAATATATATATATCCTTGACATAATTTATAATAAATAATTGAATAACAATAATATAATAAATAATAATATAACAATAATATGTATATAATAATAATATAATAAGTGAACTCTAATTTTACTTTGTTAAATAATTTGCATGTCAAACTTGACTAAACATGTTCTAAAATTAGTTATAACATCTACTTGTATCCATGTTTTAAGCAAATAAATGATTTTTGACTTTTGACTTTGACTTTACGTATTTACCGGTCTTGTTTCATCTATTGATTAAAAATGTCTACATTCGGTATCTCAAGTAGAATTAAAAATAATTTTACTGATCAATATAAAAGAATATATTATAAAATTAGATTAGAAGTTTCTTTGCTATGTTTCATAATACAAAATTAATGGATTATTTTTCTATAATCAATGCGTTAAGAGAAAATAAATAAATTTTCTTTAATAACAATTTATAGCAAAATAATGCAATATTTTTGTAATACGATTGAAGATTATGGAAAACATCGTGAGGAAAATTGCATATCTCTAGAGATGTCCGGAGATATGTGTAACCTATCTATCCGCATTGGTGCTACATGGTGGTCTTGACGACCACCATGTAGCACCAATCTTTTTGAAAACGGAAAAAGGAGACCTATACCCTGAAGTGGGATATTAACAGGTCAATACTTTACTTTATTTAACTTTCATATTGTACTATACAATTTACTGTATTTCTTTATTATACTTTATTTTATAGTACTGCATTCAAGAGTTCTGACTAGATCTAATCTTGTATACATATAATCTGAATTTCAGAAACTGTTTTAACGATTTTCATGAAACTTAGTATGTTGTAGCTTTCGAGAAATCAATCTAGATAGATGTTTTAAAAAAAAATCGTTTTATCCCTGTTTTCAGGTGCTGAAAAACGGTTACAATATTATTTGAAAACAAAGGTTATTTACGCTGTCAATAGTAAAGTTATAATAGCACAGTCCGCAATAGGCGGTAGGAACGAAAATACAGATATCCCTAGTGCCTTTTTTTTCGTTTTTTATTAAAAAAAATAGCAAGCAATGCTCGGTCACCCAGATATTTCATTTAATAATAGCAAATCTACATTGAAAATAAGAAGATTATGTTTGTAATTCATTATTTAGTCAAAATTTACACCGTGTGGTATCCGGCTGAATAGAATAGTACCACCCTCATGTCTTAAAAGGCGACTAAGGTAAGTCTACGCGCCGTCTGGTATCCGGCTGAGTAGAATAGACCACCCTCATGTCTTACCGAGGTGTCGTAAAAGGCGGCTAAAGTAAGTTGACTCACCATGTGGTATCCGGTTAAGTATAATAGACCACCTCTTTCTTATTGAGGTGTCGTAAAATACGACTAAGATAAGTTGAGGTCAGGCAGGCGGCCGGTCGTATAATACGCAGCCAAATCATGTGACAACATGTTTATAACATGATGTGCCGACCCAACTTAGAGTGGGATAAGGGCAGAAAGATGGTATATTTAGTCAAAATTTGAGGTTTTCAAATGATGTTTTAACATTTGATTTACGGTGAGAAATAAATACAAGTCCGACCTAGTAAAATCGACGTATCTCGTGGCATAGATAAACCAAGAGAAGTTTTTATTCAATCGTTAAAACTTTACGGCTTGTGGCGCTGAGGTTTACTACGAAGTATGGCCAGATGAACAATCGTTACTGTGCAAAATTTGTTACCCATAACGTGTAGTCGGATGTGCTAGTATTTTTATTTCTATTACTCGTACCCACCCGCGACTTCGTTAGCGCCAACTTAAGCGTTAAGTATCCAAAGAAAGGGTGGAATGTTTTTCGTATATATTACACCGGTTTATAGGATTTAATTGTGCTAAATTTTAATTTATTATTATCTATTTATCTATGTACCAACAGTTAATAAATTAAATTTTAATAAATAGAAAATTTGTATCAATATTGGTGTAGTAGATTAGCGGTGAAAGTGTATCAGACAGACAGAGACTTTCGCATTTATAATATAAGTATGTATAAACAGCGTCTGATTTGAGTTTTTTGTAAAGCCTACTTTGGCCTTTCTTACCGAGATGTCTTAAAAGGCGACTAAGGTAAGTCGACCCGCCGTCTGGTATCCGGCTGAGTAGAATAGACCACCCTCGATTCTTACAGAGTTGTCGTAAAAGGCGACTAAGGTAAGTTGACCCACCGTGTAGTATCCGGTTTAGTAGAATAGACCACCCTCCATCTTACCGAGGTGTCGTAAAAAACGACTTAGGTAAGTTGACGTCAGGCAGGCGACCGGTCGTAAAAACGCAGCCAAATCATGTTACAACATGTTTGTAACATTTTGTGCCGACCCCGCGTGAAGTGGGATAAGGGCAGGAAGATGATGAAAGTTTACTTTCGACCTAACAAATGTGGAAGGAGTAATAAACCTACTTTATAATAATCGCTGTCATGGTTATTTATAAAGATATTTTATTTACAAAAATAATGACCAAACTTATAAAACTCCTTATATATTAAGGATCAAATTAACTCCAAAATTCGCTATGGCCCATTAAATACGAAATTATTCTATTATAACTCAAGAGTTTCACAGCCCAGGGCTATAAGAACTTATAGGGTGCTTTAATGAAATCAATTTAACATCGTATACAGGTTGCTCGATAAGACTTTAACGTTGTAATTTAATTATATAATACTTTATATATTTATAGCAGCTTTAAATTTTAGCAATTTTATTAATAAATTTTAGGTCGATTGTAAAATTTATTATACGTATTTAAATTTGGACACAATCGTAAGTAATATTATCCTATTCTATTCGTCCTACTAGTAATCACTACATATTATAAAACAAAGTTCCTATATCCCTATGTACGCATAAAACTTTAAAACTACGCAACAGATTTTGATGCGGTTTTTTTTTAATAGATAGAATGATTCCAGAGGAAGGTTTGTACGTATAATAAAATTCAATACGGAGTAGAGAAATACTGTAATTTTTAAAGTTTCTGTAAATAATTACATTTTTTTCCGCTTACATTGCAAACGCAGGCTAAACCCTACGAGATTTATCAAATTGATGTACTAAGTATTTGAACATCTTGAAAAGGTCTACAGAAAAGTCCGCGATGGTATATGTCTATCTCTTATGGATAACCCACTATAGTATTTTTTGTCATTTACTTTTTACGAAAAATAATGCCATATTTTTGAAGCAATTTTTATACAATACAGCATTAATCCTTATCCAATTAAGTACCTTAAATAAATAGTTGATTTAATATAGATCAATATGGCCGTTTACAGTATGTAATTTAAGTGAACATTTTCGGAGATATTACAGATTTAAAATGCCGTGAGGATGCCGCGCTTCGCCCTATAACACTTCGACTTTAGCAGCTATGTCCCTCTTTCAAGAGTTTGTTTAAAGACATTCTGTAATTAATTGTAAAAATAAAATACATAGGGAAAATGTAAAAGTAAATAAGTAAAAATGTACTATATGAATTTAGATATTTCAAAGATAGCAGGATTCTTGGTATAGGTAAAGGAAATTGTTTTTCTCCAAATTTAACGCGTGCGGCCACGGGCTGTAATGAATAAATCAAAACTACTCGATAGATTTTAAACCTTTTTTTTACACTGACTGACATGGGATATATATTTTATACCCGTGCGAAGCAGGGGCAGGCTGCTAGTAATACTATAAATGCGAAAGTTAGTGAGTATGGATGTATGTTTGTTACTATTTCACGGCGAATCCGCTGAATCAATAGCGATGAAATTTGGCTCAGTTATTCCTTATACACTGAAATTACGTATAGGCTATATAAATCCTGTTCATTCTACAGGAATACATTTAAAAGCGCCATCTATTGTCAACTTATAACGCATCTCTTATTATCACGCACGCATATCTTATTAAAAGTTATCAACTAGTCATCAAAAAAGCTTTCATACTAGATTCTTTAAATGACACCACGAGTTCAAACCCCGGGCAGGCAAAAAGGTTTTCTATCAAAAACTTATGTGTCTAATTGATAATTGAAATTAATCACACCCTTTTCGGTGAAGGAAAAATCGCGAGAAAATCTGCATGTCTTTAGAGAATTTTGGGATTATATGTAACATAATATTTTACATATAATCCCACCACACCACCACCACATTGGAGGACCTTGGTGGGTTTTAGATACAACCCTTCTCTCCAAAACTCAGAGAGGAAACCTATGACCACCAGTGGGATAGAAACAGGCCGTTACTTTACAATCACCATTCTCTTCCCTTATTCCGCTCTAATTTACGTCACATAATTTGGTTAGATATTTTACAACCAGCCGCCTGCTTGACGTCAACTTACCTTAGTAATATTTTACGACATCTGGGTAAGAAAGAGGGTGGTCTATTCTACTCAACCGGATAACACACGGTGGGGCAACTTACCTTAGTCGCCTTCTACGACACCTCGGTAAGAAATAAGGGTGGTACATTTAATTCAGCCGGATACCACACGGCGGGCTACTTTACAATATTAATTGTTTTTTTGAGTTGAGTAAAAATTTATCTGAATTTCAATAGAAAATATTAATGATAATCTGTAAATCTAAAAACGATTACCCCTTTTAGTTAACATTGATTTAGTTTTCGCAAATAGTTAATCAGCAGGACAATATTCTATCCACGATTTACCCATATCTATAATAACTAGGAGTGTCCAGTTAATTAGTTTTGTATTATAAGTTAAGTGACCCATTCAGTTAATCATTGAGGTCAACTCGAGGTAACTAACCAATCTATTTATGCTATCGTGTGTGCAGCTAACTGGCAATTTTCTCTCGCAGCTTATTCTGATAGTTAATAACGTAGGTATAATAATTTACCTTTTCTTAATGATACATTACATAAATATCTAAACTATTTTGGTATGCTATCTTTCTACCTTTTTTTACCCCGAGTTTAGTTACAGGTATAAGCTGAAATAAGTATAATGATATAAGTGTAAGCTGAAATAAGTATTTTCCAAATTATAGTTAAGGTAAGGGCACTAGTAATTGACGATGTACTAAAGTAGCGGCCTATTACTCTCCCACTGCTGGGAATAGGCCTTTGCCCGTTTTTGGAGAGAAGGGTTGGAGCTAAGACCTACCACGCTGCTCCAATGCGGATTGGTAGGTTACACATATCTTCAGAATTCTCTAGAGATATGCAGGTTTCCTCACGATGTTTTCCTTCACCGAAAAGCATGGAATAATTTGCAATTATCAATTAGACACATAAGTTTTAACAGAAAAGTCTTTTATTGTCTGCCCGGGTTCGGACCCGTGATCTTCTCAAAAGAGTCGCTCGGTGTTACCGTTGGGTTATTACAGACCATGTACTAGTTGTTGACCATTAGTATGAAATTTTAAATAATAAGCTTCGGACTATTGATTTATTTTTGTTAAATATAACATCAATAGTTTCCGCAGCGCACGTGATTTTTATGACTAATTTTCTACACCTTATTGCATTTTTATCACGGATCTCTTTATTTAATGTAATAAAGCCTATGTTGCTTAGTAAAGATTTTAACCTTTCGCGATTCATACTAATTAAAATATAAGCAACCGGGTCACATCGCGATGATAATCGCGGGATAATCGCGATGTGACCCGGTTGTTTATATATATTTGAATCGTGACAGTCTAAAATCTACTATTGCAAATCGCTACGGGCAGGAGATTGCAAATAAAATAAAAACATCTTTGGTGTTCTTGATAAAATGTAAAAATGCAATATTAGTATAGATAATATTTTAATAACTTTTTGTATGGAGCTACAAGGAGAAAGCCTATTTAGGGAGGCACCAGGTTGCGCATTTGGTAATTAAAAAAGTTTATTGGCGGGCAATTCAATATTTTACATAGAACGGTATCAATTTAACCACTTTCAATTTACCGTTCGTTACAGATGCGTGCAACGAGTCAGCCGTTACATTGAAAAATAATTGAAAAGCCGTAAGCTTCGCTCCGCCGAATACACCGAAGGATCCAATAACATTAATCGCTTTAGGTTGGGTCGAAATTGTAATTTTACGCTGATATCACTTTTCTATTTTCATTTTGTGTATGCCTAAAACATTTGTAAGTTAGGTTGTCAACCGTACTATATTATATAGTATCGTACTATATTTTAGTCAATTATACTATACATTATAGAAAAACAATATAGGAAGAAAAATACTATATTTTTTTCGCTAATTCAATTGTCGTGCTTTTTTTAATCAACTGTGAATGGAACGCACCCGCAGCACTGCATAGGGAATGTTTGAACGAAACTCATTCATGTATTTACGGGGCTTAGTTAGTTAGTAACTCTCTCCTCCTCTCCTTTGTCATTGTCCAGCGAAAAACAATAATAAATAATGATTGAAAATAGATGTGTACTATTTATTTTCCTGAATTTCCTAAAAGTACTTTATTTTTTTGATTAAAAAAGAAAAATTCTATTTTTCTTCAAAAAAAAGGTGGCAACCCTATTTGTAAGCCACATTTACCTGATTCACCATCACATATAATATCGGGTTCATTCTTTTTTCAAGGGTAATTGGAATTTTTGCGTTAATTGAGAGAAGATACGACTGACTGACTGAAGATTTTACAAAACTTGGGCCTGTTTCACAAGTTACCAATAAACTGTGAGTTAGCTTATTCGGAACATATCTGACACATATCTCGGATTTTTGCGTTTCCCAGGTTTCTGATAGGCTTATTCAGCACTTAAAGTTCCTAATAAGTTAACAAGTAGATCATAGGGCTGTTAATAGTTATTAGGTAGTGTAATAAATATAATGGTTGTGCACACATAATTTAACTGTATATATATTCTCTTTTAGCAAACATTAATGAACACAAGTCGTCCGGGATTAACGCGTTCTGTGAAACAAAACAAACTTGCCAAGTAATACGGCAAGGGGTTTGGGCTTGCTAATTAACGAACGTGAGATGAACGTGAACCCTTAATATGTTGTCGACGCACAAACAAAACGCTTTCCTCGTGTAAGCCATGAATGTAGTAGGGAATTAATCTCGATGTAAGTAACTGAATAGTTTTTAAATAAGACATTACAATTCTTATGATCTTAAATATTTAAATGAGTTAATCTTATACGTATAAATATATATATATATATATATATATATATATATATATATATATATATATATATATATATATATATATTCAGAATCTCAGCTCCAACGATTTTCTGGAAATTCAGCATGTAGGGAGTTTTGGGGGAGAAAAATGGATCTGGCTAGGTTTTATTTAAAAAAAATCGTTTTATAACTATGTTTGGGCATAAAAAAAAACAAAAGTTTACTTTTAATTTATTAAATATATACAAAACAAGGACGCAACGCGTCCGTCCTACCTGTGTTAACGTACGGCGCCGAGACGTGGACACTGACGGCGGGACTAGTCCACAAGTTCAAAGTCGCTCAGCGTGCCATGGAGCGAGCTATGCTCGGAGTGTCTCTCAAGGATAAAATCAGGAATGAGATTATCCGAGAGAGAACCAGAGTAACCGACATAGCTAGCAGAATATGCAAGCTGAAGTGGCAGTGGGCCGGTCACGTCTGTCGCAGGACTGATGGCCGTTGGAGCAAAAGAGTCTTGGAGTGGAGACCGCGTCTTGGCAAACGCAGTGTAGGGCGCCCACCGTCTCGCTGGACCGACGATATCCGCAAGGTTGTTGGGGCCAGGTGGATGCGCATTGCGGAGAACCGGGATGTCTGGCGCAGACATGGGGAGGCCTATGTCCAGCAGTGGACTGCGAAAGGCTGATGGATGGATGGATGGATGGATTGATACAAAACAATTTTCGCCATGTCGATAGATTCTTAAAATTAATTTATTTCGAGAGATAAAATCAAAATAATTGTTAACGAAAGAAGAGACTGAAAATTGGGACTACTGATTTCAAATGACAGATAAAAAATAACCGACGTTTATTTTTTATCTGACGAGTATGGCATCCAATTATTATTAAGAAATTCATAATTCACTAAACTTTTATTTCGATAATACTTGGATATATTACTAACTGGAAATAATGTAAAGCAACCGAAATATAATCCTTTTCAACTTTACTGTGAAACATAGTATAATTCCAGCTGATTCCACTTCCTCAGTACCAATGGGAAAAGGTGAGCGCCTAATCATTTGCCATGCAGGTACAGCAAAAGGATTTGTACAAGACGCACTGTTGGCATTTAAATCGAAGAAATCAAATGACTACCACGAAGAGATGAATGCAAATGTGTATGAAGAGTGGTTCAAAAAAATACTCATTTCATTGGAAGAACCATCAATAATTTTTATTGATAATGCGCCCTACCACTCCCGTCAAATTGACAAAATGCCAACACAGGCTAATAAAAAGCATGAAATAATTAATTGGCTTCGGGACAATGGAGAAAATGTGGACGACTCAATGTTAAAAGTTGAATTAATAAAAATTTTAAAAACCAAAAAGAGAGCAAAACGCTATGTAATCAATGAAATGGCAGCAGAATATGGCCATACTGTTCTTCGGATTCCTCCATACCACTGCCAGTACAACGCAATAGAACTTATATGGGCACAAGTAAAAGGGCATGCTGCGAGATGCAATACAAGCCCCCCATTCACAGCGAATAAAATGTTGCAATTGCTAAAAAATGCTTGCACCCACGTAACGGCCGAGAACTGGGCAAGTGTGTTGGAAAGAACTAAAAGAGTAATATTCTCTGATTGGGAACGTGATATTGCGTTTGATAATATATTATCTACACAAGAGCTAATAATAACTGCTACTGAAGACTCCTCATCGGAGGAGTCTAGTGTTGATTATCATTCCGACGACTCGTGCTAATAAAATAAATTAAAATATCCTGATTGTTTTATTTGTATTCATGTATTAACTAAGAAGAAAGTAAAACTTTATATAATGTTATTAAATGTCTTTTAATACTCGTAACATCGATTTCTACCGATTATTTTTAATCTGTGGCATAATCGTAGTAACCATTATGTGTGACATCACTAAGTGGGCGGTACCCATCCATAAAGTACAAATATTATTTGTATGATATTTGTACGTGGGCAATACAAAACTTAATGAGCGTGAGCTGTCAAAAGACTGATAATATGATGGACGCAGTATAGTTGTATTTTTAAACGATCTAGCCTGTGACCTGTTTGATATTTTCTATCCATTTAGTCAGAACCTTTCTAACGCTAACGACGCAACGCTTGCACAATTTATTTTGCAGAAAATATAAAGTGAGATCTACAAAACAATAATAGGTTAGATATTTAAATCAATTCACAATTGAATTGTAGGCCGATCTAACAATATTAAACAAAATAATCTAATATTAATCGATTATATTAATTATTATTTTTTTTTACTTTGTATTATAAATAAAATGTTCGTTGTTCGACTAAACCAATGTAACTACAAATATTAATCGAATTTTGCAAACACTGCCACTTTGTTATTTGTAACGTATATTTTGAGAGTCCATTTTAATTAATCTTTATTCTTATTGTTAATTTCGATTTAGTAGTTAAATAAAAATGCAACATTTCGAATGAAGAAAAACAAAGTACATGAAAAAATTTATCAAAACTTTTTATAAATAATTTTTTAATGTTGTAAATTTAAAAAAATAATTTAACTAGGGAGAAATCGATTACTGTAATCGATTTTTTTACATCTATTCTTACCTTTGAAAGTGTGCACTTTGGAGTTGGACATAACATGCCATAGTTGTGGGTCGCCGGCAGATGGCGCCAGTACCAGATGTTGTCCTGATGGTGCTAGCTGCAGTAATCTCACTCCAGCACCTGGTGAAGATCCACCCACACATACTACGCGAACTGTCGACGCTATTGGGGGGTGGAGCCTGTTAAAGATTAATTTTTAATATATAATATTAAAGTCATTTAACCTGAATCTATGCACATAATAAGCCGTTCCACGCAATTTTCTTAAAACCACAGCACCATAAAAACTATTACCTATCATATTCACTTTCTTACAGCATCATAGACAAGTCCCGACAGATACAATATGCTAGATCGACGGGACCTCTATGCGTTTATGAGTAAACTAGTTCTGAGGTTTGATATTTGCTTATGTATTCATTAAAAAGACGTATCAAATTGCGATATTTCAAAATATTATGGATACAAACATAGCAGAGATTTTGTGAATTAAAAACTTCAAACTATATAAAAACTGCTACCAATATTTACATATGCGTTGAATAAAACCTTCATGTTAATTTGAAACGCTTCCTCTTGTTTAACAGTCCAAATAGTTTCAATTTTCGCAGATTTTCGTAGACCTTATTTCAAGTCTCTAAGGAGATCTGTAAAAATTGCCAAGTCTGGAATCTATTTACCCTAAATCTTAAAAACTTTGAATTACTTCTATTGCTTTTGGAGCACGACTGGTTTTAACACAGGTTAGAAATTTTGAAAAGGGGTTTCACACCATGTTCTAATAGTTTATGACCAAGGAATTCAATTGATTTTTTATTTATATTTGCACTACCTCTCATTTCAAAGAAAATTATTTACTTTTATAACTTTTGCACCTTAGTTAAACTTTCGAATTGCTCTTGGACTGTGGCCTCGTAAATTATATAATGTTAACCAATTTAGACGACTACAGCGTTTGTTCTATATAAGGTAAGAGTTTGTGTACAATAATAGATCGAAGACAGTCAGAGAAATGTATCCATATCATGTAAGTATATAGTAGAAAAGTTAACGATTCAGATAAAGAACCAATTAGGGAGTTAATTACAGTCCCACAGTTTCAACAGCCGGTGTGTGTAATGGATCGCCTACTATTGTCGAGTGATTACGTCAAACCACACGTAACATCGTACATTCTGTTTAGTATAGACCATCGAGTTGGAATTTACGATTGGATAAATACGATGCTTGGTATGTTTTGTATAATTTCCTGGAGGGAAAATAGACAAATAGATTCAGGGAAGGAATGTCGCCCCAGAATCATCTGACCAACAATCTTCTTCGGATGTATAGACTCTACTTGTAAAGAATGATAAGTATTATCAGACTTCATTGTGTACTAAATAAAATGCTGTGTAGTGACCCACCAAGTGATATCCGGTTAGTAGAATAAACAACTCATTTCTTACCGAGGTGTCGTAACAGGTGACTTAGGGAAGATGGCCCAAAGTGTGGTATCCGGTTGAGTAGAATAGACCACCCTTTTTTACCGAGGTGCCGTAAAATACGAATGACGTAAGTTGACGTCGGGCAGGCGGCCGGTCGTTAACGGCAATATGTATTCAAATCATGTGATATGTTTATAACCTTTCTTTCTTACCAAGGTGTCGTAAAAAAAGGGCTAAGGTAACTTGACGTCCGGCAGACGGCCGGTCGTTAACTTCCATATGTAGTCAAATCATGTTGTGCCGACCCCACTTAGAGTGGGATAATGGCAAGAGGAGGATCATGATTGTCTACTAAATAAACACTTATTTTATATAGGTGCGACAGATAGCCCAATTTGCAGAGAATGCATGACAAATCGGAAACACCATCTTACGATATGCTGCATTGCACGGAGGTTGTAGAACAGTGGGCGAACCTCCTTGACTCGCCGAGGACGTTACAAGAACTTTGTAGGAACCCGTGTAGGGTAAACGGGTCCCTACAAGGTTCTTGTAACGTTCCCGACTTCTAGAAGGACCTTGGCTGGCTGGAGTAGCCAGCACCTTTATAAATTTTAAAATATGTCCGTCATGCTTTCATCAACCTACATTTCGTCAACCTCAGGAGCAATAATTTATAGAATTAGGCGTTACTTTGCGGAGATCCATAATACAAAAGTAATAATAAAATTATTTTGCTATAATCCGCGAAGAAGTAAAATAGAAAATATATATAATGCTAAATATAAGTGGACAATCGGTTATCATACCTGATACATGCAGGATTCGTAAAAACACATGCACAAACCTCCACCACCGCCACCATGATACACAAGCACTATATACGTTCACTATCACAAACTCAACAATCGTTTCGCCCCGCAACCGAAGCATCATCAGGAGATAGACTCCACGACCAAAATCGCAAAGCGATTTTTTTGCTTTTAACATTTAAAATTTAATTAAACTTATAGTAGATTTTAAATCAATAAAATTCAAAGAATACGGGAGCAGATTTTAAACTTTTACAATTCATATGTACTATAGTATATACGCCGTGTGGTATCCGGCTGAGTATATAATAGACCACTCTCTTTCTTACCGAGGTGTCGTAAAATATGACTGAGGTAAGTTAGTTAAGTTAATGAGGTAGTTAAGGGGGCTGGTCGTAAAAACGCAGCTAAATCATGTTTTGTCGACTCCACTTAGAGTGGAATAAGGACAGGGAGAAGGAGATGTACTATAGTATATAAGGGTCACATCGCGATAAAATCTAGGTAGCTTTGTATTAGCTACGTCGTTTGGGCAGAGTTGCATCCATATTTTGATATAATCGCGATATACCCCGTACATTAACATAATAAAAAATAAATAATACGGAAGTTCGTGAAAAACAATGCAATATGAAGTAAGCTTTATAAAGTAAATTTCTACAAACAATTTCACCTAACATGTGGTTTTATTTTCTGAACAAAAGACGCGGGTAACAGGTGCGGTCAGTATTTTGTTCAGCTGACGGCAACTGGGTCGGAAAGCGCAATTTCTATAAGCCACTAGTAGGGTTGTAAAAACGTACAAAATGCGAATATAATAAATACATTAGCTTTTACAAAAACTATTTCTCAAACTGTCGCTTTATGTTCTTACACTTTAATATTCGTTGTTAGAAGATATTATTTTTAAAAGGCTTTTTATTTCTAGATTAGAATTTTTCTTTTTTTTTAACGCCTTGTAGTGTCCGGCTAAATAGAATCTTACCGAGGTGTCGTAAAAGGCGACTAAGGTAAGTCGACCCGCCGTGTGGTATCCGACTGAGTAGAATAGATCACCCATATTTCTTACCGAGGTATCGTAAAAGGTGACTAAGGTAAGTTGACCCGCCGTGTGGTATCCGGTTAAGTAGAATAGACCACCCCCTTTCTTACCAAGGTTTCGTAAAATACGGTAAGTTGATGTCAGGCCGGTCGTTAAATGCGTAGTCAAATCATGTGACAACAAGTTTATAACATGTTGTTCCGACCCACTTAGAGTGGGATAAGGAGAGGAAGATGATGATTACAGATTTTTGATTTTATTAATTTTATTTATTATTAAATTATCAAGTTAAAAAAAACCCATTTGTACCTACACTTAATTTTTTATAATCTATATCCATATCTGATTCGGAATCTAGTCCTCCCTTTTTATTTGAAGGGATGGATTAGACTCGTATCTGTTCTAAACATATCAGAGAAATACCAAAGTTAAGATGCTTTCCTTAGCGAGGAAACCGTATGATGAATAATAAATATACATAAAAGAGAAAATTATGATAAAACACTCATATGTGAATAGTCGAGGATCAAACACTGGACGGCCTGCTAAAGGTCATGCGATCTTATTACAACGGAATTTACATACAGTGAAAGTATTTTTTTCATGAAACAAGTTTTGCTTCTATATAGCAACTTTGTTTCAACCCTTAATATAAGATTAGTATGTGGGCGTAACGTAGGTAGTATTGATTAAAAATGAGTTAAAACTATAAGGAGGTTGTATCATAACGACAACATATTTTTCCAGTAATAACTTAAGCCTACTTTTGTGGGTAAGGCAATATTAAAAAAGTTCTTAGGATTGCGATATCCCGCACAGCAATAAAACTACGTAACCCTACGTACCCTAAGGCGTATAAATCTTTTATACGAAACAAATGAAAAATGGAGGGATCTCATACAATATAATAAATAAAAAAAAATTTGATTTGTTTTGAGAAATCATTTTTAAATGTGAATAAATAGCTTATTGGTCTAGAAAATTTATACTGATTGAATATAGTACGATCAGATGTCTGCGTCAGAACTGATTGTGTTATTTGAATGAAAAAGTAAGGCCAATGTAAATCAAGTTGAGATATTAAGACATGTAATGCAAATGGTGAGAAGGTTTGGAGCTTATAAATACCACACTGTTCCAATTTGGAATTCTAGGTTACAAATTAAAATTTCAAGATTAGGCAGGTTTCTTTTTGATGTTTTCCTCCACCAAGAAGCGTGTGATAAATGCTAAATATCAATAAGGCACATAAGATTTAACAGAAAACTCATTGGTTTATTATTAACTTCCCGAAGTTTGATCCCATGAACACCTGGACAAAACAGACCTTGTCACCGTTCAGCTATCGCAGTTGTTGAGGTAGATGAATGAGTATAAAGTGGTCTAACAATCTGTCTAAATAAACTGTTGAATATTTCGATATCTGGCCTCTAACAATCATTATCGCCTTATTTAGCTTTCATATCTCGTTTTAACTGAGCCAACGGAACTCGCCTTAATTCAGCATCTACAGAAAGGAGGATAAAGTTTTCCAGAAATAATATCTCTAATAGCTGCTGAATATTTCAAAGCTCAGCGCTCCGTGAGCTCGACTCAGATTAATTATGCAACAATTGCGTTCGTGCCGTTTCCAGAGTATAAATTTGATTATAATAAACGATGGAGCAACATTACAATGTGACTTTGGTTTTTTATATCTATTATATATTAACAGAAATAAAGAGAAAGTAAATCTGACTATATCTATCTCGCTTTTTTATGTGTGATTAGACAAAGATTCGAATTTAATCTTCTTATTATAATCTCATTATTTATTGTGATACTCTCGCTTACATGCCTGCTATCACGCCTACGGCTTTCTTACTCTACTATCCACTCCATGCTCATATACCGGGTGTGGCAATAATAAGAATTAATAATGACGATAATAGACGTCTAAAAAAATGACCTAGACAATAATCTGCTCTATGGCCTTACCATATAATAGTTATTTGATTAATATTTAGCAATAAATTGATACAGTACATGTACATAAATTTAGATTTAGCATAGCAAGTTGATACTAGATACTAGATATAGATAGATTTTTGGGTAAAATGCCCAATTTTTTAAATAAGTAAGTGAATATGTAATTATTATTCATATATATAAAAATTCGGAGGCCGTTCGGATAAAAGGCATTTTTCACATACAGAATTGAGACATGAAAATAATATCTACAACAAAGACATGTTCGTTAAAACCCTTACCAGCCATTAAGGGGCACAAGGAGAGGCTTGTCATAACCGTCGCACCATGCCATGGCAGCTGTGACCAGTGTTGCCAGAACTCCACGACGCGCCACCGCTGGCCTTAACCAGGCTATGATCTGCATTAATTAAGGGTTTAATGAAATAATATTGGTGTCTGAAGTATTATAATATTGAAAATATTAAAGAATTAATAAATTTAATATTTAAATTGTTCGGAGCCCTTTTTAATCTACTTAAGATTTTAAAAAAATCTTTTGCTCAGTTAGGATATAACTAAAAATTATACAAACAAGTTGTTTAGGAAATTTTCATTTTAAATATTTTAACACGGCAGTCTAAAACTATTTATCTATGGGATAAATATGGCTAATATATTCTTATCTATCCTCTTATTCTTATTATTTTATTCTAAATATTCTTATTTATCCTCTTAAGTCCCTGTTATTAAAGGCGCTCATACTTATACGACATTTGTTCTTCATAGGTCATTCAAACTTTGTGGCCCCGAAATGCTCCTAATAGGGTAGATTGGGCTAAGGCATAAATTGGATAAGTTTTCCAACATTTGTCGCCTTACTTATTACCATCACTTGTTAGTGTGTTTAGGATCATGGTCTCACAAGTTAACTTAGACCGTGTCAGTTAGGGCCTGTGTCAATTTATTTTCGTTTAAGGGTAACACAGGACCTGGTGTAAATCAGATTTGAATTTAGAACTATTCATTGACAATCCGATGCAGAGGGGCGTGTTTAAATATTCCATCATATGTGGAATGGTGAAACCAATCTTAAGAATCTTTTTCTTTTTCTTATTCAGCCGATGGTCGTCCATTGCTGAGCATAAGTTAGGTTAGGAACATCCATAAGGTATCTCCACACCACACGATCTTGAGCCGCTTGGATTCAACCACTCTGCGCGACCTTATTGAAGTCGTCAGTCCTCTTCCAACTTCCTCTTCCTAGATTAGTGTTTCCCGACCTTTTTTGGTCCATACTTCACGTTAAATATTAGTGACATACATCAATTTTAATATTGAAAATTGAATTGTCCACTTAAACACCATAAACAATAGGTTTTAGGAAGAAAAATTGCTTTTTTTTTGTTAAATTTGGCACCGAAATCTAGCATTGCACTTAAATGGCCCAGAGCAAAAGCCTTCGTGTCGTGTCAAGTTGCCCCTGCTAAACCATGAAATTGCCCAATTTTGGGTCGTGGGTCCCACCTTGGGAAACATTGTCCTAGATTGTTGAGATGGTGAAATATTCATATTGAGCGTGTTATTAAAGCGAGCACCTATAAAAATAACTAGGTTTTCGAAAAGTAGTTGTATTTATGGCAATATAAAGTGAATTCAATAGAATTCTAAATTTATAGCCTTATAGATTTACCTGAGCACCCAATTGCATCGGATCTCGCGTGAGGATATCGCTAGATTTCCTCATAGCACCGTAAACTAGCTCGACGTCCCGGTCCAGGATATAACAGCGGACGTGTTCCAGTATACAGCGGAGATACGATATCGTTACAGTTTGCACCTGTATGGGAAAAGATGTTACCTTATGAAGTTCTAAATTCAAAATATTCTTCATTGAAAATACCTTATAAATGTAAACTCTATTACTAGGTCGTAAAATTGCTCCTACAGAGGAGAGCCAGCAAGAAAATTACCAACGCTTAGGGATACCCACAGTAATCATGCTGAGTCTACACTCTTTTATTTTGCGATATGTGAATGTAGTGTGTGAAAAGTCTTAAACTATTTCACTAAGTTTTATTTAATTATAAAGAATTAAGCTGAGCAGTAGTTCGTTTGAAAATATAATTGTTATAAGTAATAAAATATCGTCGTTTATATCTTATGCAAGGTCGGAAAGTAGTTAAATCCGTAATAAAAGTAGTTAATATTTATGTAATCCGACATAGTAAACAGGATTTCGGTATAAACTAAACTATACGCAACGCGTTAACGTATAACACAGTGATTACATAGTTTTGAAAAACTGAACAATGAAAATTAATAATAGACGTTATCCATTAAACTAAAAGTGATATATATTGTCGGGTTAATTTAAAATGTTACAAGACAATTGTGGTTTAGTTTTGTTGGAAAATATTCATAACTTACTGCGGCTAGTAAAAAGTCGAAATTGCAAACAGTCAAATCCTTTAGTTTAGAGAAGTCACCAGCTAGCAGAAGATGTAGCCAGGATTCCTCTACGTGTCTCTGGGTGAATGCAGCAGCCGTTCTACTCGCCGAATGGAATGGCGTTGAATCGAGAAGTGCATCGTTATCGTCTACACAACCTGGTTTAAAGTAACATATATTAGAAAAGTATGACTTTAGCTCTCTATGGACAAACGGTATGTATGACGGGCAGACAGTATTGTGATTTTCTATCAAAAACTTATGTGTCTAATTAATATTTGCAATCGGTAAAGGAAAACATCGCGAGGAAACCTGCATATCTCTAAATAATTCTGGTAATATTTGCTACCTATTATTGGAGTAGCTACAACCCTTATAGGTTTATTTCTAGCAGTGGGATAGTAACAAGCCGTTACTTTACCTATTATCGTAACTTAAAACATTGGTTTGTTTTCAAATTTGATTATTTTACAAACGACATATTTGGATTAGTTTAATGTAATTTTCAAAGTTTCAATTGAATTATATATTATAACATCGCCACGTTCATTGGCAAGACTATGTTTCAAGTTCCAAATTCATGATTTTATGAAATGTTCATATTGCACCTTATGCTACCAAATACCCTTGGTATTGAACCGTTAAATAGCAAGACTTGTGTTTTGTTTCGTAATTAACTTTATACTTTGCCATTGCCATGTGTTGTCTGTCATATGTTGACCATATAAAATTGTTCTTTTAATTATTAATCATAAAATTATAAACTTGCATTCCTAAAATTCATAAAATTCAAAGTACTATTTTCTCTTAAGACTACTAAGATAAAAGCTAATCCATAGAACTCTAACTACTAAAAAAATGTCATCGTATGACAAGGTTCTTTACCAACTTCAATTAGCCACGGGACGAGCTGTTTTAATGACAAGATAAATCAACAATATAATCACCAGGTTCATGGGTTTCTGATGTATCAGTATCCTCAGTGTCATTGAGAAAGTTCGCAAAGTGCAAAGCAGCGAGATCAGAGTGCGCATCTCGCAAAGCACTTTGCACGCGCACATATCTGCGTCTAGCACGTGCACTTGCTGCTGCAGCTCGCCAACGCCATGTGCTTCGACCAGACACTACGTTCTCGACTATTATTGATTCTGTATAAATATATTAAGAATACAGAAGCCGTAGCAATAAAATTCAGCACAGCATATCAGGCCACACAGTTAATGAACCCGACTAGTTTCAAGCCCATACGGGGCTCATACGGGCTGTGGTCACGCGTTTTCTATGCACTCCAGATCCGATAAAATAATATAATCCGGTTTCTATACATTAATTATGAATACCACTCGCGATAGTTTAAATTAAAAAATTGCTATTACTTAATATTACTCATTTGTCGATATTTGATTCAAATAATTTCCAACTGCACTTTATATTTTTTATTCTATATCTTAAGATGTATATAAAATGTTCTATTAGATGAATATTGTTAAATAGAACAAAAAAGGGCTATATAAAGAAGCACATTGAATAGACGAAAATTGAAGTCTGGCAATTTTTATATACATTCAATCTCACTTAAGTAAATATGGTAGGGGAAATTTGAATACGTAATCCTTACTTACTCATCATATATTTAGCTACACATAAAGTGGAAAAGTTGTAATTGGCATCCTTCAATGTAATAACTGCTTCGCTATTGCTAGTAGGCATCAAAAGTTCCAAAAGTTCTAGTTCCGTCAGACCGAATTCTGAACAAGTAATGTAACCTAAAACAAAAAGTAAAAACTCTTTAGGAATAGTAAATCTAGAAATACGTTAACAGATTTATCTCGATAGTATACGAATATTCATTTATTTATTTATTTAAATATTTTCAATTAACTGCGACTTTTAAGTGTTTTATCTTGTTCATATAAGAAAACAGGTATTTATTTTATCCCATATGATATAGCATACCAGACAAAAAAACTAAGAAATAGACTCTTATATTATTATCCAGCTTTTCCAGGAGTTATTGAAAATAAATTCCAATTTGGAATTGTATGCTTCAAATCATATTGGAATCATAACATACGTTGAGCGCATTTCATTAAAACACCAACACACCTCAATTCATACCGAAATAGCTATCAATACACTAGATGTAGGTTAGAGTATGTGAATCGGGGGTGGAATGGCTCAATTAGGGTAACAAGCATAATCGAATCAATAGCTTGAATACTTCAGTTCCTTTCATATAATCTGCGTTTATGTTTCGTTAGGAATGCTGAGCCATATTGAAATTTTACAACAATTTTATTTAGCTTTATGTAAATTCACTATACCTACTATTTTTTTTTATAAAAAGGCTTTGCTTATTCGTAAAATTAGTCCAACGAGAACCTCGGCGGTTGCTCCTTTCAAAAATAGTTTATTATTTAGGCCGAAATAAAATGAAATCCACATATTTTTACCATTTATATAATTCTCGATAGAATATAACTTACTGTATCAGCAATTTAAAAGTAATTTTTAATGCACATTACAAAACATTAAGCGTTTGTTTATACATATTATAAAACAAAATCCCCAAAAGCTGTCTGTCTGATCTAATCTATCTATAACTAAGTCAAATTTTATTTTGTGGTTATTTGGCCACTTATGTTTCCTCCGTGCCCTAGAAAATACACCGTTGAACCCGGCTATTTATCTAACATCCAATAATAATCGTTAACCTGAGATACAATTTATTACATCCGGGTCGTGAAGACGAAAGTTACTCTTGGTAGGGCTAATATTGTGTTACAAACAAAATCAGGAGCAAAGTGCCAACATGCTATTAACAGGAAATAGGTGATCGACGTGTAGCTAATCCCGAAAATAATTATATAATCTGATAATAAAATTATTGTCATAATTACAATTTAATTTTCTAAATTGTGACGTTAGTAACAAGATTTAAATAAACATATATTTACCAGCTAATTTACTGAATGCCTTAGAGCCGAAAACTACTTCTAAATTATCGAAGGTTCCGTCGATGTAATCACCGGAACTATTATTATCAGGTGTCTCCTCTATTGTATCCAACAAGTAGTAACAGTTTTGAACTTTAAATTTCTCCTTCTGCGCCGGCGTTAGCTGTAACTGTTCTAAAGACACTGCGCTTGTACAAACCAGAAAAACATTTCTTGGTAACGACATGGGCAACCATGATAGACCAGTAACAATATCACATTCCAATGGGTTCACTCTATGAACGTTGTCAATGAAGATTAATAAAATTTCGTCTTTCATATCCTCGCATCTCTTGAGCAGACTTTGAAACCAGTTATTTATATACAAAGGGTCAAAACTAGCATCTTTTGGCAAGTAACCTTCAGGAATGTTCAAGATAATGGATATCTGTTGGCACATAACTCTCAACAGTTCCAAATTGTAGGCCGATCTTGGTGTCGCGGCTGAGAAGCGTATTATCCTTAATACGGGTTTGGGAAAATATTCTCCACATTTGAAATAGAGGTGCGTGAGCAAAGTGCTTTTTCCAGAAGCATCAGGTCCGTATATCAGTACTGGGGGATGTCGGGATCGAGTATCGTAGTTTTCTTTGGCGTTATCTAATATATTTCTAGCTGTATCTTCAATTTGCTTAACAGTTACTTTATAAAGTCGATTATGTTCTATACATATCCTAAGATGAGTAATGTGCTCCAAGAATACTTCCTAGAAAAAACGAGAGATAATTATTTCTTTAGTATTAATTCGTACTTTACGTATCTACACAAATATACATATAAATAAGCAAGCCAAGTCATGCTTACTCTAAAAATAAGTACACAGTAATATTCTTCGTACATATTTTTTCTTTTACAGTTTGCTTAAAAACTGCGTAATTCTTTTATCAATTTCGTACACTTTCCTTGATTATTTTCTTTTTCAAAATTCTATAAATTTTCCTTTACATAATACACGAGTAATTGTTGGAATTTTATCTTTGTCCTTCATAATTTTTTTATTACTCAGTAATTTTCGTATCTACTTTACTTCAATTGGCGTATATGTTACTTAAATTTGTCATAAACAGCAATATAAGCCTTTTATTTGTAAAACAAATAACATAGAACGAAAACTAGTATTGCAATGTAATATCTCCGAATGACTGAGAATATATACACTTGAACGCAACAAGCAAGCTTTGGTATTAAAGTTTCAAAGGACTGTGCCGGGAATACATATCAGTACGTTGCACGCTGTTAGTGTACCAGAAGACAAGAAGTGAAACTAATATTCAAATGCTTCGTACTAGATCTTTATATTAGGAGTTTATTTATTAGTTTTAAATAAAAATTATTAAAGACTAATTTGAAAAGACGATTCTAACAAATTCATATTAACATAAATTGTCCCGTTGTAAGTGTAAGTGGTCAAAGTGACAATTTTATACAGAAACTTGGGTCCATTTGGATATTATTAGACTCAGCACATAGATCGAGTTATTGCAATAATATGGTTTTTTATCGATGCCGTGTGGTATCCGGCAGAGTAGAATAGACAATCCTCATTTCTTACCGAGGCGTCGTAAAAGGTGACTTAGGTAAGTTCACCCACCGTGTGGTATCCAGCTGAGTAGAATATACCACCCTCATTTCTTACCGAGGTGTCGTAAAAGACGACTAAGGTGACTTGACGTTAGGTAGGCGACCGGTCGTAAAATACGTAGCCAAATCATGTGACTACATGTTTATAACACCCTGTCCCACTTAGAGTGGGATAAGGGCAGAAATATGATAATTGTTTGTTTTTACCGGAGACGTCAAGTTTTTAGACATTTTAGACGTACAACCCTTCATATTTCTTTTAAAATCCTTCATATAAACCCTTTATGTTAATTGGTAAATATGATATTAGGCGCACTTAACAGTATGATGTAAAATACCTGTACAGTCTTTTTTCTACCCTTGCCCTGGTCGGGCTCAGTGCTAAGGCTATCGTTGACTAGCGATGATACAACAGCTTGCACTTTTTCCCGGAAAGGTGACAACTTCTCTTCGTTGTCTGAAGCAGCATCAGTTCGCGATGAATCTGCTGAGATTGTTCTAAAAAAATTCTAGCTTATACCAACACATTCTCACCAATATCAACACTTATACAAATACATTGTCTTACTTTCAGTCTCCAGAAATCATGATACTCTAAAACCGAATTTTAGTTTTAATTACTTCCATAGATACGATTTCAGCTGATATAATATACTAAAATGTTTTATAGTAGTGTTCGAACAAGAGAATTTAGGAGGAAATAATTAAATATTTAGTTATAATCCAAAAAGAAAAAAAGATAAAAGATATACGACAACCAAATGATCCCGAGATTCCATAAAAATAAAAAGGGTATAACTGAAATCCTTTGACAAGACCTTCATTCAGCATTGGTCGTAACATCATTAAGGTAACCATAGTTTGTGGTAAATTACCTTAAAATAATCCTCTAACATAAAAAAGCTGATGATCTAATCTGTGATAGAAATATAATGAACTGAAAGTGGTGAAAACCATAACTTAGAAAACAGTTTGTACACGGATTGAGTTGACGGAGTGAGGGAATACTGAATCTTTTATAAGATAGTATTGTATTATACAACTTCTAGCCGTGTTAAGACCTCAATAATTGAAAAAATAACATTTAAACTAATCTAATCATAATTAAGGACTACGCTTAAAATATCTATGAAACGGTTGATATGCTTGTTGTGAAACTCACTCTAATCTTATAACATGTGTCTCTGGTAAGATGTCTTCCAATTTATTTTGCAGCTTTTTTAATCTTTCATGTGCTATCACTGTTAATTTGGAGTCGTCTGGCTCCAAATCTGGAATGTCTCGGAACACAACAATAAGGCCCTTTGGATGCTTCCCACTTGCTAATAAATCTGGAACAATATATTTTACTCTGTATGATGATAGACCAATTATGACATTATGCACAAAAGTTTTCGAGTTACGACTTAAATATGGCTGATAAAATGATTGAATACTAAATTATATATTTATTATTTATACGGTTTTCTTTCAACAGTTCCTAAACTGACTCTGACTGCGATAATTCCAATTGTGGTAAAAAAAACTGGTGTTTTTACACCAGGTCTGACTTTTGATTCCTTTAAATCTGACATCTATAACTATGGATTTCCTAAAAGGGTTCAGAGTTTTCCAGCGGGTAATATATCGTGTAGGAGTAATAGTCTTGGTTGACCAAATAAAGATACTTGATCAAATTACTAACGATTACATTCGTGTGATAGTCAGAAACTTTAGTTCGGATTAAGGACAATATTAGCACTTGGCACAAACCTCTGTAATTTTTTATAGTTTTAGGTAACGTTAGTTAGTAAATTCTAAAATAAATGAAAAAATAAAAAAAATAACTGGTGTATAAGACGCAGTGTAGGTAGATTAGGTAAGTAAGTAAGTAATGGCCTGTTACTATCCCACTGCTGGGCATAGGCCTCCTCTCTCCATTTTTGGAGAGAAGGGATGGAGCTAAGACCTACCACGCTGCTCCAATGCGGATTGGTAGGTTACACATATCCCTAGGATTCTCTAGAGATATGCAGGTTTCTTCACAATGTTTTCCTTCACCGAAAAGCGTGTGATAAATTGCAATTATCAATTAGACACATAAGTTTTAATAGAAAAACTCATTGGTGTCTGCCCGGATTTGAACCCATGATCGTCTCTAGAGATTCACACGGTCACACCGCTAGGCCATCACAGCTTAGTTAGGTAGATTAGGTAGTTGTCTAGAATTAACTAGTGACCTAAATAAGGTGTCAAGGGGTTGTATTTTAATGGTCTCCAACTGTTGCATAAAAATACCCTGAAAAGACCATTGTCATATAAAGGAAGACCATTTATTGAAAAAGATGGAATATTTTACATTAACGTTAACCACATTTTGAAATAATATACATATTAATATTCAATCTTTACAAAATAGTACCTTTTCCAACTTTTAATGTTATAAATACAAATAAAAGCTATATAAATTGCAAAAACAAACAAAATATAAATTTTATATTAAAATACATTGAAATAAATTTATACTTATGTTAGAATTGTTGAAAAATAATATGAAGTAACAATCAAATATCTTGAAGTAAACAGTATCAGATATCGCAGTCTGCCTTAGTAATATTTGCTTTAGGACGTTATTTTGTCGACAACGAGTTTAAACTCTTGCTCAATATCGTTGATTAAAACAAGGAACAAACCAATAGCTCTGTTTATTTTGGATCCATTGTTCAAGTCAATAAAGATGTTACAATCTACAGCAGTTGTAAAATCAACTTGTACAATTTCATATTACTATTTTACTATCGACATTGAATAGGTGTGTGACGTAATCGCACAATTTGAAAGAATGAAAATTAAAAAATTAATAATTATCATCTATAGGAGTTCTAAAATATATGTCTATGCATATTTTCTTATTAATAGATACGGAAATTAAAACGATTATCTGAGCTAACTCTAGTATTCTTGAAACTAAAACAAATACACACAAAAGACTGTAAATGAAAGTAATGTAGACAGCAATAACTTTCAATTAGTGTCTCAATTTATTGTTGCTAGAAATATTTCATAATTACCTCCCATCCAGGGGTATATCAGTAATCCAGTCATTAACAGGACTAACTTCTAAGGTTCTCGCTTGAGAAAGCTCTGTTAGGTTATCTTTTCACGTGCAATTTTACTTATTGTTTTGGTTATAAATATGCAAGTCAAATTTCATTGTATTGCATTATCAGTTTTGGTGTCTTTTTTGTTGTAAATAAATGTTACTTAATTATGTATTATTTTTTAAAATTCTACTTTGAATACAATAAAAGTACAATATTTTTATTTTGTAAGCTTTTGGTTAGTGTTCGAACTTACCTAGTGCCGTTTCACATTGGATTTCTAGAGGGCTTCGAAGTAGATTAGCCACATCGGCTCCTCCTTCTAAGGCCTCTAAAGCTAGCGTAATAAACACCTTCTGGACAGTTGAGAGTCGTTTCCTTTGGTCATCACGTTCTAGAAGATCGCTGTACCTGATAAAATACAGAATTTGAGCTGCCGTGGCCTAGTTCATTTACTAATTTTGACGTGAAGTCCAGGGATAAAAATTCACAGATGTCAACAGTTTTAAGGGCATATTATCACAACGAACACTGACTCCTATCGTCTTCTTCCTCAAATATCATCTCCCACCGATTGTTAAAAATCATTAAGCTAATGTTAACTTGATATACTGCAATCCTAAACAAACAGGGAGCTCAGTACTGTTTCACAGTACAGAATATTTATCCATTACAAAAATGTAATCAAAATAATCTTTAAGTAAGCTTTGAGAGCACTTTTGAATCTTCAGGGGTCAATTAAATCTTATGAAGCTACAACTGATTGGGAATGTTGCTCTTACCAACAAGAAACTCGGCGATTAATCTTTTAAATAGTTTCAATTTACATTATTAAACCGCTGTCTTGTATGAAGCTGAAAGGATTTTCCAATTCAACTATTTTTATCATTCCAATAATCTTCTATTGTGTAATATGTTTTACGTATAAGCATATTTCTTACACTTAATGTAAACTTTTCTATAAGTCTAATATGGAATGAGGAATTTTATTGTAGATTCTTTGAAAACTTATAAAAGTAAGGTGGTATATCTAAGCTTCATTTTTAATTTTTATATAACTTAGATTCTATATTAAGAACGGTCATTTATCAGTTACGTTAACGGATTTCTATTTTAATTAAAATTAATTAGAACATGGAAGATACTCTTGCATCAAATTAATCTTCCGCAAGGAGAAGCTTTATGTAAAGAACAGTTTAGAAACATCTCATCGCTGAATAGCCGAGTGCTACTAAATGTTTGAAAACTCTCCTAATATAAATAAAAGATCATGTAATGTCTTTCCTAACAAAAAATTTATTATATTAAATGAATAAAAAACGATATTTTCATCGTAAATGGAAATTAGGAAAAGATTATCTTGATATAGAGATTTTTCTCGGTATTTTATTTTTCTAGCTTTTGCATTTTTCTCGTTAATGGAGGAAGAAACTATCTGTTGTTAAGACTTTTGAAACGCAAAATTGTCTCTGTGCCGCTTTGTTTTCATGAATTTTACGTTTTACCGAGACAGCTTTCATTTCTCAGTTTCGAATATTATATTATATTTATTATTATACTTTCTATAATGATTTTATAATAAAACAAAAAATACTTGTAGTTAATTATAAGTCGATCTTGCACAACATAATAATGACTAAATATAACTAGCTATAACACATTCCGCTTATTACTATAACGCATTAACCGCTTCTTTATCAGTTCTTATGGTGAGAAAAAAAAATCGATTAGAAGTACTAACAATTTCAATGAACTTGTGGAAATTCATTTAAGTCTAGAAAATTCTTCAAATCTCGGTGATATACTTCATCTTATTCTTAAATTCATGTTTTATCGAGAGACTCTCTCAGCAGAAGTATTTTAAGTGTGTATTTTTACACTAATCATCGCGTAAATGATAAAAGGCAATTGATCAAAGCTAAGTATTTGTTTGGATAACTCGTTAATAGATTATTACAGTATGTTCATACATCTATATATAAAGTACAAGATACGAAAATGATACTATGTAGTTAGAGGGGTAATTTAAGGAAGTAACGGCTTGTTACTATCCCACTGCTGGGCATAGGCCTCTTCTCTCCGTTTTTTTTTTGGAGAGAAGGATTGGAGCTAAGACCTACCACGCTGCTCCAATGCAGATTGGTAGATTACACATATCCCCAGAATTCTGGTACAGGTTTCCTCACGATGTTTTCCTTTACCGAAAAGCGTGTGATAAATTGTAATTATCAATTAGACACATAAGTTTTACTAGAAAAACTCATTGGTGCCTGCCCGGGGTTTGAACCCTAGACCTCCTCAAAAGAGGCACGGTGTTACCGCTGGGCTATCACAGCTTACGCCCCGCCTTTCGAGGGGTAATGTACCTAATGAAAATACTTGTCGGTAGCAAATTCTTTAGTATAAACCATATTACGTAAAAGTATTAGGAGCATTATGCAATGATTGAATATTCATATAAACTAGGAATGTAGGTCGAACGAAATATTTCAATTTCAGAGCGGGTCGTCGTGACCGAAATAGTTCTGATCCAATTCGTGATAGCCTTATACAATACCTATATAAAGGTAAAGAGGGTCAACGGCTATTGAATAATGCAAGTAATCTTGCCATCCTATAGATTTCCGTGGGTCTTTATAGTAAAAGATAACCTCACAGGTGAAGCAATATTTATGTACGGTTAGGTTAGGTTAGGATAACCCAATGTAAAGTTTTTGACGGACTACATCTTTAATATTTAAATGAGTTAATCTTGTATACATATATATTTTCCAAATCTCAGAAACGGCTCCAACAATTTTCATGAAATTCAGTATGTAGGGGTTTTGGGGGAGAAAAATCTAGCTAGGTTTCATATAAAATGTCGTTTTATCCCTGGTTATGGTCATTGCAAAAATTCTAAAATGTTGGATATAAACTAAATAATTTTTGAGCTGTCAAACGCAAAACTGTAATAGCCTAATGACGTAGACCAAAAAATTTCGAAGTCTGAGATCGATTCCCACATGTCGCCCGGTGGTTTTCATTGCATTTTTTTATATCTATTAAAAATTACCGAGCAAAGATCGGTCACCCAGGTACTTCTATTTATGTTGGCTGTGATATATCAGCGGTAAAACCCTGCTACTTTTCGAGAGTGTCACGGATTCAATCTCCGGTCAGAAACCAATGAGTTTTTCTGTTAAAACATTAAGTATCTTATTAATAATTATCTAATTAGGAAACATGAGAAAAGTATTGTAGCGGCTTATTACTATCCCACACATATGCCTAGAATTCTCTACAGATATGCAGGTTTTTTGACGATGGTTTCCTTCACCTTCCTTCAGTGTGTGATAAATTGCAATTATCAATTGGACATCAATTAGTGTCCTTCTCGAAAGAGTCGGAAGGTATCACCGCTAGACTTATCATAACTTGCAAAAGATGCATATGTCTAGAGAATTCTGGAGTAATGATTACCTTACCAATCCGTATTGGACCAGCGTGGTTAGTTTTAGCTGAAACTTTTTTCTCAAAAAATTGGGAGAGGAGGCTTATGCCCAGCAGTGGAATAGGTAAGGCCCGTTGCTTTTAAATTTACTTATTATCACGAGTATGCCCACTTACGGGTTACATCGCGATCAAATCGAATATTTGACCTAGTATAAAGTAGCAGATAGCAGTGATCAGACCTACTATAAAGGTTATCCCTTTATCACGTTTTAGGTTGCCATTATAGTAAGGACGCCTATTCGGCAAAGTGCAGTACAATTCTTCCGAAACGTTTAGTTTATTAGTACGTTACGGTTTATGCAAATTGTGTGTTAAAATGTAATGCAAAAAAATACTCCAAACAAGTCCGCGACAGGATGTTTCCATCTCTTATAGTTATGGTCTCTTATATATAAGGTTTACTCACAACTAACCTAAATACGTTAACTTTCATGTTCAAAATTTTAATTTGAAATTTTTTTTGTGACACAGATTTCCACGTAGGCGTAGTCGCTGCAACAGCAATGTATATAATAATTCGTTTTATTTATTGTTAAGCTATCATTATAAATATATCAATATAAATATTTTTAAACAATTTCTTTAATAAATTTGTGTTTTTGTCGATGTTCTTTTTATATCGTATGGTTACCCTGTTAAGGTACAAAGGACTCTTGGTCGTTCTATAAATTACTTTCTTTACGACCCCACTGAGTAATCGGATCTTATTTCAGAGAATGATCGTAAACTGTTATAGCCCAAATAGAGGGGTTGGGATGCGAATAATAAGAATCTCTCAAAAAAATAGAAAATATAAATTTTGATAAATTTCATATTTTATCAATAACATGTAACACTTGATGCCGTGTGGTATCCGGATGAATAGAATAGACCACTCTCATATTTTATCGAGGTGTCGTAAAAGTCGACTAAGGTAAGTTGACATCAGGCAGGCGGTCAGTCGTAAATTAACTAGCCTGAACATGTTACAACACGTTTTAAACATGTTGTGTTGACCCTACTTAGTGTGGTATAACGGCGGGACACTGATTAATTATTATAAAAAAACACCAAATTCAATATACAATATATATTTTTTTATTACTAATGTACAATTTAATGAGTATATCAGGACTGGAATTTAAATTTGTATGCAATCAATTAATCATGTGAATCTGATAAAATACAAGCGTTTTAATGAGGTCATTAAATATTATAAGTAAGTAACGGCCTGTTACTATCCCACTGCTGAGAATAGGCCTCTTCTCTCCGTTTTGGGAGAGAAGGATTGGAGCTAAGACCTACCACGCTGCTCCAATGCGGATTGGTAGGTTACACATACCTCCAGAATTCTCTAGAGATATGCAGGTTTCCTCACGATGTTTTCCTTCACCAAAAAGCGTGTGATAAATTGCAATTTTTAATTAGACACATAAGTTTTAAGAGAAAAACTCATTGGTGTCTGCCCGGGTTCGAACCCGTGATCGTCTCTAGAGATTCACACGGTCGCACCGCTGGGCCATCACAGCTCTTTTAAATTAATTAAATATTATACATTATAATTATTTTAATTTGTAAATATTCCCAGTAATTGAAAATTAAAAGATATCGAATATATACTTATTGTATGGGTGGTTCAAAAATGCATGAAATCTAAATATGGACATGGACATACCTATTTTTAAAAAAAACCCAAAAGTACTGCAAAAAAGATACTACAATTAAGTGAATAACCGTGTGGTATCTAGCTAAGTAGAATAGTACCACCTTCATTTCTTACCGAGGTGTCGTAAAAGGCGACTAAGCTAAGTCGAACCGACGTGTGGTATCCGGCTGAATAAAATATACCGCCCTCATTTCTTACCGAGGTGTCGTAAAAGGCGACTAAGGTAAGTTGACCCACCGTGTGGTATCCGGTTTAGTAGAATAGACCACCCTCTTTCTTACCGAGGTGTCGTAAAATCGTATTTTACGTAAGTTACGTAAGTTGACGTCAGGCAGGCGGCCGGTCGTAAAAACGCAGCCAAATCATGTTACAACATGATTTGGCTGCACAACATGTTTATAACATGTTGTGCCGACCCCACTTAGAGTGGGATAAGGGCAGGAGGATATATAGTGCAATTAAGTGAATACGGGTAGTATATTATGGTTTAATTCCCAGGGGGTCAGGATCTCCGCGGGATAAACTGTGTGACACTGATTTTCACGCGGGCCAGCGTGGCTTGCTAGTTAAAGAGAAATTTAAAGTTCGTGTTTTTTCAGTTCCTGTATTCAGTCCTGTATGATTCTGCATATTTTATACCGTTATAACACTAATATATAACAACATCAAAAGCACTGAACCATAACTTTTTTCGTTAAATTTTGCTTAAGCAGCTCAAAAACCCACAATAAATTCCGTCATTGCCATCTCATCACTTTAATATAAATATAATAAGTGCAACATAATTAAAGCTTTTAATAAATAAAAGCTTTTATCGAAATTTCATGTCCCTACTGTTAACCGTTGAGCTCACTTGTCTGGAGCCAATCCTGGAAGCTGCATTCGGTTATGCTTATCTTAAACATGCATTGTCATTGGTACTAGAACATTATGTAAAATTTCAGCTTAATCGGACAAATTTAACTTGCAAGATTCCACCTTCAAATACACGGCAAGTTAAATAAAAGCTTTTAAAAAGGATGTTTATAGGTCCCATTATACAGCGTTTAACAAGCCCATGGCGATTATAACTAGATATTAAAAGAATTATATTTTGAATAGATAGTATACTTTCAGTTACGTGCTGCATTTTGGTGGGACTAATTTTCTGAACTATCAGTTTTTGACTAGAAAGCCTTTAACTCGACCTCTCTTCGGATAAATGAAACTCCAAGACGTAAGTAAAAGTGAGTTAGTAAGTAAGGCAGTTTATATTTCGGAACAGTGGCGGTCTTAAATGTGGAACAAAGAATTGTCCCTGTGTCAACAAATTCGCATGACTTTCCCTAATTACAGTGACAAATAGCAACGTTTCAGCGAATTGGAATTCTCGGTCAGGGAAATGTAAATAATTTGACAATAAGAGATGAGGCAATGGATTTCCGTGACGTTGATAAGTTAATCTAATTTCTCGTAAAAATAGGCCAAATTATTTCATGACGGTAGATTAATATAAGGTTTAATTAAACAAGAAATAAAATTTTGAGTTTCAGTCAACGTTTCTGAACCAGTTGCAGCTTTATTGTAATTTGACGATTCAAACGTGCTTGTAAAAGCCAATTTGATTCAAGAAATATTTGAATTTGAATTTGCGGAATGGCGCCTTGGGTGAATGGGTGCATGGTCAGAGCGCGTGATCCTGGCAGAGGTAAGGGAGTAAGGGCTCAAGAGCCAGGCATTAGGTTTTCAGACCCATGTGTTCATAAAAAATAACACCCTCTTTTCTTACCGAGGTGTCGTAAGAAGTGACTGATGTAAGTTGACCCGCTGTGTGGTATCCGGCTGAGTAGAATAGACCACCCACTTTCTTACCGAGTTGTCGTAAAAGGCGACTAAAGTAGGTGGACCCACTATGTGGTATTCGGTTGAGTAGAAAATACCACCCTCTTTCTTACTGAGGTGTCGTAAAATACAACTTAGGAAAGTTGAAGTCAGGCAGGCAGCCGGTTGTAAAATACGAAGCTAAATCAGGTGACAACATTTTTATAACATGTTGTAATGACCCCACTATGGTGGGACCAGGTAGGAGGAAGTAAGCTTAATTGATATTTACTATAATCCGCGATGATTTCATCGCATTCTTTCTTCTTTGTATTATGGATCTCCGCAAAGTAACGCCTAATTCTATATATCACTAGTAATATCTCGCGGTTTCACCCGTGTACATACCGATCTCTGCCAGTGCAAAGTCTACTAAGTTGGACTATAGATTTATTTTTGTTAACATACATAAAAGTTTTATTTAGTATTTAATTACACTAACATTCATAATCTAATGAATATACAGAGTTTTTTATAACAATTTTTTTACACCTTATTAAATTTTTATTACGGATCCCTAATTTTTTTGAAAATGCAATATAGTTGTTGTTGCTCAATAATGATGCAGTTTTTCACTGGTGAAAGAATTTTTGAAATCCGTCCAGTAGTTTTTGTGTTGAAAACATTACAAACATACATACAATTTTTTCGTCTTTATAATATTAGTATAGATTTATCACATAGTTCCTGTAGAAGAAGAGTGCAAGAATGCAGTAAAAAAAATCTAAAATTAGTATGTAATGTATAATAACGAAACGGAAAGAAGGTTCTTTTTCGTATGAAGACTGTATACTTACCATACTTAATTTATCTATAAATCTTACCATTTCTCATCGCCCTCCAGATGATAAAAGCCGTCGTCATCAAGCCTGTAGCAGGCGCGTATGAGCGCCGTTTGAGCTGAATCCGACTTAATTAGTGATTCGAACGCTTCTGCTGAGATTTTGAAGGGAAGAACTGGCTGGTATGTAGACGCATCGCCTCCGACGAAACACTACGACGATTAAAATAATTAAAAAGATCAAAATTATACATTAACTTCACCATTACAACTACATTCACCATTCTGTACAAGCTCGGCAAAAAGTAACTTGGGTAACAATGAACAGAATACAACCGTAGTAGTTGACCGTTTTGTATGAAATTTTAAATAATAAGCGTTTTGTTTGTTGTAGATAATAAATATTAAATTTGAAATTACCTGTTGCCATTAACAACCTACCAACTGCCCAGAAAGCTCAAAACTGTAGCCCATTGTTTAATATTTAAAATTTAATACTATTAATTAATATTTTTTATTACCTACAATAAACAATACGATTATTATTTAAAATTTGATACTATACTAGTCAATTACTAGTGTGCTTACCTTAATTGAATTTAAAAGCAGTTATAAATAATGTAAATATAGGTGCATAATAGTAAAGTTTACAATATTTTAATAGTTATTATATACAAATCTTTTCTTTTGTTGTAATTATAAGTATGTACGCGTCACTATTGAATTCCATAGTAACCTATAAGTAAGACTACATATAATTAAATAGTTTATAGAGTATTGTATACTATTAAAAATGTATTGTAATGTAATGTTAAAGTCTTGTTGGTTATCCTTAATAAATATAAATAAAATACAATACACACTCATGGAATGTAAGCGAATGAATAATATAATATTTTTGATACAGCGCTACAATTTGCGCTATGCGAATGTCGGCATTGCATAGTAATGCAATGTGCGCTGAATAGCATAGATTCCATCAATGCCATTGATTTGTATGAAGTAGTTACTGCTGCATTTTTACCCTTTCTACTTATCTCTTAGGTTAGGTCAGCTACTTCTTAGCTTAGGGCACACAATTCCCTTAAATTAAGTATTTGATTAATGAATTTATTATAATTATTAAAATGAATATTTGATTTTAATAAAACATAATGGTGGTTGCTCGGTAATATTTTACAAAAGAATAAAAGGGCACGATCCTAGGTATTTTCATTTCTCGAGACCGCCCATTCCCCGAATAAGCTACGCTGACTTGACAATTTATGGCATATATATATATATATATATATATATATATATATAAGACATACTCGTACACTATAAATGTATGGATAATAGACATAAGTGATACGGTCGAATAATATTTACCTAGTATAATTTTCTGAGATTACCGCGCAAGAAATTAAATAATATTGTTTTGTATCGTTTTTGTACAATTTCGTAACAAATACTTACTTCGTACTTAATCCCAAAAAACATCCTAACCGTCTGTAAAAAGTATGTACTTTTATCTCAGTCGCCTCGTAATTACCAGTTAATGAAATATTCAAAGTTCTGTTAAGGGTTCATCTCTATACGCAGAAATACGAAGGGTCCGAGTCTAATCTCGGGAGTCTATTGTAAAGGCACGTAATTTCAAGCATAGTGGGAGGAAAAGGATATTAGTCACGTATATTTTTTACACTCTGTAGACCCCAAATTTCTTTACATATATCATTTCAATATCGTTATTTTATCGTGAACTATGGCAAAATAATTTTATTATTACTTTTGAATTCAAAAGTCTCATGTAAAACTAGTGTTTAATATTCTTTTTTATGTAGAAACTGTGATTATTAAAATCACTCAATAAATTAAAAAAAAACATCTTTAATCTTTAATACATAAATGAGTTAATCTTGTATATACATATATTTTTCTGAATTTTGGAAAGGGCTCCAAAGGGTAACTAAGCTGTCAATTGCAAAGTCATAATAGCTCAATTTTGTAACGGACGGTCTTGAATTTAGAATACTAGGTTTGATCCCAGATGAAAGTTTTTTTCATATTTTTGAATGCTTTTTTTTTTAAACAAAAATCAAGCAAGGCTCAAGGTTACCCAGATATTAACACTACTATATTTTATAGTTATATATTTAAGTATATCAATTATTTATACGTATATTATGGGCTGTATATACATAATATACACAACTAACATTGTGATGAGTGATATTTCCTGTCTATTTGTGCGATTTAAATATATAATAGCCACAATTTTTTTCTCAAAACCGCATAAAGATTTCGTTAACGAAAAAACACTTACAAGAAAATAGCCCGCCTTTGACGTATGGTTGCAACAGCGTATTTCATCTAGATGGTGCCGAAGCAAAGCAGGATTGTTTTCGTCCCCGCCATCCGTCCCATAGTGCATGTCAACGAACTCGAACTATGGGAAAAAATAAAAATGAAACACAAATAGATTATTGTAATCTAAATAGATTAATGTGATTATTGTATACTAACATATAAAGCAGGAGAGAATGTTTGTTTTTTGGAAATTCTTCGAGTGTAAGATAGTCCATTTATCGAGAAAGGCTATAAGCTACATAACATCACGCTTATATTAATAGGAGAGGAGCAACAATAAAAGATATTACGACAACGGCAAAATTTAAAGCTTTCCTTGCGCGCGCTAAGTAAACGGTGGAAGTTATTCAAAAATTATATATTACAAAGTTGTTCTCAAATTACAGATTTGGTAGACAATCCATTTATCTTTTCAAGAAAATTAACAGAAAACTAAATTTCTATAATAGAAATACTCATGAATTTAAAAAAAAATTAAGAAGTGGTTAAAGTCACTTCACTACGATGAAACAGAAAGTCTCTTGGAAATAATAAAATAAACATTTGCGTTTCCCAATATCTCCTAAAGATACCCATGCACGTACATACATAACACACAAATTTATACAGTTACTCGGACACACACATACACACACTTGTGCAAAAACACTCATGATCTAATATAATACTATTATTTATGTATTTCTAACATAAAATATTATTCACAAAATTTAGTCAAATAAAATTTTTGTTCATTCTAGTAATATCATACGGCTGTTGTTCTAAAACTTTTTGTCTTATATGTGGAAGAGCGAAGATCCCTAGCACAAGTAATATCCATTACTTAAAAAGGTGGCCCCGGCAGATATAATGTAACTTTTAGAATCAAGCGAAAAAATAAACAATTTTTTTTTTTTATTTATGCGTGTTATTTTGTTTTTTTGTCTGTCTAAATTCTCAACATTGCCTTATTCAATCACTTTTGATACGTTAATCAAATGTACAGTTTAATAGAACGTTTTGAAAACAATTGCAGTGTATTTAGCTAGCAAATTGATTCGGACACGTCTGCGGCTTAGGATCAATAATGTGCGGTAACTTCGGGAACTGAGCCCTCAACACAATCAATATTAAATTTGCAGCTAAACGCGGCCTGGTTTATAATAACCACGTGCCTGTGGCTAATAGACTGTTTAATTGTTAATTTTGTAGAATTAGGCGTTACTTTGTGGAGATCTAAAATACAAAAGTAATAATAAAATTATTTTGCTATATTCCGCGACGAAGTAAAACAGAACATATATAAAATGCTAAATGTAGAGTGGATAATCCGTTTTCATACCTGATACATGCAGGATTTGTAAAAATACATGCATAGACCTCCACCACCGCCAACACAATACACTAGCACTACATACGTTCACTATCATAAACTCAGCAATCGTTTCACCCCGCTACCGAAACATCATCAGGAGATAGACTCCATGACAAAATCGCAAAGCTTTATGATTTTGTCCTTACGATGTTTTTCTTCACGGAAAAATGTGTGATGAATTGCAAATACCAATTAAGCACATAAGTTTTAAGACTCATTTTGCCTATCACAACTAACCGTTTAAATGAATATGGTAATAACTATAAGAACATGCACATGTTTTAGAGATTTATAATACATGAAATATGTGCATGTATCATCACACTGCTTCCCTTATCCCACTCTAAGTATGGCCGGCACAATATGTTACCAACATGTTGTCACATGATTTGGCTAAGTTTACATTGGCTGTCTGACACTAACTTACCCTAGTCGTAGTTTTCAACAACTCGGTAATAAAGAGAATGGTCTATTCTATTCAACCCGATACCATACAGTGGGTCAACTTACCTTAGTCGCCTTAAACGACACCTCGGTAAGAAATGAGGGTAGTCTATTCTACTCAGCCAGATACCACACGGTGGGTCAACTTACCTCAGTCGCCTTTTACAACACCTCGGTAAGAAATCAGTGTGGTCTATTTTACTCAGCCGGATACCATACGGCATGTTTTGCTAAATACGGTCATAAACATAAAACATGTGCATGTTTTAGAGATTTATTATACTTTAAATATGTGCATGTAGTATGTATGTAGTAGTACCCATAAATAACTTGTATGAGAAATAATTTTTCAGCTCGACCCATTCTAGCTAACACACTATTGCTTTTAATTATTCACGTTAGCGTTTCAAACAATATCAATTTGGTAAATGGAATTAAAACGCTTTTAATATGCAAATTGCAAAGATAATGGAATTCAGCCCCTTATGTTCTATAACATTTCACAGTTATTGAGGACATTTTTCATTAATTTTTAGTCTAAAAGCATATTTCATCGAGATAAACCTGACAATAAGATATTGATAGAAAGTAAAAAAATAACAAGTTTTTTCAAATTATAGTTCCAAGCCATTGAAATGTTAAATTCAAAGTATCGGAGTACCTCCCCTATTCTCTTGCTCTTATTCCACTCTAAGTTGTAAACATGTTGTCACATGATTTGGCTACGTATTTTACGACCGGCTGCCTGCCTGACGTCCACTTATCTTAGTCGTATTATACTACACCTCAGTAAGAAAGGAGTAGGTATATTCTACTTAACTGGATACTACACTTTGTGTCAACTTACCTTAGTTGCCTTTTACGAAACCTTGGTAAGAAATATGGGTGATACTCAGACGGATACCTGAAGGTTTCAATTTTTTTTTTAAATTGATATTTGTTATATCAATATCTACTAAATATACATTTTATTTTATAGAAAACTGCTAAAATAATAGCAAATCATACAAAAACATTCATATTTCTCAAGCAAGATATTTGCCAAGTGCTTAGAAAACGAAATCCTTTGTAAGGACAATCGTGAGCTTTAGGACGAAGAAAAATATTGTAAGGAAACTGGGAGAATTTCTGAAATAAGTGTAACTTATACAGATATTATCGAATAGTAATGGTAAATGGAAACACCAATAATGAGAAACTCTTCTTATAATACACAAAGCCGTGTGGTATCTGGTTGAGTAGAAAAGACCAATCTCATGTCTTATGGAGTTATTGTAATAGTCAACTAAAGTAAGTTGACCCTGTGTGTCGTATTCAGCTAAGTAGAATAGATCACTCTCATTTGTTACCGAGGTGTCGTAAAAGGCGACAAAGGTAAATTGACGTCGGCTGGTCGTAAAATAACTAGTCAAATCAGCATTTTCAAAACATGTGCTGAATCCAAGTAGAGTGGCATAAGGGCAGGAGAATGACGATCTTTTTATAATGCACATTTAAAATATAGCAAAAAACTGAGTCATTTATTAAGTCGTTTAGTAAAACTGATTAGTGTATAATCAATACTCCCCCCCACCCCCCTTACGTAATCGTTAAGTTAACTTAACCGTAAATTTTGTATTATATTTTAAGCTTTCCGAATTTTTAAAAAATCCTTTTTTTCCATTGTTCAGAAACATTTACAGTAAAGTGTGAATGTGTGATGCTTCAAGTTTACCAGTTTATAACTTTGTATAATAAAAATGACGTACGTTATTACTCATAGAAGCTCTCATATATCAGATATAGATATATGAGAGCTTCTATGTCATATACAGATACCTCTCATGAGAATTTTTGCACAGTTCTTATCTGACAGGACACGGTTAACTTCAAACACAGCAGTTTGCAGTTACGTTCTAACTTTAAAATTAAAATAGTTTCATCTGTCTTCAGCTGCATTGTGTTGTTTATATTGTTGAAGTATACATATATCATAATAGCTATCGCTAGCTACTCCGCCCGCGTGGAAAGATTAGAACCGTAATATAGTCTTTTGATAACCTTAAAAAAGGTTAAAGTGGGTTAACCTTAAAAGCTAGACATATGCCGTCGCGGATTTTTATTTAGAACTTTTGGAGGGGAACAATTTTGTAATACATAATTTTCGGATAACTATCACCTTTAAAGCTTTAAATGTTGCCTTTTTGTACTATTTTTTATTGCTGCTCCTCTCCTATTCATCTTAGGATATATCGGTTCAAGAGTTCCAGAGATTAGCGCGTTAGAACAATCAAACAAACAAACCAAGCTTCAGCTTTATATATTAGTATAGATATAGATTATTATACACAATTAGACTCATATTTAACTATTATCACGTCTCTTTCGGTGATAAGAGCAAAGATAATTCAAATAAGCAAGCCAAATAGGACTTCTGTAATTAAAAAACGCAAGCAAATTTCTTACCTCAACATATCGGTCATCGTACGTCGATTGCAACTCAGGACCTACCAGCTCGAGGATTTGACGCCTTTCTTCTCGAAAATCTATAACAAAAGAACATCATAAGTGATACGGTAAAAGGCGACTAATATAAGTTGACCCGCCGTGTTGAGCAGACCCACCAACACTACGACTACCATATTCTTCTTCTTCTTCTCCTTTAACCGATGGACGTCCACTGCTGGACATAGGTCTATTCATGGGATCTCCGCAACACACGATTTTGTGCCGCTTGTATCCCACGACCTTTTTGAGGTCGTCAGTCCATCTAGTAGGGGGTCTACCAACACTGGGCATTCCGGTGCGGGGTCACCATTCCAACACTTTGAGACCCCAACGCCCATCGGTTCTCCGCACTATGTGCCCAGCCCGTACCATATTACTACCAACAATATTGTTAATTTAGATATCTTAAACATTGAAAAATCGTTTGTTTCGAGATCACAAGATATAAAGTAAACATTGATTTTCAATAATTCATTCGATTAACAAGTAACAAGTAAACAAAAAATAATCAATTTTTATTCAAATATTTTGACTTTTTAATTCTGGTTTTCAGTTTTGAACCCTGTAAAAGAGGTACAAATCCTTACCGTTGTATACAGATGCAACGTATATTTTGACCACTCGAGGTCCAGGCCACTTATCACTTTGTTCGGGGTACCCCTGAAGTGCTTGAAGCACTAATGGCTCCGGAGCGCTCATCGCGCTCCCCCCTCTCTGTTCACCTCACCCTGCGCTCATTTCACACTAAGGCATTCTGTGGACAAATATAAAATAAAAAATCGTTAATTAACCTGTTATTATTACAGAAGGACAAAAAATGCGTCACTTACAGGCTAATAAACTCATAAATTAACATTGTTTAACTAATAACGAACTATTTTAATTACCTATGTATAACTACTACAACTAACTACTAGTAGTATATAACTGTATATACCACTAATCCCCCACTCTTGTTACGTACCTGTCAGTGTTGCAATTTTTCAAAAAGGTATGCCACCCTAGATATATCTATATGCATAATATAAATACTATACATTTCATATTAGTCCTCATCAACATATATACACACACAGACACACACACACACACACACACACACACACACACACACACATATATATATATATATATATATATATATATGTGTATTTATAGTAAATATTTAACCAATGGGAAAGTTCTGAAGTAATTTTTCAAAATTAAGTTTAAATATCGGTTTTCAATCAAAGTCCAGTTGATTGAAAACCGCCTGGACGTGAGCTTTTGAGTTTTAGGGAAAGTAGGACTACATGAATCTCCAAAATCCATTTTATTAGAACGGAAAATATTAGTACGGATAAGAATATAATATTTTTCATAATTATGCATTTGATGTAATATTTTTTGACAAAAGCAACAAAAGGTTCTGATAAAGAGGGCTCAGCTATCTCACAGATGCTGCAAGCACAAAGATCTCTAATCAAAAGCGACTCCATTGGCTATTATTATACTTTTTATAGCTTGCTTCCTCCACTGAATAGCGCCTCGAAAATAGGGTCAGCAGACATTTAGATTTTTCTGTACATGTCTGAATATTTATTTTGTATAAATATTTTTTTTTCTATCAATACTCGTAAACGTACTTTGTGTATATAGTTTGTAAATAGTCAAATCATAATTCTCCTTTTTTTAATGTCAGGAAAACCCAATATGGATCGTCACCACCCAACGGGGACGAACGGCGGTTATGTAGAACTCGCAAAAAACTAAATGTTAAAATGTTTGTCTGTTATGCTTTCACGGCTAAACCTAGTGTAATACAATTGAGTCATACAGTCAAAAAAGCTAAAAAGTATCATACAATTCTTAATTTTCCTTTGGAATTTGGAAAAAGACATCGAGGTATATCTCTGTTGAATAGTTCAACGAAGTCTCATAAACATATATACAACTAGTAGTTTATAAAGTTGATACACACTTAGGTAAATTTAACCATTGAATAATAAAAAAAAATCAGTAATTTTTTGAGTTTATCGCACAAACGAGTTCGAATTGTAATATCCAGCCGGTTTAAAAAATATATGAATTACAGTTATAAAACAAATGCCCCGATTGCCACCTAACTTTAAAGGCATGTCCACTGGGTCAATATAAAAATTGTCTGAAAATTTCATTAAAATCGGTCCACCCTTTTCCGAGTCTATAAGGGACATACAAACAAAAATATATATTGTAGGTATATAAAGATAAATATATAATTTATTGGAATCTCTTGGTATGCAAACAATTTTGATAAACAATAGTTGAAGAATGAAAGGGTATTTTTGAGATTTTATTAATGTAAACTTCCCGAACAGCAAGCAAATGAGTCATGAACCCATTACATACATAACATATGTACATTTATACAATTCGCACAATTAATCAAAGCGTTTGTATGTAAAATATCAACGCATGTTTTCGTTATCTGCTATAGCGATAACATTCGGAGATTTTTCCAATAATTTATAGCTACGTAGTCTTTGAATAATATGTTTTCTTTCCGTCCTTGTAATAAACAAACAAAATAGTTTGCATATTATTGTTACCGTACTGTGAAGATTTATTGATAACGCGTACTTAATACCTGTCGCGAAATCGGAGAAATGAAAATACGACCGTTTATTTTCATTAGGTGTTGAGTACACTGTCGTTAAATAAATGTAATGGTTTATGGTATATTCTGTTATTCTTCTTCCTCAATAGACTGCTGGATATAGGTCTCTTCTCCACAACATAAGATCCGGTGCCGCTTGGATCCAACGACTTGCTATATGGTCCTTAGTCCACCTTGAAGGGGGTCTACCGATGATTCGTCTTATGATGCGGGGTCAAGAAGTGTAAGGAGGAAGCTCGTACCATTTGGTCTCATCAATTGTAAACTGCATCTGCTCGCGGTGCATACTGTAGTTAAACTAACGACGCTCTGGCGACTGATCAATGGCTAAGTCATTCTGTCTCTTATTCATCATTATCATCCTCCTGCCCTTGTCCTACTCTAAGTGGGATCGGCACAACATGCTATAAACATGTTGTCATATGATTTGGCTTTTCCGTCAGTTTCTGTTAGTTGCCTTATTCGGTTCATATCTGACACATATTTCACAATTTTCTCAGGTTTCTGATAGGCTTATTCAGCGCTTAAAGTCCCTAATAAGTTAACAGGGATATCATGTGGCTGTTATTTTGTTTATCTGTTGGATAGCAAATACCTCTTTTAAAATGGCTGCGATTATTTTTATTTATTCACTTTTTAGAGTCTCTTTTTAGAGACATTTATCTGCTACTTAGTTTATTTGTCGGTTAACTATCCGACACCTTATCAGTAACTTGTGAAAAGGCTCTTAGTAATTATAATATAAGAACAAATGTTTCTATAGATATTCGCACTTAACGAGACCAAAGCGATCTCAATTAACTTTTAATTTTTTGCGTGCAATACATGTGAAATAGGATCGGATCTTCGTGCGTAACCCGCGCAACAAATGAACTTTCTTTGTGATGTGTTTATAATTCAAGAACCACACCACACAGCCACTTGTGTTGTTTGTCAAATGACAACGGATGTAAATGAGCTCTCCACCGCAATCACGCAACATGCTATGTAATCTACACGTTATCCTGTCAGTAGCAGTTTGTGCAAACAACGCGAGAAATTAAGCCCCAGTCGTATAATCAATGTAATTAATAGAAATGCACGAATTAGACGCTGTTAGTGTCTTGTAAATCTAAATAATTGGGTTTGGCTTCTCGAACTAAATCGCGTAAACTTCACCACAATGACTTTTATGGATTTCTTCTTCATCCACGTTCAAAGCTGGACACAGGTCTCTTCAAACCACTCGATCTTCTGCCCCTTGGATTATAGGGTTCTCCACGACCCTTTTTAGGTTAGTCCACCTCGTAGAGGATCTACCAACGCTGCGCTTGCGGTCCGAGGTTGCCGTGCCAACACCTGAACTCCAACGTCCATCGGTTCTCCGCACTATGTGCCCCACACATATCTCCAGCGTCAAGTAACAAAGAGCTACATCAGTGACTTAGGTTCGTCTTCAGATTTCATCAATTCTGATCTTGTCATACACCAAGCATAGCTCGGTTCCTCAGATGATTGCCGTGTGGTAACCGACTGAACAGAATAGACCATCCTCATTATCTTACTGAGGTGTCGTAAAAGGCAACTAAGTTAATAAGTTGACGTCAGGCAGGTGGCCAGTCGCTAAATAGCCGAATAATTATACAACACGGTTAATACATTTTGTACCGACCTCACTTAGTGTGGGATAAGGGCAGACGAATAAGAATGATGAGGTATTATGTCAAGATATGTCTTGAGAGTTGGTATTCTTAAGTATAGTTGCAATTTTTATGAAATCTTTTTAATGGATATTTACAATTCATCACTTGTTCTATGGTTAAGGACATTTAACACTTTGTTACCTTTATTCTCAAAAGTGTTTAATTTATTTTGCTTTGGTTTTGCAAAAGTGTACCAAATAATATTTACATTGTTTGTCATATAAAGAACGTAAATTTAATCTCCGCAGTATAATTCGCAATCACGCAATCCGTTATATGATCTTCACGTAGTTATCCCTGTCAGTAACAGAAACGCAAGCACAAGCGTGAAATTAAACCGCAGTGATACTGTTGTGAATTACCATGATTAATATTAGCACATACGTTGTCAGTTCTAAGTTTTTGAGGTTGTGACGATCTCGACCCCACATGCATATATCGTTAGAGTTATGTACTGAATTGGTAATATGTTAAGGAAGGTATATAAATAAAAATACTTGTTTGTCATTTAATATGGTTTTTCGTAATGAGTATTTGATACTCGTTACATATATGTACATTTTTCATTAAAATATTTTTATCAAAATTTTCCCATACATTTTCAATTTTCCACACTTAGTGCCGAACGTCACGCCGGCAGTCTGACATAGGGAGTGGATGACTGGCGGACATTGCCGGGAGCAGTCGCGGCCTGGTACCGCGAGCCGAAGGCTTACGTTTACATGTACTTGGGGCGATACATGGTAGCGCTATGATCCCTAAACTATTTTTCAAAGCTTCGGCTTGTCTAAACTGTGTGGTGAGAGACTTCGGTCTATTAGCTCACTAATAAAATGTAATTTTATTACATGTGACAAATTATATATTATTCTCCAACACTTTATAGTGTGAAATGGTTAAAGCTTCGGCTTGGCATAACGGTGTGGTGAGAGACTTTGGTCTTGAGGGACTTCGGTCTCCTAGCTCACTAAACAAATAAAATGTAATTTCATTACATGTGACAAATTTATTATTATTCTCGAACGATATAGTGCCTGAGTATAACTTGGTGAGGGTGACTTCGCTGAGTGGTGCTGGGCGCTATACCGAACAGTCTGGTGAGTACTGGTGTCGGATTGATGGTTTCAGGCCTGCAATGATTTCGGTTGTTGTAGTGTAGCCTCGCCTCGATCTGCTCCAGGCTGTGAATATCAGGATGGGTTTCCATCTTGGTACAGAGCAGCCAGAGCTACTTGGCGAGTTTTGGGTGATACGGATTGGATTTTAGGCCGGTATTGATCTTCGATCTTTACTGTGTAGCCTTGTTTGATCTTTGGACGCCTAGGACTCTAAAAGTAAACTGTTCAAAGCTTCGCACGGAGTCTTGCGGGGTAACCTGCACTAGCCGTGTTATAGTCCTTCTCAAGGCTTCCCAATAGCTATAAACAAACGTTGACGACATTATAGCATGTCGTAGGGCCGCTGGTCGGGTCTTTATTAACAAGATTGCGGACTAGCTTTAGAAAGTGTTGCCTGCCCAAAACTCTATCTTACGTAGCTTGCTACGCGTAACAACTATATAAATAACTAATTCTTATATGCCGATCGTGGAATCAGCCAAAAGGACGCATTGAAGGCGTGCGTTAGTGATGGATACGTCACATTATAAACATACATATTTAGCACAATAGTGCTAGCACTACAAACATATATTATTGAATTATCAACACATAATGCGAGCGCTTTGCGTTCTTAACTCTTTGGAGTAAACATTTGCCACTTCGCGTGGTAAGAAGCAACACAAAATCTGCTATTACGTGATCTCTGCGGAGTCATATGCAAATCTTCGATATCTGCCACTTCGTGTGGTAGCAACGACTACAACTTTACTGTTATGTGATATCCGAGGAGTCATGTACAGTATTAGCTTTATGCTATTATATATTCCACTATATGTGGTTACAACGACGAATGCGGCACGCACCGCTTGAAATGCTTGCTATTGGCAAGATGCGCTGTCTTATTATAAGAATTGGATATTTATATCAACAAAATCAGGCTTTGTGCCTCATCGACACAATTATGGCTAACGCCAACTCACCACAGCTACGGCTGAAATGATATTTGGACCTAGGTCCTAGCACTGCGACCGTGCACTTGTGCCTTATCTTGGACTACGGTCCTCACCTGGGACTACGGTCCTTATTTAATTACCCTAAATCTCTTTAAGAGCATTGACGGGTGTTTATACAACATTATATAAATAACGTGGCTCGAGGGCGCAGGCACACTATAAATTGCATACCTTAACCCTGCGGGGGGGGGCTCATATCCTATGGACGGAGCTCACCGTTGGTAGCGGGTGCGGAGGAAGGATGTAATTGATGGGAGAGAGATACCACATCGCTAAACTTCTCTACGGAGTTGTTTAAGGGCTAGGTATTAAGATCGAGTGAGAAATCTTTCTGTTGGCTATAACATTTCCAATTTATATATTAATATCTTTGAACTTCCCATTCGGAATGGTTTAAAGTACGATCTGATGATCGAGCGATCCTTCTGTTGGCTTTGAAAAGTCTTATTCCGTTTATATTGACATCGTTTTACGTCCCATATTGATGGCAAACAAATATACAGTAATTATAATATATATAAACTAAAACCTTTCTGATGGCTATATCTATGAAGTAATAACATAAGAGACATTCAACCTTCTGAATGTCTTGCATTTTTTTATCAAATTTTATAGAAACCCGTTCGTGTATTAGCTATATTGGAACCTGTTCGTGCAATGAATATGTATCTATTGGACATATAGGAAACTGTTCGTGTAATTAACATATGTATTGAATATATAACCTGTTCATGTATCGTACACTTATATTAAATAAATTATATTAATTTAAGCTTGCTTTACGCCTCTAATCTGATGAATCTGTGGTCTCTGACGCTCTAAAAGAATTTGAGTTATTACATACACAACGTAACATGGGTCCTAACCAACTAGCCGAATCACGAGCCAATTATATTTTAAAGTGCTAGCGCACTAGCGCTGGTTTTATGTAGTTTGGAGGTAGAGCGCGAGCGCTCTACCCCATTCTAAATATTTAATTTATTTAAATGTATTGAAATTTGAGAAGTGGAGATTTGAGTGTGAGGGGAGATCGTTACAAGGTCAAACGATGAATGAGTATTTGCGTAATTGTAATTATACTTAACTTCACGAAAACTATATTTTGAATGATTTATAGAAGCAGGCGTTACTTTGCGGAAATCCATAGTACAGAAGTTACATTAAAATTCCTTACTTTTCGTCAGATTTAATATGGAGTTGTGATTTTTGCTTCACTCGTACGAAGAATCGTCGTAAAAATACCAAAGACAAAACGATTCAAAGGAATTAGTGTTTGCCTTTCATTCGTTGTATTTTTTTAATAAAGCTTTACTGCGTCCATTTCTACAACTTATTATTTTCTTGAATGGTAAGAAGCTTAGTTTGGACCTCTCTTCTATTCTAAACAGAAAATTTACAGTATTTAAGAATAATCTATAAAGTGACTAATAATTAGTAGATTTATAAAGTCGTTAGTGATTTATAACCAAATGACTTATAATATTATATATTGAAACCGGCTTTAAGAAATAAATTCATAAAAATGTGATTATAAACTTAGAGATTATTATTTTAAAATTATTTCTATTCAAGTTTATTAATTTTCCATTTATCCATAAAAATATTAACCATCTTACTTAATGGAAAACGATGATAGTAAAGCAAGCAAGCTTATGACATTTCCTACTTTGTCTAGTATATACATCACCTATCGTTTTTAATTCTTTATATTTTTATGTCCAAAATTTATGTTGCTGGAAATAAAAATGGTAATACATCTGTCTCAATTTAGATTGTCCGTCCAAAAATTTCTACTGAGTATTATTTTCCGGAGAGTGCCGCCGATATAATAAAAGTTGATAACACTCTGGATGGATATTACGATGTCAAATATAACCCTGGCCATTAAATTTCATTGGAAAAGTTTGAAAATATCATTGAATTGATGGGATCAGTAATTTCCCCTGAGTGTGTAATTTATTCCTTCCAAAATGTTAAAGCATTTGTCTACTCGCTGCTTGCCTGATTAATATATCACAATATATTCAAATTTGTTACTTTTATTTTAGTTTTTGAGGATTATTAACAAGACATCATTCCAATTTCACTAAAACTCTTTTTAAATGATTAAAATTGTAGGTCTATATTAAAATAAAATATAGGTATATAGCCTTTTTTTTCCGTGGAGAGGAAAAATCCAGCTCACATACCGCTCAGCATTACTTTATGCGGGCCCGTAGGTATATAAGCTGTGGTAGCCCAACGGTGACGATTTTCGGTGAAGGTAAACATCGTGAGCAAGCCTGCATATCTCTAGAGAATTCTGGGGATATATGTAACCTACCAATCCTCATTCTAGCAGCGTGGTAGGTCTTAAGGTCTCTTAGGTTGGAGAGAAGGGTTGGAGCCTTCTGTCCAAAAACAGAGAGAGTAGGCCCAGCAGTGCCCAGCCCTGTGTTATGTAACAGGCCGTTATTCTAATTATAGGTCACTACACCATACAAAAAGGACGCTTCCAAATTTTTAAATTACACTGCATAAAAATACGTTACATAACGAACAAGTTCAAATTCACAAATATATTGATAATTTAATTAGTACGGTCATACATTGAAAAATGAATAATACAAAAAACCTATTAATACTATAAATAAAGATTGTTTGTTTTGTCCGCTGTAAGAATCAAACGGCTTAAAGGATTTATATGAATTTTTTCAAACATATTTATAAACAAAAACTAACAATAACCTATAAACACAACGGCTTCTTTTTATCCCGGGATAATCCACGCTCCCAGAGGAAAATAAAAATATGTTATTTTTTAAACTTGGTTTCTAAATCCGAATCATTTTTCTATTTTCTCTAGTAGACTATCCATAATAACTTATAATACGATTTTTTTAATGCGATAATCTGTTAATTAGTCTTTTACGTTTACTTCGTAGGAGCAATGTTAAGGATAAAATAAAACGCTTATATACCGGGACAATTTGTACGACAAAAATATTCCCGTTTCTCTTCTAAAATAGAGGAAAATAGTACATCATTGCGGGTATTTTAACAAGATAGGTGCAGTGGGTACACATATTATATCATATATTCTAAAGAATATTCATGTAACGTTCATGACTCTAAAGAAAACACGCTGCGTAGTTGCTTCGCTGGATTGAATATGATGAATAATTCAAGAGGTAATTTTGTTTCCTCGTCAGCTTCAACATTAAGGCTTTTGAGTGTTTGTGCATATTCATTTGAATGAACTTAAATTTTTACCTCCGCATATAAAAAAAAATTGTGAACAAAATATAAGTTCTCTGTAAAACTGAATTTAAAAACTCCTGATAAGAATTTGCCGGCATGTATTTCATCCCTAGATAAAAAATAGACTTACACAAACAGACATAAAATACAAAAGTGATAGCAAAATTATCACTACATATTATAAAACAAAGTCGCATTCTTTGTCCATATTTCCCTATGTACGCATAAAACTTTAAAAGTACGCAATAGATTTTGATGTAGTTTTTTCTTACTTTTTACGAAAAATAATGCCTTATTTTTGAAGCAATTTTTATACAGTACAGCATTAATCCTTATCCAATTAAGTACCTTAAATAAATAGTTGATTTAATATAGATCAATATGACCGTTTACAGCATGTAATTTAAGTGAACATTTTTGGAGATATTACAGATTTCAAATGTCGTGAGGACGCCGCGCTTCGCCCTATAACACTTCGACTTTAAAAACTATGTCGCTCTTTCAAGAGTTTGTTTAAAGACATTCTGTAATTAATTGTAAAAATAAAATACATAGGGAAAAATGAAAAAATAAATACGCAAATATGTACTTTATGAATTTAGATATTGAAAGATAGCAGGAAATCTTCTTGGAATAGGGAGAGGGAAATTGTTTTTCTCCAAATTTAGCTCTTGCGGGCCACGGGCAGTAATCAATAAATCAAAACTACTGGATCGATTTTAATTATTTTTTTTCACTGAGTGATATGGGCTATATATTTTATACACGGCAGGGGCAGGCCGCTAGTTTTACTATAATACGCGGTGAAATAAAATACAAAATATATGTAATGCTAAATGTAGAATGGACAATCCGTTATCATACCCATACTTAAATACTTATGATGGCGCGTACGAAGTCGCAGATACTAATATATTGTATATATGACAAAAGTAATTTAAAACAAAAAAAATAGATATCACATCTATTTCAAATATACAAAGAAAATCAAATTTTAAAAGTGTTAGTATATTGTCATTTGAATTCGTCGGAACTACAAAAAGCGACATCTTTTCTTACAAATATTATGAAGAAAAGTAGTTGTGAGGTTGTCTAGACTTTTTATTTTGTGATTGCGACGTAAGAAAATGTGTTAAGCCGTCAAGGACACCAGACTCTTCCATACTTCTTAACACACACCTTTTCCAAAAATTGTGACGGATGGTGATTCAAGCGCAGTCAGAAAAAGAAGAAGAGAGTCAGAATGTTTCCTAAATAAAGTTTCCTAAAAAGAGAATGCAGAAGTAAAGAGGAAAGAAATCCAACAAACAAAACTAACGCTTCATAGCTTTTTTCAGAGGGAATTCGAACAAGTTTAATATTTTAGTATTCCAACAGCCTTTTTGTGCGGATTAACCACCATTTACAAAGCGTAGCCGACATTGCAAGAATATTTTTCATATATTCATTTTTTGATATTCGTGTTTCGGACGCTGCTGTTTTTTGTTTTTGCTGCGGTAATTCGATATATTTTCTACCACTATCTTATTTGAGCTTTTCTCTCAGTATCAGAATTACCAGACTAAGCACGAACCGAACCAATAAGATTAGAGTAAGAAATAATGATAAAATCACTTTTATCTATCTTTCTTTCTCCTGCCCTTATCCCTCCTAAGTGGAATCTTTACAACATGTTGCTTGCTCTTCCATTCTTTTCTATCATTCGTTAGCTCTAGCGCTACTTATATGCATGTCACACTTCAAAGAATCCAATCATATCTTTTTAGGCCCCCTCTAGTTTATCCATATTCATAATTAATATTCCCTTGGTTACATGAATTTCGTCTCTCATCGTTACATGTCCATAACATCACAATCTTGCAACTCTCGTTTTTTGTATAATGGGCGCAACTTTCAGACTTCCCCTAATATGCTCATAATTTATCTATACCTTTCGTATTTGTCACACCACACATCTACCTTAACATTCTCTTCTCGTTTACATGTACTCTTCTTTAATCCGTCTTTTTTGTTGCGCAACATTCTGATCCATACATACTTACTTTTGTCGTCTTTACTTTTGAGTCCCCAAGCACAATCTTATCTAAGTTTGAGGACGCTTGTCGGTCTTGCTCGTGCTCCTGGTATGGACTATTCCACCCATTTTTCCATTTTGGGACATAGGTTTTACTGTCCCAAGTCAATTTTAGTTAAATGTAATTAGGTTACGATGGGGCTGACATGTATCTGCAGATACTAAAGTCCCTTAAAAATAAAGATTTAAAAAAAAAAAAAAAGTCAAGCACAATTGTCGCCAGACTAAGTGCGCTCATGCTATACGGTCTAACCTTTTATTTTTACCGTATTTAATTAATATAGGCTTACCAGTTGAGCTTAATAATTAAATTGTCTGTTTATTTTGTGCCTGTATAATTTTTACCTATAATACTTTTCATAATGCTTATTGCGGGATCGCGTGCCTATAGCCATGTCACGGCTTATTTATTGCGATATGAAATCCTTAAACTGTTTGCAACGTATTAAACTGACGGCACGCCATTTAGAGTTCAACTGTTGGCTTTTTTTAAATATTTGACATAAGAAATTGTTGGGGAAAACCCTCGTGTGCTATTTACAAGTTTTATAGCATTCTTAAGAGGTTTCAGCACGTAATCATTGTAAGTTTAATAATAGCAAAATATCAAATCTAAAAAGAATAATTTTATTTTATTTTTAAGTGTGTTCGAGTAAAGTACTAGAATATAATATTTAACGAATCATCATCATTCTTTCTCTTGTCCTTATCTGGCTCTACCTGACGTCAACTTAGTCGTCTTTACGACACCTTGATAAGAAAGAGTATCGTCTATTCTACTCAGCCGGATACCACACGACGGGTCAACTGACCTTAGTCGCCTTTTACGACACCTCGGTAAGAAAGGGGGTGGTCTATTCTACTCAACAGGATACCACACTTACTAAATTTGATCCAAATTAAATATTCCTATTTAATTAAAAAATTTAGCACAGTCTAAAGATTTCGTTCGACTCATAATTATTGTATGTGAAGATTGGTATTTAACATAAACTAAGTTGTATAATTGTTTGAACGTGCTAATCTCAGGAACTACTGCACCGATTTGAAAAATTATTTGAGTTTAAAGTAGTCCATTTATTTTTGAAGGCTATATATAGACTATATATCATCACGCTAAGATGAATAGGAGAGGAGCAGCAATGAAAAATATTGCAAAAACGGCAAAATTTTAAGCTTTCCTTGGATGCACTAAGTAAGCGGTGAAAGTTATTCAAAAATCTCATATAATTAACTCACGATAACTACTTATATGTTAAAAATTTCAATTTGGAAAAAAAATTGTGACACTGTTTACCACGCGGGCAAAGCTGCTGGCCCAGCTAGTTATGTATAAATATGTAATTAATAAGGTAAAACCTTCTAATTTAGGGCGTCACTAATTTCCACCCTTGCGTGCCGAAAATGTGTTCAATCTATAACTACCGTGGAAAAATGTAACGGTTAATGAACTGATGTCATTAGGGCCAACCCCACGTTGTATTTCATATTTAAACTGATGGGTGAAATTCACGATGCGATAAAATATTTATATACATAAAAAATATATATGTCGTGTCTGTCATGTCGTGACGGCTTATGGATAAAATACATGACCCTTTTCAAAAGTTGGCGCATTATAATACTAGTTTTCGTTCAGAAAATAAGGTATCTTGGTGCGCATATATCTCCAAGGAGAGTAAAAGCTCTTTTGCAGTAGAATACTATAGGCAATTATTTTATGCTGCTTTATTTCCTTTTAATATTTTACAGTTATGTTCGTAAGCCATATCTGCCACAGAATAATTTATAGTGATATTTGCTTTGATAATTTCATCAGGTGTTGATGTTAGAAAATAGACGTCACGATTTCTGATTGGTGATAAGATATATTAAAACCGATTCATATCATCATCATCATCATCCTGCCCTTATCCCACTCTAAGTGGGGTCGCCACAACATGTTATAAACATGCTATCACATGATTTGGCTGCGTTTTTACGACCGGCCGCCTGCCTGACGTCAACTTACCTAAGTCGTATTTTACGACACCTCGGTAAGAAAGAGGGTGGTCTATTCTACTAAACCGGATACCACACGGTGGGTCAACTTACCTTAGTCGCCTTTTACGACACCTCGATAAGAAATGAGGGTGGTACTATTCTATTTAGCCGGATACCACATGGCGTATTAAAACCGATTCATATATTGAACCGATATCTATACTAATATATAAATTGAAGCGTTTGATTGTTTGAACGCGCTAATCTTAACAACTACTGGTTCGGTTTGAGAAATTCTTTTAGTGTAACTCAGACTAAAAGAATTTTCCAAATTCAAATCGAGGGTCAACAAGAGAGCCAAAATTTTAAAGGTTTTCTTGCGTGTGGAAAGTGAATGTTGAAAGTTATTAAAAAATCTCTTATTTTATGATAAAGTATCTTATATTATTATAAGAGATTTTTTAATAACTTTCAACATTTACTTGTCTTGCTTACTACTTTTGATAACTACTATCAAAATTTCAATTCGGGAAAAAATTTAACACGCTGATTTCCATGCGAGCGAAACTTCTGGCATCCTAGTCCTACTTCCCACTAATACTATAAATGCTTAAGTTTGTGAGTAGGGATGTATGTTTGTTACTGTTTCACGGCGAATCCGCTGGACCAGTAGGTATCGATGAAATTTAGCACAAAAAATCTTCATGCACTGGAATAACATATAGGCTATAGAAATCCTGTTAATTCTAGAGGAATAGGATGACATTGAAAAGCGCCATCTCTTATCAACCTATCACGTGACAACAGTTTACGCGAACGAAGTCGCGGGTGAAAAGTTATATGAAATTGAACATAAGGTGATTAGAGAAAAAAAATTGCCAACAATTTATCTGTCTCTCGGTATAAAAATGGGATTCTAATGATTAGAACATGTTTATTCCAGCGTAAGATGAATGCGAGTATTAACAGAACAAATTTTAATGTCAATGGCTGCTGCGTATAATTTCTAAATACGACTCTATACTGGTGATCTAAAATTCAATATGGACGGGTTGTACCACACGTATTCAAATTTACGTTATGCATACTAAAATAATTTCATAACAAGTTTATTTGTGTTAATGAAGCTATATACAATTGGAATATAGAATCAAAATACATTTTCGTATGCACTGATATTTTGTAGTTCATGAATAATTTGTTTTCCTCCTTTTAACCTAAGGTTTAAAAAAGAGTACATTGGTGATCGAGCTTCGCTGGGTAATTTTTTACAAAAAAAAAAAATGGGTAGGTGGCGCTTGATCCTAGGTATTTTTTTCTAGAACCCGCCCGTTCCCCATATAAGCTACGCTGACTTGGCAAAGCACGGCAAAAATAGTGTTTATATGCAATGTAAATGTTAGTATTTTTTAAGACCCAAGAACAGGGATAATACGGATTTTTTTTACATAAAACCTAGCTAGATTGATTATTCTCCCCCAAAAACACGTACATGCTGAATTTCAGGAAAAACATTCGAGCCGTTTACGAGATTCCGAAAAATAATTTATATATATACTAGCTCAAGGTTTAAAAAACTTTAAATTCAAGGTTTATTTAGATAAGTACAGCGCACGAGTTTTTTAGTTTTTATAGTTTAAACGTCTTACTACAGAAAAGTCGTCATCTTTCTCATGTCCTGATTCCACGCTGAATGGGGTCGACACAACAAGTTTATCGATTTCATTTTCTCTTATTATTTTTTCAGCTCTGGTGCTATTCCATTTATATACATACATACTAGTATACTATAAACTTTCTAGTATACTATAATACTATAAACTACTAGTATACTATAAACTTTCTAGTCATATATAATATAAAAGTACATTATTTTACATCAAACCTTACGTTGTTATCAAATTTACTTTAATCTGACAACAACAATAATAACAAAGAAATATGATTACAAAGTAATATGTGACTGAATACTTGATTGAGCTGCCTATTGTTTCATTAAAATAGTAAAATTTTCCCTTGACCTAAATAGATATTTAATAAGTCTGTATTAATATGAAAATCATAATTATACACCTTCAAAATAAATTGGGCGCATCAATGTTCACCCCAAAATGATTCAGATTTTTGTACTCGTGATCTCATAATCCAACTTTTGATTGTAAATAAAACCGGCGGTTCGCCAGCCCTGGAGCTATCGCTGAACCCTCATAGCGTACCTGTTGCAAAACTTTCGATTAAATAGTCATATCTCAACTCCAAAATCAATGTAAATTAAACTTTATATTCTATAAAAAAGGAGTTAATTTCGATTCAATGAAATTCCAAACGTGTTATGTATGATAAAATATTGATCCATCTGTTTAGGTAATGTTCAAGTCCACCTGGGAATTAACCCGTATTTCAGTGAGTTTTAAACGAAACAATTAATTATTTGTGTTCATAGTTTACAATTTGGTCCATTTAATATTTAAGTGGAAATTCTCATTAAAATAATTGTTCTTAAGCAAAACGAAATGCAAATTGATTGATTTGGTTTGCGTAAAACGTAAATATTTATAATTATTGGTTGTATATTAAAATTCTAAGATTAAAACTACAAACATGGACATATCAAACATAGATTAATTATAAAAAAATTCGATGTCACATCTTGTCCTACGAGTATCCATTAGATCTCTGCGATCTGTTTGATGGAGTTTGCCTAAGGGTGGCTTAATCACTGCGTGTTTCGATGAGAAATCGTCGTAGCGACAATTTTAAATCCCCGAGGTACGTACCCCGCCCATTTACTTTAGCTTTGGACTTCTTAAAAAAGGTTTTATATCTCTCTGTGGCACATTTTTTAGCTTCACAGTTTTTAATGTATTTATTTCACATATATTATTTTAGATTTACTTATATAAGCAGCGGTGACAAGAGGGCTGGCTCCTTTTTCGCACAAAGAATCAGCTTAGCGATTCAGTGCAGAAACGCTGCCAGCATTCTTGGGACCATTTGACGTGGGCATGATTTGTATAGTCCCAGCGTGTAGGTAATTTAAGATAGATATAACTTGTACATTTTATTCTGGAAATAAAATAAAAAAAGCAGTCTGATGTTTCTATAATGATGTTAAATTTAATTTTGTACACACAGTCAGATATGATTTGTATTTGTTCAAAATATTGAACTTTGATGTTAAAAATGTTGGTAAAACAATTTTTTTGACGCAAAAATGGGCTAAAATTTGCCTTTCGGATTACACGTACTCAGTAAGCTTTGGCTCGAAAACTGTAAATGGCTTTTCACTGTCACGAGGCGCAATTCCACTTAAATTTATAGTAAAGCCGATAAATAAAACTCGTCTGAAAAATTACTACAATTTTACTGCTATGCACTTTTATCTTGTCGTTGCAAATACATATGAATTTATTTTTATCAGAATAACATTTTTTCTATAGGCTGCATTGAAAAATAACTGTAAAGAGAAATAGTGAATGGTGAACAATAGTATGTTTCTTTCTATAGAAATCTATAATTGTCTGACCTATTCTCTCCGTTAGCGTCGACCTTGGCTGTTTAATTTCTGTGATAGAACTTTATAGGTTTGAACGCATCCTATCTGGATCTTGGTCATTAGCATCCTAATCATCACGTTTTCTGAGAAGGACTGAAGAAATCATCTTTTATAATTTTATACTTAAACCTCATAGTTCCAACTCGCTGATTGTCCCGAATAGAAACATAACGAGGATTAAACTCATCCCAACTGGATCTTGACCAGTAGCAACCATCTTAATCATTGCGTTTTCTGAAAAGGCCTGAAGGCCTCTTGCGCCATACCTTCCACCTCTTTCGTCTGTGACATTAGATCTGTCCGCGTAAAGGGTGTTTAATTCTAGTTTTCAACTTTATATTAAAAAAAAATCATATATGAAATTCGAAGCATGTCCACACATATTTAACGGCTTAAATAAGTTTAAGTTACTCCATTGAACCTTTACTGATTGGCACGGCAGTACTAGTTAGTCGGCTAGTTGCTTCCTTGGGATTGTAAAAACAACAAACTTTGTTTGAAGTATTTTTGCAGAACTAGGGTCAATATCATAAAACGTAGTTATTAAAATTAATGAACTTGATCTAATGAGCACCGCGAGTATCAAGAAAGATCCAATTCCACAGTACTCGTAAATGCTTAGTGATCTATAGAAAACTATGCGAGCAAGGTCTTCATCTATTTTCTAAGAAGATAATATAAAAAAGTATACAGTATGCTCATAATATTTCTTAAAAGTATCTCTTATTGCTAAGGAAATAAGAATCACAAGTATAAACACAAAGCTGCATTTCACTGCCGTAAACAAACTTAGTTGATTTATGTTGAAGCGCGCAGTCCCATTGATCCCGCGAGGCTATTTGGTCGGTAAATAGTGGCATGATGCCTGACTTTGACATACAACAGAAGACCTTCTTGAAAACTGAAATACTAATATTATGTTATGAAATCTGTATATTTCTGGGACTGACTGACTGGTCTGTGTAATGGGGAACCACGATGTAGATTTACTATGAGATATATGATACACTTGAAGTAAATAAGGCACTAAGTACCTAAAAATTAAAATTCGAACTAAGTATGCAATTTGGTTCTAAAAGCCTTTTAGACTTTTAGACTTTCTATGAGGCAAAAATTTTGAGGTTGTGGAATTTTGATTGAACTAATTCATTAAGAAAGTGGGGTGAAATAACGAGAGTCAGTGATGAAGATTAGCTATCCTTTTGATCGATGGGCGTTTTATTGGTATAAATAAAGGCAGTGATGGATTTAAACTTGATGCCGCCCTAGGCCCTGCAGTATCAGCCGTCCTTATTGTTAAAATAAATTTTATTAATTTTAGTCCTAGATTTGGTACACGGAAAAAATATAAATTATAATTTTAGTCAGTTTCTTATTCAGTTTCTTAGACTAGTTGAGCTCTAATGCATTAAGTCTGTCTCGACCATACTTGCACGTAAATTGGGCTTTACCTCTTTTCAAAGTAGAAAGAGATCTTTCTCCCGAACAATTTGTAGCCGGAATATTCAAGAAAATGCGTAAAGCATTGTCCACATTTTGGCAACCATCTCGAGAACTCAATGCTTGAAATTCATTGCATATTTAAATAATCGAATTATCGTAATAATATTATCACTACATATTATAAAACAAAGTCCCTATATCCCTATGTACACATAAAACTTTAAAATACGCAACAGATTTTGATGCGGTTTTTTTTAATAGATAGAGTGATTCACGAGGAAGGTTTGTATGTATAATTACATTAAATACGGAGTAGAGAAATACTGTAGTTTTTCAGGTTTCTGTAAATAATTACATTTTTTTCCGCTTACATTGCAAACCCTACGAGATTTATCAAAATGATGTACTAAGTATTTGTACACCTTGAAAAGGTCTACAGAAAAGTCCGCAATGGTATATGTCTATCTCTTATGGATAACCCACAATAGCATTTTTTGTCATTTACTTTTTACGAAAAATAATGCCTTATTTTTGAAGCAATTTTTATACAATACAGCATTAATCCTTATCCAATTAAGTACCTTAAATAAATAGTTGATTTAATATAGATCAATATGGCCCTTTACAGCATGTAATTTAAGTGAACATTTTCGGAGATATTACAGATTTAAAATGCCGTGAGGACGCCGCACTTCGCCCTATAACACTTCGACTTTAGCAGCTACGTCCCTCTTTCAAGAGTTTGTTTAAAGACATTCTGTAATTAATTGTTAAAAATAAAATACATAGGGAAAATTTAAAAGTAAATAAGTAAAAATGTACTATATGAATTTAGATATTGAAAGATAGCAGGAAATCTTCTTGGTATAGGGAAAGGAAATTGTTTTTCTCCAATTTTTAACGCTTGCGGGCCACGGGCAGTAATGAATAAATCAAAACTACTAGATCGATTTTAACCATTTTTTTTACACTGACTGACATGGGATATATATTGTATACCCGTGCGAAGCAGGGGCAGGCCGCTAGTTAGGTATATATTCTACAGAATTTTATAAAAGTTAATTTGAACTCATTATCAAAGAAGACCTTCTATAATTTTTTTGTCTCTAAAATTTTAGCATTTAAAAAAGTTTACCGCCCTTCACACAGGTCTAAGGACCCTAAGCATAAATTCGTCTCTGATTGGGTCATAAAGCAATTTCTATACTAGATATGTTGTGTCAATAATTTTGATTTCATTAAACGGTTGCTAGTTGGTTGCTAGAGCTGACGAAGAAAAGTAACCATGGAGTGACTTGTTAAGATGAATTCCTTTTGAAAACTTCGAAATCGAATTTTTTCGAAAATATCACAGGCTATCTTTATTCCTTTTTCCAACGAAGTTCAATTTGCTCGTTGATGCACTTTTAAGAAGTCACGCAAAGGTTAATGTAAAAGAAAATTAGGTAAAATTGAAAATTCATGTCAATAGTCACATAAAACAACATGAAGCTAGCTCATAACCGTATTCAGAACATAAAAAGAGGAAAGAGTGATAAAATGAGTGAAAATAACAGGCTTGTTTTGTCTCAGTAATAACCTTATTTATGGCGTCACGTGTTTACGAGTCACATGAGAAATATTTACATACATAGAAAAGTTTTTACGAACTAGAAGTTTAGAAGGTATCTTATATAATGTGTCTTCAAAGCAAGACACGTTATATAAGATGGTATCCGGCTGAGTAGAATAGACCACCCTCATTATTACCGAGGTGTTGTAAAAGGTGACTAAGGTAAGTCTACACGGTGTGTTGTATCTGGTTAAGAAAAATAGACCATCCTAATTTCTTATCCAGGTGTTCTAAAAGTAGACTAAGGTAAGGTGACCCACGATGTGATATCCTGTTGAGTAGAATAGACCACACTCTTTCTTACCGATGTTTCGTAAAAGAAACTAAAATAAGTTGGCGTCAGGTAGGCGGCCGGTCGTAGCCAAATCATGTGACAACATGTTTATAACATATTGTACCGACTCTAATTAGAGTAGGATAAGGGCAGGAGAATGATATCTTCAAAGCAAGCATCTTCTAGGAAACTGCGCTCCATCAACCATAGACTATCATTATATCATAGCTTACAATCACGTAAGATTGCTGTTAATAGCACGCCTATTAAACAATAAAAAAAGAATATAACACTAAGCTGCAAATAGGAAATTTTTTAAGAAGCGGTTTTGGAAGGTTTATTACTGTACGTTTTATTATTAAGGAATGAGATTGTGATAAAATTAAATCACTCTTCTAAATGAGTTAAATTATTTTAACGAAACATATAGCTTTGGTTAAGTGATAGTAAGAATTTTAATAAACAAGCATGAGAATTAATTTAATGACGGGTAAGCCAAAGCGGGTCTAAGTCGTTGTGTATTCAAATTAGATATTTGCCTTGATAACCGAGACAGCCAGCTTAACGAAGTAGGCCAGGCCTTGAAGAGAATATTATCTTTGTTAAATAATAACAGTACCCTTCGAGTAGTTTCTTGATATCTGTTTGAGTTTAAAAATAAATTATTTCGAATTCTCTTCTAGCCTGCTATAGCTGAAAGGTGGGAGACCGTGTGGCTTACTCTAGGGCAGTGTTTCCCGACCTTTTTTGGCCCATGCCCCACGTTAAAAACTATCTTGCCCCCCTAAGTAACATACATAAATTTTAATATGATCTTTGGTCCACTTAAAAAAAATAATAATAGGTTTTAGGAAGAAAAATTGCTATTTTCTAAAATTGACACCGAAATCTAGCATTGCACTTAATAAATTTTAATATTAATAATTGAATTATCCACTTAAAGAACATAAATAATAGGTTTTAGAAAGAAAAATTGCTTTTTTTGTTTAATTTGGCACCGAAATCTACCATAACACTTAAATGGCTCAGAGCGAAAGGCTTAAACTCGTGTCGCGTTTACTCCTTTATCATCAAATTGCCCCCCTGTGGGTCGCGGGCCCCATGTTGGGAAACACTGCTCTAGGGGGAAATGGGTTCAAACCCCATGACCAGGCATCAATGAGTTCTGTTGATACAAATATAGAGTCATAAAAAACGTTTCTCATGACCTCTTATAATTTATGAGGAAGACCTTTGTAGAACTTTGGCTTAACAGACCTTTTTGTGTACTTCAATATTCATACAATGGCCGCCATATAGCGCCGCCAACACTAACACTCCACACAAACACTACTAATCGTACTAATCGTAGAGATTGTGATAGTGAGTGTGTGTAGTGCTTGTGTGGAGTGTTGGGGTTGGTAGCTTCTTGTAGCACTTGTGGTGACTTGTCCTGTATGCATAGGATTTGTGACTGTTGCCTGATCCATACACTTAGCATTACATATATTCTCTTAACAAACGCGGATTACAGCAAAATAATTCTTTTGTACCTTGAGAACATGTTATTTAACAGTATTATTCAATATACTAGTAATAGGTAAAGTGGACGTGTAACATGCATACCATTATGTTAAAATGCTCGCTCCTCGAGTAGAAATGTCAAGATCGTGACTCTGCATATAATGTAGGCGACGACGATACAATTACTGTTCGAGCGAAGTACGACATGATCGTGTTTATCACCGAACCATTGGCTGTGAACGTTTATAAAAAAGTAAGTAGCGGCCTGTTACTATCCCACTGCTGAGAATGGGCCTATTCTCTCCGTTTTTGGAGAGTGGTATTGGAGCTAAGACCTACCACGCTACTCAAATACGAATTGGTAGGTTACATATATCTCCAGAATTCTCTAGAGATATGCAGGTTTCCACACGATGTTTTGCTTCACCGAAAAACGTGTGATAAATTACAATTATCAATTAGACACATAAGTTTTTAGCAGAAAAAACCTTTTGGTGTCTGCCCGGGCTTGAACCCGTGACCTCCTCGAAAGAGACGCATGGTGTTACCGCTGGGCTACCACAGCTTAATGTTCGTGAACGTGAACTTCGTGAACGTTTTTATCCCACTCAATTGATACAAATACGTATAAGGGCAAGGTCCCATTAGTACGTTGCATCGTTGCTGAGTCATTTTGCATAGGTATATTATTTGTATATACTAGCTGTGCCAGCTGGTTCGCCGCGTGGAAATCAGTGTCAATTTTTTTTCCAAATTGAAATTTAGAACATAAAAGTAGCTAAAGTGGGTTAATTATAAAAGATTTTTGAATAACTTTTACTGTTTTCTTATCGCAAGGAAAGCGTTAAATTTTGCCGTTTTCGCAAATTTTTTATTGGTGCTCCTGTCTTATTCATCTCAGCGTGATGTTATATATGGCCTTCCCCGATAACTGGACTATCTAACATTCAAAGAATTTTGCGAACAAACAAACAAACTTATCAGCTTTATATATTAGTAAAGATGACATGCATAATTAACATCGATGTTTCAGCCAATCAATCGACAAGGGGTGAAGCAGTAGGGAGCCTGATGTGCTGCAATGTCAGAGCTCTATTCCGACGTCGAACAGGTATGGCATACAATGCATTGTTCCGTTGCAACGACACGACGCAGCGCAACGCACTAATGAAACCTCGCCTTAAATTGCTGTTAATACATCACCATTTTATCACCACAATACTTGGTGCCGTAAGAGTTTACACCCATATCGCCCTATCCAAAGACTAAAGTCACATTTCCTATGTTATATATATGGGACATATAACTTTATTCTTCGGATAGGGCGATATGTAAACATCATTTCAAGAACGCGTACCAAGTGTTTCATCTCATCACTTTTTATCACCGCATCGTTTGGTGCCATGACAGTTTATTACATTTTAATATTTCTATAGATATGTGTGCTTAGTACGAGTTTTTTAACCTACTCGATGAAGTTAGCATAACGGCAATTTTTATGACGCTGTAACAGCAACATCTAGTGATCACTATTCCAGCGCCATACAAATATGCTTTTTGACGTGATATTCTACAAATAATTACCAAAATTCTTTAAAAGTCGGGTTGATTAGTATATTTTAATTTACTTTTTTTAATTCAATTTTTTTAATTAATATAAATATATTTTAAGATTAGTATAAATTTGTTTAGATAATGCTTGTTGGCTTTGCGATTTTGTTGTGGACTCTATCTCTTGATGATTCTTCGGTTTCGAGGCGAAATGATTATTGAGTTTGTGATAGTTAATATGCGTAGTGCTTGTGTATTGTGGTAGCGGTGGTGTAGGTTTGTGCATGTGTTTTTACGAATCCTGCTTGTATCAGGTATGAATAACGGATTGTCAACTTTACATTTAGCATTATATACATATATTTTCTATTTTACTTCATTGCGGATTATAGCAAAATAATTATATTATTACTTTTATCTTTAAAATCATTGCATCGTTGAATTATATGCAGTCATCAGGATTTGGAATCCCAATTAATCGTCATTATTCATAAATGCGTTCCGCGCGTTGTTTCTACACTGACCTTATATAAAGAAATCACTCAGTAGCTTTATATTTTCGAAGTAATTGAAACCAGTAATCGAAAGTCCACAGAACCATGCATTGTACCCCATCAACTGTTTTACTATCGAACGACTTGCCGTAAACTTTACATCCTTACGTGATCGACATTCCACTAACGCGTACATATACCCATTTCCATGACCACGGTAATTTTCTATATCGTCAATAAAATATTTACGACCGCAGGTGAATTGATGGAATCTTAAAAGCTAAGTTAATAATACCTTAGTCGTATATACAAGACGTGGCGCCATATACTACTGATATACATTTCACATAACTATTACAACTACTACACAAGAAAAAGTTACAGCACTCTGTAGAAATCAACATAAATTAAGTCGTCGTGTTACTATCCCACTGCTGAGAATAGGCCTCTTCTCTCCGTTTTTGTAGCCAATGTTTGAATGACCTACCACGCTGCTCCAGTGCGGATTGGTAGGTTACACATATCTCCAGAGGTTTCCTCACGATGTTTTCCTTCACGAAAAGATATATACGAGTCTAATTAAATAAAAGCTTTTAATTATACATATATCTTTCTGTAGAAAGAAATATACAATTTAAGACCATAGAAATTAAATAAATGCTTTGACTTGAGAATCCTTTCAGCTTCATTCAGGATTCTCTTACAATTATCTACTCTAAGTGGGGTTTGTCGATTTGAAACACCAAAACTTTTGATAGTATCTCTAAATTAACATGATTTGCAAATAAAAATCAATCTTGCATCCATGTTTTATAGTCTCATGAATCATAGAGTCAAGCAAACGGCGCTTCGTAAAAACCAAAATAGACCCAAATGGCTTTCGTTAACGTACTGTTCATTGCGTTTTATTTCACGTCCAATAACCGTTTGTAATTTTATTGTGGGTTTATTTGTGGTTGCATACCGCACTATGTAATTTTTTTTATACAACCAATTTTATTACTAAGTAGGTACTAAGTACGATAAACCTAACGTAATCCGGTATTATAAAAACGGAAAATTGATGTGTCACTTGATGAGTTTGAATATAAATTCTCTCCTCCTTTTTCCTTCTTACAATTGAGCAAAGACTTCTTCCATGGAAGAATATTAAGTTTTTACCTACACGATTCTGCAATGCCAAATACATCCTAGAAATTCTATAAACACAGTACACTGCACCGTGAAGTGGACTTAGGTATAAAGAAAAAGAAGTTAAGATAGAATTATTTTGCTATAATCCGCGTTAGTTATTAGTTATAGTTATTAGTTAGTTTAACTTGCAGCAGCAGTATCATAAAATAAAAAACATATCATAAAAAACATATCATAAAACACCGCTATCAACAATACACCAAACAAGCACTACACACATTCACTGCGACGTAGGTGCGACGTGCTCGTATATATGACAAACATTCTCTGATTTTTTACACGGCTAAGAGGAATTAAGGCCAACAGTATTCGAAATCAAAAAAGGTGTAAAAACAATCTTAAATAAGATAACTATAAATCTTTAAAGATTTATGGTTACCTTATTCTAAATAATGTCCTCGCTGTCTAGACGACAGAGTATCTAAATTCTACTTTACTGCTATTATTATATGACTGAAATTTAATAAACTACACTTTTTAGTAAAAAAGAAAACAACTTCATAATGTACGAATGGAAGTTATGTCCTGTTTAAGTTTTCTTGGTATCTAAAAACTAAAACATAGTTTGGGTTGAAACTTTAATTTGATTTATTCTAATATATGGATAAAATTTACAGCTGAAAACCTCTTTCTTTTTTATAAAAATAATTTCAACATAAACCTGAGTAGGTATACTGGTTGTCCGTGAGGACAATTTTTTTTATCATAGTAAACTAGCTGATCAAACGTTATTTATTTAATTATTTCTAGTGCATTTCTAGTATTAACTCACGATAACTATTTTTATTTTCAAAATTTCAATTTTGGAAAAAAATTGTGACACGCTGGTTTCCATGCGGGCGAAGCTGTTGACACAGCTAGTATAAAATATCATCATCCTCCTGCCCTTATCCCACTCTAAGTGGGGTCGGTACAACATGCTATAGCCATGTTATATGATTTGGCTGCGTTTTTACGATCGGCCGCCAGCCTGACGTCAACTTACCTCAAACGTATTTTACGACACCTCAGTAAGAAAGAGGGTGGTCTATTCTACTAAACCGGATACCACACGGTGGGTCGACTTACCTTAGTCACCTTTTATGACACCTCGGTAAGAAATGAGGTTGGTCTATTCTAAAATATACCTACAATATATTTATCTATATTCCGTTATGTATCTGGTTTCGCATTGATTCAATAGAAATTAATTGAAACAATAGGGCCTATCGTTTTGATATTTGCAAATAACTTAAATATTAAAAAGCATTTTTTTAATCCATATAAACTTAACCTATATTATTTTATTTTAAATTGTCTTTCATTTAAAACGTTTCATAACATTTTTACACGACCTAAAACCGCAAAAGAAAGCACGAATTTCTATTTGTGGAGTTTTAATAGTTTGCCTACCGCTTTCATGATTGTCGAGTCGTCGTCGTTCCAAGGTAAAAATTCTCTTTTGTAAACTTGTGTAACCTAGAAATGCTTTTCTGGTATGATAAAAAATAACTCAAAACTGGAACTAAAAGATTAACTCATTTAAATATTAAAGATTTTCTCCTCCAAAACCCACATGCTGAATCTCATGATAATCGATGGAGCCGTTTCCAAGATATGGAATATATATATATACATATATACATACAAGATATACTCATACAAATATTAAAGATAAAAGCATGACGGGCGGCACAGGTGATTTTGCCTTCAGCTCCGCGGGTCGCGGGTTCGATTAACGTCCACACCAACATTTTCTAAATACAATTCCTTGTACAATTGTTCTTTGAGTCTGGGTGTATCTGTGTATTTAAGTATTTAATTAAAATCCATCATCATCCTCCTGCCCTTATGTGGGATAAGGGCAGGAGTCTAAGTGGGGTCGGCACAACAAACATGTTGTCATATGATTTGCTTACGTATTTTACGACTAGCCGCCTGCCTGACGTCAACTTACCTTAGTCGTATTTTACGACTCCTCGGTAATAAAGAGGGTGGTCTATTTTACACAACCGGATACCAAACGGTGGGTCAACTTACCTTAGTCGCCTTTTACGACACCTCGGTAAGAAACGAGGTTGGTGTATTCTACTCAGCCGGATACCACACGGTGGGTCGACTTACCCTAGTCGCCTTTTACGACACCTCGGTAAGAAATGAGGGTGGTACTATTCTATTCAGCTGGATACCACACGGCGTTATTTAATTAAAATTATATATAACAGTTGTCTGTCACCCATAACACAAGTATTAAATAACTTACTGGCGACGGATGACCGTGTCAGTACCTAATTGTCCCATATATTTATTTCTAGAAGCAGTTTAAAGAGCATCGAAAGAAAATCATCTTTTACACGATAATACATTTTATTTATCTATATTTTATATTACATAACTCTCATTTCACATATATTTACATACATATTACAAGAATTCACTTTTTAATGACATCGTAAACCATACAAGTTTATAAAAGCGTAACGCGAAAACATATGTCGTACTATTTTGGGCTAGAGCCAAATAAATTTGATTATTTAAGCTAGTTTTTTAATTACCGTTGCGTAAAGAAGTGTTAGTGGTTAAAACTGATTTTGTTTTAAGTTTCACTGCACTTAGGTAAGCCAGATGGTATCCGGCTGAGTAGAATAGACCACCCTCATTTCTTACCAAAGTGATGTAAAAAGCGATATACGCGAGTCGACCGACTAAGTAAGTTGACCTCATGCAGACGGCCGGTCGTAAAAAATTAGTTTATTCATGTGACATGTTTATAACATGTTGCTCTTATCCCACTAAGAGTGGGATAAGAGCAGGAGGATTATGAGGTTAAGAGTTACATCGCTTATACGAATTAGAACGCACTCAGCGTTCTCAAAATCTCTTTTATAAACCTAGTCTTTTCTTTTGAAAGAGTTTGTAGAAATATTGAATATATAGATTTAGACTTAAAGTGCCCATTGTATTTAAGAAATATTTTAATTTATTTCTTTTTTAATTTCTATATTTTAATTTATTCCCTTAACTTGTAATTCACGGTTAATGTAAATAAATTGCAATAAAAAAACTGTCAGTAGTACCATTTATTTGTCCATTAGACCATTGGATATATTTTCCTTTAAAAAGGAGCTTTTAACTCTTCGTAAGTCGTCTTCGTAAAGTAATCTATTTATAATTCTTACCTAAAACCTTTTACGTTAACGAGGGGAAAATATAAGACAGAGTTGACGCAATTTACAAATTTGCCGACTAAATTTTGTTATTTAACTTAAGTTTTTTTTTATAACCTGTTTCTTTATTCGTTGTTTCTCGTGATACTATACTTTTTCGAAAGAGCTATATATTTTATTTGACTTAAGTTGTCTTTTGGTTTGTTCTTATCTTAGCGTGATGTTATATAATCTATAGTCTTCCACGATAAATGGACTATCTTTTTTTTCTTTTTGGACACTTAATACTTGTGTTATGGGTGACAGACAACTGGTGAATATATACTTATATATTTTTTAAATACATACTTAAATACAAATATACACCCAGGCTCAAAGGCCAACAAATTCATTTATATTAAATGTTGGCCCTCAGCGGGAATCGAACCGCGACCTGCGGAACTGAAGGCAGGGTCACTACCCACTGCGCCAACGGGCCAGTCGAACAAGTCGAATCTTAGACACAAATAATTTTTCATATCGGTCCAGTAGTTCAAACAATCAAACAAACTCTTCAGCTTTATATATTAGTAAAGATTAAGATAAGAGATCTCTGTGCAATGGACGTCTATAAGTTAAAAAGAGAAAAAGGGTATATAGCACCAATACTGATATGAAGAAAAGTATTCTTCTCTTGTTTAAATGTACACAAATAAATAAACATTCTGATGATAGAGTTTCATAACCAATGCAGATGGCTACGTTTATTTTGTGTGCAGCCGAAAGAGAAACAAGTTCTGTACGTTCAAACTAGAATGACATAAGAATAACATAAAAGCATGTTTCGAGCGACGCTAAAATGAACGCCGTGTTTCGCGTTCAAACAGTGTTGATAATATGATTAAACACATCACGGAGCGTAGATTAATGGAGATCTATATTTTGTTAAAGATCCTATGATTATTCGCTAAACAAAAGGCACCATAAATGGTAAAGCGAATATATAATAATTAAATGAATTAAATAAATGAACAAATCTTTTTTTTAATATACAATAAAATGTTCAAATTGTTATAGTATCCGGCTGAATAGAATAGTACCGAGGTGTTGTAAAAGGCGACTACGGTAAGTCGACCCGCCGTGTGGTATCCGGCTGAGTAAAATAGACCACCCGCATTTTTACCTTCTTGTTGATACAGAGTTAAAGTCATGTCTGGTGTTACGAATCAATCATCTGAAGTATAAGTACCTGAAGTATAATCACCTTAAGAATTATTAAATACGCGAAAGTTTAATTTCTCTTGGTATAAGGTTTCAAATTGTATTTCTTTCGCCTGCACTTATCCCAATCTAAGCGGGTTCTACACAACATGTAGTTAACCATATTGTTACATGCTTTAGCTAGGTAGTTTACGAACCGCCGCCTGCCTGACGTCAACTTACCTTTGTCGTCTTCTTAACCACTTCGGTAAGAAATGAGGTTGGTCTATTCTACTCAGCCGGATACCACACGGCGGGTCAACTTACCTTAGTTGCCTTTTACGACACGTCGGTGGAAAATTACGGTGGTATATTCCACTCAGCCGGATACTACACGGCGGTAATATAGGGTAAATTTAACTTGTATATTTTCAGAATTATAATAAACCTGTCTAAATCAACGTATAGTCCTCGCGATCCACCACCCAACCGTGTAGAAGGCCTTTTATAGTTATACATGTTAAGTTTTAATCCTATGCCCAGCAGTGGGACAATAAAAGGCCCCCAATTATTCAGTCCCTAATTTAATTTAAATGTTTAAATTTTCTGCTGGCAGTACATAAATTTGAATACAACGCAAATATTATTATCAGCTCTTTTATCAAATACGTATAAAAGTAACTAATAACTGTGCTTATGATGATGGAAATAAAACTATTTAAAATATTAGACTCGTAGTAAATAACATTTATTCGCACGCGACGTTCAAAGCTAAACTAAAATTAAAATAATTGGTACCTTTGTTATTAATAGCATTAGTTTACCTAAAACTAACGTTAATTGATTAATTACGGAAACACAGCGTAAAGTAATAATTAGTAATAATTATACTAGTATTTCAAACCTGTACAAAGCAAAGTCTGTAGAAGCTTATGCAATTGGCCGAGGTGTTTAACCATCTATTTACTTTGGGGAAAATGTGAATTTCTCACCAACATGTAATATATTCATCATGTTATTAGTTATAGTATTTACTCGCTTCTGAATACTAGCATGTATTATGACTTTATATGTTGTCTTATATACTTTATATTTGTCTATAAAATTGAGTGTAAGATTATCACTCAGACTCAATACATACAAAATATATTCAATTCAAATTCAAATTCAATCAATTCATTGTACACCGGAATAACATATAGGCTATAGAAATCGTGTTAATTTTACAGGAATAGAATGACATTAAAAAGCGCCATCTATTATCGACCTATCACACTACAACAGTCCACTTGAAAAAATCGCGCGTAAAAGCTAGGTATTACAAAAGTAATGAGAATATAATTTTGCTATAATCCGCGATAAAAGGAATTTGTAATGCTAAATGTAGAGTGTACTATTCTTTCTCATACCTGATACATGCAGAATTTGTAAGAACTCATGCACTACCCGCAAACCACGACATAATCGCAAAGCATTATGTCGCTTTGCGATTATGTCGTGGAGTCTATCTCCTGACGATGCTTCGGTTACTGGGCGAAACAATTGTTGAGATTGTGGTGGTGAATGTGTGCAGTGCTTCTGTATTGTTGTGTCATCGGTGTCGGGTAGTGCATTAGTTCCTACAAATTCTGCATGTATCAGGTATGAGAACGAATAGTACACCCTACATTTAGCATTACATATATTTCCTTTTATCGCCGATTATAGCAAAATTATATTCTCATTACTTTTGTATTATGGACCTCCGCAAAGTAATGCCTAATTCTATAAATTAGCTAGGTATTAGACGAACTAGAATAAATAACACAATAATTGTAGTGGCTTATCTGTATCCCACCGCTGAGCAAAGGTATTTTGGATGACTGAATGGATGGATCCTGAATGTATCAAGCTGTTATTATGATGCGTTCTATTTTCCTCCAAAACAATACCGAACGTGCGAACCCCGAGGTTGGAGATAATTGTAGGTAACAAAATATCATCCCTTATTGAGCGAGTTGATATGTACTAATTGATATAAAAATTATTTTATTTTTATGACAAATGAGCAAAAACATAAGTTTTTGAAATAAAATTTTGTTCTTTTCCTATTTTGTATCATAATAATGGAGATGTTTTAGCTTGCTCTCCCATTGCTTTGTCGTTACCAAGGACTTCAATGAGAGGATTTGTAGGCATTTGGTTCATACTTCTTGCTTTAAGTAACTTAGGTTTCTTTCGCACTTTATTTTCCCAATACTTGATAACTACAATGATAACAGAAACCCATAATCTTAGGTTTAGTTCTGTATGTGATATATGTGTAATGTGTGGATATAGCTTGCTTAGACCCTGTACAAGATAGTAATGACAATGTAACTAGTCATAAGAATTATATTTTTAAAAGAAAAGAGAAGATTATATTATAATTTAAAAAAGAGAAGAATTATATTTTAATTTTAAAAAGAGACACCGCCGAGTTTGCTGGCTCTTCTCGGTAGGAACAGCTTTCCGAACCAGCAGTTGAGTTGACGATTCAAAAGCACTTGTTTACAAGTTTATTTGAATAAAGAATATTTTGAATATGAATTTATGATAAGATATTATAATTCTTTCATCTGTTACCCGCATTTAAAAGATAGGTATATTCGTTAGACCTGACAGACAAACATCATGATTACGTCCTGTTTCACTTATAACTGCGGCCACAATCAACTACAAGAGCACTCAAAGTCGGTCCAGGGGGCAGATTTAATAAGATCACCGCGCGTACAACGGTCGAAGTAAGCTAAATTACTTCCCTTTTTTAAATGTTCTCTATATTTTAATATTTTAAAATTGCTTAATTTGTTTTTTTTTTTAATTTTAGGTTTATTGTTTACTAATTCTACGGCTTTGCCCGTGTGGAAGTCAGACTGTTACAAATTTTTTTCCGAATTGACATTTTGAACTATCTAACTACTTTTATAGTTATTGTGAGTTAACCATAACAGATAGAAACATGTTTTTAGAGACTTTTTTGTAGTATTTTGGTAGATCTAAAAATCTCTCATATATAACTTTAGTGTATCTCTACTAGATAACACGGCGCATGTCAGTAAAGCGCCCAACAGGCAAGTTTTTCTGTAACGGTATAACTTCGAACATAATATACATAAAACGGTAAAGTACCAATAACCTAAAACTTTCGGAAGAATTGCACTATCTTTACAAAAACCATACAAAAAACCGTTCAGTATATATAGAGAAAATCGACCACATGCAGACAGCTTTTGCATCTGCTTGCGTTTTTCAGCGTGGCGATTTTGTTTTTTAATAAGTACCGAAGTTGATTTCTAGCGGCATTTATCTAGCCCTTATCCCGCTCTAAGTGGGGTCGGCACAACATGTTATAAATATGATGTCAGATGATGTCGTATTTTACGACCAACCGCTACTTACTTTACGATTTAAAATTGTTGTTTTATTGAAAACAACAATTTTAAATCGTAAAGTTAAAAATATGACAACTGCCTCCTCTCTCACAGGATTGAGCGTTTGCGTTTTATCATACTGTTTCTATGGTAATTGACAGGTTACACATATCCCACATATCTAGACAGATTTTACTAAAAAAAATTCTTCACCGTAAAGAGTAATATGAATTGCAAATATCATACATAATTTTTATGGGTAGTCGAAGGTAGGTCGGGCATTGACCCCGCGCACCCTAAGTAAGGGTAACAGTCTCACGGTTACCGTCGGTTTCTATCTTTAATATGTTGCAATGAAGTGTGTACTAACAACTCTCTAGTTACTAAGCAGTGAAATATATAATACTGCTAACCAATGCTATAACTAATATACAAAACAAATAAACCTTTTACGCAACAACGCTTGAGGTAATATTTGAATACCTGCGAGATAAGACCTTTGAGATAATAAATATTTGTTCTACTGATAAAACTAACAAATAGTGAAATACCTATACTATAGCATAATATATAGTTACGTACTTTGGTAACCGGAGAAATGGATGAAATTGTAAATGGTGTATTATCTCTGTGTGATATCCGGCTGAGTAGAATAGACCACCCTCATTTCTTACTGAGGTGTCGTCAAAGGCGACTAAGGTAAGTTGACTCGCTGTGTGATATCTGACTGAGTAGAACAGACCACCCTAATAAGCTATCAAGATTTTAAAATTGACACCGCAATTAACCTTTTCTTTTTCTTACAATTTGTATTAGTTTTTTTTAGTGCCCGCAAACAGGCATAAAACAACGGTTGTTTTTAATCTGCAAAAACATGCCGAATTTCATGAAAATCGTTGGAGCCTTTTCCAAAATTCAAAAAATATATATATATATATATACAAGTAAAAAAAAAAAGTAAATAGCGGCCTGTTACTATCCCACTGCTGGGCATAGGCCTCTTCTCTCCGTTATTGGAGAGAAGGATTGGAGCTAAGACCTACCACGCTGCTCCAATGCGGATTGGTAGGTTACACATATCTCCAGAATTCTCTGGAGAAATGCAGGTTTCCTCACGATGATTTCCTTCACCGAAAAGCGTGTGATAAATTGCAATTATCAATTAGACACATAAATTTTAATAGAAAAACTCATTGGTGTCTGCCCGGGTTTGAACCCATGATCGTCTCTAGAGATTCACACGGTCGCACCGCTAGGCCATCACAGTTCATTATATATACAAGATTGTCATTTAAATATTTAAGTATTAAAGATGCACACCAAAGGTTTAAACATTGGTATAAAAACGCAATAACGAAATATATGATACGAAAGAATTCTAGTTTCATGTATTATAAATACCTAATTTTATTCTACTGAAAGCACCAGGGAATTTATAGGAACCGATTTTCTGAATGCATCCTTTGAAGATTTAAATCGATGTTCACTGAAACGAAACTGATAGCGAATTTAAAAGCATTTAAGTTAGATTTAAGTTACGTATGTTACCTACATATTATATAAAATTTTATCTATTTCTTTTATTTATTTTTAAAATTATATATGTGAAAATCACTGTTCCAATCAGGGGTCACGAGTTTAAACCCCGGTCATGCACCAATGAGTTATTCTATTAAAACTTTTGTCTAATTTATAATTGCAAGTTATCACATACTTTTCGATGAAGGAAAAGATCATGAGGATTCTCTAAAGATATGGCGGTTGCATATCTCTAGAGAATTCTGGAAATAAGTGAAATCTCCCAATTCGCATTCGGGCAGCGTAGTGCGTCTCAGTTCCAAACTTTATAACAAGGCTTATTCTCAGCAGCGGAATAGTAACAGGCCGTTACTTTACTTTTACTGTACTCAGAACCACTGTAATTGTGTCACTATTTCTTTCTAATAACGGGAATATTCATTTTGTAATAATGGGAAGCTGATAAAAGCATCAATCATTCCCTTAATAAATCAGCTACGCGTGAAAAATGAAGGGAGGACTTCAAAAACTTGAGAAGAAAAACCGTTCAAGAATTTTATTGTTTGGCCCTCATTATGTTTTTTACTTTTTCTTATAAAATTGCATAAATATCTGGCAGACGAAACAATTTATCGAATACCAAAATAATGATGAGTTTCTTCAGTAAGTATTTATCAATCAACAAAAATATAAGGATATCAATAAATTATCTGTTGACACTGCATCAGAGAAACTTATTAATTTTGATTAAGTAATCAAAGTTCATAAGTTTCTCTGATGGAAGATTGATGATAATGATGAGAAGAATATCTGATGATTCTATGGAAGTCCATAGTATTAAATCTTACAGAATACTGTTATGGGTTAGTGACTATCACAGTCCACGAGGAAGGCTGAAAACTTGATTATTCTTCACATGGTAATAGGGATAAGGTAGCGCTGTACCTAATATTTTCACTCTCGCTAGCAGTAACTTCTCGAGAGTTACTCTTCTGGGTCTTTAATATACTTTCTTTTTTTATAATGGAATGGAATGCAATTGGAAGCAATAGATGTATATTCGTCGTCGAGAACCGAATTTTATAGTGGAAACACCATTTCCCAACGCAAATGATGGACTTATTAAATACTTCGATGTCACGTTAATTATAACATGCCACACATAAGATAAAATCTCAAATTAAAAGCCTACAGAAGTCTGAACATCTGTCACCTCAATTTTGAAGCAATTATATACATCTTTTAGGACACCTATTATTGTTTCCTTATAATATTATAACTTAAACATCCACGCATTAGCTTATTCTAACAGAGAAAAGGGAAGATTTAATTGCAAATAACCTTATAAATTTTAGCACCTTTAGAGAAGCATTTTTTATATCTATGACTGACTTTGTTCAGGCTGATAAGATACTTAATCTAGCTTTTGGCCTTTGGTATTCGTGTTAATCGTGGATTAAATTGAACTTATATGACGTAACTAATGATACATGTGTGGGTGGTCTACTTTCCAATTTCGCTACTTCATAATCATTATTAACACGAAAGTTGTTTGTGTGCGTACTTTTGTACCGTTTATTAGTAATTGGTCTCTAATCTTCTCACTTTTGTTATTTGCTGAGAACTCCAACTCTATGGGCTGCTTATGTCTCTCCCATGCTCCATTTAATAACTCTTTAAAAAAACGCATGGAAAATGTGTGGCCAAGATACAATCTATTTGGCTCGGCAAGGTACACGCTATCACCATACCACACATTAGATTAGCACACGACACGTTATTTAAGCACCCGACAGGTTAGCTTAACAAGCGAAACGTTAGATTAGCACCCGACAGGTTAGATTAGCACACGAAACGTTAGCTAAGCATCCGACAGGTTAGCTAAGCAACCGACAGGTTAGCTTAGCACCCGACAGGTTAGCTTAGCACCCGACACGTCAACTTAGCACCCGACAGGTTAACTTAGCTCACGACACGTTAGCTTAGCACACAACCCAGATATTAGCATGTAATTGTAGTTGAGATGTAGTAGTTGAGATGAGAATGTTAAGGTGGGTGTGTGGTGTGACAAAACTGGATAAAATACGAAACGAGTATATTAGGGCAAGTCTGAAAGTTGCGCCCATTATAGAAAAGTCGAGAAGTGCAAGATTGAGATGGTATGGACATGTAATGAGGAGGGATGAATATCATGTGACCAAACGTGTGTTAAATTTGAATGTGGATGGATATGTGCCTAGAGGGAGGCCTAAAAAGAGATGGTTGGATTGTGTGAAGTATGATATGCATATAAAAGGAGTGGCGCCAGAGTTGACGAAAGATAGGACAGAATGGAAGAGAAAAACATGTTGTGCCGACCCCACTTAGAGTGGGATAAGGACAGGATGATATATATATAGTCGCTTGAGTCCACATATAAGTATAAAAAAATCACTCGATATTAAAGGCATTGTTTAAGTTTATTTAAGTCAACTACAAGTGTAAGCAACCCGAAATTTGTTCATGATGACCCAGACGATCTTAAAACAATGGCCAAAGTTGTTACTGCGTCAGCCTTGACTATTCGTAGTCTCTACTTCGTATATCTAAGATGAGTCCTATCCTAAACTCTACCCATATGAAGCGAAGAAACATAACATAAATATATGACGGGGGAATGTTTTATGTAAATATATGAAAGTGGAATTATATCGCTTATTTTTAAGGACACACTATCTATAATGACATAGTAATCGATAACAGAGAATAGCCGATAGGTTACATTCCATAGTGCGCAATTACTAAAAACTTAAATGTTTGAGCTGAGAAATACATTAGAGTTTCTCTTAAAAAAGAAAGTTTGTGCTTAATGAATGCTAAAATTCATCATACGTTTTATAGTAAACGTATGTTATGAACTGTGTATCCCAAAGAATTCTTGAGATATGTTTAGCCTGCCAATTTGCATTGGTTTAGGTGACTAATTCCCTTTTCCCAGCACTTGAAGACTGTCCCTTAGTGCAGTTTTCAAAATTTGCAACAAAAAAGTGGTTAAAAACAATTGTACAAAAGCGAAATTTCAATTTAACTTTGTTGGAAACCAATTAGCTAGAAACAGTTATTATAAATCATATTTTGGCTTCACAAGTCGTAATTGCAAAAATAATCTCTGAAAAGTAAACTCCCCTGTTTTTATTTCAGACCGTTAAAATATTAAGGTCAGCGAAATACCCAATTAAGCGAAAAGGGTATTCGGGTCTCAGAAAATTTTCTTTGTTTAAGTTTGCTGGGGAAAACCGCTGAAGTATTTATTGGTTCTAATCAAATAAAAGTTTTTAACAAATGAATCGAAAATGGGGAAGGAGACGTTTTTTATTTAAAAAAAAAAACATTTTTTATATCGTTTTTAACCTAATTTTACATGTTTTTTACTATTTTTGTACGTAAATGGAGATTTAAAAGATATTTTGTTAAATATTAATTAAAATACTAGTTTAAATCAACTAATGTAAGCTATCATACCACCCTCATTTCTTACCGAGGTGTCGTAAAAGGCGGTAAGTTGACCCGCCGTGTGGTATGCGGCTGAGTAGAATAGACCACCTCCATTTCTTACCGAGTTGTCGCAAAAAGCGACTACAGTTAGTTGACGGCAGTCGTAAAATACGTAGCCAAATGTGACAACATGTTCAGAACTTGTTGTGCCGACCCCACATGGAGTGGGGCATGAGGATGATGTATAAGCTATCTTAAATAAACCCTGTTTGGGTTTTATTTTTGTTAATTAAATTATTCATTCACCATTCGTTAAATATTTTGTTTATTTGATAAATACAACGAGCATGCGATGTTAATATATTCATATCTAAGCAAAGCATGGCTGGATAAACATCGATGTTTACTATTTCTAATGTACAAAATGTTTTTCCTAAAGCCAAGTAAAAACAACAAATTCTATATGATTTGACAAATCAATCCATATTTAATTTTTATTATCATAAGAAAATATTCTTGCAAATAATATGTAAAAGTCAAGACGGCTTTTGACAAACATTTTTATTATTTCACTAAAAATACGAGTCGAATAATTTTAAATTTCCATACTACCCCGAACGTTAAATAACGCCAAAATAAATAATACTTTGAATTCGTTACAAATTCAAAGTATTATTTATTCAAGTAAACTGTTTTCAGTACTTTTAGATCATCAAATGTTTTTAAAGCTACAACTGAATCGGAAGTTTACTCCTACTGAAAACCATCAAGAAACTAATAGATAATCCTTAAAAACAATGATATAATTTGATTTGATTAATGCAGTAAAATCTGTGGTAGCCCAGCGGTAACACCGTGCGACTCTTTCGAGGAGGTCACGGGCTCAAACCCGGCAGACAACAATGAGTTTTTCTGTTAAAACTTATGTGTCTAATTGATAATTGCAATTTATCACACGCTTTTTGGCAAAGGAAAACATTGTGAGGAAACCTGCATATCTCAAGAGAAATCTGGAGATATGTGTAGCCTACCAATCCGCATTGGAGCATCGTGGTAGTTCTTAGCTCCAATCCTTCTCTCCAAAAACGGAGAGAAGAAAGAGGCCTATCCTCAGCAGTGGGATAGTAACAAGCCGCTACTAATGCTGTAAAAGTAAGATCTATCGTAGCTTTTATTACACTTAAAACAAGTTGAATAGTTTTAACTCTCCACTATATGAACTTTGTGATACGCTGAGTGAGGGGAGGAATGATTATTGTTCTCGATGAAAGCTTCAAAATTCATATAAATACTTTTCAATAATGCTTTTGCGTTCAACCTACGATATAAAAAAAGAAAATATCTAGCGTTATTTAATACCTGCTGGTGGAAGTTAATTAGCTATAAATAGCTTAATTACCTGTGAAAGCATTCATATATCCCTACAGCTATAGGTCAATAATTAATTACGGGCATATTAAAGCGTTCAGCGTTTTCCTATCTCTCATGTTTGCACTTTTTAACTGTATACTTATAACTTTACGATAAAATATAATACTGTGTTACTTGTTTTATACCAAAAATAAAAGTCGCTGTAAATTAATGAAACTAAAATTTAGCTTTCAAGGTGTTAAGCTGTGGAATGATTTACCATTTATCAGTACAGACTATCTACAGTACTCTTTCCCTTTCAGTATTTAAGTTACAGATTAGAAAATATTTATCTTAAGTAATTATATATTTATACCATCTTTTCATCTATTTATTTTACCAAAATTATTTAATAGATTAAATATTTCAATTTATATAAACTTTTTCTAGTTCTCTATATGACCCGTAACGTCTTTCTTCTTCAATTCTTGTCCTTTTCCTTCTATTACACAAAGGTTGACTGAAAGTGTTCCCTTATAGGTATAAGTCCGCCTTTAAATATGTTTTTTTTTTAATTTTTCTTTCTCTTTTCTAAATATATGTATAAAAAGAATAAATAAAAATAAATAAATTAAAAGTATAAAAATTTTGTTGACATTGTTATATATTTTAGCTTACCCGTATTATTTATTTACGTTACAGACACATCATATCACATTGTATCACATCTAGTTTTCTTTTGTTATTTCGAATTTCTTAGTTGTTTCCAACAAAGCTTTTAATAGAATAATTACCGGTATAATCTAGTGTGTTCAACACAATAGTAGCACTTCAAGTATTGATTATAGGGCGAAGCTTATATTTCGTTCCCTATTCCCGTGTCCCAGTACATAATTGATATCATGCCTCGAGCTACCTCATCATTTATTTACCGCGCCCCACTTGGAGAGTTTTTGGAGGTATACCTCGCGGCGCAGGTTCTACTTTGAATTTATCTTCTTTGTAGACACGAGAGCTATTATTTGTAATAACACTATACTTACTCGTCCGCCGTGCGGTATCCGGCTGAATAGAATAGTACCACCCTCATTTCTTACCGAGGTGTCGTAAAAGGCGACTAAGGTAAGTCGACCCGTTTTGTGGTATCAAGCTGAGTAGAATAGACCAACCTCATTTCTCTCCGAGGTGTTGTAAAAGGCGACTAAGGTAAGTTGTCCCACCGTGTGGTATCCGGTTTAGTAGAATAAACTACCCACTTTCTTACCGAGGTATCGTGAAATACGACTAGGGTAAGTTCATGTCAGGCAGGCGGCCGGTCGTAAAAACGCAGCCAAATCATGTGACAGCATATTTATGACATGTTGTGCCCACCCCACTTAGAGTGGGATAAGGGCAGTAAAATGATTTGTTATGGTGATAATCTTGGTGGTGATATATTCTTTGTAAAAAAGTTGACTGTACAAGTATTAGGAAAATTCAAATACTATAAAGTTAAGTAAAGTAAAGTAACGGCCTGTTATCCCACTGCCGGGCATAGGCCTCTTCTCTCCGTTTTTGGAAAGAAAGATTGGAGCTAAGACCTACCATTCTGCTCCAATGGGGATTAATAGGTTACACATATCCCCAGAATTCTCTAGAGATATGTAGGTTTCCTCACGATATTTTCTTTCATAGAAAAGCGTGTGATAAATTGAAATTATCAATACACATAAGACAAGTTTTTAACAGAAACTCATTGGTGCCTGCCCTGGGTTTGAACCTGCGACCTCCTCGAAAGAGTCACACGGTGTTATACCATTGGGCTATCAAACACTAAGCTTTAAATCAATAATACTAGATTTTGTTTGTATTTTTATAATTATTCAGCAATATCAATAATTTTGGGATTATCAAATAAATTTTTGAGTCTAGGTAAATGTCATATTTACTTAATAAAAAACTCATGGTTTGCAAAAAAATATTCACATATTGTAAAGTAGTAAAATATATAATGATAAAACGCCATAAATACCGTAGACTGTTATACATTTAGTTCAATGATCGAAGTATGTTTTAAAAATCCATAATAGAAATAAGAATAATAGCATTTGTATAATAGATGATGATATTAAACGGAAACGAGCGACTTATTTGGACATGCGATATCGCGATTACAATAAATTCGACGCCTAATTTAAATGTGGTATGCCGAAATGAGTCATAATGTATAATGATAAACATAGTTTAGTATGCGAAGTTAGTACTGTATTTGGTCGCTTAGTTTCGTATTAACTGAACAGAATATTGACTTTTAATTATTATGATTTTGGCAACTATATATCTGATATTGTCAGTAGAGAGTAGAGAAACCAACTACATGCAGTGGTTCACAATCTATTCCTAACCTAATAACTGATTTGAATTGCAGTCAAAATGTACTACGTGCGCTATAACAATTTCCTGGCCCACAAAAAAAATGGAAAGTCTATTTGACCGGACTTATCTATGAGTACGTGTTTAGTCCCTCTTAATCCCAATTCAAGGTCAGTTTGATCCCAATCCTCAAATTCCAAAAAAAAAAAAAAACTGTTATAATGGAATAAATAAGATGTTAAAATGGCGACCCCGCACCGGAAAACGCAGCGTCAGTAGACCCCCTACGGGGTGGAATGACGACCTCAAAAGGTCACAGGGAGCCGCTGTATCTAAGCAGCCAAAGATCATGTGGTGTGGAGGTCCCGTGAAGTGACCTAAGTCCAGCAGTGGACGTCCATCGCTTGCCGAATAAGAAAAGTGACTTTGGTTTAGTAGCGGACTTTTGTCGATGCTCACGGTTCAAACATTGGTCAATTCGTTGAAGGAGAGACGGAAAGGTTCAATTAAGATACAAAATATAGAAACAAACAGGTTTGTTGTTGTTGTATTCGATTTTCTACTAAAGTGTATAAAACAATTCTTCAAACCGCTATAGCTATATGTACTTGAGTATACTTCACTTGACTGTACTAAAGTAATAATAAAATTGTTTTGCTATAATCCACGATGAAGTAAAATTGAAAATATATGTATACAATGCTAGATATAGAATGGACAATCCGTTTTCATACCTATATATGTAAGATTCGTAAAAACAAATGCACAAACCTCCACCGCCACCACAATACACAAGCATACTCCATGATAAATTGCAAAGCGATTTTGTCGTGGAGTCTATCTTCTTATGATTCATCGGTTGCGGGGCGACACGATTGTTGAGTTTGTGATATTGAACGTGTGTAGTGATGTGGCGGTGATAGTATTATATTGGATCTCTGCAAAGTAGCGCCTAATTCTATAAATTATATACTGTAACAAGAAACATCTCGAGTAATCACTAGCATCACCGAGGTCGTCAAAATGTTAACTACAATAATAAAATAATGTAAGCATTAAATTCAATACAAGAACAGACATTTCGAAGTCGACTGGAACTTCAAAGAATCTTGGGATAGTCGTGAACAGATATTTATTTTTAATATGTTCAGATAAAAATGTTTATATATAAAACTTACTATTCGTGATCGAGCTGTTTACACATTATTAGCGAGATTAGGAATTCGGTGTAAATGATTGATGTGCTAGTTGAATCAAATCGCTGGATAACGTTATAATGTTTACTTTAATAATATTGAACATTTTAAATACTTCGAAAAGCTACGATATGTTAATGAAAGTATTGCGGGCTTAACTGTAATTTCCTAAGGTTGCCTATTTACTATTTGTAATTTATCATCGGTTTCATCATCACATCATCACCTGCAAGAAAGGGACGGTGAAAAGAGATGGTTAGACTGTGTGATGTATAACATGCATATCAAATAAAAAGAGTAGAAACAGAATTGTCCAACAGAAGAGAAAAACATGTTGTGCCTATCCCACATTGAACGGGAAAGAGCACGAATATATTTGTCCTTTATACATATAAATGTGCATTCATTTTGGATTAATGGAACAACAGTGTAAAATTTGCAATACAAAACCTTTTTTATGTTGGAGGATATGCTTCGCTTTTGTTTGGTCAATTTACCATTATACTTTTATATACTTATATAAAAAAAACGGTCACAGAACTAAAATATGAAGTACTAGCTTTTACCCGCAACGTCCTTCGCGTTGTTGTCGCTTGATACATAATAATACATGGCGCTTTTCAATGTCATCTTATTTCTGTAGAATTAACAGGATTTCTATAGCTTTTATGTTATTCCGGCGTATAAGTAATAATTGGGTAAAATTTCATCGATATTGTTTTAAATAATCGTAATAGTAGGTATGTAATAGGCTTACATACGAATAATATTTGCAGTAATATGACATCTTTAATGGTTTAGTTTTTTCTAAGGCGGCGGATGAATATTGAATATCAATTTGCAACAAACATTTCCTAAGAAACCTTTAAGGTGCTCGCTCGCTGCCCCAAACTGCGCAACCTTTGTTAGAAATATTCCTTTTAACCACGGCTTCTAACGTGACTTGATTTATAAATTATTATGAAAACAATTCTTATCAAAATTTATGGCCTTTGTACCTTTTTTATCATTTTTATAAAGCTTAAAGAAAATAATATCTTGATATCGTTACACAAGTATATAAATTTGTTGCTAACTCCTTAAAGAGATGTGATGCACACAACCACCACGTCGTTCCAATATTGGTGTATAACAGAAATGTTCTAGAAACCTAAACCGCCGTGTTATATCCGGCTTTGTAAAAAGTGTCGTATAAAGCGACTATGGTAAGTTCACTCGCCTTGTGGTAACCGGCTGAATAGAGTAGACCAGCCTAATTTCTTACCGAGGTGTCGTAAAAGGCGATTAGGGTAAGTTGACGTGCCGTGTGGTATCCGGTATAGTAGAATAGTCCACCCTAATTTGTTAACGGTGTTGTAAAAGGCGACTAAGGTAAGTTGAACCACCGTGTGGTATCCGGCTAAGTAGAATATACCACCCTGATTTCTTACTGAGGTATAGTAAAGGTGAATAAGGAAAGTTACGTCTGCCGGTCGCAAAATAACTGCTCAAACATATAATATGTTTAAAACATGTTGTCATAAGGGCAGAAGAATGATCATCATCCTCCTGCTCTTATCCCACTCTAAGTGGGGTCGGCACAACATGTTATAAACATGTTGTCATATGATTTGGCTACGTATTTTACGACCGGCCGCCTGCCTGACGTCAACTTACCTTAGTCGTATTTTACGACTCCTCGGTAAGAAGGAGGGTGGTCTATTTTACTCAACCGGATACCACACGGTGGGTCAACTTACCTTAGTCGCCTTTTACGACACATCGGTAAGAAATGAGGTTGGTCTATTCTACTCAGCCGGGTACCACACGGCGGGTCGACTTACCTTAGTCGCCTCTTACGACACCTCGGAAAGAAATGAGGGTCGCACTATTCTATTCAGCCGGATACCACACGGCGTAGGGCAGAAGAATGATGAGAATGATAATATTCTAGAATCCTTAAATCCTTAATTATTTACTACTGGCTTCTTCTGTCTTTTTACCTTGACTACTTATACTATTATCTACAAGCACTTTATTACCAACAATAACAACGTTTACCTTTGACCCACATCAAAAAAATTGCAAATAGCATTATAACAGTTTGAAGTTAACGTTTGCAAACTTGATGTAATGAAATTTAGTAATCGCTTTGAACTTCACAACTCATTTACTGTACAAAATAAAATCGCATTGCAACGGAAAATCAATTACAACTATGAATCAAATGCGTATCGGCACACGTGTATGCAAACTACGTTATAAAATTTAAACTACGCAGCAATTCTAGACTAACTTTAAGATTAGTTTGAAAATGTTTTTTAAGTGTAATATGAAAATCTGATTTACCTCTATAATAACGCCACTTATATCGCAGTTTATATTTGTTTCGTTATATTTTTTCAAATTCCAAATATTCTTTATTCAAATAAACTTTGAGTACTATTGTATCAAAAGCAAAAAGTGCTTTTGAATTCAATGCTTCAAGTGCTTGTCAATTCTACTGCTGGTTCGGAAAGCTGTACCTACCAAGAAGAGCCAGAAAGAAACTCGGCGGTTGCTCTTTTAAAAATATAATTCTTATTACTAGTTACATTAGTTATTATTGTCTTGTACAGGGCCGAAGAGCATTTTTATTATCCGAGTATTCCTCAATAGTACAGTAGGCTTTCTGTATGAGCATTTTATTAATAGTGTTTTTAAACTGCTGTAATGGCAAAGCTAAAATTTAATACGTAATTTTAGTATAGAATCTTATACCTTAATCCACAAACGATTTACGTACTTTTGCAAGGCGCAAAGCAGCCGCAAGCTTATGTCGGTTCCTACTTTGTTTATTATATATATCGCCAATCTTTTTATAAGTATGTATATTCTTATGCACCAAAATTAAATTGCTAAAAATATACTGTGATATATGATAAAATATAATGCCGTGTGGTATGCGGCTGAATAGAATAGTACCACCCCTTATTTCTTACCGAGGTGTCGTAAAAGGCGACTAAGGTAAGTCGACCCGCCGTGTGGTATCCAGTTGAGTAGGATAGACCACCCTCTTTCTTACCGAGGTGTCGTAAAATAAGATTAAGTTGATGTCAGGCAGGCGGACGGTCGTAAATACGTAGTAAGGGCAGAAAGATTATGATACTATCACATAATATTGTATATAGGTGGTGCTGTAAGTAACATATAGCATAGTAGAGCAAAAGATTAGAGCAGCATCTACGATAGACGAGTGATGTACTTTGCATATTAATTAGCAGTGCCCAAGCGCAACAAAACATTTTCTTGCATATGTTTATTAAATGATGTAAGATAAATTACATGTAGTAAAGACAGAAGAATCATTAATAATTAAACTTAAAAACTGTATTTAAGTATATGTATTTATTTATTAGTTTTTTACTTCCTATTTATAATTTTATTCCGTATTTTTCAATTAATTTAGTTTATCTTACTCGTGCTTTTTGCGTCAGCGTTCAATTATCATATAAAGAATGTTATTCAATGGAATACAAATAATTATATGATTCCACTTTTCATACGTTCTCAAATAAAATGAAGGTGAAATCCACAGGAAATCCATAAATAAATAAACAAATAAACATGGAAAATAATAATAACTTATTTTGCTATAATCCGCGATGAAGTAAAATAGAAAATATATATAATGCTAAATGTAGAGTGGACAATCCGTTTTCATTCTGATACATGCAGAATTTGTTAAAACACATACACAAACCTCCACTACCGCCACTGTAATACACAAGCGCTACAAATGTTCACTATCACAAACTCAACAATCGTTTCGCCCCGCAACCGAAGCATCATCAGGAGTTAGACTCCACGACAAAACCGCTTAGCCATCGCTTAGTGATCTATTCGATCAAGCCTTCCGATTTTGTCGTGGAGTCTACTTACTTTGTCGCGGATACTAAAATTATTTTGCTATAAAATAATTTTAGGATTATGGATCCCCGCAAAGTAACGCCTAATTTTATAAATTAAATAAACATGGGACAATTATATACTTTTGTCTTTCCTTCTGTTACTCAAAGTTTGACTGGAAGTGATGTGAATTATATTTATAAAAAGAAATAAATAAAAATAAATAAATACTTGTGTTATGGGTGACAGACAACTGGTAAATATATACAAAAGAGGATAAATATAGATCAATCCAAAGGATGGTAACGTTTTTGGACTTTTAGTGGTTTCGAGAATTATGAAAATGTGGTCTGAAACCGCAGAGCTATGGCATAAAAGGCAATCAGTAACCTACATAGTTACTGTGGTTTTCTCTATGTGTGACCCCTTTGAAAATATATGCAAACGTATATGGTTGCTCTAACCGTTAGATTCTTATTATTTATTGGATTTGAAAATCCTTTCAGCTTCATACAAGATTGCGGTTTAATAATGTAAAATTGAAAATGTTTAAAAGATTGACCGCCGAGTTTCTTTCTAATGCTTCTCAGTTAGAGCAACATTCCGAATCAGTTGTAGCTTCATTAATCATATTGATCCTTGACGATTCAAAAGTGATTGAAAGAGCTTATTTTAATAAAGATATTTTGATTTTATTTGGTTTGGTATTCTTTAACCTGTAGTTTATCTTAAATTACGGCAATATGTTTTTTATCGAATTTAAAATACCGTTTTTATCATTGCCAATATCACACAATCCTTAATATTCGCTGATAATCAAAGCAATATTTGTTCTAACTAATCTTATCTATACGTACAATAAAATAGAAGAGTGGGTCAGTTCAATATACCGATGAAACTATTATAGAGCATTCATCATCATTCTTCTGTCATTATTAACCATGCTATAACATTATTTGGCTGCGTATTTTACGACCGGTCGCCAGCCTGATGTCAACTTGCTATAGTCGTCTTTTACGAAGCTTCGATAAGAAATGAGGGTGGTCTATTCTACTCAGCCGGATACCACAGGGGAAATAACACTATAAAGTTTAAGGAGATAGACTCCACGATAAAATCGCAAAGCTTTGCTCTCTATCTATCCTCTGATGATGCTTCGGTTGCGTGGCGAAACGTTGTTAGTTTGTGATAGTGAATGTGTGTAGTGCTTGTGTATCCTGGTGGCGGTGGTGTAGGTTTGTGCGTTTTTACGAATCCTGCATGTATTGGGTGTGAAAACAGATAGTCCACTCTACATTTAGCATTATATATATTTTCCATTTACTTTATCGCGGATTATACCAAAATAGTTTTATTATTACTTTTGTATTATGGATCTCCGCATTTAACTATACTTTACTTTTACTTATTTTACTTAGAAATAACACTATATCCAAATACATATACATAGTTTTAGCGGTGCTGTAAAGTAGTTATATAATAATCAAGTACCATAAAAAAACGTATTGAATGAGTAATGTAGACTTGTAGAGTATATGTATTTTGTAAACTTACAAGATTCACCTTTATGGAATTGATTAAAGTTAAATCTGTCCTGTCTATCTATATTTATGTCTACAAAAATCGCTACGTTTTCTGTTCACTGTCGACAATTTATCCAATATTCATATTTTTCAAATGTCCAACAGTGCGTTAATAATGTAAACATAACACACATGTTTGATTCACGTGAGTTTGTCAGGAATGGTTATGACATTTATTGATAAAGGTATATTATCTATTTGTTTATGCCCAGGGTACATTCGACCTCAATTATCTGATATTTCTTAGTAGTTTCAAATCAATTCCGGGGAACATCCCGAGTTTAAATAATAGTGCTCAACGTTACGGTAAAAGTAAGGTCTTCCACTATATCATTGCTAGACATAAGCCTTCTCTATCCGTTTTTTGGAGAGAAGGATTGGAGCTAAGACCTACCACCCAAATGCTCAAATACAGATTGGTTTGGAATTGGTTACACATATGCCTAAAATTCTCAAGAGATATGCATGCACACTTTTTCCTTCACCCAAAAGTGTGTGAAAAATTGCAATTATCGATATATTTAAGTTTGGATATAAAAACTCATTGGGCAATTTCAACCCATGACCTCCTCGAAAGAGTCACATGGTGTTACTGCTGTAAAATCACATATGAAAACGTATTAGCCGATAATATTACATTCACGAATATATTCACGGTAACTTCTTGTTCTACCTATTAAATAAGATTTGATAAATCTTACTTATCCAGAGATAATATCCTTGTTGGTAACTAAAAAAATAGCAGTTATTTTTCTAGCGATTATTCATATTATAAGCCGCCCAAATTTCAACAGGTATAATGGATGGGCGATTATTCAAATTCAAAATAAGTTTTACTTATAAAAAGTTCTTTAGAAGCGATTTAGAGTTTCACTGAAAGATCCGCCGGAAAATAGCGGAAGAAAATTCGGTGAGTACTGTTTTTAAAATTATGAAATTAAGAATAGTAATAATTATTATTAATAAATAATAAATATATGGGACACTTACACACACGGCCGTCCGTCCCCAAAGTAAGTAATTTAATACCTGTGTTATGGGTGACAAACAACTGGTGAATATATACATATATCATTTTTAAATACATACTTAAATAGAAATATACACCCAGGCGAAGAACCAACAAATTCCTTAAAGAAAATGTTGGCTCTCGGCGGGAATAGAACCCGCGACCCGCGGAGCTGAAGGCAAGATCACTACCCATTACGTCAACGGGCCAGTCAGAATTTATAACAGACTAGCAGACCTCGAAAATATTTCTTGACAAATTTAAAAAATTCTACAAAATAAAGGAACATCTACTTTCGAGAACATTTTAACTTTTCTTACAACTTTAAAAAAAACTTTCCCTACATTATTTGGACTATGTTCATCATCCTCCAGCCCTTATCCCACTCTAAGTCCGGTCGGCAAAACATGTTACAAACATGTTGTCACATGATTTGGCTACGTGTTTTACGACTAGCTGCCTACTTGATGTCAACTTACCTTAGTCGTCTTTTACGACACCTCGGCAAGGAATGAGGTTGGTCTATCCTACTCAGCCAGATACCACACGGCGGGTTGACTTACCTTAGTCGCAATTTTACGACACTTCGGTAAGAAATGAGTTTGGTCTATTCTGCTCAGCCGGATACAACATGGGTAATGAAATATCAACATCCATCTATTGAGAAAAGAAAGGATTAAAAATACATAAAATAACATACTCTAATCGTCGAAAGTATCTCATTTATTTACCAAAATTATACGTACGCCCAAAACCACATTGACCCACATATCAATGTTAAGTGATACTATACAAATATATTATAATAAAAACATTTTTATCTGTTCATGTTGAATGATAAGTTAATCTCTTATATGTGTGTTCCCAATGTTAGGTCATTAGTTTGTTTTCGTGTTATCGTGTGATCTAATGAAACTCGCACATAGTTTGTACAGAACAATATTACTTCGATTCAAATACAACTATCCAAAAACTTGCAGCCATGACAATATCTAACTCGGACGCCAAAATTCGTGAAACAGAGTAAAGATTGTCATCAGTACTGTGGACAACTTAATTGTTCTTAGTATTTATTTTTATATATTTATTTAGAAAAGAGAAAGAAATAGTTAAAAAGCACATGTATAAAGGCGGATTTATCACTAAAAGGGATCTCTTCCATTCTACCTTTAAGCAACAGAAGGAAAAGGACAAGAATTGAAGAAGAAAGAGAATACGGGTAATATAGAGAAAGAAAAAGGTTTATATAAATTAGTATTAGTATTAGTAGAGCAAACACAGCTTTTCTATAACAGGCTATGGAGATTAGATCTAACTACGACTATTTGATCCACGTGAATTGGGAAACTATACATATGGCCTATGCCCAGCAGTGAGCTAGCAACATGCCGTTACTTTACATATGGTCAACTTTTTCTGTACATATGAAAGTTCATTACCGAATTTTAAATATCTACACATATTATATAACAGTCCTCAAAAGGTATTTGACTATTTGTTTTTAATCTTAATTCAAATAAAAATAATAATACAAAACAACATAATTTGCAACGGCGGGCTTATTCCGAAATCGGAATCTCTTCCAGCCAATCAGTCTAAAATTTTAAAAAGTAAATATTAGTACAGTGAATTAAAACAAAATTAAACTTAACCAATAATAACAAACTAAATATGATCGATTTTCTCAAAATGTACTGAACGGATATATGTAATGTTTTAATTAAAAAATGCAATTCTTAAGGAAGGTATATTATAATAGATTCCCGAACGTATTAATCAATTTTAATGGGAGATATAAAGGACATTGTAAAGCAACCTGTAAGTCTTAACCTTTTATCCTAGAACTCGCAGGGTTGGGATTTGCGTTGGAAAAACTATGTGTTACTCCGATTTCCACGCAGGTGAAGCCGCGGGCACATCTAGTACATATATAAAGCAAATAAACTTTAAAGGAAAACTAAGAGGTGCTAATTTTATCGTTATCACAGCTTTGACGATCAGCAAGCATGTTTGTCATGGCAAAAAATTCATAGAAGACAAAAACCAATGAAAAACACTATCTATTTCCGGCACAAGCACATTAGTATGAAGATAAAAATAATAAACTGACAGATAACAACATTTTAAACATGATACATAGTTATTCTAAAAAAATTAACACAATAAATTTTGATGAATAATGTAAGTTTCTAACCGAGGTGTCGTAAAAGACGACTAAGGTAAGTTCGACCGCCGTGCCGTATCCGGCTGAGCAGAATAGACTACCCTTTTTCTTACCGAGGTGTCAAAAGCCATCATCAAATCATGTGACTACATGTTTATAGCATGTTGTGCCTACTTAGGATAGGAGAAATGAAATAATGAATAATGTAAGTATTAAGTCATAAGTAGAAGTATATTTTGAACTAATACTGCCGTGTGGTATCCGGCTGAATTGAATTGACCACCCTCATGTATTACCGAGGTGTCGTTAAAGGCGACTAAGGTAAGTTGACTCACCGTGTGGTATCCGGTTAAGTAGAATAGACCACTCTCTTTCTTATCGAGGTGTTGTAAAATATGACTAAGATAAGTTGACGTCAGGCAGGCGGCCGGTCGTGAAATACGTAGCCAAATTATATGACAACATGTTCATAACATGTTGTGCCGACCCCACTTAGAATGGGATAAGGGCAGGAAGATGATGTATGTATTAACTCATTAAGTTTAGTTACGACACATCCGTACCATGTATGCGGATGGTCATCATCTGTTGCACGTGGTATTACAATCAATGTTACTTATATCCATCCGTAAGACATTATAACATATCATTACAACATTATAAGATTAACAGACATTATAACTAACAAATAGCTCAACAAAATGTCCGCATAAAACCTTTTTGACAACAGTCTTTTATCATGTGAACTGTTTATCTGATATTGGTCTAGTAGGGTAGGCCGCGAGGATCATTACATTGGGGTCATCATCCTCCTGCCCTTATCCCACTGTAAGTGGGGTCGGTACAACAAGAGGTTGGTCAATTCTACTCAGCCGGATACCACACGGCGTGTCGACTTACCTCAGTCGCCTTTTACGACACCTCAGTAAGAAAAGAGTGTTTCTTATTCACCTGGATACCACATGGCGTGATCATTACATTGGGGTATAATATGAATGAATGAATAATATTCTATAGCAGTACATAATCCATTGGGGCTCTCGATCTTAATATCCACGTTATCACCTTATTAAGAAGATATCTGGCCTTCAATGTCTTGGAGATGACCTGAGGCCATTTCATTTCAATTGAAAATATTCTTTATTCAAGTAAACTTGTGAAAAAGTGCTTTTGAATCGTCAACTCTACTGCTGGTTCAGAAAGCAGTTCCTACCGAGAAGAGCCAGCAAGAAATTCGGCGGTTGCTCTTTTAAAATATAATTCTTATCACTAGTTACATTTACTCATTACTCATTACACGAACTCTTGGTAGTATATCCCATAATGCAACTTCAAGTATGCATCAACGCTTATAGAGAAAATTTACTTTGGTCGACCGAAAGAGACGTCTCTATGGTCTTTATGGTTTACCTATATTTCCCCTCCATTATTCTCTTGTTATGGGAGAGCAGGAGTATTCGGGGAATCAAACACATTAATAATGTCTACACAGCATAGTTTATGCTCGTTGTCCAAGCACATTATAAAAACCTAAGAGCGATTTACGCCATCGAATGTTGATAAGAAAATTGATTACCCGTCACAGTTAGGAAAATGAAAGAATTTTCATAATTTTTCATCAAGCGCGAAGTGAACATTTGATCCTAAGTATTGTTTTGCCTTTTTTTTTAATGCTTTTATTTTTATAAATAAGTAGGTTTTATTCGCGACTTCGTTCGCGTGGACTGTTGTTTGATAGGTCTATTATAGATGGAGATTTTGAATGACATCCTATTCCTGTAGAATTAACAGGATTTCTTTAATCTGTATGTAATTCCGGTGAATAAGGAATGATTGTGCCAAATTTCATCTATATCAGTTCAGCAGATTTTTCCTAAAAGAGTAACAAACATACATCTATATTCACAAACTTTCGCATTTATAATATTAGTAGGATAGGATAATTTTTTGCTGGAAAATGAAAAATATTAAACAACTCCGAGTTCAAAAGTACTTAAAAGTGTAGAAAATTATAGCGCTCGACTATTTTAACACCATAAAGGTTTAATAAAAAAGTATTTTTTATAATTTAGGCATTAGTATGTTTGTTCTTTTGTAGTTTCATTTGTAGTCTGGATCTCAATTATTCAGTAGGTATTGGTACTTTATTTTATATGAGGTACACAAGAAGAAAAAATTACAACATCTACTTCATACAAAATTACATACAATAACGCATAATTAAAGTTCGTAATACGGAAATCTAAACAGATTATATAAATTGTGTTATTTATGTATAGATAAACTAGGTTAAAACTATTTAAAACTACGAACAAAAATTGCATGTAAATTACAAACTCTACATTGACAACGAGCCGTGTAACAGGTATTTTATGTTAAAAATATAAATAAATGAACAGCCTGGTAATATCCACCTATTATATTGTCTTCTCTCAATATAAACTTTTAACCTACATTCTGTTACAAATGGCGGGCATAGATTCCACAGCAATACGTGATATTATGCAGGTGTCTCACAATGTTTTCTATCCCTGTAAAGCTCATGATGAATTTTCTAATGTTATTTTCTATTTCTTGATTAGGAATAAAATAAATCTAAATCTAAATCAATAAATTAGTGGACTTAAGTCTTTTATTCTTACTTACTTAAATATCAACGAAAAGTCTTGATATCTTGCAATAAATAAGCACAAAATCACGTGAAATTCCGATATTCACTATCACTAAACAATAACAATGATTAATCACACGAAATAATGTTTATTTAAATAGTTTTTAATTCATATTTTGGATTTTATAAATACGCGATGTGCGCGTTTGTTAACGGCAGCTGGAAAATGTCCATCTTACTCGAAAGCCGGAGGTAGACTGCGGCAAGGTGCGGGGGTTACCGCTTCCCGTAACTCTCCATCCCGCAACCGCCCGCCCTAAGGTGGATCAACACGGTACGCGTCATTTCCCCGCTATCTTTATGTTTCTATAACGATCCGAGTTGTATAACAATGGGATGTCCCTGTGGTGTCATCGTCTAAACACCATTCGACGAGAGCTGATTATCAAATCATAGTTTCTTGTCCTCGAAGTTACTATCTTGCGACTGTAATTTTTGTCTATTACTTGTTTTGCTTTCTGAACTGGGATTAAGCTGTGGTAGCCCTTTCGAGGAGTTCGTGAGGATCGTGAGGAAACCTGCATATCTCTAGAGAAATCTTGGGATATGTGTAACCTACCAATCCGAATTGGAGCAGCGTGGTAGTTCTTAGCTCCAATACTTCTCTCTCTCCTCCAAAAACGGAGAGAGGAGGCCTATGCCCAGCAGTGGGATAGTACCAGGCCTTTTTTAGTTTTTACTTGTTACTTTACTTTTGTTAAGTTACTTTTTACCTGTTTTGCTTTCTGAACTGGGATTAAGGGATATCGCAAAATTGTACCTATTATATCCAAGGCTTCAGAAAGTTCGAAAGTCATTTATGAGCTTCGGTATAAGTTTTTATAATAAAATGGCACAATCTCTTTTGGACTTGCCTTTACACAAGTTCAAAAAAGCAATATAAAATGGCGCTAATTCATAAAGCTCATTGTACTATTGAAGACTATGATAACGATAAGAAAGCTTGCATTTAAGTTGCAACCAGCGACATTTTAGACTAAATTATATTTTTTCATTTGTCAAACAATTATATATTATTTGAATATTATTTTTTAGAAGAGTGACAGCCGTTTTATGCTGGTTCTTTTTGGTAAGTAGAGTTTTCAGAACCAATCGTAGGTATGTAAGGTTCATTGTTATATGACGATTCAAAACTGTTTGAACAATTTGAATTTATGTCTACATTAAAATTGTTTTTCGTACTAGGTATTGTGGCGTATTAGCAAATATGTTTTAAATCTATCGTAAATTTGTTTCAATACCTGATGATTTTTCTAGACTTAATATTACAGATGTTGGCATTGTTGTTGATCTTCCTTACAGTAATTTCGTTGTTTTGTATTTGTTTTCTAGAATGGGTATTACGATATATAAGCAAAGCATGTTTAATATTTATACAAATTCTATATAAATTTTAATGCCTGTTCAAGTCCTACATACCCGCCGCTCGTCCCTTTTGGACAACGGTAGACATAAGGGGTTTACTGATAAAAAAAGGGTTTTGGACATTCTTATTTAAATTTATATAATTAAGTTAATTCGTACAAGCCAATTAAAAAAGGAGTTAATTTTTTCATCAGGGATTGTTATTACAAAATTAAAAATACGAGTATATAGCAAAAAAATAATATATATGTGCAATGGTAAAAACTAGTACAAATAATTCAACTTAAAATGATAATACGTTATAAAGTAGGCAGCTGATTTCACTGTAATTTAAATAGAAAACTCAGCTTTCCATGATTGGTTATAGTACAAACTTTGGGGAATGAATTTCTGTTTATTTTGGATGATTAATGTATATTCATTCATCACTGTCAATATCAAATAAGCTATTATTTCGGCATTTTGTTTCTCCAACATCGATCACTATGTAACTTTAAATTAAAAGTTGCCTTCAAAAAACTCTACTATTTTTTTAATATACAAATTATTTTATCAGTTTTTGTTATATATTGCACAACTTTTATATCTCGATCTTTTTCACTGAGATTTCTGCAATTATTAATTTCTTTTTCCGTAAGCTTGACGTGACCTTAAGCTTGACGTTATTATCACTTTAAATCTATATATCACTGTTTAAGTTAATGTAAAAGACTGTTCCTTTTTTACCCTTTCGCGACATATCCACTCAACAAATATTGATAAAACTTGGTATAATTGAAGCCTATAAACTAGTTTTAATTACAAGATAAAATCATTGCGATTTTCCTTCGTGAGTTCTTATATATTCTTCTTCTTGTAAAGCTTTTATATATTCCATGTTAACACACTAAGTACAAAAAAAAATTAATGGTACACTGATGGATGAGAAAATCGTATTTGAGCGTGAACTCAAAACTGGTCTGACCGAAGATATTATGCATCATACAAGTATTTACAAGCAGACATTAATATTTATACCTATAGATAAATGCACTCGTATCTTGACAAGTAATGTGTTTCCCATTTCAGCAGCAGACACAATTTCTCATTGCTTCTATCAAATCGGACCAAAATTGCAATTTTTTTGCCATAAACATTCACTATCGAGTAAACATTAACTCCCACTTGAGACGTTTTGCTTATTATTTATCGAGAAACCTTTCAAGTTAAAAGGAGTGTAAAAGAAGGTTTTCTATTAAAAACTTAAGCACGCTGAAGCACTTTCTCAATCAGCTTATTACGTAAATTAATTAGTCACGTTTCAAAAACGCCTACATAATCGCACGTTTTATTCAACTTTTTACGTTAAATTCAAAAATAGGTATATACTGACCTCATCTTCACTGAAAATTATTTTAGAAAATTTAATGAGTTTTATAAATATTATTTCTTTAAAGTAAAAAGTTAAATATTTATATATTTCAATGACATTCAAAAGTGTTCTATTTAATTGGATAAAAGGATCTTTGAAAAGTCGCACGGCTGTTTTTTTAACGATGTTGCAAAATCAAAGTTTAAAAAATTAAATTTAGCAATGTTTTAATAAAATTTTAAAGACAACAGAAGCCCGAGGTTATTTGAGCAAATCAAATCACGAGTACTATTCATAAACAGCAAGATTTTTGTACAAAAGTAATTATAAAATTATTTTGCTATTCACGATAAAGACAAAAAAAATCGCAGATTCTAGCAACATAATTTTATTAGGTATTACTTACGTTTTATGGATTTCGGCAAAGTAACGCCTAGGATTATTGTAGCAATTTTTTTCCCCTTCCTTACTTTACGAAGTTTAGTGCAAAATTGACCCATGACACTTGAAGTTCTGATTTAAACTAGGTATATTTATTTGTATCGTGTGGGTGTGAATATTATACTTAGCTCTAAATAAAGTGTGTAAGGCGCTGGACTTGAACGCACGTAATGTCGGGGGCGGGAATGCGTGCAACACAAGTATGGAAAGCATCGCGGACAGACGACGGGTTCCTCACGGCATTCCAGGTGTGGATGTGCCGGACGGAGGATGCACCGTCTCAGACGCGCTAAGGCGTAGTGTTCCAGCAGGATGCACATTAGAGCCCTAGGATCTGATAGCGATGTCGATCTGATAACTTAATGTATGGGGACTTCTTATATTACTATGAAAGCACTTCGATAGCGCGGAGCAAACGACGAGTGGCGCCATCTAGTTTTGAGTGCGGAATCAGGTGTTCCTAGTACGTTGTGTTACAAACTCCCCCTCTGTCCACGAAGGCGTCCCGACGAGTAGGACAGGATAAAAATTGTTTTCCTCGGATGCCTAGACCACTTCGTATCGAGAGTAGTTTTCTTCTGGCTTGGTCTGGTAGTGAACTCCGTTGCATACTCATTCCGTCCCTTCTTCTGGACAAAACTGCAAAAGCCGCCATGGTGACACAAGGTTGAATGATGCCTCTCAACCATTTCGTTAAGCGATGCAGTGGAACAGATATAGGCGTATGTATTGTCTTTCGTAACAGTATATCGCTGAAGTTGATATGTTTGCCAATGTGTTCTATTGATTTAGGTTTCTTCACAATACTCGGCATTTCTTCGGTTCATAAAATTTTCTTTGAGCCACTCTTCGAATGCGCGTTGTGCGCTAGTTGGTAATACGACGAAGTGCGAATCATTTAGGTACAGATGTAGTATTATTATTGTTTCCAATGTGTCACGGATGAGTCTTTCACAATATTCCTGGTAAGGATGTTTTAGAAGATGCTCTGTTTGTAGTTCGCTGAACTGTTGTGTTCCAGTTTGGATGCACTATAACTGCGATGCTTGGGATTGATAGCTAACACCAGCGGATGTTTCTCTTCTCCCTCCCCCTTGACAAGAATTGCATTCAGGGTCACTCTTTGACGTCGAGTTGTGCGTCAGATTGTATGATGAAGTTAGGGCCTCTCTTCAGCTGCGAGTTTGTCGTCAGACTGTACTCAGGGTCGCTTTTCGGCCACTAGTTGGGCGCCAAACTGTAATACGGGCACCCAACGGACGTACGGAAGGGTGATGGAAATGCGTGCTATTCACGAATACGGAAAGCATCGCGGACAGACGACGGGTTCCTCACGGCATTCCAGGTATGGATGTGCCGGACGGAGGATGCACCGTCTCAAACGCGCTAAGGCGTAGTGTTCCAGCAGGATGCACTTTAGAGCCCTAGGGACTGATAGCGATGTCGATCTGATAACATAATGTATGGGGACTGCTTATATTACTATGAAAGCACTTCGATAGCGCGGAGCAAACGACGAGTGGCGCCATCTAGTTTTGAGTGCGGAATCAGGTGTTCCTAGTACGTTGTGTTACAAGTGGTAATTAAATACCATTAATAGTTTTTTAAATATTGAAGTCTCAAATATCATGTTGACCCACGTTCGCACATTAAGAAATTGCTTTCTGAGACCATAAATAGAAATAAAATTATTCTAAAATGAAGAATATACAAAGTTATTTCTATCCAATCCCAGAATGGTATGAATGAAAAACTAGCCTTTTCTCTCTAATAAACATTATTCACGTAGACATGATGTATTTTATACTTACCTGATTTATACAAAAGGAAGGATTGATATCCACTTACAGCTTTATATCTGCATGGGATGCAATGCGATAAATTGATCAGCATAACAGTTTAATAATGTTGAATGAATAACGTACAAGTAGGTTACTTAAAATGAGTAATACAAATTAATGTAATTTTTTTTTAATTTAACGATTTGTATACAAAGGGTAGGTATTGTATATGAATAATTAACTTTTAAAATTATGGATTGAGATATGAGTGAATAAAAGAACTGACATGAAATATAGTTTAACTAGGGGCCTGCCCCTGCTTTGCACGGGTATAAAATATATATCCCATGTCACTCAGTGTAAAAAAATGATTAAAATTGATCCAGTAGTTTTGATTTATTCATTACTGCCTGTGGCCCGCAAGCGTTAAATTTGGAGAAAAACAATTTCCTCTCCCTATACCAAGAAGATTTCCTGCTATTTTTGTAGCAATATAGTACATTTTTACTTATTTATTTTTACATTTTCCGTATGTATTTTGTTTTTACAATTAATTACAGAATGTCTTTATAAACAACATTCACAGCTTTAAACAAACTCTTGAAAGAGCGACATCGCTGCTAAAGTCGAAGTGTTATAGGTCGAAGCGCGGCGTCCTCACGGCATTTTAAATTAGTAATATCTCCGAAAATGTTCACTTAAATTACATGCTGTAAACGGCGATATTGATCTATATTAAATCAACAATTTATTTAAGGTACTTAAATGGATAAGGATTAATGCTGTATTGTATAAAAATTGCTTTGAACATAAGACATTTATTTTCGTAAAAAGTAAATGACAAAAAGTGCTATTGTGGGTTATCCATAAGAGATAGACATAGACCATTGCGGATTTTTCTGTAGACCTTTTCAAGGTGTACAAATACTTAGTACATCAATTTGATAAATCTCGTAGCCAGCGTTTGCAATGTAAGCGGAAAAAATGTAATTATATACAGAAACCTCAAAAATTACAGTATTTCTCTACTCCGTATTGAATGTTATTATACATACAAACCTTCCTCTAGAATCACTCTATCTATTAAAAAAAAACAGCATCAAAATCTGTTGCGTAGTTTTAAAGTTTTATCCATACATAGGGATATATGGACAAACAAAGAACGCGACTTTGTTTCATACTATGTAGTGATACTATGTAGTGATGACGCAGTTCAGTTTTTTAATTTTGCTGGTTTTGTTGAGCTTTATATAAAACTAGCTGTGCCAACAGCTTCGCCTTTATGTAAATCGATGTGTCACAAACATTTTCCCGAATTGAAATTTTAAAAATAAAAGTAGTTATTGTCAGTTAATTATATTAATTATATATATTACTAATAACAATAAGCTAAATCAAAATCTGTGCTAATTACACTATTAGAGCTTTTTAACACTATAATAAAAATGACAAAATTACTAACTGGAATATGCAAGTTACTCTAAATCACTGGATGCCGAGCCTTATTGAATGTGACATTCGTTAAGACTAACAAGGTAAGAATTCACTCCAATCAGTACTGACGTCGATTGGATCTCTTGCACAAGTCAATATCGATTTTCGAAACAAGACTAAGAGACTTTCGTTGGAAAATCGAGACTTTATAGAAAATTAAATGTCAGCAGAATACGATCTGATTGGTTATTGGCTTGATTGTTTGTAAAATTATATTTGTGTGAAAAATATATTTACAACACAAGATCAGTGTTCTTAGTGGGAGTTTTTTTGACAACGGACAATGACAATTGGAGCAACGTTATTACATGTCATATTTTAGAAACGCTAATTGTCATAACGTTTATGCACGTTGATCAAAAATAAGACTTTCTTTAAACAACACGCATAAACGACTGAAGCTTATTATTTTCTAAAAGAAATTGTAATGCAATGCAAAATAAAAACATTTGAAAACCCATTTCCGCCGCTCAAAGTGTTAACAATAAATTACATTACATAACGATGACTGAAACTTATTTTAATATAAGATTTAAATAAGGAAGGCCTAAGATAAAGATGACGTGGTTTTTGAGAATAGAGTTCAGGTTAAGAAGCGTCTTGTTAGCGTGCGAAACCTCTTTTCAAATTACTTTGGAAATTGTTGTCGAGACGGGTGAATGAAAAAAGTTTGCAGCATTATTTGAAGTTTGAAATTGAATGTCTGGTTTTTATCACTGCAAGATTTATTTTTAATAACACATCATCATACTCCTTATAAGAACATGTGAGAAGTTAAACAAATATGTTTATTTTCTCTCATGCTCTTATAAGGAGATAAAATACATATTTTATGGTTTAAATTTTGAAATAGCCAATAAAAGTAAATTAGATAATCCATATATGTAGTTGGATGGATACATCGTATAAAAATATTTATATACAAATTTATTGTTCCTTTACGTGAATTTGGTAGGAAATTTGTTTTATTTTGGAAATCCAAAATGTTTTCGTCACCAACGATAAAAATGATTTGATGTATTCAATATCCAATTTAATTTCAAAACAAAGAAAATGTGCGACTCTTTCGAGGTGTGTCACGGGTTCAAACCTCGGCCAGTCACCAATAAGTTTTGTATAAAAACTTATGTATCTAATTTTTAATTGCAATTTATCACATCGTGAGGAAACCTGTATATCTCTAAATGTGGTAGGTCATAGCTCCAATCCTTCCGTCTAAAAACGGAGATTGCATTGGGATAATAACAGACCGTTACTTTATTATCTAAGTATATGAAGGCAAAACCTTATGAATTATTTTGTGTGATTTGGTTTGAATTTTTAAACGGTTTTTCATATAAAATAACCTAATATACGATATAATAACTAAACTGTTCATACTTATTTGTAGATATCATCATCATCCTCCTGCCCTTATCCCACTCTAAGTGGGGTCGGCACAACATGTTATAAACATGTTGTCATATGATTTGGCTGCGTTTTTACGACCGGCCGCCTGCCTGACATCAACTTACCTTAGTCGTATTTTACGACACCTCCGTAAGAGAGGGTGGTCTATTCTACTAAACCGGATACCACACGGTGGGTCAACTTACCTTAGTCGCCTTTTACGACACCTCGGTAAGAAAAGAGGGTGGTACTATTCTATTCAGCCGGATACCACACGGCGTACTTATTTGTAGATATATTAATGTTTAAAGTCATTAGAAAACAAAATTATATGATAACGTTAGTTATCAGTACTTTAATAAAATTTTATTATTCGTTGACCTTAGATCAGACATAAAATATGCCACACACAAATCATAAACAACATTTTTTTGTTTTAGAAGTTGGTCAAAAAATTTACACAGGGAATACCACACTTTAATTATGTATAGGAATGTTATGTTGTATGTCTACAAAGCATTATATACAAATTTATTGAACGTCTATTGTGCCCGACATGTCACCTGGTGTTTCGATTGTAGAATGGTGAAGAAGGAGACTAGCTTTTACACGCAACTTCGTTTACGTGGACCGTTGTCGCGTGAGGTTGATAATAGATCAATTAGATGACGAGTTACAGTTCTATTAAAGCCAAAACAGCATACAATCACAATAGAAAAAAAAGGTGACGTAATATCAACGTCATAAAACACGAGACATTCAGGTTTTAGTGAAAATTAGGGAAAATAAACAACGCTTTCTGAGATTCGTAGTTTAAGATTTCCTGGTTATATTCTACTCATGGTTTGAGATATCCAGACCCAGAAGCTATATTATTTTCCAAAAATTGTCTCTGTAAATAGAGTTTCTGTACTAGAGATATTTATGTTCCGAAAGTACGCTTCCAGGGCACGCTGACGTAAGCCGCTTATATGCACAGGTAAAGACAGGAGTTACAGATTGCTTGAATATTTCCTGCTGATACTTTGGAACGTCTGCGAAAATGTAGTGAAAATAAGGAAAAAAATGTTTTAGCGAAAATTTATTTAATTCTCCCGTTTTCTTGCTAATACCATTGAACCTATCATCATCTTCCTGTCTTTATCCCACTCTAAGTGGGGTTGGTACAACATGTTATAATGATGATGTCACATGATTTGGCTACGTATTTTACGACCGGCTACCTGCCTAACGTTAACTTACCTTAGACATATTTTATGACACCTCGGCAAGAAGAGAGTGGTCTATTCTGCTCCAGATACCACACGATGGGTCAACTGTTTTTTTATGACGGGGACAGGCGACGGTTATGTTGGACTCGCACCGACTAAAACAGCCTGTGTGCTCCGCCACGCTGCTGGTGGTGAGGACAGGGTACCTCTGAAACATTGCCTCAATCCCCACCAGCAGCAACTCTGTATCCCAGAGTGCGCCACCTCTGGGTTGGGGCCTTTCTAAAAGTGACCCTTCTCTCCGCTGGACGATGCATCGGGAGCACCAGATGCATCGACCGCCTTGAAGACCTTATAAGGTGGGCGTCCGATAAAACATCGACATTCGAGGACATATTGTTGCCTTTTAGCAGTAACATTATTTAATCGATTATATACACGGGAGCGAGAAAAAAAAACTAATTAGAAATAAATTAAATTTTTACGTCAAGTTATAATAGCTAATGCGACAGACGCTGTCATGGGGCGCCAAAATTGACTTACGTAATGCTGACAAAGGATCTTTTAGTCACGTCATCTTCCTTTAACTTAAATGATTAATGTACCGTATCTTAGTTTTTTTTACTTTACTCGTATATAGCCGTTGATTATTTTATATTAGTTTTTACGACAAAATTTAACTGGTCTATTTCATTAATCGAAATTATACGTTTAAACTTTATCGATAAAAGATTTGATTTAAGATTGCGGAATTTTATTGTATAAGATACTCCCTATTTTATACAATAAAATTCCGCAATCCATATTAGACTTATCTACAGAAAAACTAAAATTAAGTGTACGAAGTGTTTTAATTGTCTAATATGCTTATACGTAAAGCATATTATTACATAAATGATTATTTAAATGATAAAAATGCTTGGATTTATGAGTACCGTTAAATAATGATAATTAAAAAATGTTTTAAAGATTGATCGCCGAGTTTCTTGCTGGTTCTTCTCAGTAAGAGTAACATTCCGAACCAGTTAAATCTGATCAATCTTTGACGATTCAGAAGTGCTTGTAAAAAGCTTATTTGAATAAATATTATGTTGATTTGATTTGATTTGATAAATATAACGAAAAAACCTTCATATCGCGGCGTATTCAAATTTTTCATTTCTACATATTTAAGTCAGATAATCATTATTTTGATCCAGAGGAAGGTAAACACTCGTAGCACATCTTAGTATAACTGTCTAAGCACTAAGATTATTATTTTGGTGAATAATTATATGTTTTTATATGTATTTTGTATATATTTTGTATGTTTTGGCTAAATAAAGTTATAATTTCATATAGTTGTTGATTTGGTTCAATTTGTTTTAATATGTTACATGCACATTTCCGCATTCTTTTCTACGAACTTCTATGATTAATCGGATGTATACGATCAATTGACCTTCTTAAATGTTATTTACCGAGATGTCGATGAAAAATGTGATGTACCGCGCCCCGCTCTAGTGACGTCTATAAGCGATGGATCGACAAACAATATTGTGATGGAATGCCCCGGGCACCGCCTTCACTACCGACATCCACGAGGGTCGCGTAAAATATTGCATTTGAATAACATGGGCAGCTCCTACATAAAGTTTTTGTGATTGATTTATGTTAAAACTATCTGCTGTCTGCGACTTCTTATGCCTGAATTTCAGTGTGAGAGTAAACAAGTCAAGTTAAAAATGCTTTTACCAAAATTTTTTGTCCCTCCTATTAACCGTTGAGTAGTTCCCTCGTTCCCTCTGGAATCAATCCTGATAGCAGCATCAGGTTATGCTTATTATATTATTATACATGCATTGTCATTGGAACTGCACCAGTAGATATATAAAATGTCGTGTCCCTACTGTTCACCGTTGAGGACTTCTCTCGTCTGGAGCAAATCGTGGCAGCGGCATCAGGTTATGCTTATCATAAACATGCATTCAGCTCAATCGGACCCTGGGTAGTGGGCCTAATTTAACTTGAAAGATTCCACCTCTACATACATGCGTTGCAAGTTGAATAAAAGCTTTGAATAAAAAGCGTTTATAAAAGTGTAACAACGTTGTTTTGTCCAAAGTGCTATCTATCTACCTATCGAATTTCGGGGACGCCTGTCGGTGCAGGGCGGATGGTCAGCTTCTATACCGGACTATTCCACCCAAATCCCCATGTTGGGACAAGGGTTTCACTGCTGTCCCGACAGTGTCACCTACTCTAATCTACCTGTAGCTTTTACGAACCTGATAATATCCCTGAAGGAGATATTTCTCAGATCCTCAACTTCAATTTCATCCTTACCTAGTATCTCCCATCTTACCAGCGAGTACATAGGGCACTCAGCCATAAGGTGAAGACTCGTTTTTTCCTCTCCACACTCTGGGCACGCAGCATCTTCTGTTATTCTCATTATTAACAGGTGTCTGTTTAACAGGCAGTGCCAAGTTGTAATACCTGTTAAAATTGCTATATTTTCCCTGCTCTGAGACATTAGCTGTTTAGACTTCCTTGTATCAAACGAATTGAGAAACAACTTTGCTTGTCTGAGCATTGTGTTTCACCATCTTTTGTTCGATTGCCCAGAGTGCTAAGTATGTATGTATTGATTTTTAAGTAGCATAGAGAAGACTATTTATTAAACAGTATAGACGTTCTTATATATCATTTATGATTTACCACAAAATTAAACTTCTAATCTCAATCTCTAAAATTATTTCACCTTAACTTTTACTGAAGCATCATCAGCAGAATCTAAAACAACATCGCGATCTGTTATCACATCATCATCATCCTCCTGCCCTTATCCCACTCTTAGTGGGGTCGGCACAAGATGTTATATGATTTGGCCGCGTTTTTTCGACCGGCCGCCTTCCTGACGTCAACTAACCTTAGTCGCCTTTTACGACACCTTAGTAAGAAATGAGGTTGGTCAATTCTACTCAGCCGGATACCACATGGCGGGTCGACTTACCTTAGTCGCCGTTTATGACACCTCAGTCAGAAATGAGGGCGGTTCTACTCTATCCAGCCGGATATCACATGGAGTGCGATCTGTTATCACAATATTATTTAAATTTTTTAATTTTAAATAAATATACATGATACATTTAATCTTTATCTAATACAACTTTAGTTGTTTGCCCCAAGTAAATAAGCAAGATTTCTGCTATCACCTAAGGCTGTCGTATAAAGTTAAATGGATACGCTTAAGAAGTTAAATGGGGAAAGTCCACTTGCTCCGTAATTATGTAACTTAAATTGATAGTGATTATGTTAATATAAGCTTGTTTCTGATGCAAAACAAACGTTACATTAGAATTTAGCAAATACCATTCAAACAATCAACATCACTTATGATAGGATTTTTTTTAATGATTTTTACTCCATATTGTTTAATGATGTAAAAAATGTATTTTCTTCTTTTCTGTTCTTCTTTATTTTCTTTTATTTTCTGTTTTTTGAGATAAGAAATGTGATGTTCGATGAAAACAATTTAGCCAAACTACATATTTTATACGAATTTAGTAAACAGCGCATCTGTTATTTTTTATGTGTATTTGTTTACTTTAATAAGTCTTTACTTTAATAAATTATTATTATTTAAAACGGCAACTTTAAATTGATAGAAAAATTTGATTTTTCGATTCCAGTTATTCAATTTTTTACAAATCTACTTATTTTGAAGGGACAAATACGAATATTTAAGTATCGATTATTTTCTTTATAAGTCTCATACCTATTATATGTCATCTAAGTTCAATAAGTAACGGCCTGTTACTATCCCACTGCTGGGCATAGGCCTCCTCTCTCCATTTTTGGAGAGAAGGGTTGGAGCTAAGACCTACCACGCTGCTCCAATGCGGATTGGTAGGTTACACATATCCCTAGGATTCTCTAGGGATATGCAGGTTTCCTCACGATGTTTTCCTTCACCGAAAAGCGTGTGATAAATTGCAATTATCAATTAGACACATAACTTTTATTAGAAAAACTCATTGGTGTCTGCCCGGGTTTGAACCCATGATCGTCTCTAGAGATTCACACGGTCGCACCGCTAGACCATCACAGCTTATGTTCAATGGTTCAATATCTAAGTTCAATGGTTTTTTTAAATCGTTTGATGTTCTTAGTAATATAATGCAAGTTGAAAATCTGTTTAGTAGATTTTAAATTAAAGCTGATATTGATTATTTTTTCTGAGGAATAAATACATAAAAATAATAGTTATTTCATAACTATTTGTCACTCGACATCTATTTGATTAGTCGGCAAATAACATGATGGATCATGTTTTTGGGCCCGATATCAAAATCAGATCTCCGAAAGGCCCCTGTAAAAATAAATGTCACTGTTGACTAAAACCAGCAAAATGCACAACTAACGCAAAATTTCCATCACACTCGTATCAAATTTCCCAGGGGTGTAGTAATTTTGCAGTTCAATGCAAAATTGTTTTACAGTTTAGCTGAGTTATGCTACGTGATACGTTTTAACTTTGACAAAGTTTATTACCGGATAGATTAAGCTTTTTGTCGTTTATATTCAGATTCATATTTCGCTTGTTTTGAATATGACCTACTTTCAGATACAAAGTTAAATTTTTTTGCGTGATTCTTAAAACTGATTCTTAATATCCATGGAATGAAGATCCCATTTTTTATTGCACATCCTTACAACAAAAAACAAATTTAATGACTACCAACTACTTAATAAGTCTACTACTTAATACAAAAGTAATAAGAAAATTATTTTGCTATAATTCGCGATTTTGCTATAATCCTTAAAATCTTTTGTTTAGCATATCAGGTTGTAAAATATCGGTATACTAGATTAGTGAAAAATGCGTAATCACATGAAAAAAGACCACTCTCATTTCTTACCGAGGTGTCGTAAAGGACGATTAAGGTAAGTCGATCCGCCGTGTGGTATCCGGCTGAGTAGAATAGACCTCCTCATTTCTTACCAAGGTGTCGTAAAAGACGACTAAGGTAAGTCGACCCGCCGTGTGATGATGATGACTTATTCGCACGTATCCTGTTACGAAATAGCAAACATATTAACCATTTAACTGATATTTGTAAAATGTCAGTTGTAAAATGTACTAATGTAGTTGAATTGTTTTTGAATATAGTTTACAATAACTACAACAACTAAACCGGGTAAATCCATTTCTGAGTCACAAATATCACTCAAATACAAGCAATACTATAAGTGGTTTATATAACATTTGATGATGCGATGTATATATTTTGTAGAAATACTTCGAACATGTTTACGACCTACTTTTTCGAGTTACACATTATTTATGACTTTTATTTTCATCTATAGCTGGATGTCTGAATTTTCCAGACAACTTTGATGTTATAAGAAAGGACAATTACTTACAAACTCGTCTTTAATATAATCGGTTTGCTTTGTCGATTTAAAATACGCAGATCCCTATTAAATTAATATTTTTGTTTTCTTTTTATTGTTCCTTTGTCATATGGCATAAGATTATTATTATTTGTAAATTTTTCGTCTTAATCACTTTTATTTATTGTAGTTGTTGTAAACGGAATGTAATCTAATAAAAGCATAGTTAAACTATTGTCTTGCTTCGTGCTCTTGTCATCATCCTCCTGCCCTTATCCCACTCTAAGTGGGGTCGGCACAACATGTTACAAACATGTTGTCATATGATTAAGCTACGTATTTTACGACCGGCCGCCTGCCTGACGTCAACATACCTTAGTCGTATTTTACGACTCCTCGGTAAGAAAGAGGGTGGTCTATATTACTCAACCGGATACCACACGGTGGGTCAACTTACCTTAGTCACCTTTTACGACACCTCGGTAAGAAATGAGGGTGGTCTATTCTACATAGCCGGATACCACACGGCGGGTCGACTTACCTTAGTCGCCTTTTACGACACCTCGGTAAGAAATGAGGGTGGTACTATTCTATTCAGCCGGATACCACACGGCGTTTCGTGTTCTTGTATATTTTAAAAATTATTTATTGCTTTAGATAATTTTCTAAGATTCCAATTTTCCAAAATTCGAAGAATATATATAATTAATTCGGATTGAAACTTCGCGGTACCACAAAGCGTCCATCGTTAGTTTCATCTTTGAGCATTAAATCTAATCAATAAATCATATCGCTTATTATTGGGCCTTGAATACAATGGACAATTTGTGAGTATTCTGGAATAACAAGTGGAAATTGTGGAAGATAGATTAGCTTTGTTAGCGTCGAATTTCTTTAAGTCGAAACTATAGCAAATTTGAGACCCGCAAGTTTCCCGAAAGCACTGTAATTTAAGCTCGGCTTTGTGCGGGGCGTAATTGTTTTACACTTTGGTTGAGCTTTGGCTATGACGTTGTACCACAAGTGAAACCGATTTAACGCGTTGTTTATCTAGCAAATAGATTATAGATTAAGTGAAACCCAATTTAAATTAAATTAAATCTTATACTATTTATGTATTCTGGGACTCCAACAAAGGTACATAGCAAAATAAAGTAATAGCATGAATTGACACATGAGCTAAGTATACCCCCAATTATAGGAGAACACAATACATGCTTAATAAACAAAGTTACAAAGGTAATAAAAACGATAATCAAAGAACATACAAACTTAAACTTAATCTAGAAATAAGAAATGGAAAAATACAAAAATAAAATAAAAAAAAAAGATAAATATTAAAAGACACTAAAAATAATAAAGAGAATAAAATAATAATAAAAAATTAAAGCTATAATATAATACATAAGTCCCGACTGACCGAGTCCCGTACCATTATATGTATATATGTAAGTATATACATAAACATAATATTATGTAAGTTGTGATAAGGGAACGGTGAGATCTCGTATGCAATAAGTTGTCTATAATAGCTCAGCGATTGATTGAACTAGGTAAAACGTCACTAAGAGCCAGGAAAGACATCGTAAGAAATGTGCATTCATACTCCTGCCCTAATCCCACTCTAAGTGGGGTCAGCACAACATATTATAGACACGTTGTGTGGTGACATGATTCGGCTAGGTATTTTACGACAGGCCGCCTATCTGACATCTACTTACTTTTGTCGTCTTTTACGACACCTCAGAGAGAAAGATGGCGGTCTATTCTACTCTGATACCACACGGCAGGTCAACTTAACTTAGTCACCTTTACGACACCTCGGTAAGGAATGAGTCTGGTCTATTCTACTCGGGCGGATACAACACGGCGAGTCAATTTACCTTTACGATACGTCGCGCTTTACGATACTTCGGTAAGAAAGAGGGTGTTCTATTGAACCGAATACAAAATTTTATTGTAGGAAATGTGCATATATCTCAAACAATTCTAAGGCATGTGTGCCTTGTTGATTCCAATTGCAGTGACGGTGTAAGTCCTCAGCTCCTTTTCCCTAAGACTCTTCTTAAGGCTTTTATTCTCTAGTGGTTAAATTATTGCTTGCTTTAATTTATATAAGTGTACTGTAAGTAATGATCTGTTAAATTAAAGTTGTTAGCAAATTTAAAAAATGATCTATCCCAATGATTAAGCATCTTGCTGGGCGCTACATATAATGGAGTACCACGCCTGAAGCAGCTTAAAGAACAAAGGCTGGCCGCACAATAGCCTGTCGTGTGGTATAAGTCATTAGTGACATCATGTTAAGCTGCTCTTCAAATACAAAATAAATTTCAAAGATTTTTACGAGCACTTTTTAATCTGCGTAATATAATTTTTTCGGTAACGAACGTAGCATTGGGTCGTGTAGGACGTCTCGTTGCATACTAATAGTAGTAACACTAGATGAGAGTAAACGTCCTGCTATTCAATAAATTACTACAATAAGTATGGTGAAGTATATTCTTCTTCTTCTTTTAGTGGCTTTTCATAACTGAAGGTTGGCCGTTAGCATACTGTAAGTGACTGTCCTTTGCACGACGAAACAGTTCCGAAAGGGAAGAAATTCCTGTCCACTCTCGTATGTTTCGCAACCACGATTTTTTCTAACCTACAGTGTGTTTCTTTCCTACAATTTTGCCCATTATTATTAGTTTAAGAAGCCTATATCTCTCTTGCCTAAGAACGTGACCGAGGTACTCCATCTTTCGCTTCTTTATAGTTGCTAACAACTTTCGGGTCATCTTGATGCGCTGTAGTATGTTTTCATTTTTTACACTATCAACCCAAGTTATGCGAAGCTTGCAACAGTAGCACCATATTTCAAATGCCTCCAGACGTTTTTGGGTGTCCTCTTTTAAGGTCCATGATTCGCAACCATATATGACGACAGGCCAAATGTAGCAAACAAGAATACTAACTCTAAGTACAACATCTTTCTTCTAAACTTACATCTATTTGTCTAAACCTTTTCTCATTTCAGTTCGGGCAATTAGTAATGTAATGGTGAGAGCGTGCAGCCCTGCCGAAAATGATAAAGTATTAATAAATAAAAGTAAGATATCAAATATTGTGAATTATTGTTCTCCGAAGTTTGAAGCCATGATAAAATGATCCATACCATATCAAGTACTTGCAGAATTGCTACCAAGCTACGAGCAATATTAGATACTGGCTAACGTATACACTGTCCATTATATTAACCATCTTTTGACAGATTGACGATTTACATATTTAGTGATGTCCTAAAGATTCTCGTATGCGATACCATTCCGATTATAGTACCTACTATCATTAATCGAATTACGTACCTAAGTAATTCGATTAATGATAACCTACGTAAACTAATAACAGATATAGAAATCAACATTTTGATTTAATATTGCCTTAGTTTTTTGAAAATAAATGTTAATCCGTGTGTATTTATTATAATCATAAAAAATATATTATACATCAACTGGCAACATCAACAGACCTTCCGCTCGGCCGCCATTTTGACGTGATCTGTCACTCTCAACGAAACGCCCGTGATAGTCACAGGCATTTACGTTCGCTGAGTGTTCTCTCGCATCTGTTACACCTTGAGTTAAGTAGCTTTATTCCTCGGAAAAACTTTTGTGAAACTTATATTAATTGATCGTGAAAATGCCGAAAGGACGTGTGTTGAAAGCACAATCGAGACAGTTAGTGTTAAAACTTCATTAGTATTTTGAGCAAGAAAATCAAAATGGCGGACCTCTTATACTTATCACGCAAGTCCGAAACCGTGTTGCAGCCGCGTTGGGGATCAGTCTATCAACTGTGACTAAAATCACTACTGATGCCTACGGCAGGAGCGGCTTGGAGCAAAACAAACCATCTACACCAAAAAGAAAGCGCCGGGCTCATAAGGTGACAGCTGTTGATGACTTTGACGCTGACGCTATTCGTCGTCATGTATATGATTACTACTTGAGAAAAGAAATTCCAACTTTGAGAAAACTTATTGTTTCTTTGAAAAGAAGTGGTCTATTTCATGGTGAAAAATCTTCTTTGGTCAAAGTTTTGAACACAATTGGCTTTTCATATAAAAAGTTAAATAAAAGAAAATTATTAATGGAACGCACAGATATAGCTATAGCACGTTGTGATTTTTTAAGAGAGGCAAAGAAAATACAAGATTGGGCAAATATTGTTTTCACGGATGAAACATGGCTCAACGCTAACCACACACTATCTCGTTTCTGGACTGATGATACTGCTGATTCCACTTCCTCAGTACCAATGGGAAAAGGTGAGCGCCTAATCATTTGCCATGCAGGTACAGCAAAAGGATTTGTACAAGACGCACTGTTGGCATTTAAATCGAAGAAATCAAATGACTACCACGAAGAGATGAATGCAAATGTGTATGAAGAGTGGTTCAAAAAAATGCTCATTTCATTGGAAGAACCATCAATAATTTTTATTGATAATGCGCCCTACCACTCCCGTCAAATTGACAAAATGCCAACACAGGCTAATAAAAAGCATGAAATAATTAATTGGCTTCGGGACAATGGAGAAAATGTGGACGACTCAATGTTAAAAGTTGAATTAATAAAAATATTAAAAACCAAAAAGAGAGCAAAACGCTATGTAATCAATGAAATGGCAGCAGAATATGGCCATACTGTTCTTCGGATTCCTCCATACCACTGCCAGTACAACGCAATAGAACTTATATGGGCACAAGTAAAAGGGCATGCTGCGAGATGCAATACAAGCCCCCCATTCACAGCGAATAAAATGTTGCAATTGCTAAAAAATGCTTGCACCCACGTAACGGCCGAGAACTGGGCAAATGTGGTGGAAAGAACTAAAAGAGTAATATTCTCTGATTGGGAACGTGATATTGCGTTTGATAATATATTATCTACACAAGAGCTAATAATAACTGCTACTGAAGACTCCTCATCGGAGGAGTCTAGTGTTGATTATCATTCCGACGACTCGTGCTAATAAAATAAATTAAAATATCCTGATTGTTTTATTTGTATTCATGTATTAACTAAGAAGAAAGTAAAACTTTATATAATGTTATTAAATGTCTTTTAATACTCGTAACATCGATTTCTACCGATTATTTTTAATCTGTGGCATAATCGTAGTAACCATTATGTGTGACATCACTAAGTGGGCGGTACACATCCATAAAGTACAAATATTATTTGTATGATATTTGTACGTAAGCAATACAAAACTTAATGAGCGTGAGCTGTCAAAAGACTGATAATATGATGGACGCAGTATAAGTATCAATATTTATATCTAGTAGGTTTCCCTTGGAGTGTATACAAAAAATAAATAACCCAAAAGTTCGAGTATTTGCAAATTACTTCCCTCGGCGGTTCAATAACTTGCACTCGGGTTTCACACAATAGAGCATTACGCCTGAGGCAGCTCGCAGAACAACGACGACCCTCACAATAGCCTCTTGTGTGGTGTAAGTTACCGGTAGAAGCGAAATATTTCAAGTCCTTTACACGAAGAAAAATGAAAAAGGTTTTATTTACCATTTGTAACTTGAGATATAAAGTTTTAAAAATTTATCTACTTATATTTATTCATGACAGATGAAAATCATGTAATCAAAAGAGTTTTAAAAATTAATGTGGATGGATGTATGAATAGGGTGGAGGCCGAAAAAAAGATGGATGGATTGTGTGAAAAGTTATATGCATATTAAAGGAGTGGCACCAGAGTTGACGAATGATAGTGGAGAATAGAAGAAGTGGACCCCACTTAGAGAGGGAGAAAGCTAAGAGAATGATGATCTACTTATATTTATTCTTATATGCGACCATAAGAGATCATTCTATCCAAGCGGCACAGAATCATTTTATGGTGATCATGGGAAGAGACCTATATTCGGCAGTGGTCTATAGTTTGAGAAGAAGATGATTTATTCCTATTTGTAACACTTCGCCAGATACAACGTTAGCCAAGGCATAGCAAAAGCCAAACTATGACGGTTAGGCGCCAAACTGTCGTGGCTTGTCAAAATGTGACGTAAAAAAGTTTCTAACGTCAGATGTGCCGCCATATTTTCGCTCACCTACCGTACCTAGCCTTTTCTGTATGCCCTTTTTTATATAAAAGTGTGTATGTGTAGGGTTTAACTCTGATTGACTTTTACCTTTATTGTTATTAATGTTGCAATAAAAATAAATGGTTAATCATAATCGTGTTAGATTATTGCAAGCGAAGGGTCTTTTTCGGGCAAAATTGAGTATCATGTTTTCTAAATGTTTTTTTTTATGTTATCCTATGACATCATCGTAATCAAGTAACAGTTAAGATTCACTTACTATTTACATACTACAGACAGAGTTTAATTTGTCTATATAAATTTGTGTCAGCACCAAGAGTTTAATCATTTTGCCATTTCAGCCGCACACCTAGATCTTAAAACATTTTAATCCTAGCATATTTCACAAAATATTTTTCCTAGTAAAATCTAATCTAAAAAAAATCTAAAAAATAAAACAGCACTGAACGTAAAAGCGCTTAATATAACCGGCCTTCATTTCTCTATAGCCCATATTTTCATCAACTCTTTATACTCTAATTGCTGCAGGGGGTCAGAAATACAGTAGCGTTGGTATTCAGCGAGGCTTTATGAATTCACACAATGCGCATGTAAATAGGTGAATTAGACCATGGCCAAAGCCGGATAGATATGTTGCCCTAATTTAGATGGAACGTGTTGGGCTAAAAATGTTTTATTTGCAAATTGCAGACAATAACGTTTGTTTGAGTCCGTGGGCACTGGCAATTGTTTGCTACTGAACCAAAGTCATTATTATACTTGAAGTATAATGCCAATAATAACTATATTACGATGTTTTTAAATTTGAAACTGTCGTGAGTAGTATTCATGGTTAATGTATTACCACGTTAATGTATCCAGTATGTACCATAGTTAATGTATTGAACAACGTTGAACGCGACAACGTTCTGTAAAGAGCTCATGAATAAGTGCCCCGGATGGGTTCGAAACTAGTCGGGCTAACCCGATAGAATAAAACGTGAATATAGCCGGTTCTATACATTAACTATATTACGATGATTATTTTGCCTAAGCTTCTATGGTATCATTTTCACACACTTATAAATACAAAACTGATTCAAGCGAGCAACCATTGATTGTTCGTGGTTCTTAAGGAAATTAGAAGTCTAAAGAGATTATCAAATTCAAGAACTTATACTTCGAGTCTTAGAAGAAGGTGTACCTTCCAAAGAGTTCTGTAAAACGAGACTACAGCTTATGGTGTTTTTTTATGGAAGGCTGAAAGTATGACTAAGATAAGACGCGTCGTTGTCCAACTGCTAGAAGCCACAACCGTTCTACTTCAAGACAATTCAGGAACATCATTCCATACAGGGCTCGAAATTATCAAAAGAATCTTAGAAGTTACAAATAAAGCTTTAGAAATATAAGTATCGAGCAAAGTTATTCTCAGTCATAAAATTGTAATTAAGTCTAATACGCAGTACAATTTTAAGATAATAAAGATAAATTAGCAATTAATATAATTCATAGAAATAAAGCAAGTAATGACTTAAGAGCAATAATCCGTGAAGACGAATATCTTCTAGCGTAATACTGTACTTTCAAAAGTCCCATTAATTCTAGACCGAAATGGGAAGGTTTATTTTTTTAATTTGCTATGTATTTATAATTGTACTGTTTAACAGAAATCTTTTCAACTACGAAATCTTACGTATACCAACAATTAAAGTAAAGTACTTAATGCCATGTTACTATCCCACTGCGTGGCACAGGTCTTCTCTCTCTCTGTTTTCGGAGAGAAGGGTTGGAGCTAAGACCAACCACGCTGTTCCAATGCGGATTGGTAGGTTACACATATCCCTAGAATTCTCTAGAGATATGCAAGTTTCCTCACAATGTTCTCCTTCACCGAAAAGCATGTGATAAATTGCAATTATATATTAGAGACATAGGTTTAACAGAAAAATTCATTGACGCCGGGGTTTGAACCTGTGATCCCCTCGGAAGAGTTGCATCGGCTTACCGCTGGGTTATCGCCATAAATATATTTTGGACTATTGCTAGACACCAAATTATGTTATTGCGAGTAAAATATTAAGCTTATGCCCACAACTTCACCTGCATCGACCTAAATATCTAATTTATATTTTATATGCTCTCAATCATTCACTCTTCGACCACTTCTCAGTTGACACTTTAATAGGACGTTATAGATAAACAAACAGAATAGAATAGAATACACTTTATTACACACCAAAACAGTACATGAAATTAATAAAAAAAGTATTAGTACAATAGACGGCCTTATCGCTAAAAGCGATCTCTTACAAGCAATCTTAGGGTAGAGGATTTAATGAAATATCAGCGGTGGGGGTGTACAAAATAATTTCTAAATATATACTATACTAAAACATAATAATTGAACAAATTTATAAGTAAAGGCTATATGACGAAAAAGATAGAAAAAATAAATTAATTAATTAATGAGAAAATATACTATAACGTTAGAAGATATGAAGGAAGAAGGAGATTACAATCAGGAAGAGTTTAAATAGTATTGTTTAACATTTTGTTTAAACACTGAAAGATTAGCGGATTTTCTAATATATACAGGAAGTGAGTTCCACAAAAGGATGGCCTTAACTGTAAAAGAATTTCCGTAGAAGGAGGTGGAGTGAGAAGGAATTTTTAGTTTTAAATTGTGGTCTGAACAAAGGGAAAAAGGATGTGTTTTCTTTAGAAATATAAATTGTTCTTTTAGGTAAGGAGGGGTAGAGGGATTAAACAGAATAACATATAGAAGATGAAGAACATGAGTATTCCTGCGAAGGCGTATAGGGTGCCACTTGAGCTTAGAGCGAAACTGAGAGACATGGTCATATTTGCGTAAACCAAATATGAACCGAATACATAGATTTTGGAGCCGCTCAAGTTTTTGAAGTTGTTCATCCGTCAAATTAACATAACAGGTATCAGCGTTATCAAAAATAGGTAAAAGAAGAGATTGAGCCAGCATAACTTTGGTAGCAGTGGGCAGAAAGTTGATTGAAACAGATTTTCCTATTTACAATATTAACGCTTATAGTATACTAGATATAGATAAATAATAAATATTCCTGTAGCATCATAAATCTGACAGATATAACAGTCCGCTATGTTTCGTATGCAATACTGTGTATATTGGAAAGCAATTTTCATAACTTTCTTCCTTGGCACTTTTAGTAAGCTAACGCCATTTATCTTCTATGTCATGTCTTAAAGATTTTATCGGGATATAATATATTAAAAATGACAAATTTTGTAATAAATCGGTTTAGATTAAATATATTAACATGTACATGTATTAACATGTAGTAACATGTTTTTTTAATTTTCTTCCTCAAACAACACCGGATGTGCTAGCACTTAGCACAAGATTAAATATGTTATAGTAAGTTTAGTGTGACTTCTAGAACTGATATTTAAAGAAGACCAAAATAACAATGAAAAAAGAATTGAATTCAAGTTACAAAAAATACAAGTTACTGGGACATGATTTGTATAGTCCTAGCGTGTAAGTAATTTAAGATAGTAGATATAACTTGTACATTTTTCTTGTAAATGAATATATATACTTATAAAAAATATTATAACAATAAAGTAAAAAGCAATAAACTAATATAAATAGCGTCATGGCAAACAAAAAAATTGAAATAAGTATTTAAGTCAGAAAGATGCTCTAAGTATCTTATTTCCAAATTTTTTATGATTTATCTCACCCTTATAGTGTAGTATGTTTTATCCGCCGTGTGGTATCCGGCTGAATAGAATAGTACCACCCTCATTTCTTACCGAGGTGTTGTAAAAGGCGATTAAGGTAAGTCGACCCGCCGCGCCGTGTGCTGGCTGAGTAGAAAAGAGTCACTCTCATTTCTTACCGAGGTGTCGTAAAAGGCGACTAAGGTAAGTTGAACCACCGTATGGTATCCGGTTAAGTAAAATAGACCACCCTCTTTCTTACCGAGGTGTCGTAAAATACGACTAAGGTAAGTTGATGGCAGGCAGGTGGCCGGTCGTAAAATAAGTAGTCAAATCATATGACAACATGTTATAAACATGTTGTCATACGACACCCGACCCCACTTAAACATGTCGTGCCGACCCCACTTAGAGTGGGATAAGGGCAGGAAAATGATGATGAATGATGAGTGTAATATGTTTTATATTATACCGAGTAATTTGAATGATACGCATTATTATGCTGTATTCAATGTAAACAAGCCAAGTCACGTTATCACGCAGAATCGGACAAATGACACTCACAATACTCACAATAGACGAAGTACGTTGGGAGCGTGAGCATGACGCCATTTTGTAAGAAAAGGAAATTACACGGGGTGACGCGACGTTCATATATTTACGTCACATTATAATAATATAATTCTTTCTAAAGACGAACGACAAACAACTTTTTATTAATTATCATGCAAATATAGTTTTAAACTTGACTCCCGTTCGTTTTCAAAACTATACCGCTCAGAGACTTCTTCCATAAAAAAAGATAAGAAATTCTTTATTACACACAACATTACATAGAAATAAAACTAATAATTAAAAATAAAATGCCTTATCATTATAAGTGATCTCTAACAGGCAATCCATATGCCTAAGGACATCCTTATAATGAAGTGTACATTGTTCGTGGTTGAGTGAAGTTAAAAGGAAGACAGAATAAGTACGAAACAAGCAGTTTTAGAAAATTAATTATAAATCAACTGCATTCTTATTTATTAAGGCCAGTAATAAATTCAAAAATTTATTTTTGCTATAGTTACTAATATGTGTGTGTCTATAGCTTTCAGTTTGTATTTAAAAGAATATTTTATTCGGTCTCATTTATATGGTAATTGAAGCGAATTGAAAATGAGCTAGGTCTAAACCTACATCAATTGAGAACTAAACAACGAATTCTTGCCGTGTTACCTGTTACTAATACTTTCACGGAACGAGTGAAAGTCTGACCTAGTAGTGACAGCGAATATTAGACGACTGCGTTATTTCAACAGTGTAGTGTAAGTGATTATTTATATTGTATAATTACTAATGTATGAATATAGCCAAGGAGCAAACCCGCACAAAGTAACATAATACACGTGCTCTCTCACCAAGGGCTTTCGTGTTACTGACGTGGTACATTCTGAGACAGTGTAATGTTTCCTTTGTACATTAGTATTAGTGTGAGCATATTCACGTATGTAATAAATGTATGTGTCTTCTATATTCAAATTCATAATATTCTTTATTCAAATAATTTTCTAAACAACTGATTTTAATCGTCTACTCTACTGCTGGTTCGGAAAGCTGTTCCTACGGAAAAGAGCCAGCAAGAAACTCGGCGGTTGCTCTTTTAAAAATGTATATAAATATACAAGTTAAGATCACACATCTCAACCCGTATACACTACAAACAATATCTAGAGTAGATAGCTGCGCGTTTTCCACAGAATCTATTTCATAATAACTGAGTCATTTACCTTCTCTACATGTATCGGAAAACATGTTACGCCTTCGGTATCATGAATATCACTAACATTACATAATAATCTTTAACCTTATCGATAATTTATTTTATCCACATCACACTGGCTCATATCCAGTGGGGTCAGATGGCAATTTGCTGAGTGGGTAGCTCGCTAACCGATTAAGTGTTATATGGGCAATAAGCTAGGATAAAAAATATGAAGGAAGTTCTTCAAGAGTTGAGGGCAAATTTATTTTTTCAAATTTTTTCATTGAAAATTGTCAAAAATATCATTAATCTAGTAGTAACTAGTTTTAAGCATCATATTTTTAAAACATTAACCGTTCATAGTTGCTCTTCTCGGTAAGTGCAATGTTTTGATCTAGCAAGAGAGTTCGCCTTACGATCCTATAGATCGGTATATCTTTATCTTTAATATTTAAATGAATTAATCTTGTATATATACATTTTCGGAAACTCAGAAACGGCTCCAACGATTTTCCTGAAATTAACCAGTTAGGGGGTTTGGGGGAGAAAATTCGATCTAGATAAGTTTTATTTTAAAAAAAATGTCGTTTTATCCCTGTTTTCGGACTGTAAGTTTCTTTGAAATTTCAAAAAGAAAACTTGAATACAATCACAATTTTTAGCTGTCATACTTAAAGTCATGGTGGTTCATTTGGAGAACGGGCGGTCCACAGAGGTGAAAATAGGATCGAGCCCCACCTGCCCTATTATTTTTTAGTTATTCTTTTCAATTTTATTTACAACATTTAAAAAATTACTGATCAAGGCTCGGTCACTCAGGTACTTATTATATAACGAGGTCTATAGGATCGTTATATTATAATATAATGTATGTGTGGCTATGGTATGTGGTATATAGAATGTATGGTGGTATTAGGTGGGTTGTTTTAGGTTAGTTTTTTTTTACAAAAACTACCCAATATATAATTTATGTTGCTCTCATATACAATATAACTATATCAATGTTATTTTAGAGAACGTAGCGGCAAATTAATCCATGAGCAAATATCGAATGTTGGCGTAATTCCCTTTGAAGCGTAAAATGAGGCGTCTTTATTTACGGTTGAGCTCCTCGGATGGCGCAGGTTAATGAATTCTCGCCCACCACCCTACTTTGCATACATCTAAGATTACTTTGAACGTTACTAAGAAAATACGATCTATGATATTTAAATATGCATTTTATATCTATACTTATTATAAAACAAAGTGCATAAAAGCTGTCTGTCTGTATGCGATATATTCTCTTCAAATGTACTGAATTGATTTTTGTAATATTTTAGTCAAATGTACGGAAGGTTTACGTTCACGCCGTGTGATATCCGGCTGAGTGAAATAGACCTTCCTCATTTCTTACCGAGGTGTTGTAAAAGGCGCCTAAGGTAAGTCGACCCGCCATGTGGTATCCGGCTGACTAAAATAGATTTCTCATTTCTTACTGAGGTGTCGTAAAAAGTGACTAAGGTAAGTTGACCCACCGTGTGGTATCCGGTTAAGTAGAATAGACCGCCCTCTTTCTTACTAAGGTGTCGTATTATACGACTAAGGTAAGTTGATGTCAGGCAGGCGGCCGGTCGTAAAATAAGTAGGCAAATCATGTGACAACATGTTTATAACATGTTGTGCCAACCCCACTTAGAGTAGGATGAGGGCACGAGGATGATGAGCATGATGATTTTATCAATTGACAGAAATACTAAGAATACGAAGTACGTTTCCTTTAAACATTATCAAATATTTTAATTGTCTGTCCTTTGCTAAATAAAATAAATAAAAATATATGGGACAATTACACACACGATCATCCGTTCCCAAATTACGTAAACAAAGTAAGTAGGATACTTGTGCTATGGTCGACAGAGATCTGGTAAAAATATTTATTTTATTTATTTCTTATTAATAAAAATATTGCGTAACCCACATTTACAAGATGTTATTAAAAAGAAAGTTATAATTTGGCCGTTGAAGTGGGAGAACATCTGCTCCTAACTAAGAAAACTTGTGTTTAGGATTATCATTAATTCTGCAGACTTGTTTATTTTGCCATACTTTGTTATGCAATATAAATGCTCTGGATTACCACAAATGAAAGAAAAACCATGATTAATATTCTAGTAATATAAAAAAAATATACATACATACCTATAAAATGTTAAATACATACTTAAATACATATATAATGAAGAATCCTAGAGAAGGGGACCCCTAGGCATATCATACTAGCGTTACCCTCAACTTCGTTTTCTATAAAGTATAAGGGACTTATGTACCCTCAATAAAACAGTATGTTTTTCCCTGTTGTCGAAACAAAAACGGTTTTATTTTAATTTTGTATGTTACCCCGATGTATGTTGACCTTTGATTGTGCCAAATTTCATAAATACTTTTAAAACGAATAATCCGTGAAAGCGTAATAGATAGATTAACAGACAAACAGAAGGACTTTCGTATTAATAATATTAGTATTGAAGGATGGATTATGAAATACATAGCAATATCATATGTTTGCCACACTTTCGTTGTGTTACATAATCTTGAGTAGACCAATTATTCACCCGAGAGCTTCATAGCGACGTGTTAAAAGCTTTCCTCTGTTCAACCTTCGCTAGTAAAGTACGACTAGAAATTTCAGCTCCCGTCTGAGTTGTAACAACTCTTTAAGTACCTGAAATACAACTATTAGTACTTTTACTTCATATATAAATTTAAAGAAGTGTCTTCTACTTTTTGTTAAGCTTTTAACTTCAGAATTAGTCCTTACATTGATATTGCAGTCCGTTGTTTAATAACAAGGCCGAGGTCACTATTATTTCACTTTTAATTTCGCTTCTTATTACTTTTCGATCGCTATTCGTACACTGAATCCCCGAGGTGCGCGATACGACCGCTTTTATAGTAAACGATTTCGATTCGAGAATGTTCTGTTTTTCGATTACACGTGAGTCGTGGCGAGGATACGGAATACGATTTGTAAACTGTTGAAGACCGCGGTTTTTTAGTTACGACTATAGATTTGAGAATTCAAAGTCTCGAATCTATAATCGTATAGTCGTAAAAAAGAATTGAGAAAAACAGTAGGAACACAATTAAACATTTTATTTACTAATTTATTTGAATGAAGTTTTCTAAAAATTGTAATTTTGGTAAATTATCTGTTTTTGCTTTTTAAATGTTACATCTACAATCATATACGATTTTTAGTTAGATAAGATTGCTGTATGGCGTTCCATCCTATCACTTCACCTTGAAAAATAAATTAAAAAATTACAAAAATTGCATAATTGTTACAAAAACATCTACTCACAATAAAGTACTTCCTTGTACTCGTTCTAATGAATGTTCATGAATATGTAATTAAGCAAAAAGTACGTAATAGCAAAAATTAAGAACATATTACTGTTGTGTAAAAACGGATAGATACCATTTTTTTATAATTTTTTAAATTCTTGAGAAACTCACCTTCGTCTAGAACAGGGGTCGGCAACCTGCGGCACTAGGCTCTTTCGATGTAAGTAGCGGCTTTCCAGTTCCGTACGCATTAAAAAAAGTATATTTTTTTCAAACAACCAATGGTCCCATTGACTAAAAATGCTAATGAAAATACAAACACTTTTTCACCATAGTCTAGAATGAATATTTTATTCATTTGTTCTTACCAAATAAATGTATGTTTAAGTGGATAGTATATAATTTATTAATTTTAATCTAATTAATTATTTTTTTATTGCATTTAACGATTTATAAAAAATTGACGATGTATAATATAAAAAGTAGAAACCGACATATCTCTAAAAACTGTTATTTTTAAATTGTCACTTCTGGCTATAGTCTTAGAAGGTCGCCTTCCAACCCTTGGTGAAGAAGATTCAGTACAATTATTTAATCTTTATTTTTAAGATATCTACTAACAACTAGCTGATGACACGAACGCCGCCAGTAGATCTAATAACTTAGCACCAGATTTGAGATGAGGAATCAAGACGTTTGCTATATATTGTTGAAGATGTTCTCACATATATATGCAACTCAGAAAGTGTAAAAAGCTTAAAGTACAAGAAAAGAAAGAAAATGAGTTAATATTAATATATTATATTTTTTTTATTCTAATATTAGTAATAAATAAAGTTTTGTAAACTATTAGTAAGTGTTACTTTAAGTGCGTCCAGCCAGAAAATATTAAAATTTAAATTGGCCTGTTGATTAAAAAGGTTGCTCACCCCTACTTTATACCATAAACGTTTTAATACTTCAAAAGACAATAACTTTTTACGGATAAGGTATAATCTACAAAAAAAGTGTTACAAGCACCAGGATAGCATGAATATATCAGTAATTAAGACTGGCAACATACATATAGCGAACTGTCACAACAGAGCGCCGTGTTTTATGGCCGGGCATGCTGAGAATAATAAATCAGGCAGTTGGTTATGTGTAGTAGGAGTTTTAATGGATTTTTATGGTACCAGTTACTTTTACCTTTATATGGAGTACAATAACGTTTTTTCTGAGAACATAATGTATATAATAGCTCTGATCGCCTTATTACGTGGTTATTCGAGTTCGATACCTGGTTGATTAAAAAATGCCTACTTTAAAACATTTTTTAAAATATCTAACATAGATTAAATTTCCGTTTTAGTCTACTCAAACTGTTAACTCTAAATTAAAAACTACAGGATTTTCAAGAATTTTCGATTAACAGAATAATTAACGAGGAAATAAGTTGAAGTAGGACGAAAATTATAGAAACTTCTGAAAAACTCAAGTCGTCTGGGAGCTTTGATCATATTTCTTCATGAGTTCTTCAAACAGCTTGTAACGATGTAGCCAACTTAAATGATTCCTCTTACTTATTAATATTTGGTGTCTTGTTAAAAATATTATATAATTCAATTCATGAATAGTAGATTAAGGCACCTTCAATTTCTACCAAGGTTTTGTATAAGGCAGCGAAGTATATCGACCCGCCGTGAATTATCAGGCTGAGGAGAATAGATAACCCTCATTTCTCACCTAGGTGTCGTAAAAGGTGACTAAGGTAAGTCGACCCGACATGTGGTATCCGGCTGAGTTGAATAGACAACCGTCTTTCTTACCGAGGCGTCGTAAAATACGACTAAGGTAAGCTGACGTTAAGCAGGCGGCCGGCAGTAAAATACGTAGCCTAATCATGTGATATATTTATAACATATTGTGCTGACCCCGCTTAGTTGAATAAGGGTAGGAGGATGATGTTAACTAAATGACTGTATTCTTTTATTTATAACTTCATAGGAACTCGATAAAAGCTTTAACAAGTAACAAAAGTCGTGAGTTTTCAACAAGTTTAATAAAACTTATTTTATATTTGAAGTAAAAAAAAAGTATTAGTTCGAACAATGTAGAACAGTCTGATACGAATTTTTAAACCCTGTTTGACAAAGTCGAATGTGCTGAATTTACTCGTTATTAGCTATTTGTAATCCAAAACGGCGATTAAGTACGTAGATTTGGAGTCTCAAGAGTGAAATCTGAGATAAAACTGCGAGAGAAACACGAATTCTGCATTTAAAGTGTTCGTTACTGGCAATATACATACACTCGTATTGTATGACAGTACTTAGAGTTATATAGAAATGCAAAAGGGATAAAATAAGCAAAGCCAGTAGTCTATAAAAGTAATCAACATCATCCATCAAATATTTTGTACATTAGAAAGAGTAAACATCTATGTTTATCCAGCCCTGCTTTGCTTAGCATTAACATCAAATGCTCGTTGTATTTATCAAATAAACAAAATATCTAACGAATAGTGAATAAATAATTTAATTTACATAAATAAAACCTAAAAAGGGTTCATTTATGATAAAGCTATCATAAATGAACCCTTTTTAGGTTCGTACATCATCCTCATGCCCTTATCACACTCTAAGTGTGGTGGGCTCATCATGTGATAAACATGTTTGACATGATTTGGCTACGTATTATACGAACAGCCGCCTGCCCCACGTTATGTTACCTTAGTCGTATTTTACGACATCTCGGTAAGAAAGAGGATGGTCTATTCTACTCAGCCGGATACCACACGGCAAAGTAGTAATAAAATTATTTTCCTATCATCCGCGATAGGATAGGAGATCGACTCGTGGAGTCTATCACCTGACGATGCCTCGGTTGTGGGGCGAAACGACTGTTGAGTTTGCGATAGTGAACGTGTGTAGTTCTTGTGTATTATGGTGGCAGTGTTTTAGGTTTGTGCATGTGCTTTTACGAATCCTACTTTAGCATTATATAATTTTCTATTTACTTTATCGCGGATTATAGCAAAATAATGTCTTTTATTACCGTTATATTATGTATGTCCGCAAAGTGACGTACTCATTATACTTATTTACTACATGACATAATGAAAACATTCTAAAAAACTATTACGAAACCACTTTTATCTTACAAAAACTTAAGACATGTAAGTAAGTAAGTAAGTAACGGCCTGTTACTATCCCACTGCTGGGCATAGGCCTCTTCTCTCCGTTTTTGGAGAGAAGGATTGGAGCTGAGACCTACCACGCTGCTCCAATGCATTTATTGATTGGTAGGTTACACATATCACCAGAATTCTCTAGAGATATGCAGGTTTCCTCACGATGTTTTCCTTCACCGAAAAGCGTGTGATAAATTGCAATTATCAATTAGACACATAAGTTTTACTAGAAAACTCATTGGTGCCTGCCCCGGGTTTGAACCCTAGACCTCCTAGAAAGAGGCGCACGGTGCTACCGCTGGGCTACCACAGCTTAAAATGCTGCTACCACAGCTTAAGACATGAATTCTAAAAAACTAAAGGAAGAAGACTAATAAAGGCGAAATAAAAGAACCTTTTAACCGCACCTTTTCGTAACCCCTGTCGCTTCGAAAAAGGTTTCTTTTGTAATGTCCCAGGATTAAATCGATCGAATGACAGGAAAAGGGACTATGTATGTAGGAAATAAAATCGTATAGGAATCGTATAAGTCCTTTGCTGGCTAAAATAATGCATTTAAGTCAAATCTGAGATTAATTGAAAGCTATTTATTGATTTATTTATTTATTTACTAGCTTGCTTGCGACTTTCCCCGCGTAGAAAACAAGGTGTCACAAAAGAAAGTATGTATGTGGACAGCAAAATGAGGGTGGTCTATTCTACTCAACCGGTACCTACTGGTTCCGGTGAATCAACTAACCTTAGTTACCTTTTAGAACACCTCGGTAAGAAATGATGGTGGTATATTATATTCACCCGGATACCACAAGGCGGGTCAACTTAACTAGTCGTCTTTCACAACACCTCGGTAAGAAATTAGGCTTATCTATTATGCTCAGCCGGATACCACACGGCGGGTCAACTTACCGTAGTCGCCTTTCACGACATCTCGGTAATAAATGAGGGTGGTCTATTCTACTCAGTTAGATACCACACGATGGATCATCTTACCTGTTAAATACTGCCTTCTTATCAAACTAAATTAGTTTTGTTAAACACTGATATTTTCAATTAATACATGCTTTTCGCCAAAGTAAAACAGTGAGTAAAACTGCATACCACTGGAGTATTCTAGAATATATATAATATGATTGCGTTTTACTGCGGAAAAAACAAGAATTCTTACAAATAATGATAAATACAAATCGCGTTTAAAAATATATTACATAAAGCTTTCGCCGTAGTCGAGTTCATAATTTAAAAACACGCCTCGAACAAAGCACAAACGATCCCTCATATTTTCGAATAAATTCCAGACATGGCTGTTATTTCATTTTAAAAAGTTAAATATGCATGTCCCAGTATTTGCTGATGTTCCTATTTGTACAGCTAAATTGGGTGAATCAACTTTGCAACATGCGAAAATTAAATTGTCTAACGTAAAAAGCGAAATGAGGTTTTGACATGAGAACGATAAGTTCGCATCGTGTAATTTCCTCTTCTTTCAAATATTTTCTTTGGGTTATATAATAAACGAGTTTTTACCCGCGACTTCGTTCACGCGGATATTTGTCGCGTGATAGGTTGATAATAGATGACGCTTTTTCACCCTATTCCTATAGTATTAACAGGATTTCTATATGCATATATGTTACCCCGGTGTATAAGGAATAATTGTGCCAAATGTAATCTATATTGGTTCAGCGGAATCGCCGTGAAATAGTAACAAACATACATCCATACTCACAAACTTTCGCATTTGTAATACTAGCTTTTGTTGTATGATAAGTTGATAACAGATGTAGCTTTTTAAAGTCATCCCATTTCTATAGAATTATGAGAATTTCTATAGCCGATATGATATTCCGGTGTATAATTAATAATAATTGAGCAAAATTTCATCGAAATTGGTCTAGCGGATGACGTGAAAGAGTAACAAACATACATCCATACTCACAAACTTATTAATGTATAGATTCCAATAACACCGAATATCAAACTTGAATAGGCGTAATTTCTACTTATTGGGCATAAAACAACAATTAAGATATATCTAAAACATCACTAATCAAAAAAGTTGTCGGGTTTTAAATAATTTTTATTTACAAGATTGTGTCCGATCCTAATATTGATTTCATAGAAACTTTATTAATGTTAAATGATTTCCAGTGGATTAATTAATGTTCTCTTGAAACAAGAAACAAATTAGAAACTTTACGTAACCGAAACGATTGATCTCTATGAAGTATGCGCGGAGAAAATTTGTCGAATTAATTTTAATTGAGAGTACTCGCGGCCATTTTGGAATTTATCCCTAATTTGACGTGTGTGTTTTATAGAATTTGGCATTATTTTTCGGAGATATACATTACAAAAGTAATTATTTATTAAATATTATCATTATTTTTTTTGTGTAGTGCTTTTTTACTTGTGTTGTCTCAACCATAATAATATTATAATAATAGAAAAGTGTCTCTTTAACCAATAATGATGAACTTTTGCACAATTTGATCTTATAACATAAAGTAATTTTTTTTTTTTAATCTTTATTTTTGGGGGTTTTTTCTCAAGGAAAATGCCACCCCCATAGTAACTAAAAAAACTAGTTATTTTTTGGTAAGAGCGAAAAAATACATCATATTATTGCGGGTAGTTAGACGCTTAAGTTGGGGCGAATAAAGACACTGTTACCACTAGTTTGTATAATTAAAATATATATAAAATATATATATACATATTTAAATGTCTTTTACGCTATTGTTAAATACATGCCCACATAGAAATACCCCAATAATGTTCGATCTGATTATTTAAGGGTAAACTTTATGACCTGTAGAGGCAAACCATGATGTTAAATTAAACTAAAAATTATTAGCCAAGAATTTTGTAAGAAATAGTAGATTTTATACTATCGTGATTTATGGCACCTGTAAATTGGTTTACGTTTAGTATATCTACTACATATCTTAAAGCCTATTACGATTAAACATATAAAAGACGTAAGTCGACTTATCAACATAATCACGCCTAATACGGATAAAAACATACGGATCACATCGTATAAAATCGAATTACATCTATATACGTTCGACGTAGACTGACTTTTCGGCATGATAACAAATTGAGTCAGTTTGTGACGGCGATGGATGCAACTTTGCCGAAATTTGGAAACTTATATAAAGGTAACTTGATTTTTTCGCTGTGACCAGTAAAAGTAAAAAGTGAAGTTATGGCCTGTTTTTATTTCACTCTTCTCTCCATTTTTTAAGAGAAGGATTGTAGCCAAGACCTACGACGCTGCTCCAATGCGTACTGATAGGTTACACATATCCCTAAAAATCTAGAGATATGCAGGTTTCCGGACGATGTTTTCCTTCACCGAAAAGTGTGTGTGATTAGTTGCCATTGTCAACTATTGACACATAAGTTTTAAGTAGAAAAACTCGTTGGTGTGCGCCTGGGATTTGAACCGGTGACCTCCTCGAAAGAGTCGCCTGGTGTCATCACTGGGCTATCACATGACGTATGTTTATATAACAATAAGAAATTGATTTTTATGATTTAGTAAAACTATAATACCATGTCACGTCGTATTGCTTTGCATATATGCCGTGTGGTATCCGGCTTAGTAGAAAAGACCACCCTAATTTCTTACCGAGGTGTCGTAAAAGGCGACTCAGGTAAGTTGACCCACCATGTGGTATCTGGTTGAGTAGAATAGACCACTCTCTTTTTACCGAAGTGTCGTAAAAAACGACTAAGGTAAATTGACGTCAGGTGGGCGGCCGGTCGTAAAAAACGTAGCCATGTAACAACCTGTTTGTAACATGTGCCGACCCCACTTATAGTGGGATAAGGGCAGGATGATAATGTCGTAATGCTTTTCATGAAGTAGGTCACGCTTACATTTTTAATTGATAAAGTTTTGTTGTTACTCTTTTCTCTTTTATAGAATAGTAATAGGCTTTCGTTTAATTCCGATTTAAGCCGACAAGGCTTCGTGTGAAATACCAGCGCGACGCAAAGTCGGCTAAGCCAACAAAGCTCGGCAGCGCCTCATAAAATTCTATCTGCCATATGTGAATTTAACCGCTATAGTTGGCAAATATATGATACAGGTTTTGTGCTGTATATTTGTTTAGATTTAGTCATCATCTCTCTGCCCATATCCCACTTTAAGTGGGGTCGGCACAACATGTTATAAACATGCTGTCACATTATTTGGCTGCGTTTTTACGACCGGCCGCCTGCCTGACGTCAACTTATCTTAGTTGTATTTTACGACACCTCGGTAAGAAAGAGGGTGGTCTATTCTACTCAACCAAATACCACATGGCGGATCAACTTACCTGAGTCGCCTTTTACGACACCTCGGTAAGCAATGAGGGTGGTCTATTCTACTCAGCCGGATACCACACGGCGGGTCGACTCACCATAGTCGCATTTTACTACACCTCGGTAAGAAAAGAGGGTGGTACTATTCTATTCTGCCGGATACCACACGGCGGATTTAAAGTGTGAACAAAGTCACAATATACATAGTAGTCGAACATGCTCATTGCCTTAAGTCAGAATGTCTTTAAATTGGCCCGTTTCGCGGCGCCCTACTTAGTATTCTCAGGGAAACCTGCATTGGAAACGCAAACCCCATGTTTTTTCTCGTTTTTCTCAAAGGCTCGTTGTGCAAATTTTGAACCAAATACATTATTCATCGTCATTTACATGCACTTTATTGAAGTGGGTTCAATACAATATCGAGTTTCAAGTAATTACATAAAGTGAAATTTAAAATAGTATAAGACCGTGGAAGTAGTTTCATTGCTGAATAATTTATTTTAATATAATATGGAAGAATTAGACTATAAAAAACAAAATAATAGATAAATTATAGTAATAATTTTATAATATAATTAATTAGCAATCGTCAGCGGCACCGCTCGAGTGGATAATTTAAAACCGTAATGTAGTCTTTCGATTACCATAAAAATGGTTAAAGTGGATTAACTTAAAAGCTAGACATATGCTGTCGCGGACTTTTATTTAGAACTTTATGAAGGGGACAATTTTGTAATACGTGATTTTTTAATAACTATTACTCAGCGCACGAAAGGAAAGCTATAAATTTTGCCGTTTTCATTTAATCAAGAATTACGAATTCTCACCATGAGACCATGACGGCTTTACGAACATAAGAAGAACATTCATTAAAGTACTTAATTTGTAGGCAACTTTTGACAGTTTAACGTGTTTGTGAATGTATCTTTGTAATTATGTGGGTAAGGGTTGATCGATGACTTATGGTAACAACTGCGTAACTCTCTTAAAGCTGACAGGAAAACTAATGTATTAGATTTACTATTTAATTCAGCAATTCTAGTTTTGCTGGTATTTACGAGATATGCTGCTATTAATTATATTACCTGATAATCAGTAATTGTTAAGAAATCATTGTTGTTGTGGTAGTGAATGTATGCAATGCTAGAAGTGTAGTGTAGTAGCGGTGATGGTTTTTAGTGCACCAAATCGAGTCGAATTCCCTGTGGACTCCTAGGGGAACAAATATTACTTCAGAAATGAAAAGTAAAATGTATAAAGATAATATAATATAGTATAATATAATATACAAATGTAAAATATTCTTTTGAGTCTCTGAAGAGCAGAAATCACGTAACAGGAAACGTCCATATCGACTTAAAAAGGAAAGCGATATTTTTTTTTTATTTATCTTTCTTTCTTTATTACTAAACAGTTTTTCTTACATATTTAATCTGCCAAACTGCAAAGCAGTTTGTCGGCAGTATGCTCTCATTACTTAATAAGTTATTTATTATAATAACAACCAGCACCACTGGCACCTGCTCAGCCCTACGATACAATCTTGGGATCGGTTTATTTCTACATTATTGTAGAAATAAACCACTGAGCAGGTACAGAGGTGCTCGTATGTTTCCGTTCTACAAACAATCTTATTCGATAATGTGCAGTTTAGGTTACGTTACAAAAAAAGTTTTCATTATCAATTAGTAATCTAGTTAGCATTCTTTTCAAAGATATCTTACTACTGGTTCGGTTTATTTCCGACGGAAGACAGTTATGTATTTTTGGTACGAGGTATGCTCTTGTTCTCTTTCCATAATAGTTGGCCGCTTTCGGCTTCACTAATTTTCTTTTGCTTACCTTCCTTGTCCGCGGATGATGCAAAATACGTTGCTTAAATTTATTATTATTATACTGTTCGAGTACCAGTAGTAAGATAACTTTGTTGTGCACTGGTAGGATTTTACAAATAGAAAATAATTTTTGATAATCTTTTCGACATTTTTCTTTAACTTTTATAGTTACTAGTGACTTCAAGAATCTAATTTGAATTTTTCTAATTTTCTCTAAATAAGATTTAAACGTATATCCTAGTGCTTTGCCAATTCACAGTAATATGTAATATAAATTGTCTGTCTATCCGTCCGTCTGAGTTACAATAATGATAATTTTATCCAATAGAAATTAAATCCCAGGTTGATGTATAATATAAAAAAATCATCATCATCTTCACAATCATAAAATAATATAAAATAAAATAATAATAATGATAAAAAAAGTTATAAATTTGAAATCAAGGGAATCTACTCCTGTGGACTTAATTAATATTTGTAGTGATCCATTCCAGTCTGTAGACAAAATTAACTACTTTTTTGCTAATGTGGGTAAAAATCTTGCAAATCAAATTACTCCACCAAAAACAAATTCTTTGACACCTTTTAGAATAAATAAACTTGATACTATGGCTCTATTCGACATCAACAATAATGAAATTGAAATTGCAATAAATAATATTAAGGAAAAATGTGCAACAGGTTGGGACGGTATTCCTTCCTCAGTCGTTAAAGCCGCCGCACATATTCTTGTTCCTGCACTAAATCACGTGTTTAATTTGTGCTTAACTAATGGAACCTTTCCAAGAGCTCTTAAAAAAGCTGTTGTACATCCAATTTATAAAAACGGTGATAGAGGATGTATTACAAATTACCGCCCAATTTCAGTACTGACTACCTTGTCTAAGATATTTGAAAAAATATTAAACAAAAGGCTTCTTAATTATCTTTATAAAACTCAAGTACTATCTGATAATCAATTTGGATTCCGTTCTGGAGTATCCACTGAAGACGCTGTTCTTGAGTTTTCAGTTGAGATAATTAAAAGTATAAATAACAAATTAAAATCACTTGCCATTTTTCTTGACCTTTCTAAGGCCTTTGACAGTATTTCCATTCCGTTGCTTCTCAATAAACTTGAACTTATTGGCATTAGAGGTCTTTCCTACAATCTTTTCAAAAGCTATTTAACTGATCGGTCACAGTATGTTCAAATCAATACTTTTACAAGCAATGAGGAACCAATTGAATACGGAGTTCCACAAGGTTCCGTCCTTGGTCCTACTCTTTTTCTCATTTATATAAATGATTTATGCAGGTTATCAATTCCAAATTGTAGGATATTAACTTATGCCGATGACACAGTACTGCTTATTAACGGTCAAAGTTGGGAAGAGGCCAAAGTTCATTCAGAATCCTGTCTAAAAGTCGTTATTGATTGGCTCAACCAGAACCTACTAACTCTCAACACAGCTAAAACTACATATATCACCTTTGCTGCTCGTTCTTCTGCGCAAGCTTCTCCATCCTTTTCTATTCGCGCACATAGTTGTCTCAATATTTGTAATGTTTCATGTAACTGTAATGTGCTCCCACGCTCCAAACATACTAAGTATTTAGGTGTAATTGTGGATGATACCATGACTTGGAAATATCAAATTGATGCTGTGGTATCGAGGCAAAGAAAACTTATTTATGTTTTTAAGCAACTACGTGATGTAGTGGATTTTGAATGCTTAATGACAGTATATTATGCACTGGCACAATCGGTTTTGTCGTATTGCATCATATCTTGGGGTGGAGGAGCCAAAACTTCAATGCTTCGACTCGAGCGGACTCAAAGAGCTATACTAAAAGTTATGTGTAAAAAACCTATTTACTTCCCTACCATTAGATTATACTCGATGTGTAAAGTTTTGACTGTCCGGCAATTGTTTATCTTGCAAACCATTCTTCGCAAGCACTCTGAATTAAGTTATAATCCCATAGTAATAAATTCAAAACGTAGACGTCATACGGTATGTACTCTGTTGCCATCTCGGACTGCGATGGGAAATCGTCACTATCCGCGCTTGAGTTCCCTTCTTTACAATAGAGTAAATAAAATTCTTAATATCTATTCTTTGGCTACATCTGCATGCAAATCTAAATGCCAAGCATGGCTGCAGTCACTATCTTATGATGAGACCGAAAAACTATTGACAATTGCACACTAACCATTTACTCTCTTACACACGCACACACACACACACACACACACACACACACACACACACACACACGCACACACGCACACACACGCACACACACACGCACACACACACACATCTTACTTATAATATAAACTTACTTGTAAAATTGATTAAATATTTAAATATTCTTAACATTAACATAATTTAGTTTAGTTATCATTTGGAACACTGTTTATTGTTAAATTGTAACGAGGCGGGCGTTGACACCTGCAGCGCAGTTTATACTTTTGCAGTGTCTTCGTTGCCATTGTATAAGTGCATTTTTATTGTTCCGAATAAATTTCATTTCATTTAAAAAAAAAAAAAAAAAAAAAAAAAAAAAAAAAAAAAAAAAAAAAAAAAAAAAAAAAAAAAAAAAAAAAAAAAAAAAAAAAAAAAAAAAAAAAATCATCATCAAAATAACACAGCCGAGTATTGAGTGTATTTCAACATTAAATTCGATGCAAATATTGCGGTTATCACTAGTTAAATATTAATAGATTTATAGTTTCTTCATACCATTTCATAGTTCAGATAAAACGTTTAGCTAAAGATTTGTATACATTTGTATATTCAAGAAATAAATTGCCGTTTCCAATTAATAAACGTAACATCATCATCGTCCTGCCCTTATCCCACTCTAAGTGGGGTCTGCACAACATTTATAAACATGCTGTCACATGATTTGGCTTCGTATTTTACGACCGGCCGCCTGTCTGACGTCAACTTACCTTAGTCATATTTTACGACATCTTGGTAAGGAGGGTGGTCTATTCTACTCAACCGCATACCACACGGCGGGTCGACTTATCTTAGTCGCCTTTTACGACACCTCGGTAAGAAATGAGGGTGGTACTATTCTATTCAGCCGGATACCACACGGCGTAAATAATAAACGCACCGTATTAATAATTATAATACATTATAGCAATCATTTATAATTTCACCAATTAAACTCAGTGTTGCTAGAAGAGAAAAATGAAATAAAGTAGAGGTATCAAGAGTAATGATCCGTCTAGATGTGGACGCGGGAAATAACGACCATTTGTTGTTGCCGGGAAATATATTTGCTCCGTTTTATTTTTTTGTGAACATCTACCATATCTACCATATCTACCATAGAGTAAAATACACACAGTATTTTTTTTTATTTGCTTTTAATATTATAAATTAGAATAGTATATAACATGTTTACACTAAACGTAAAAACATCATACTCACCGAAAAGTGTGTCTGTAAAATAAATACTTTACAGAAAATAAGGCACAGGATTTTTTTCTTATCAGAGAGAATAAAAGTTAGGCCGTCCATGGCACATTGACACTTATCCCAGTAATTCTTCAAGAAGAGTGATTTAAGCACAATATTTGTTTTAACATTTATTATAAATCAAATACATTCGTTGTTATAGTAGAATAAACAGAGCCTTCACGGGATTTAAACCGATGAACCCTGGTAATGCGTTTTGCTATTACACTTTATCTTTCAACGACAAAAGTAAAGGCAAAATTTTGTATGTAAGCGAGTATGAGTTTTCTGGAGTCTGGCGAATCTTGGATAAAAATCTGTCTTTGGTAACGGGTACATTTATTAATTGAACACTTGAAGTAAATAAGGCACTAAGTACCTAAAAATTAAAATTCGAACTAAGTATGCAATTTGGTTCTAAAAGGCTTTTAGGTTCAATTATAATAAGGTGATATTGTTTTATGAAATAAAACACAGGGTCCAGATTATTTGTTTTATAAATTAAATATGGAAAAAATAATTTTTAAACCGAGTCCCTCTGTATACGTTATGTGCTCTGTGGTAATATTCAAGTAACAATGTAAAAAAATAAAATATTATTTCGTATAAAAAGGAAGACTGATATTTTAATATAGACTACTGACAGCTTTCATGCAACAAAAGCATCTTAAAGTATATGCATTAAAATGAGAAATGCTAAAGTATTAAAAGTAGAAAATGTACTTCTGTTTTTTTTTAATCTTAGTATTATATTATTATCTTCATGGAGTTATGACACTAGAGTAGGGGAGCCATAGACAGGCCTCTAAGTGACAATTACATAATAAATAATGAGAAATGATACTGGTATACTTCATCTTTGTCTAACCACAGATAAGTCAAGTTAAAAAAACTTTGAACAATATTTCATGTTCCTACTTTTAACCGTTGAAGAGTTCCCAGTTCTGTTGCCAATCCAGGCAGCAGCATCATCAGGTCATGGTGATAATAAACATGCATTGTCACCGGAAACATGACTTATCAGTATCTTGGGCATTATTCTTAGACATTGGTGGGCGTAATAAGGGTATCGTGCATATGGAAAAGTACAACGCTTATCTTCAACTTTATATTCTTCTTAACAATTTCACAACTGCGCCATGACACGCATCTGTCTTCATCTCTCACATGCGCCGTCGGCATTCTGCCGCCGCTGCGCCTTGTATTTTCAATGTATTTTCTATGATGGAATAATGGTTGCCAGGATGCGACATATATATATATATATATATATATATATATATATATATATATATATATATATATATATATATATATATATATATATATATATATATATATATATATATATATATATATACGTATATATATATTCTGAATCTCGGAAACGGCTCCAACGATTTTCCTGAAATTCAGCGCGTAGGGGATTTTGTGAGAGAAAAATCGATCTAGCCAGGTTTTATTTTAAAGAAATTCGTTTTATCCATGTTTTTGAGCATTAAAAAAATGTAAAAATTAAAGCAAAGGATAATTTTAGATGTCAAATGTAATGCTGCGATAGCCGATTGGTGACGGGCGGGCCGAAAATATTCACAACGCGGGTTCAAAACCCACAAGTCATCGACGCATACTTTCATCTTTTATTTTTTTTTATATTTTGTTTGTCTTTTAAAAAAATACTGAGCAAGGCTCGGTCACCTAGGTACTTATAAGAACTCTATGATTATCTTACGCTCATAAAAAAATTTTTAAAAGTGGAATGCTTATTATATTTTTTACCTATGTAGTATAGTATTTTTCATGGACGTAGTATATACTATTTTTAGTCACTTGAATTTTGGATGCGTTTTTGTTTTTTTTTTACAATTATGTACATTTATAATTATTTCCATTTTTTTTCCTTTATATAGTACATGTTATTCATTGAGCACTATTATATCAACATGGATGAGACACAACTAATCTTAGAAGCTATTTGCATCTATCGTAAACAAACTTCGCACGTATTAAACTTTAGATGGAGCAAACTTAGCATCTTTGAAACTTAAAGCTGCGAGAAGACAGCGACACAGATTCAGAATTAATTATAACAGACATTCATCCATGAAAGGAGAAGACAGAATGCAAATTTGACATGCGACTTTTTGATGAGAATCCACATTGAAGTCATAGATAAACCCGATTATAGAGATATATCTCATGACGCTACAAGAGCTCTTAGGGATAAAGTTTTGTTCTCTTTGAACAATAGATTTTTATGTAAAAAAAAGATTTTTAGTCAAACTTTTTACATAATTTACTTCAAACACTGTTCATCATTCTCCTGCCCTTATCCCGCTCTAAGTGGGGTCGGCACAACATGTTATAAACATGTTGTCACATGATTTGGCTTCGTATTTTACGACCAGCCGCCTACCTGACATCAACTTACCTTAGTAGTACTTTACGATCCATATATATAAAAAGTATAATTATTATCACAGTCATCGTTATATTTTAGTTGGCTGCGTGTAAAAAAAGGATTTCTTTTATTTTTTTATGAATTACATATTCATACCTATTTTTTACCATCATTATGGAAAGTTTTGTATTTATTCTAAGCTTTGTACTAACATCCAACTCTATAATTTTCGCTTAATAGTTGCTTATAGAGTTACCGAAAACCACAGATAACGGATTTATACAGTTCAAACAAACTCACTGTATTTAATCAAAACTATCCTAATCTATCAAAAGGATCATAGGTTTTATAACAATTGCTCCGCAAATAGTTTCTGTACTAATCTAAACTTTATTTATCTTTGTGAAATAGCTTATAACTTGTGAACATTAAAGTTTATTTAGTCCAATGTCATTCATCTAGAAACCGAATACATATATTTTTATATATGTATACGGTTTCTAGATTTCAACTTTGTTTTTCTTTTCTGTCATCAACTGAAATGAGGGTAGTCTATTCTACTCAGCCAGATATCAGGCATAGTTAAAGGCGACTTTGCTAAGTTGACGCGCCGTGTGTTATTCGGCTGAGTAGAATAGACCAACCTCTTTCTTACCGAGGTGTCGTAAAGACGAGTAAGGTAAGTTGACGTCAGTCAGGCGGTTGGTCGTAAAATACGCAGCCAAATCATATGACAACATGTTTATAAAATGTCATGCCGAACCCACTTAGAGTCGGATAAGGGCAGGAGGATGATAATAGGACAATTAAATAGCCGTTAAGTAATCCAAAACGAAATTAAATTAACATTTTATAATAGCTAGAACTCAATATGTATTAAAGTTAGTTCAAAAGCAGTTGCTGTTAAAAGAAAATTTTTAATTTTTTCCCTTTGTAGACAAAGACTTCTATGAAGAATCTAGATTGCTTTACATTCTAAACATCAAACAATATTAAACTTCGTTTACAGAAGAATGTTTTTGTGGACACAGTGAAGGAAAAAATCTTTTGCTTAAAGCAAGTTGAAAAAAGTTGTTTCTGTTTTTGTTCGAGACACTATAACAAATAGTATGACATTCTTTTCTTTTTAATAGCATTAATATAATTTTCATATCTTAATTCTTCTGTGATTTTGCTATTCTCTTTTAAGTACAAGTAGTTAATTACGTAATATAAAAAAAGATTTGATATCTGTGAACCAATTAATTAGAAAATATTTTTCGACTCGACTCGACTGGCCCGTTGGAGCAGTGGGTAGTGACCCTGCCTTCAGCTCTGCGGGTCGCGGGTTCGATTCCCGCCGAGGGCCAACATTTTCTATAAATAAATTTGTTGGCCTTTGAGCCTGGGTGTATATTTGTATTTAAGTATGTATTTAAAAATATATAAGTATATATTCACCAGTTGTCTGTCACCCATAACACAAGTATTAAGTTAATTACTTTGGGGACGGGACGATCGTGTGTGTAAGTGTCCCATATATATATATTTATATATATTTATATATATTTTTAGTTATTTTTAGATGTTATATCTTCTGTGCTACGTGATACTCGTATATATAATATTTAATAGAAAATCCAGAGATTTGATTATATTTCTTAATATATGTTCGGGATGTGGACTTTTTAATTTGTTGCGTCATTTTAGTTCAAAAACCCCTTACCTCCTCCTCCTGCCCTTATCCCACTCTAAGTGGGGTTGGCACAACATGTTATAAACATGCTGTAACATGATTTGGCTGCGTTTTTACGACCGGCCGCCTGCTTGACGTCAACCTACCTTAGTCGTATTCTACGAACACCTCGGTAAGAAAGAGGGTGGTCTATTCTACTTAACCGGATACTACACGGTGGGTCAACTTACCTTAGTCGCCTTTTACGACACCTCGGTAAGAAATAAGGTTGGTCTATTCTACTCAGCCGGATACCACACGGCTGTAATCAAACAATAAAATTAATTGCTATAAATATAAATACTTACAATTTAAATAAATTTCAAATCAGTAATCCAATTTAATATTGATTCAATGAAGCAATGTTTAAATTGAAGTCAAAAGTTTTATTATATACTACTCGCGTATAGATTCTAATTAATGAAAATGGCATTGCCGTAAATTTCAATGCAATATAAGAACTTAGTTTAACATCTATGCTTTTAAACTAAGTAAAGATGCCGACATAATCACACTTTATGGATTCAATAAAACAAACCATTCCGATAGAAAATAAATTATCAGACTATAATTCAAGCAGTAAATGTCTTTATTGTTCCATTTAAAGCACAGAAAATTAACCAGCAATTTACGACACAGAAATAATCGGCCGGGCGGTCTGTATATCCAGTTAGATTGGGCGTCTGACGGAGGTAAAATCGGATTCCATCGAAATTAAGCTTTGTTAGATTGATAGACATGAAACAATACAGCTAGCGCTAACGTAGCAGTTTAATAACTGCTATTAATAATAATAATAGCAATAACAATAACAAATAACAAACAATAATAATAGTTTAATAATATTTAGATAAGTAAATAGTTCGTGGGTTTGAGTATAAAATTCCGCTTATCTATCTTATATTTGGAAGCACAGCGGTAATACCGTGCGACTCTTTCGAGAAGGTCGAGGTTCAAATCCGGGCCGACACCAATGAGTTTTTCTGTTAAAACTTATGTGTCTAATTAATCACTTTAATTTATCACACGATTTTCGGTAAAGGAAAACATCGTGAAACCTGCATATATCTAGAGAATTCTGGAGATATGTATAACCTACCAACCCGCATTGGAGCAGCGTGGTAGGTCTTAGCTCCAAAACTTCTCTCCAAAAACGGGGAGAGGAGGCCTATTCTCAGCAGTGGGATAGTAACAGACCGATACTTACTTTTATTACTTACTATAACAGCATTTTAAAAAAACTGTTAAAGGGAGGCTGATACAAAACGCCTATACTGTTATAGTGTATACAGTATAACTATACTGTTAAGGATTATTTAGATGATAAGAATGCGTGGATATAGCTACCCTCCGACCCTGTACAAGATAGTAATGACTTAATGTAACTAGTTATAAGTATTATTTTAAAAAGAGCAGCCGTCGAGTTACTTGCTTACTCTTCTCGGTAGGCACAACTTTCCGAACTAGCAGAAGAATTGACGATTCAAAAGTACTTGTTTACGAGTTTACTTGAATAAAGAAAATTTGAAAATTGCAATTTTAATTTATACTTTCCTTAAAACAAATTAAGGTGCTAAAGACAACATGTTTTAAACATGCTGTTATTTGACTAGGTATTTTATGATCTATCGCCTGCCTGACGTTAACTTACCTTAGTCACCTTTTACGACACGTTGATAAGAAAAGAGGGTAATCTATTTTACTCGGCCGAATACCACACGCCGGGTCAACTTACCTTAGTCGCTTTTTAAGACACCTTGGTAAGAAATGAGGGTGTTTTTTTTCACGCTGCCGGACACCACATGGCGGGATATTTTCAAACGCTCGAAGACTAGTATTGGTGATAGTATCATATCATAGACATTGGAAAAAAACATTTGCTTACCATAATTTATACGGCAATAATATTTATTTCCCATCGATTCATGGTTTGCACAGTATCCTCTTAATATAGTAATTGGTCTATATTATAATAAACGTTACGTGTTATGTTTGAATACCAAGCCGTATGTTTCCTAAAATAATTTAATTCAACCCATATCGAATCTGATTCTATTTCCCGCTGACGGGAAATGATAACGGAAATATTATCAAATGTTATTTAATGCACAAAAGTGACAATGTTTTCTAGTGTGTAGTTATTACAATTTATTAATCTATATTAATAATTACTTTGTGCACCTTAATAATATTTCTAAATCTCACTACATCTTACTACATCATAACTTTTTCATATCTATTTTATAATTCATGAAGTCATGTTTACTCTTCTATAAATATTGTGTAAAATAAAAACTACCTTCATATTATTTAAATTAGTACTACGTAAAGGGAAAACTGAATTACACTTGACCCAGGTGGAAAGAGGTCGAGAGGCTCTCAGTTAGCGGGATATGACAGCTGCCAGGGAAGTTGACATCCAGCTACTAGCTATATAGCAAAAGCTGTTGATGTAATATGTTCAAACCTAGTTTTACGCACGTCTACACTTGCGTCAACTTAAGCTTTCAATATATTAAGATATTTATCGTTTACACGAAGTTACTTAGATGTTTTTAGGTAGAGGTACTTAGGTATTTGTTAGGTTAGATAATTAGGTAGGTAATTAGGTTTGATATATTAAAAGATCCTTATTCCTAGCCCTTATTTCACTCCAAGTGGGGTCGGAATAACATATCATAAACATGTCACATCATTTGGCTACGTATTTTACGGCTGACCGCCAGCCTGACGTCAACTTACCTAAGTCGTATTTTACGACATTTCGGTTAGAAAGCGGGTGGCCTATTCTACTCAACTGGATCCCACACGATTTTTTTTTTTTTTTATTATACAGGAAAAAACCCCTTATGGGTACCGCCGCCCGACGGGGACAGGCGGCGGTTATGTCGGACTCGCACCGACTAAAACGACCTGTGTGCTCCACCACGCTGCCAATGGCAAGGACAGGGTATCATTGTACATTTTGCCCCCATCCCGCCGACAGCTCTGATCCCAAAGAATAAACACCTCCAGGTAGGGGCCCCTCGAAAGAGAAACCCCCCTCCGCTAACCGGTGCATCGGGAGCACCAGATGCACCGACCGCCTCGGGGACCTGTAAGCCAGGTGTCCGATGTACCCCGTTCGGAACACCCGAAGATCCCCAGTTAGGGCGGCAGACGATGGGCTTGGGCGAGTCACTAACACCTGGACTCACCAGCAGCAGATTGGATCCAGAACAACAGTTCGTGGAACCGCTCCGCCGCCTCCCTCCGCCCCCCTCCGCAGAGCTAAAGGAGGCCATCGCTGCCCACGATCGCTCCCTGCCCACCGTGTTTGCTATGTCACGGTCGACAGGGAAAGATCGCGCCCCAAGTAGGCCCCAACGCCTTGGTGGGCGTTTCCGCCCCCACCGGGTAATTTTTTATAGAGGTTTTCTTCCTCGCAACCCGAAGGTCCCCGTTCCCATTGCTGGGCTTCCGGGTTTCGCCGACGGTGGCCGTAACCATGTCCAGCCAGACTTAGAGTAAGCCCAACTGGACCCGTCGCTCATTAGGGACTTCACCCCAACCCCCCCGAAGTCCCCGGCCCGTCCAGATTGCCCTCTGCAAATCAGAGGGACAACTGGATTGGCCACCCCTCAGTGGTCCGTTCGCCAAGACTAAGCTTGCCCAGGGTGCGCCACGAGGAGGCCGACCACTTTGGCACCCCGATCCCACACGATGGGTCAACTTACCGTAGTCGCATTTTACTACACGTCGATTAGAAATGAGCCTGATCTATTCTACTCAACCGGATATCGTACAGCCGGTTTACCTTAGTCGTCTTTTACTACACGTCGGTAAGAAATGAGGGTGGTCTATTCTACTCAGCCGGATACCACAAAGTTATATACATAATGTGCGTCATTATATCTGCGCGTGTATAATTTAGACCTAATTTTGCTTCGTAACATTTTTACTATACAACCCCTACAAGCCTTTACATGAAAAGAAAATTATGCACCCACGCGTAACAGTCGTGCTTCAGAATTTCTTTACGGAATTTTATACGTCGTTATACCGCTCAAATGAAACGTACTTGATTTCTGTGAAATCGTTGACCTCGTTCGACGTTCGGCTTTTAACGTGATGACGGCGTTTTTATAAATAGATTTTTTTTTTCATTTTCCGTAATGAAAGTTTGCAAAACTGAATATGATTTTGAGAGGCAAAAGGAACAGAGTTTCTCACAGCTGGGCATATAAGCTCTCTTTTTTGGAAGAGTAGAGTAGGAGCCCAACCCAACACGATGCCCAAATTTGGATTGGTAGGTTATACATATCCCCCGAATAATTTGGAGATATATGCAGGTTTCCTCACAATATTTTCCTTTATAGATAAGCGTATGATAAATTGCAAATATCAATTATAAAAATGTTCCAACAGATAAACTCATTGGCGTTTACCTGGGTTTGAGTCCATGAACCCCTAGAAAGAGTAATAGGGTCTTACCGTTCGTCTATCAGAGCAGAGAGACAAGTCATTGATTTCTTATTCATTAATTAATCAATGTTGAAATTTATAAAAACATATCAAAGGAGAAGAATAACTTATAAAATTAAGATACAAACATTATAAATCATCGCATCTCGTAGCGGATTACTTATATAATTAATTTACAAAAGTACTAAAATTATTTTGCTATAATTTGCGATAAAGTAAAAAACAATATATATACCTAATGCTAAATGTAGAGTGGATTATCCGTTTTCATACAGGATTCGTAAAAACACATGCACAAACCTCCACCACCGCCACAACAATACACAAGCACAACACACTTTCACTATAACAAACTCAACAGTCGTTTGGCATCAGACGAAGTATCAAAATATAGACTCTACAAAATCGCAATCGAATCGAATCGAGTTTTACTAAAACGTTACATTAACCGCTTTCCCAAGCGTTTTTTGTACAATAAAGATTGGTATTGCAAAAAAAGATTTGGTGATATCATGATCAATTGTCGCATGTATATTTATTTATTTATATTTATGACATACTTCTTTTTATAGATTCTTTAAATTGAAGAAATAAATAAAGAAGAAAAACAAAAGTAATAATAAAATTATTTTGCTATAATCCGCGATGATGATTCATCATTTATTTATTATTACTTTCGTATTATGGACTTCCGCAAAGTAACTCCTAATTCTATAAATTATTGGGAAGAAGTAAAAAGTTTCATATTTTGGATAATTTACAAATATAAAAATAATTTCACTTCACCCTCGTTTGATTCGTGGATATCCATTACGAAATCTTATTCTGATAAATTTTACTATGTAGAAAAGTATATAGAGTATAGAAAAAAGTAAATAGAATGTAAAATTAAAAGAAGAAAGTATATAGAAAAAAGTAAATGGAATGTAAAATTTTCTGTTCAATATATTAGAAGTTAAATTGAATTTGTTAAGCAAAGTGTTCGCAAGAGAGTTTTCGCTGTAAGGCACTTGCCTATATTTACATCAAGGCTGCATAAATTATTTTACCTTGTTTAGCATATGAGTTAAGTTCAAAAATATTAACGAACATCTGCCAACAAATAGGTATGTTCAAAGGGGCTTGTTATGGAACGATTGCATTGCGTATAACATTTAGATATCTACCAAACATTTAAATTGAGATACAAAACATTCTAATGAACTTGTCTTCGAGTGCTTTTAAAGACACTCAGTCTATACAAAGAAGTCACGCTTTAGAATACTGTTATTAGAGTTATCGCCATTCTAACCGGTAGGCTTCTTCTTTTCTGTATATCGTACCAACATTCGTGAAAATAAAAACAAACAACAGGCAGAAAATTTTCTTGTTTTCGCTCCATTTATGCTGGTACAAACACTATGCCATATTTTTTTGTTCGCTTCACTTTGAACCCGTTCACGAAAACAACAAATGGTGTCAAATAATACTAAGCACTTACGTGAAACGTTAACGTATCAAAAATAGCTTATTTTACATATAAAAACGGTTCTTCAATATTATTTGTTTATTTTTCACATATCACATATATTAACTTAAAATATAAAATATCTGTAGCCTTAATAGTTTAAACTGTATTGCGACAGACACCGAAGATTTATTTGCTATTTGCTATAATGAAAATAACATCATAAATTTTTAATTAGTACAAACAATCTGCAATTCTGTACCTCTGAGTAAATATACTTGCACATTTTAAAACTCAATTTTAAACACTCATTTTAAACAACATAATCTAAACGTCAAAATATGATTTGAGGTTGTGTTGATGCCATTTTTCTAATAAACATATTTCTGCACTTATTTAATTAATAAAGAAGTGTAAATTAATATGTAGTTTCTTTACTCTTTACCTAAAATTCATGAGAAATAGTCTAATAATATTAATTAGCACCTTGTTATTTATTGAAGAATAAAAATTTGACTATCAGGGATTAAATTAAATTTAATTAGAAACGTATTAACTTCGAAACATAGACAAAATTATTTAATTCAATTCAAATTCAAATTGGCTTTTACAAGCACTTTAGAATCGTCAAATTACAATGAAGCTACGACTGCAATTATAGACGTCAACTTACGTTAGTCGCCATTTACGTCAACTTGGTAAGAAATGAGGGTGGTTTAATCTACTCAGCCGGATACTACACGGCGGAGTAAAATCAAAGAATGAAAAAAAAATCATTTCAATTGATTATTCTCAAACGATTTCCTTTTTTTCATCTAATTAAGTTTTACTCTTTACTTTACTTTTACTTACAATGTACTAATACCTAAAAGGAACGTTTTTTTAAAAATAAAGTTTTCCGCCTCCGACCCTTACTAAGATATAATAAATGAAGTACCCGCGCGTACCAGCCACGCCACACAATTATTATACTGACCGAGTTTTATTATCTGTGACAATTCAAAAGAAAAGTAATGTTATTAGAGTCACTAACATTATTCTACTTTGGTTTTGCTCTTTTTTCTGAGCTTTTGTACAAATTTCCTCATATTTTGATATTATATAATTTCTGCATTATCATAATGCTATAATAAGGTTCTAAAAAAATTAATAAACTTAAACATGTGTAGCTATATCTCTGATTGGATCGCTTTGGATCCCTGAAATTGTTTGCATTTTTTCTGGATAAGACAATCCTTTCAGCTTCATACAAGACTGCGGTTTAAGAATTAAAATTGAACATGTATAAAAGATTGACCGCCGAGTTTCATTCTGGTTCTTCTCGGTAACAACATTCCGAACCAGTTGTAGCTTTGTTAATCATATTGATCCTAGACGATTCAAAAGTGCTTGTAAGAGTTTATTTTGTAGGAAAATGTTCCCTAATCAAGGAACCTGGTCCCTGTACCCTAGTCCGCTGGTGGGTAATTTAAGTGGACTGTATAGGGGGGTTCAGGGATTTAAGTATTTTCTGTCTTTCTGGGTACTGCATAGTTTATCACCGATAATAAGTAACAACTTAACAGCACCCACCTTTCGATGCCTTTGTACTGCCACCATGCACTGGAAGGTTCGAAGTCCTCGATATGCGCCGGCGGCCGGCCGTTTCTTGTGACGCGAGGGGATTGTTACTCGAACGAACAGTAACACTATTACGAGTCAGAAACTCGACACGACACTTTAAATTTAGGCACTGCACTTAATATTGCAAGTCCTAGACGAATTATTTAATGTTTTATAATGAATTTGATGCGAATTATTTATAGCGATCGAGCGGCCATTAGCGAAGTTCCGCGCTCACGTAGACACTCGCACGGCGACAGACGAACCGATCGGCGAGTGGCGTTTTCAATGCTACCCACATATCGGTGAATAAAAATACGACAATTGCCCAGAGACAAAAGAAATATGTTACGAAATAAATAAAATTATGAAATATTTAGGAACATATTTGAATAAAGATTATTTTGATCTGATTTGATTTGTTTTAAAAGATTTTCTAAGAATATTTTATCAAATACATTTTAAAACCGCTGCCGTTAAGTTTGAATATTTCTTCTGTATTATCAACTGATCAACCAGTTTGGTAAGACTTACATAGTACATAATTTATATTTATAATTTTCCACACCCTTCAAGTTAAGAAAGAGATCATGAGGATTCATAATTCTGGAGAATTCCTGTCACATATGACGCTAACAAATGGGCATTGGAGAAGTGTGTTAGGTCTAAGCTCCAAGTTCTTTCCAGACAGAAATAAGAGTAGCGTCTTGGTGTAACGCCCTGACCTCTTCGTGCTTCTTTACCTTTGTTAAATGTTTTCATTTTGTACATCTATCATTTGCGACTATGCATCGATCAGATCAATCAGCCTGTTTTATTTTTTACTATAAGAAAATACAGACTGACTGGCCCGTTGGCGCTGGTTGCAGAGAGCCTGCCTTCACGTCCAGGGCTAACATTTCCAGAACAATTTGTTGCTTCTTTTAGTCTGGCTATATTTATGTCATCATCTTCCTGCCCTTATCCCACTCTAAGTGGGGTAGGCACAACATGATATAAACATGTTGTCACATGATTTGGCTACGTTTTTTACGACCGGCCGCCTTCCTGACATCAACTTACCATAGTCGTATTTTACGACTCATCGGTAAGAAAGAGGGTGGTCTATTCTACATAACCGGATACCACACGGTGAGTTAACTTACTTTAGTCACCTTTTATGACACCTCGGTAAGAAATGAGGTTGGTCTATTCTACTCAGCCGGATACCACACGGCGGAGTCTGGGTGTATTTATGTATTTAATAAAAATTATAAAAGTAACTGTCTCTTACAATCCCACTGCTGGGCATAAACCTCCTCTCTCCGTTTCTGAAGAGAAATGTTGGAGCCAAGACCTACCACGCTGCTCCAATGCAGATTGGTAGGTTACACATACCCCCAGAATTCTCTAAAGATATGCAGGTTTCCTCACGATGTTTTCCTTCACCGAAAAGCGTGTGATAAATTGCAAATATCAATTAGACACATAAGTTTGAATAGAAAAACTTATTGATGTCTGCCTTGGGTTTGAACTCGTAACCCTCTCGAAAGAGTCGCACGGTCTGGGCTATCACAGCTAATTAAAAATTATATTTGTATATAGTTACTTGTTGACTGTCACCCATAATAAAAGTATTAAGTTACTTACTTTGGAGACGAACGAAAAAAAATCTATTTCGTTATTGTATTGAGTATTGTCCTTTGCTTACTCCGATTCTTATGGGCAAATATAATATTCTAAAAAACCGTCTTCTACTTCATTTTCCGCAAAACATTCTTATCGTAAAAGTACTAAGCAAGAAATTAAGAACAGACAAACTTTTCGGGTTACCGAAAATATGCTAAATATTCAAATTCTTAACTTAAACTCGCATTAACATACTTTTGAACTGGGATCCCAAGAAATTTATATCAAATTACCAAATAAGAGTCAATTTGCCTACTATGATGTAAATTGTATTATCAAAATTTACGAATCTGCTAAATATAACTATTATACTATAGAGGTTCGTATTAAAACAAACGTGCCCCATTAATATCAACGTTAAAATGAGAAATAAAAGGTGAATGTCTCGAACAGTCAAATAATATCGTTAAGTAAATTATTACAGCTTATTTATATTTTTATTCATGTTTAAGTAAATATTATATAGACTTGTTTTCTGGACTGCTATAATTATATATTTCCTTAACACTTATTTAATAAAATAAGAAGTATTATATAAACATACGGGTTACATCGCGTTATAATCGATTACTTTTGTATAACGTTCAACGTTTCGGCAGAGTTGCATCCGCCGTGGTCACGAACTGACTGGAGCGCCGCGGCGCCTTCGTTCCCGAGTACTACACTCATTATTTTGTTCATCTACCCGCACTTGGACCGCACAATCAATGCAAAGTCTGTTGCACACCACACTTATATTATCCGCACGCGATATAGCTTGCAACGATTTCTTTCGGTAAAACGATAATAATCAGTATGAATCGCGAAAAAAAAACCCGCGTGCATGCTGAATTTCAGGAAAATAGTTTTAGTCGTTTCTGTAATTCCGAATATACAAGATTAACTCATTCAAATATTAAAGATGTACACTGTAATCACTGACTGTAAAGATTATAGCATATAATGACGGCGACAATGTTTATTTTTGTATTATTGACCCAACTTGAAACATTTTATAACAAAATTTAAGCAATATTACGCGTCGAAAGTAAATTTTGCTTAGACGCCGGCAATTTATCACCACTCTCTTTAAGACCCATTGTAAATTTTGGTATGGTTAAATATCAACAGAAGGCGCTTTATCGCACACTAAGCGCTTATCTTCACCTTATGCTTATACACAAGATCATTATGGACCTGTATGAGTCAAGACCTGGATAAGTGTATACTTGGAGTCTTGACCCTCTTCCTATTCTTAAGATCGATTTTTAGACCACTTATAGGCAATGATTCTAAACATATTATAAATCTAAATTCCCGAAGGCTTTCTGTTTGTTGATCGATTTTTTTCAAAATCTACTAAACGGATTTTTGTAGGGTTTTACTAAAAGGTAGTGCAATTCTTGAGGAAGTTTTAGGTTAATAGTACATAACGGTATGTAAATTAACTGAAATACATATTTGTGTATATTTTATAAAACTATTTTTTTATATTTATTCAATAGATACGAAGTGATTTTTTCAAAAGGTAATTTATTACCTCTGTGCACAACTACGTCAATAGCGCTACTACTCTCCTCTCCGCACCTCCCCTCTCGACGGCACTGCGCACCTCTCCCTCCCTCTCTGAACCTCGCCACAGGTCACCTATCATCACGTGTCTATGCTACAACTTCCTCCCCCCTCGTTTTCCTTCCGTTACAATATATGTACATAAATGTTAATATGTTCTTATATTCATATTCAAACTTAAGTGTATAATGAACACGTTGTTAATAATAGGAGTGGGGATTTAATAATTAAAAAAAACAATAATCAACGTTGTATTATTTATTTTCGTCTGTGTTCCAGCCGCCCGGTACAACGAGCGGCGTTTATTCGTTATTTTTAAGTACACGTAGTAACGCTACTTTACCAAATACTGATATTATCTGGGGCCAATGCCCCGCAACGCAAATAAACCGTGGAGGCAACCGTGAGAGAGGAACACCTGGACCAATACTCTATATTGAACATCCACTTACGATATAAACATCAAAGACACAAATTATAAAACAAAACTATTTACACTATATTAAACATCTTTACATATTAGGTTATTGCACTAGATGAAAAACCATTTATTCAAAGCTCCTTTTAAAGCATCAATGAAAGGTTAAATATTTTATCTAAATGAACACAGAAGGAAGGAATGCTTTGGCACCATCTGTCAATACTATTGCGTAAAGATTTGAATTTAATAGGAATCTAAATCTTAGATTTTTCGTTTTAGTGCTACCTTAAACGATTTATCTAAATCTGCTAAGTCCTAATCACTTTAATAATATCGCATAAAATGTTTGAAAAACATACTTTAATGTAAAAATAGAAAAAAAAGCGCTTGTTTTGTTATTTATTTTCGAACGAAAAAACTTTTCAATTAAAACCACATTCTCAGAGCAAATTAATTACCCTTGATTGTTTTATATATAATTTTAAGATTTGCATATAGTTATTAATCGTAACAGGTAGGTATAGAAATAATTAATATACCAATAACCACTACACGATCGTTTTCTTTAATTAAAAATTAATGAATTCACATTTCAACGTTGAAATTTTAAATATAACGTTAATATTTTTTATAGCAAGTAAAAAAAGGTTGAAAATGCTTTAAAAGACATTAAATAAACATAGTTTTTGATTTAAAAATTTAGGCCTTTGTTAGTGGAAATTGCTTTAAGGGGTAAATTTTATGTATCCGAATTAAGTTTAGTATATTCGGACGCTTAATTATATTTTCATTATTTATTGTAGTCAAATTTTTTCATGCGTTTTATTAACGTGATTAAGTATTATTACAATACATTCATAACGAATAAATATTATCTACATAAATAAGGCTTTAAGATTTTTTGTTACTATGTATTCTATCAAAGATACATATATGTAAATATATGCCACATACATCTACTTTCCGAGAGAGCAAGAAATTTTATCTTTGCTGTAATTTTTAATGCCTAGGAATTTTGTAGAGCTCTCCGAAGAAGTAAAATAGTACGCACTTTTGACAGTGTACATAATTTATTATTATATAAACATACGGGTCACATCGCAATACAATGGAATTACCTTTATATTAGGTTCAACGTTTTGGCTGACTTGCATGCGTTGTGGTCAAGAACTGTACCAGGCCTGAAGTACTATAGTCATTATTTTCTTTTTCTAATCTCATTTGAACCGCAAAACCCAATAAAGTCTCTTGCATTCCACTGATTTTATCTGTTAGTGATATAGCTTGGAACAACTTCTTTCGCGTGTTATATTTAGTATTTATTTAATACTCGTTGCACGCAGAACAGAAAAATAAATTGTTAAAAGTAAATTTATACCGGGCAAAGCCGGTTTTATTGCAGTTGTTAAGCTTAAGTAATAGTTTTTATCAAAATTTCCCGTTAGTTAATTTTTCACCTTTTAATTTAATTTTGTACCTATCTACGATAACGCTGTACTCGCCTTCAAAAGTGTTTTACCTAGAACTTGCCTTATGAAAAAGTGTATTAATAAGTATGTGAAAAATGCTTTTAGCTTGTCATAATAAATAAATAAATAAGCAAACTTTTACAGACAACTTGGTGTAGGGAATAATTGTAAGAGAATATATGCACCATGCATATTAATCTATATATATTTGTAAATATATATAAAATAATAGTAACTGGAATGATATCATACACATATTTACTACTATTATACATCTATTATTAGTTACTGGATCAATTCAATTCTCAATTGACGAGCGAAAGCCCATCTTAATCTCAATTGAATCATCAATCTCTATTGTAATGCAATGATTTCTTATTTCTGTACATTCGCGTGCCACTCTAAGCCGAAACGTCGAACCTAATATAAAGGTAACTAATTTTGTGACCGTATGTTTATTTAGTAATATACAGGTTGGTACCGACCGTACGACATTTATTTTAATTTTAGGTACCTACACACCTTAGCATCCTACATAAAAAACAATTAATTTAGTTAAGTATTTAATTCACAAGAATTATTTTACGTTGGGTCAATGACCGTACATGCATTCAAACCTTGACCTTAAAACTAAATATGGTGCAACGGGTACGAGGGACACAAAACTATGTTTTTTTTTGCTGTTCTTTGAACAAGCGCGCCTCGCCCGGTCAATCAATGATTACTAACACAGCCAGATCTCAATTAAAGTTTTAATTGTCTTCTTTGAAAATATTTTTTTTAATATTTAAGAAGCTTGAATTATGTGAAAATTATCTTATAGTGATCAGTGGATTCATTTAATTTCGTATAGTCGGTACCACTCTGTGAATCGCGAAAGTTTAAAATCTACTAGTGTACATAACGGCCGTTGAAATGTTCCCTCTCAAAATCGCCGCCGCGTTAAAGCCAACTGAAGCGTGCGCCGTAGACACTACACACTACTGCCGGCTACGCACTGTCGAGCGACACTTCAAGTCATATTTACATCTATTCTGTATATTGTACGGATCGTACTATTGAATATTACAGTAAATATTATTCGTAACCATTAATATATTAATTATAAAATTGCTAAGTTGTTTTATACAAAGTGGCACAAATATTTTTGAGTTTTACTATGAAACGCAACATCGTTACATGAGTTTCATTTTAGTTCACGTAGCTTACTTTATGTGGGTCCGATGCATGAAATTACATCAAAGTAACCATAACAAAACAGTAATGTACTATATCTTGTGATTAAATTTCTTGTATTTAGATTTTTATTTGAAATTTTTGAGTCTTTAGATATGTGAAACTCAACATCGTTACAAAAGATTAGTTTTAGTTCATGTAAATAAATAAATAAATTTTTATTTGGATTTATTAAAAGTTAAAGTGAAAATTAGTTTAGGACGCAATTGATTGCGAAGCTCGTCATATTTTGAGTTCTGTGAAAACGTCTCATATGTTTGAGTCATGATGATCGCAATGATCTTTCATTGTATTAATTGTACTTAATTGTAATTTGTGTTTTATATGGCAGAACTTTTTAGCACAGTTTATAAAAATTTAAAATATAAGAAACAAGTATTAAAATAAAATTATCATTATTTTAACTGTATCATTATGATCAACAAAAAAATTTAGAACTATTATTGTAATAAACAAAAATATTGGTAAAATATTTATATTAGTAAAATATTTATTATGGTGAAAATTTCAAAAAAAGATTTTTAAATTTTAAACTATCGTGAGTAGTATTCATAGTTATTGTATAGAACCGGCTATACTCACGTTTTATTCTATCGGGTTAGCCCGAATAGTTTCGAACCCATCCATCTATCATGAATAAGTGCCCCGTATGGGTTCGAAACTTGTCGGGCTAACCCGATAGAATAAGACTTGAGTATAGCCGGTTCTATACAATAACTATCAAAAAAAGATCTTTAATAATTGGACCTGTTTATATATATATATATATATATATATATATATATATATATATATATGCCACGATAATATTTATTTTTATGTACCCACATAACCACTAAAATTTAAATAAAGTACCTTATTGGAATTTATTATAAGTTGATTGATTTAAATGAAAGAAATAGAAACATCACATAACATTTACTTATCACTTATATTTTGAGCCACTCTGTATAACTGAATATTAAAGCACCTATTTTATAGGTCTCCATAATAAATTCTAAATTTTATTTTATGTAAAAGCGATGTACAAGTTCATAATAATTTTGAAAATTTCTTAAGATACATAGATACATTTTTATAATGAAGATTTAACTGTTAATAACTCTATAGCAGCGCATAAAATTATTTCATTACAAACCCTCCAATAATACGACCCGAAATATTCATTCTGACCACACGAATAAAATTACTCTTACAGTTCATGATCACTTATATTAATAATGTATCAAGTGTACAAGTGTTTGAAAGATGATTAGTTTGAATTGAATTTTATTCGCCTGGTTCTAACACACGCGCGAAGACGACGTTCACCCATTAGTATTAGACGTTTATAAATTCATTTCTAAAATCATATTGTCATTTCAACCTTCAGAATCAAGAAACATCCGTGCATGAATTCCCTACCACATTCTACGGCAGTCGCATACATTGCAACATTCTAATTAACTACGAATAAATTCATTTCTTCCATATATTTAGTATTAATCTCATACAATAAGCACATTAACATATCAATACAGTAAAGTCCAACTTTATATTATGTAGAAGTATTTTTAATATTAATTTAACATAGTAATAACCGCAAGAGGCGTATCTCAGCCGTGCCCCGTTCGTAAATAAGTGACGGTAGAACAAGAATTCATGAGCGAACATTCAGTATAAAAGGCGAGGTTCCAACACAAGTCCTAGTATTATCACAAACGAGAAACAGGTAAAACGGTAAAGTATCAAAAACGTTGTGTCCCATATCAGTCGTGTTCTTTGTGCAATGCTATTTTATAATAAACAGTTATAACAAAACTTCTCTTGAAGTGTTGCTCAAAAGCCATTTGTAACCAAACAGCCTCCGTCAGACATATAAATAAGTGTAACTAATATAATATATCTATATAAAATGGACCAATCATGGCAGAAACTTACAATCAGTGCAATCATTGGTCGATTCGAAACACTCTTATATGCCTAGCAGACGCTAGTTATAAGAACTGAGACATTATTTGCGAATTTCAAGATGAGTGTATGTGAGTAAATGTTATTGGAGTATCTTTATGTTGATGTCAAATTTGCCAAATAGGGCTTATGAATTGTATTATTGTATATTATTAACGATCCATGCAATATATTTTAAAAAATTCCCTATCCAACTAACTTTTAAAAACTTTTATAACGAACCTTATCCTGAATTCTTTCCCTACTTTGACTAAACCGTTTCAGTGTAGCCGTATTTTAATAATATAATGTAACAAAAGTTATTTGAAATTCGGAAATAATATCACCGATCTTGAGATTGCGACCGATCTTATAGGATAAAAAAACCATTCCTTCATAGAATTAGCGACTCGTAAAAATGCTTTGCTATAATCTATATTAGTTTAATATACCGTTATATATATTTTTATTAAGTTATTAATAATGAACAAGGAATATTTGTAATATTTGAAATTTTTATAACAGTTTGAAGTTGCTAGACCTTCAGCACGTAATCGCTCGTTCTACAACGGATATCCATCGAGTGGTTTCCACGTACGAGCTACTCTGATATGGTCTCAGTCTCAAGACAATCCGCACGTCTGATCTATGATACACTTCCCTACTCGAGCTACTGACTTGTGTCCACTATCGACACTCGGAGCGACGCTAGGGCGTACTCCGTAACACTACTGTACATTTCCAAATAATCCAAGTATGTCAAGAACGAAGAATTTTGAACGAATATGGCACTCGTGAGCCGATTTGGTGTCGAACGTGAACGCAAGCCTCTGATATGTGGGATGATGTGTGTAGCGCTTCGGGCCGCCCGCCGGGGTCCCGCACGAACGGTACAAAATCGGAGCGTACCTACACATATGTATTTAATTATATACAATGTACAATACAATACGATAAACACTATAGCGTCTACGGGGCGGTACGCCGGCGGTCGGAGAGGCGTACGCCTCGCGCGTCAGAAGGTAAACATTCTCACAATAATATACATCGTAACTCGCTCTATATATAACAAACATTTCACGAGCGCGCATCACGCTCGGTAAACAACATAATATACAGCGGAATCGTAGCACTCTTTCGATTCGGTAAAAAAATTGACTAGAAAATCTCAATTCGCTATGAGCACTATGTGTGCGTGGATGACGAGGAGAATATGTCGGCGGCGCGCCAGGCCTCCGCCTCCTCCTCGGCGTCGTAATGCTGCAGGAACGGGTTCGTAGAACTGTACCGCGGACTGAGCGCGCCGCTGCCGCTCGAGTTGAGGGTCACCGCGAGTCCCGCCGACGTGCCCGGGATGGCGGAGCGCGGGGACTCGCGCGAGCCCGGCTCGCGGGGCGTCGGCGTGCGGGGAGTGGCTTCCCGCGGCGTCAAGTCTCTCGGAGTGGTCTCCCGGGGAGTGCTGCGTGGTGAGTCACGGGGAGACGCACGCGGAGAGCTTCTTGGCGACATGCGCGGAGAGCTCGCCCGTTCCGGCTGGCGTAGGATGGACGACACTGAGCCGCCGTGTTTGATAGTGTCGGCCGGGCTATGGCTGCCGGAGCTGCTACTGGGAGAACCGGGGGACGACACTGTCACCTGACGGGAGCGAGGTGGAGCGGGCAGAGGGCCTCGAAGCGGCGACTGCGGACGATATTGGCCTGCCCTGACTGATGAGAGAACCTAAACAATAAGACATACATTCAACAATACGTCCGTCGTGTTTATTAAGTTTGTATTGAATTAGATTTATATCGAGAGTTATTTAGTATTATAACGTAGTTACATGTGCGGGCGGCGAGCGGTCTGCTCCGGGCCGAGCCAAGAGAGCTGGCGGCGGAGATGCTGCTGATGCTCCCGCTTGATGCCGATATGGACTGACTGAGGGCGGAACTCGGCCTGATATCATACACAACTCATATCAAAAATTGTAGTTACTAGTTGTAAAAACTCTTATCGGAATGAATATACCAGCAATTTTAATCCCCAAAAAAACAATGTCCGTAAATTAAAAGGCACTCCCGTGAATTTCAATTAAATTGATTAGTTATCAAATAAACAAATACATAATAGATAACTTTCATTTGGAATAACGTAACATGGCAATATTACATGGCTGGTAAATATTATATTGATATCTTTATGTATTTTAACATATACGAGTAGGTATATAGGATTTCATGGTTATTGCGTATGTGTGTTATGTATATTTTCATATTTTATTATGCTGGGGCGTGATATATTCGTGACGTATTTACCAAACATTTCCAAGCCAACAAGCTACCACAGTAAACAAAGTGACATTTCGAAATAAATGAAGTACGAAATTTATCTAACAGGATAACTGAAACACAGAAAGCAAGATGTTGATAGATTAGAGACATCAGAAAGATAACAGTTCGACACGGCACCAATAATTAGTCTAAACAGCATTCGAGGGGTAAGCCTACGCTATAACAAATAAAGCTTTCCACCGACTACATAGGATCGTGTTATGCCGTTTCCAAACCGACATATGCCTTTGGGAAATGTCCAATATAACTGACGCTGTTTTGCAATTCCTCAACATTATGCATTACAATTTAGATACGTTATAATGGACATGACATATGACGATCACGATCATTAAACATTTATACATAAAGTTATTATACTAGAGTAAGGGGCCAGCTTAGAAAATGTCCATCAAAAAAAAGAAAGTAAAGCTACCTGTCTCTTTTTTTCGCAGTATCTAAAGAGTGGTCCCTAAAACCTGTATCTCTGCATGTGATCGATTTTCTCAAAATATACTGAATAGATTTTATTATGGTTTCTATTAAACGGTAATGCAATTCATCCGGGTTTAGATATTCCATTACCGTTTTATGTAAATTGCGCAGAAGACGCATTTGAAAAAAATCTCGCTTATTGGGATTCTTGCTTTAGTTAAGTGTGTCGCGTTAACCAACAGAGATATGCTAAAGAAATGTACTAGAGAATTGTAGATCTACAAAAATACAAAGAAGTCTGTGATAACATGTCTCTATCTTTTATGACTCACAATAAATACTTTTATGTTAAATTCAGACAAAATTTCGTGACTCACTCATTTCCACGCGGTTATTACGTACTACGTACGCAAAGAACAAGTGAAGTGCGGGGAATAGAGCGGACAGGGCATATTTTAGTAAGACACTGTTTGTTCGACTCTCGTAATTTATAGTCAATATTTTTGTAATTTTCATTGAATAAAGTATATCATTAATAAAAGTTATACTTATTATTATGACATAACACTAAAAGTTATATTTCAGGCGAAGACGCGAGCCACATCTAGTAATGTATAAAGTATTTAAATTAAAAACGCGCCTAAATATTTCTATTAAATACCCATATATATATGGGTCTTAAATCTTCCCTCTCTTTTTATTTGTTGGACACTCGCACTCATGTCTGCCTATCGCTCCCCCACTCTAATAATAACTCTTGTCAAGTACATAAGCGGCGGAGATCTTTGAGTTTATAAATCTCTTAACCTTGGGGGAGGGTGGCTGAGACCACTGGCGACGCACTGACTCTGTTTCCACGCGGCCCGGTTGCTGGCTCGCCGCGCCGAACTGTCTACAAACATACATGCGTTAAGGTACCGCTTAGTTTAATCAGCAACAGCAACACGAACGGACATGCAACAGCAAAGAAAAAAAATCAACGGTCCAAAGGCAGAAGTGAAAACTTGAATATTAACGTTGTGCATTTTTCATATTTTAGAATGGTCAGGAGCAAATCAGGTCAGAATATAAAAAGCATACTTTACTGTTGAGGATTATTTAGATAAGAATGTGTGAACATAGCTACACTTTGACCCTATACATAACAGTAATAACTAAATGTAACTAGTTATAAGTAGGTATTATCTCGAAAAGAGCAACCGCCGAATTTCTTGATGGGTCTTCTCGGTAGGAACAGCTTTTTGAACCAGAAGAAGAATTGACGATTCAAAAGTACTTGTTTACAAGTTTATTTGAATAAAGAAAATTTTGAATTTCAATTTAAATTTGAATCAGTATAAAGTAATATTTAAAAAACCTTTTAATATCTTTACCTTAAGGTTAAAAACTTCAATCTTTATAAAAAAATACCTATAATTTATATGGCAAAATACAATATCATTTATTGCGCTATCGTATACAAAAATTTAATACTTCAGAACTATTACAGTTATTGCACTGCGCCGTCATAACGAAACAGCAGGCGCAAGCAATACATTTTCACTGCGCGATAGAAATAGAAAAGGGTAGTTCCTCTCCTACGCCGTACCAGCTGTCTACTCTCCCTCCACCATACAAATTTTTGATCAGTTCACGTATCCTGGCGCAATTTAATATTATTTACTCATCACAAATAACGCACAACGCCACTAAAGAAGTTTTCACTTCAACAAGGCTACAGATTAATAATGAGTGAGTAAAGTGAGAAAAGATTTCATAGTCTACTTTTTCGCATGACGGCATCTAAATTATAGGTAAATATTGGCATCTTTATTTAAAACACGGACACTATATCAATTAGTGACTTCTACATGTCACGTAAAATATCACAATAGTATTAATAAAATCCTTTCTCGAATCTTGAACATATGGTTTGTTTTAGTATATTGTAGTTAGTTTAGAGATGTACTAGTAAAAGTGTTTGCAAATTTTGCAGTCCATACTAGGCTTCCTAATGTTAACGAAATTTGGCAAATTTATCCATAACATCAATCCGGAATGGTGAAAATTGCGAGCGTAATTAAATCCATGTCCATACGCCAAGATTCTATTTCTTAAAATTTGTTTTCTTTTATTCTGGAAGCTTATGAGTACTATTTTCGATAACAGTAAAATTTGCAAAGTTGTTTGTACCAAGACTTGGTAAAGCGTTAGACAAATTTTACTTTTACATGATTTCGTATTTTGGTTTTTAGTAATATCCCGGCAGGTATATGATTTTAAAGCTTTAGAATTAGGACGGGTTAATGTGTTTTTATTATATAATCTAATGTGCGTGTGAGAATAGGTAAAATATATTCAATTATTGATTCTAATGAATTTATTAATAAGAGGTTAAGCGTATTCTAAAAGAATCCCTTGACTTTTGACAATATTAAGAAACAATATGTAATTTTTTATTTAACAGTACGTTAGAAATCGAGTTTGATACCGCTTAGTAAATGTATGAGTTTTACGTGTAATCAATTACTATAATATAGTTTATATTTGATTCTTTTTTGTTTAAAGAGAGTAGATTAAGAGTTTTTACGACAGTTATAAAACAAAAGAAAGAAGCGGCAACATAGTCGATGACATTACCTGAACGTTTCGGTGGTGGCCAAATCTGCAGAAGGCATTGTAGGACGTGTATTGGACGTTGATAGTCAAGTTCTGTTGGTGGTTGGGATTGTAGCATAAGTGGTGGGGCCATTGCTACCGCCAAGTGTTGCGGTGACATTTTGTTCCTATCCTGTGCAGCCACGACAAGAGCTAAATGATCTAAAAGGAAAACCAGTGTAGATCTGGCGGCACGTGGCAAACATTCCACTATTGAAGCCATAAGTCGTGCGTTGCCTTCTTTATCATCGGGGAGACATACTCCTGAAAAGATAAAATAATATGCTACTGATGTAGTTGTATCGAATAGAAATCATATATATGTGAGGAAATAATAAACAAATCGCAAGTAATCCAATACGAATAAAATCTTTATAAAGATTTCAATATAAAACCTTAAACTTATGCGTTATAGTTTTAGCGGTCAGGGGTGCATTAAGTATTTTTTTTTCAGTAGATTTCAAAGAACACACTTTAAATTCAAGATATCTTAGGTCTTTGACCATCACAGCTTTTACTTTTTTAATTTTTGACTGAAGTTTTTGAAATCATTATACTATTTTTTGCTATTAAATTTTAGTAGAGTACTAGATGTGTAGAAACATATTTAAATATGATCAAGACATAATCTAGTTAATTTGAAATTTTCTATTCATTCTTTTTTGTCAATACATTTCTAAATTTTATTGTTTTAAGCATTCAGTTATTTTAATAGCCTTGATAACTTTAAAATTATTGGTAAAAATTTCATCATTTTAAGTTTTAAATCATTTTATATCAATCATTGGTAACTTTAACTTACCGAGTGCATCTAGAGTCATTTGATAAAGACACCGACTAAACAGAGGCTGGGGCAATTCTGTTAAATAGTCTTTCAGGACGCCAGTTATAACATTAATGTCAGGAACCGAATCTGGTGTGAGCTCGACACCACGTGCGTTGCGTTCAAAAGCTTCACGTAGTATACGCTTTTTATTCGCAGAGCCACATAAACGGTACAGACCTATGGATAAAAATGACCACTTTTAATTAAAGTTTTCTAATTGTCATCTTCATTAAGCTTCACTAGTTAAAAATTTCTGAAATATTGGCCAAATGTTTGACTCCCATTTAAACTTTGTTATAGCTGAGCTCACTTCAATAGTGCAATGGTATCCCTTCTCATTTAGTTGGCGGTCTCCATAGTCAAAATTATGTATGACACTTAGAACTAAGAATAAAATTAGCCTCTTCAACATAATCGGAAACATTGGCTTTTAGACAATAAATAACACTAAGTAAAGTAACGGTCTGTTTCTATCCCACTGCTGAGCATAGTCCTCTCAATTTTTGAGAAAAGGATTGGAACAAAACTAAGTAACAAGGTACAAAATTTTGTGAGAAAATACTCTTATTAACTTATATCTCTAGCAAAGTTAAATCATTTGTTTTTCTTTTCAAACATCCCTTATTTACAATTTTCGGAAAAATATCGATAAAGAAGAGATAAACCAGCATAGGTCATAAATTTTCTGGAACATAATAAAATAGGTTCCTTTAATCCTTCTCCAAAAGGAAAAGGAAGACCTTTTGTCCTGCAATGAAATAGTAACTGTCTGCTACTTTAAGCTGCTTTTTTTAAACATTTTGTAAGGGTTCTAACAAAATAACAACATAACAAATAACTTTTCCCAAACAAAATAAAATGATCAGTTTTCTTCATGACTTTGACTTTGGCTTTATAAAAAAAGTAAAAATTATATGAGATTGTTTATAAGAGCAACTTAAAGGCACTTATACAAAATAAATCATCTATTCTACCAAGTAAGCCCTCATTCTTTGCTTCTCTTTTGCTTCCAATATTCTTACCAATAATATCCAGTCCACGTCTCTCAATCTCTTCGACGCAACGTCTCACAACAAGTGGGACGGGTGCTGCATGAGGCGGTCGCAGTTCTCGCGCTACAACTGCTTCTAACTCCGCACCGAACAGCGGTGGCGGCGCCAGACGCGGTGCAGCTGGTCTTCGACGGAATAACTCGTGTGGTTCTGTATGGCGGACGCGCATATACAGCGTGCCCCGTGGCTCCATCTGGTTTGGAAATGTTAAAAGGTCAGCTTATGAATACTGATATCAACGTTATATGACACCATACGGATTAACAGTACCTGAAGACGACTATGAGGTCTGGGAACTACTACTTCCAGACCTCCCCACCGAAGTTGACATCCCTTAGGTCACCTAGGTGACCTTGGCCTAAGGCCAAAATACAGCTCGCTTACCCCCCACCCAGGGAGAAAGCTAGATGACCCTAATTTAAGCTTAAATACCGAACCAACATGTAGGATACAAAAATCCCGTTTTTCCTTCGAGAATAGGAAATAAATTATTATATCCATAATTTGTATTTTAATCATCTTTAAAAATCAAATTACTATGCTCTGCTGTCTAAAGTCCACAATACGGTTATATTGTACATAATATTATTTTTTATATCCTGTACACCGTACATGGCATTTAGGTAAGCATATACGAAAGGTTCGCCATTTGCCAAAGTGTCGTAAAAGGCGACTAAGGTAAGTTGGCCCACCGTGTGGTATTCGGTTAAGTAGAATAGACCACCCTCTTTCTTGTCGAGGTGTAGTAAAATACGACTAAGGAAAGTTGCCGTCGAGCAGACAGCCAGTCGTAAAATACGTAGCCAAATCAGGTGACAAGTTGTATATAGCATGTTGTGCCGATCCCACATAGAGTGGGATATAAGAGAGGAGGCCTAGAGAGAGACATGGCCTTAGAAGAAGCTACGAAAGGATTGCGATACCTCTGCCAGAACTCTAACAGTTTAGAGGCAATGTGTACCACAAGCAGTTGCGATAGTAGTTAAACAGACCTATTAGAACGAGCTACCCTTTTACAATTAGAAGCTTTATTAATCTGATATATCTATGAAACAATTATACCACCATTACCCTTACTTTAATAGCAAGCTGGTGAGATGGTGAGCGGGACAGTAAGTCTGGTAAAGTAACAGCTCCTCGGAAACAGAGTTTGTGCCTGTGCTGTGGGTCCCAGGAGTACACCAGTACATCCAATTGCCTGTTGTCAACCAGTTCCAACTCAAATGACTCGTCCCAATCGAACTGCAGCTCTCCTGTGCGAACCTATTGGTAAGACATAAAATAACATTTTTTTACATTAAAAATAGATTTTGGATGCAAGATATATGTCTATTTCTATTTCTGCTTATTATTAGGGCGATATAAATATATGGAATATAAGATAGAACGATTCCGTAACGAGACCTATGTCCAGCAGTTAAACTCTATCGGTTGAAAAAAAAGAAGAATGTATTAGATGATCTATTGATGAAATTTTTAAAAGCATTTTTTAAAAATCTAGTCTTTGAATGAATGCTTTTAGATCTCAGTAAAACTACAGTTTTACTCACTATTACAAATAGGAAGTTAATTCATATGTATAAAAAATTACTTTTAAATTGTCTGTAGGTAAATATGAAGAACAATATAAGCGACTTACCACAGTCCGAGCTTTGTGAACGCGGTCGCATTCCAAAACGCAATATAGATCCCGTGGCGCTACTGGTGGTTGTGGTGGTGCTAGTGGCCCTGATGGTGGAGACCCTGGCGATGAACCACTCGGGGCAGGACGCAAGCCTCGACCAGCGAGGAGGTGCACCCAAAGCATCCCAGAAACTCCTCCAGACAAACGCGACAAACCAGTCATTGACGAAGATAAACCTCCCGCACCCGGCTTCTCGATTTTGTATTTTAGGAACTCTGAACAATAAATATTCTTGATATTATTACATAATAACTCGACATGAATACAGTGAATTCTCATTTATTTTTTTATTAACTTTCTTAATTACTATTTAATTCATTCTTTTCTTACGCTAATCCTAGTCTAAGTGGGAGTGGCACAATATATCTTCAACTTTCTTTTTTTCAGCCCCGAAATTACTTGTAAGTACAAGTCTGTAACGGAAATCCCGGTCCAATAATTCGAGATGTTATAGATACGGCCACCTAAACTTAAAAATATTCTTATTCTCTGTAGAGTATTATTACTATATGTATGTCAAGTTCATGATTGTATGTGTCATTTAAATATGAATAATATGTCAGATATAATCACCATTAGGATTAATGTCCAGATGGCGTTGGTGACGCGACCCCGGAGTTGGCACAGGACTGGGGTTGGGGCAAGTAAACTTGGAGCCCAGTTCCAGTAACTGTCGTACGCGACGAGCTGATGGCGAACCGCTAGTAGTTGGCCCCAGCTGCTGAGAAGACAGCGATCTCGCTGGCAAATGGCGTGGTCTCTCAATGCGACGATTGGCCAAACCCAGAGATGAGCCGAAACGGCTAGCACTCTCCATCTAAGATAAAAATTACTGAATTATGCACATATTATTCACTTAAGGTTTGATATAAAAAAATATTTATCAAAAAGAAGATGAAAAGAAGAAATAGGAAAAAAGAGGGTAATTGGAATTTTGGACGATAATTGGAATGAGATTATTGGAATATTAGTTTATTGGAAAAGATGCATCTAATTCTTCCAGATCTTGAAATAAATTGAAATACATGCAATTAAGTAAAGTATGGGTTTCATTTTCTTATCGGGTTCGAATGCGTTTCTTCTTTCATGTATAAGAAAATCTTTTTAGTAAGTTTAATCAAAGTTTATTTAAGACTAATCAAATACAACGTACGACGTTGATTTGTTTTGATTTTTATAGTTATATTACTTTTACTTACATTTTTAAGAGCATCGTGAATGTTCTCGGCAGAATAATGTGTTGGTAGGCGCGGGCGGAGAGTTTCATAGAGTGCACTGGTAGAGGGCGCACGGGAAAGCCAAGCGCGGTATTCGTCAGAGGTGAATACTGAGGGAGAGGAGGGCAGTCGACCTGAACACATTTCTTTACGTAATATAAACACATACAATTCACAAATTATGTTTCTACAGCTCATTACAGAATTTACATATTTTAATCAATTTGTAATATAATAACACACGACAAGATATTTTATTTGTCATGGATTCGAGCAATCTATTTTAAGAAATTATATAACAAGGTGAATCCGTGACTTCATACGCATCAGCTTCAAAGTTGAAATATTTTTTATTAAGTGTGTTTTCTGTTCCCGAAAAAAAAACGGGAATTTTATAACCTATTTTAAATTAGTTACACTTCTTCAGTTCAGTTCTTAATTTTTTCTAAATTTCATCAATACTCCAGCTATTTTTATTTATTTTTTGAGTGAAAATATTAAATAATAAAAGTAAAGGAAAATAACCTCTGGAAGAACGTAAGTCCAATCGGGAAGATAAGGGTTCTGGTTCGTCTTGAAGAACACTTCCTGCACGTCTCGACAATCCCAACCTAAATGTAAGGAAGAAAAAGAACATTTTTTAAACTATCAGTTCAGTTAATCCATGCCTTTAAAATTGGTCTCACCTTTGACCTGTTCCTCTGACATCTCTAGGCAGAGAGTTAAACTTCGATCCAATGTCTCTTCCTAACGTGCTACTTCTGTAGCCACTCAATCCCGAATAATAAGGCGTTCTAGTTGGAGCTGTAGCCTCTGTATCCGAAGAATAGTCTAAGCTTCGATTTCGCCTGTTTGTCCCAAATTTGCTTCCGTATGCTGATAATCCTAAACCTGTCGTTCCGTAACCTCCTCCGAGAGTTGAACTTAAGCCAGTGCCTGTTAATCCACTACCGAGACCCGAACTCGTTAAGCCTGAGCCGACTAAGCTTGATCCCGTCAACCCGCTGAGACCAGTAGAGGAAAGACCCGAAGGTAATCCGGAACCACCGAGGCCTGTGCCTCCAAGTCCTGTAGCCGTAAGGCTACTTCCTGGTAGACCGGATCCTGGCATACCAACGCCACCGTAGCGTTGTCCATATCTTGTCAAACTTGAAGCTAAAACAGAAAATTTTAATTAGTGTTTTAATAGTAACAAAAATAAAGCATTAACCACCACTATTCCTGCCAACTTAACTATTTTAAGTAATGGGTTACGAAGGATAGAGAGATTCTATTTTATCACTAGTGATAGTGATAAAATAGAATCTCCAAATATAGGTCACCATCCGTCATATTGCCACTTAGGAAACAATGCTTGTATTTTTTTAACCAACTTATCAATACTACTTTTATAGTAATTATTTTCTTGAATTTGGAGGAACTTACCAGCGCCGGGCCCTGCAGCGGATGCTTTGAGGCTAGACCGGAGTAGAGAATGACGTCCAAAATCTGAATGTGTCTCAGCTCTTGGCAACTGTTGCTCTGAACCGGATCGCGGAACTCTCCCACCAAACCGCGTGCTACAAAAAAGTTTTATAGTTTGGGTAGAATCTAAATATATAGTTTGATATTTGCCCATTTTCTCTAAAATCCAATTTACATTTGACATAATAGATTTTTTAGATCAGATAGATAGAGTTACATCCGCTGTGGTTACGAATTGACGCCGAACCCAATATAAGTAGCTAGCTTTTATTGGTAAGTTACTGTTATTACACATTCAACTATCAATAGGAAATTGCGAAATTAAATAAATGTGATCAAAATTTTTATCCTTCGATTATTTTAATCCTAGATTATAATTGGAATAAAATCAGAAATGTATTTGACAAAAATATTTAAATGCAATGGAAATATGCTATATTTCCATTCGCTAAACATATTTATCACTACATATTATAAAACAAAGTCCCCATATCCCTATGTACGCATAAAACTTTAAAACTATGCAACAGATTTTGATGCGGTTTTTTTAATAGATAGCGTGATTCCAGAGGAAGGTTTGTACGTATAATAACATTCAATACGGAGTAGAAAAATACTGTAATTTTTGAGGTTTCTGTAAATAATTACATTTTTTTCCGCTTACATTGCAAACCCTACGAGATTTATCAAAATGATGTACTAAGTATTTGTACACCTTTGGGTGGAATAGTCCGGAATAGGAGCTGATCACCCGTCCTGCACCGACAGGCGTCCCCGAAATTAGATAGATTTGTTCACCTTGAAAAGGTCTACAGAAAAGTCCGCGATGGTATATGTCTATCTCTTATGGATAACCCACTATAGCATTTTTTGTCATTTACTTTTTACGAAAAATAATGCCTTATTTTTCAAGCAATTTTTATACAATACAGCATTCATCCTTATCCAATTAAGTACCTTAAATATATAGTTGATTTAATATAGATCAATATGGCCGTTTACAGCATGTAATTTAAGTGAACATTTTCGGAGATATTACAGATTTAAAATGCCGTGAGGACGCCGCGCTTCGCCATATAACACTTCGACTTTAACAGCTATGTCCATCTTTCAAGAGTTTGTTTAAAGACATTCTGTAATTAATTGTAAAAATAAAATACATAGGGAAAATTTAAAAGTAAATAAGTGAAAATGTACTATATGAATTTAGATATTCCAAAGATAGCAGGAAATCTTCTTGGTATAAATCAAAACTACTCGATCGATTTTAATAATTTTTTTTTACACTGACTGACATGGGATATAGATTTTATACACGTGCGAAGCAGGGGCAGGCCGCTAGTTTTAAATTAAACTCAATTATTTAGAATTTTTTCCTTCATATTCCGAGAGTTTGATTGCCAGTTCTTATAATTCAGATAAACCTCATACCTTCCACTTTCCGACGGATAAAAAGAATGCACTTTTTCTGCAAGACTTTCGAGAGTGTTAGGATATGACCGTTCATACGGCACGAAATGTGTTGCTCCTGACTTCGGCTGCTCTGTTATCACTGGTGGAGGCGGTCTATAGCTAAAAAAAAATTAACAAATTTTAAATTTCAATTATTAAAACTGAAAAATCTTAGTAGTATTAAAAAAACATGCTTTCAGATTCATGGTTCTCATGTAAGGACAATACAAAAATAATGATCAAATATAATTTATGATAAAAGAAAATCAATTTTGAAATTAATATAAAGCTTCGTACTTCTCCTTTATGTACGCAGCGTCAGTGAAAACCAAAATCGATACTACACAAATTTACAAAAATTGTTAATACAAATTTTGCCTGACAACAGAACTATTCTCAAGTAATGAGGTCCACGATAATATCACAAAATATATTCTATATTTCCGCCACAGCGGTCCGGCCACGCGTTGCTGGGGCTCAGTCTGGATTCAAATTCCCCTCGACACAGAACTCAATAGTTAAAAAAATGCTCCGATCGCCATCAAACTTACTAGCTTAGCTACACGATTATCCGCTGGGTCATTCTAAAAATTGTCTGACAATTTCATTAAATTCAGTCCAACCATTTAGAAGTCTTTACAGGACAAAAAAACATTATATTTACCTCTAAGAAGATTACATAGAAATAAAAAGTACCTCCAAGTTGAGTGATCAGAAGGCGGCCGCGAATTATAATATAAATCAAGCGGTGTAGAATCAGGTGATAATGCACCAAGCTGCATACGACTTCTTTCTTCCCTTCCATCGCCAACTGGTCGAACAGTGCTACCGGGGCCACCCGTCGAACGCAGTGTACCATGTCTATAAGACAAAAAAATATAAATCTAATAAGTTATTCCTACTGTAATAATATTATAATTGTGAAAGTCTGCCTGTCTGTCTGTTACTCTTTCACGGCTTACCTACTATACCAATGTTCATTATTCATGAATTACTACACAATTATTACACAATTAAAGCTTATACACCGGGGTTATATATAGATTGACAAATTCCCCTTACTTCGGGATCAAGGAATAAACATATTGCTTTATTGCGGGTATTTTAATGCTCAAGTTGGTAATGCACTTAATACGAACCAGTAATGACTTATAGTTCTAGAGCTTTGTCGTTAAAGAGAGTTCTTATCAGACACCTCACAGTGTCTCAATGAGCAGTGGATTTTTGGAATTTCTCAGGCAGAATGAATGTCAGAATGAATCTGATTGAATCAAATTCTTAAAAAAATCAAAATTAAGTTGTTAGTTGGCGAAGCTGAGGTGTTGATCGCTGTACTAAATTGGTGGTGATTTTGAGTTTCGGATCTAACGAGTTGGAGTGATGGTCCCGCGCATGAAAAAGTGCCGAAAAAAGTATCCTATGACGAAGAAATCATTAAAAAACTTGACCCACCACCCAGCAGACCACAAAAACTACCAAGTGAAATAATGGGTATATATGAGCACAAGAAGATAATTAAAATAAATGAGAATAGCATAAATAAGTCATATTTGCAGCCTCGTATTAACACAAAGTCTTAATAAATTCAGAAATGAACAAACCGTGAGCTCAAATTACTCGGTCATAATTTCATATTAATTAATAACAATTGCTAATTACTGTGAATATAGTCCGTCCACGCGGTCCCGATCCCTTTCATCATCATCCCGGCAATCCCGTTTTAAGACCACTACTGGTGGAGGTTTGTGTTCGGCACGAGGTAGAGATGGTGAACCAGGTCCTGATTTCCCTGAAAGCAAGTCAGGTCATTATTTATTTATATTTGATATGTTTATTCTTTTTACGTATAATACAATAAAGCTACGTAACTTAATGAACTACTCAGTGAAATAATATTCGTTTTTTTTATATAGTATGTGTGTAAAGTGTTTTAGTATTTTTGTTAGCTTGCTAATGTTTTGTGTAGCTTACTGGCAAGATAATTAATATGATACTCGGGAGGAAGCTAGACTTAATCCAGAGTTGTAAGGATAAGCAACACGCAACGGATGAGCAAAGAGTGACGATATTTTATTAAATTATTTTTATATAATAATATAAATGTTTGTAAACTTTCTTTGTTTGTAATCTCGTTATTGCATTAATTCATATGAAAATAAAAATAAAAAACAACATAATATGCAATGGCGGGCTTATTCCGGAATCGAAAATACTTTTGGGACGTATCTCTCCAAATTACGATTTTTTCGGAACAAGACTCGTAATGAACTTTCACAATAATAAACTTTTTAATGTTCAATTTGAAAAAGCTGATTTTTCTATTCGATTCTTTGTGCGAAAAAGGAACCAGCCCTCTGTCACTTGAAGAGGCAATTTGTCTCCTTTTTTGTCTCCATTCTCATTCAATCATATTCTCGTTAACCCTCTAGTTAACCCTTAACTTTGTTAATAGGTCAAATCAACAAATCACCTTTCCTCTGTCTGGTGCAGAGCAACAATCGTCGCGGTATTGACATGATAATAACCACATCGTCCAATGACATTCTTCTTACATCCACCAGATTCACAGCCAAGATCTCGTCTCCAACCTTCAAACAGCCGCTGTTGTACACCGCTGATTCCAGGGCTATTCGGGAGATAAACACTCCATCAGACCTCGCACCCCCGTCTCCTTCTCTTATATATAAACCCAAGGTTTGTCCTGGACGCTTGACAATTTCCACGAGTTGAACTATGTGACGAGCATCCTGTGAATAAAATAGTTGTTAATTCCAAATATTCTTTTTTCAAGTACCTAAATAATTGCTTTTGAGTTAACTGAAACATCAGCTGCTGGTTCGGATAATTACTTCTACCAAGAAGAGCCAACAAGAAACTAGTTGGTTGCTCTTTTCAACATACAATTCTTATAACTAGTTGCATTTTGCCATTGCTGACTTGTATCAATTCAAAGAGTAGGTTTATCTTACCATTTTTATCATCAATTGAATATCAATGTATAAATAAGTAAGAAACTGAGCTCAAAGGTCTCTCTATACTAAATTAGTTTATGACAATAAGTATTTAAAAATCATTTTTATTGACGATTGGAGCTAAATATATATTACCTATTATACAATGGGAACCTGTTCAAAGAATCTTTAAGACCAAAGTCTTCGAACAGCGCGTAGTGCCATGACTCTAGAATCAGACACGTGGTCGCTGATTTTCGGGTTAAGCATAAGAAGCTCAGTCTCACAGCAGACTATGGATTGAGTGAGCTTAGAATATCCTAATGTGATCAAATCAGGATTGAGGAGATTCATAGAAGAGACAAAATTATCGTAATAACAATTTGTCTTAGACTGAAGTAGTTTTAAGAGACATATATTATTGACATTTATTGCTAATAAATTTTCATAAGTCAAAAAAGACGAAGAACGATCCTCCTTGTTTAATATAGCTTCACACTATGTAAAGTTTCATTAAAATTAAATCCTTGACTACGCTACGTTCGTGTTGCAAATCCTATTTTGTCAATAAACAACAATTTTCTGATAAGCCATGCGGATAGCCGAGCGCATTGCACGAATCGACCGCAAAATGCGGCAGGACCTCCACAATGCATAACTGGGGACGAGAACTGGGAGTGCGCATCCCAACAATGCCAGCCTAGATTGCGTTCACATTCCCGCCAATATAGGCCAGGAACAATGGGGTTGTCTAGAGAGCGCTTTCAACGTTCTGTTAGATTACGTAGTATTCAGGTCAACGGAGCAAGGGAAATTATCTATTTTAAAATAAATTCCTACTAATATTATTAATGCGGAAGTTTGTGAGTATGGATGTATGTTTGGTACTCTTTCACGAAAAAAATATTGGACGGATTTGGATGAAACTTTACAATTATAATAAATAAAATAAATCAATATATGGGTCACTTACACACACGGTCGTCCGTCCCCAAAGTAACTTAATACTTGTGTTATAGGTGAGAGACAACTGATGAATATATACTTATATAATTTTTAAATACATACTTAAATAAAAATATATACCCAACAAATTTTTGTTAGGAAATGTTGGCCCTCGGTGGGAATCGAACCCATGACCCGTGAAGCTGAAGTCTGAGTCACTGCCAACTGCGCAAACGAGACAGTCATCGAAATAACATATAGGCTACAATTTGTAATGATTTTATATAATTTTGGTCGTAATATAACGATACATGTCAATTGAGTCGGAAAATAATCTGGCCTGAAGTGCTTTTTTGGTGGCAGACCAAATTATACGCGAGCGAAGCCGCGGGCAAAAGCTAGTGAATTATAAATACGAAAGTTTGTGAGTATGTATGTTACTCTTTCACGGCGAATCCGCTGAACCAATATCGATGAAATTTGGCACACTCATTCCTTACACACCGAAATAACATGTAGGCTATATAAATCCTCTTAATTCTACAGGTATAGGATGACACTAAAAAGCGCCATCTATTATCAACCTTCAAACGAAACTTCAAACAGTTCAAACGAAATCGCGCGCGCGGACAACAGCGCGCACGTACACCTCCATGGTATCGCGCCACTCCATGCGCGACCACCCGATGGACGTTCCCTGCCTCGGCGGCGACGACGAGGACGACGCGACGGGCGAAAGGGCAAAAGCACCGGACACGACACCACCCGAACGAAGACTACCAGAAGACGACTCCCCACCGAACAAGAAATCCATTCGGTCACCTAGGTGACCTGGGCTTACGGCCCAAATACCGACACCGTTAGGTCACCTAGGTGACCTCGGCCCACGGCCGGAACACATACCGGGCTTAAGTGCCCGCGAGGAAATGCCCGGGTAGAGAGGATTTCCTCGAGGCCCGCACCCCGTTTACCCCCACCCGGGGAGTAAGCCAGAAGACCCTGCCAAACGAAATCGCGGGTAAAAGCTAGTTAAATGATAATTTACAAAATGCAAATAAGGACGAATAAATTTTCTCTGAAAGGATCTCGTGAGTCATGATGTGGGGTAGACGATATTGTATTTAACATGCCTTCTTACTTAAAAGGTGCCTTGCTAGGGTATTAAATATTCAACGGTATAATGAAGGTTGTTATCGGAAAACGTTCGTATGTAATATTTCTATGTATAGACGTTTTAGTGACATACTTAATTTTTTTTCTCTTTATCAACAAATAATGTAATATTATGCGCGTGTGCAATGATTTCAATAATTAATTTTACCATTTCAAGGCTATGATATATAATGATATACAAATAATTATGAATCATCAGAGTAGATAACTTATCATATATTAACAAATTAACCGTTGGAGGGTAAAAAAAATACAAAATACCCATAAAACCATACTGACGTTAGGCAGGCACCTGGTCATAAAATACGTAGCCAAATCATGTGAAAAAATGTTTTAACATGTTTTGCCGACCTCATTGAGAATGGTATAAGGGCTGGATGATTATGATGTATGATAAGCGTATGAAAGTTAAGACGTATTATTCCGTATGTAAAAAAGTATAATAAAGCTTACTATATATAGACACTACGAGGAATATATTATTAACCCGATGTTTAAGCAACATTCCATTTTTGTTTATTTTTTTTTCTGAGTAAATAATAGGCTAAATAGGTGTTGTACAATAATGGATTTACATACCGTATGTATGTTACCATAAGTGATGAATAAATTATCCCTTCTAAAGATTTTCGCCCTCAGGCCTCAGAGCTAGAATCAAACTCTTAAACCGGATATTTGAAGTGACCTACGTATAGGATGAAAAAAGGGACGACGACAAAAGATCTGAAGGGGTCGAAAGTGGATTTGCTTATGCGGGCCCTAACACAAAACATTTTTTATGAAATAAAGGCGTATTGAACTTTCTCCGCGATTAGAATTTAGTATAAAAAACGTCAAAATGGACTTTTAATATGTTAAGATTGCACTTAACCTACAGTTTACGTAACATAACTTTACAGTTAGTTTTTAAATATTTAGGGCACTATACAAATTATTCCAGCAGTACCGACTTCTGAGCAAAACCTTAGACTTTTTTATAGAAGTCTGTATAAAATACCTACATGAGTAAAAGTAGGTATACTAAAGCTACGATAGGTCGAAAATTAACTCTAAGAGGTCAATAATAAAAGAAAATTGATGTTAGGGGCCACCGAGAACTGCTGATACCCGTTTCACCTGTCATCATGATTGTCTTACCCTTATCCCACTTTAGGTGGGGTCGGCACAATATGACTACTTCTTCTTCCATTCTCCTCTATCATTCGTTAATTCTGGTGCCTCTCCTTAAACATGCATATCATTTTTCACACAATCCATCTTTTTGTCGGCCATACACCCATCCACATTCATATTTTAAACTCTTTTGGTCACATGATTTTCATCCCATCTGATTACATGACCGTACCAACTTAGTCTCGCACTATACCCTTTTCACCGGTATAATAGACATATGTATAATATGTTTATAACAAAAAACGGACCTGTAGAGCAAAGAATTTCTTGGCGGCTTCTATATTATTTCTGCCAACTTGTCGCACCTCCAGAATTCGTACTATCATCTCACCGCGTCGCTCCACCGCCTGTAAAATATTATGTTACATTAATATAAGTTACATATAGCTTTTTTAAAATTTAAACTATCGTAAGTAGTATTCATAGTTAATGTATAGAACGGGCTATCCGGTTATCGGGTTAGCCCGACTAGTTCCCGCCGCGATAATGTCGTGTAAAGAGCTCATGAATAAGTGCCCTGGATGGGTTCGAAACTAGTCGGGCTAACCCAATAAAATAAGACGTGAGTATAGCCGATTTTATACATTAACTTTAAATCTAGCTATCAATATTAAGCTAATGTATATCTACCAGTAATCTCAAAGATTTTTTGTATAAAGGCAAATTTATAATGTAACCTAAAATTATAACCACCATTTTCAATGAAAGCTCGCAGTGGACTTTATTCCACGTTTTCTACAATTATAGTCATATCAACGTTTTTACAAAAAACGATTAAAAAAAAACCGTTTTCCTATCGTGATTAGGAAATATCCTTATAAATTATTTTTACTTAATTAAGGGTATTTGAACAAATAAGTTGACGATAACGAAGTCGTGAGTAGAACTGGTATAGAGGGTTGGCTCCTGTTTCGCACAAAGAATCAGCTTAGCGATTTAACGCGGAAACGCTGCCAGCATTTTGGGGCCATTCCACGTGGGCATGATTTGTATAGTACTAGCGTGTAAGTAATTTAAGATAGATATAACTTGTACATTTTTATTAAAAAAAAAAATAATAATAATAATCCCATAAAAAAATTATACGAATAAAAGACCAAATTGTGTTCTTACCTCGAGTGCCGCGGCTGTGGTGGCGTCGTGGTCATTCTCGACCATTTCAATTTGCCTGAATATTTCATTGCTGACGCCCGATACCTAGAAATATTTTACGTTAAAATACCTAGAAATATGTTACTTAAAATTAAGTTTACTATTAATGTTTTCTGTAAATTATAGAATTAGTCGTTACTCTTCGGAGGTTCATAATAGAAAACTAATGAAAATATTATTTTGCTATAATCCGCGATAAAAGAAAATATATGTAGCAAGACAAGTTATATATAATACATACATAAAACATACACTAACTCACACTAATGTACAAAAGAACATACACGGTCTCAGGATGTACCACGTTAGTGACACGAGAACCCTTGGTAAGAGTGAACGTGACGTGACATATGGTTACTTGTTAGTGCATGTTTGAGCCTGTGCTATATTCATCATTAGTTAATATACACTACGCAATGCACTTGCCTTCCGGAAGTCTGGCTGCAGCACGCAGGGGGGCGCATGGTTGGCGCGCGCCGACTGTGGCGGGCCGGGCGGAGCGCGTCCCGGCGACGCCGTCAGATCCGGCGCCGCGCGGCCATTTTCCTGCAGAACAACCAAGATTGAAATAATATAAAAGTAAAGTGACGTCACTATGCCACTGTTAGATATTGGTCTCTTCTTCGTTTTTGAGTTGGAGCTTAGACCTACCATGCTGCTTCAATGCGGTACACACATCTCAGTAATTCTCCAGAGAAATACCTTTCCTCACAAATCTTGCTTTCAACAATAAGAGTAACAAATTTTAATTAATGAGGCAAATTTTTAATAGAAAACTTCATTGGGCCTGCAAGATTTGAACATTTAACCCTATGGAAAGAGTAAAATAGTAATGTCGTTCGGATTTTACATCTTTGTACCGCTCAGAACAGCGATTTATAACTTGTGAGATTTACTGTGTTATTGAGCTATTTAAGGTACTAATAAGTGTTATTATATTATTAATAGCTAATTTTTATTTCGCTGCTGCCCTGAGGAAACGAACCATACATGTTACCAATTTAAATGTTGTACATTGTTTGCGAGCTAAAATATTGACGGACTCCTACATAATATAGTCATTTTAAATATGACCAAAGACAAATGAGATGATTTCGTTACCAATAAGACCAAAATAATATCAATAAAAAGAGGCAACATAATCAGTAAATTATTTTTATCATTACCTTGAATTATTACTAATAATGTTCATTCTTAAAAAAATTGCCAGCGGTTCCGCCCGCGTGGAAAGATTAAAACCGTAATAGATTATTTTGATAACCATAAAAATGGTTAAAGTGGGTTAACCTTAAAAACTAGACATATGCTGTTGCGGACTTTTATTTAGAACTTTAAGAGGGGTAACAATTTTGTGATTTTTGAATAACTATTACCTTATTACTATTAACGGCAAAATTTAAAGCTTTAAATTTTGCCGTTTTCGTTCTATTTTGTATTGCTGCTCCTCTCCTATTCATCTTCTCGTGATGTATAGTCTATAACCTTCCTCGATAAATGGACTATCTTTCACTGAAATAATGTTGCAAATCGGTCCAGTAGTTCCTCAGATTAGCGCGTTTAAATAATCAAACAAACTCTTCAGCTTTATATATTAGTATAAATAAGCAGTATAACTTGAATAAATATGGATTTCAATGACTTTAAAAAATTCAAACGTATTTAGGCAAAGACAAAACAAAAGTAAAATAAAAAATAAAATATTCTGGACCTACTAGGAAATGAAAACCAACTTTTACAAAAACAACCGCTTCAACAAAAACTGGCGCTCAACACGGCATATGGAAAATGGCCGCGAATTTCATTCCACTTTTGTTGTTTCTGAATGTAAAATTAAATACCTCAGGTATGAATTTATTTAACAATTGTAACGTACGTGGTTCATTAATTTTTTAATTGCGTCGGTCCAAATATACGTGTCGACAACATACTTGATATTCCACATTCATTCATCCCACAGTACGTAACAAATAATACATTATAGGTACTGTACAACATCTATTTTTTTAATATATAAATGATTGCGGTATAATAATACTGCGTCTGAAGATATATAGGAATTAATATTACGTTACATTTAATTCTGTTATAACATATGGTAAAAATATGCATTTTAAGAATTATCGGTAATATACTTTCTTTCATTATAGTACTTGGGTGAACGAGCCTACTCGGTAATTTTATAAAAATATATAAAAAAAACAATTTAAATAATAAAAAAGAATGAAACGGTTGGAGGTTGATTCCGAATAATTTCACTTCTTTAACTCTTCCCGTTCTCAACTGAGCTATAACACTTTAACTTTACAAATCATAGTAAAATTAACCTTTGTATTCAATTTATATTTTAGCAGTTTTTCAACGCCTGAAAATAATACCCCTATTTTTTTAAAATAAACGACATTTTCTAAAAATAAAACCTAGATAGATCGATTTATCGCTCACGAGACCCCTACAAACTAAGTTTAACGATATATATAAATATATACCTAACAAATTAACTCATCTGAAGATTAAAAATTATAACTATATTTCCTTACATCTTCATTTAAATATTTATTCACAGACAGCCGTACTTTAGTTTTCTTGAATAACTATTGTTTTTTAAATAATAATTTGTGTACCAAAAATTTATAATGGAAATGACATAAAAAGACATGACCAATGTATTATGGATAACTTACCATCGCACTATATAATCTATGGGTTAGAATATATTAGCTATAAAATTATTAATTTATGTTACCATCTAAGATCATGATATGAAAAACTTATTTTATTTACTTATTTGAATAGATAGCTTAAGCCGAAGAAAAAAGAATAAACTACTTTTATGTCAATCCACCATTCGCAATGCTTATGTAAATGGAAACTACAATGAAAGTATGAAAGGATCATTTTCCTTTAGTCGTTAACTGAAACTAGGTTAGAGTTCAAACATAAATTTACATGTGTGCGTGTATCTTATCCGTAAACTCTTCATGGATTTTAAAAGGTAGAGCAGTTATCCAAATAACGGTCGTTTTAGTAAAGCTCCTCATTATCATTGTATTGTGATTCAAAACAAAATATTCTGTATTCAAATTGACTTCGGTTTTTTTAAAACGTGTAGCTAACTAAAGATCAAAAAATAGTACCTTGGTGTAATAAAAAATTAAAACAGGGCTAAAACGACATTGTTTTATGAAACCTCGCTAGATCGCATTTTCCCGCCCCAAAACCTGCTTGCAAAACTTGCTCAATTTAATGAAAATCTGAAATCTTTAGAGCCGTTTTCCAGATTAGAAAAATGAATAAATTAATTAAATCAGCCGTGAAAACGTGACAAATTTTGCCATCTATGATATTACTTGGCTTCGCCCGCGTCGAAATCAGTCATAAATTTTTTCCCAAATTGAAAGTAGTTATTGTAAGTAAACTATAAGAGATAGAGACATGTTGTTGAAGACTTTTTTGTAGTATTTTTGTAGATCTACAATTCTTTAGTACATTACTTAAGTATATCTCTTATAGTTTACGAGTCGCACACGAGTAAAGCTCTCAGCATGCGAGTTTTTGTTACAGCCGCGCCACCTCTTTAATACAATTTACATAAAACGGTAATGTACTATTAAGGTAAAATTTCCGCAAAAATTGCACTACCGTTTAGTAAAAAACTGCAAAAATCCATTCAGTAAATTTTGAGAAAATCGGTAATAAATAAATAATTCTTTATTTCAAGCAACTCGGGCTCAACAAGAATTTTCAAAGATAAAAAAAAAATTACTCAGATCGTAAAAAAATTCAGTTAAAAATAAAAATAAAGTGAAATGAAAAAAAAACAATGATTAAGGATTTAAAAAAAATACATACCTAATATACAGACTTTTAATGACTTTGTTTTATAATAGTATAGAGTGTAGTGTCTTTCTGTGTAAACGAATCTTTTAAAGTAACCATGCCTTATTTTTATACTCCCAACCCGTTGAGATCGTATATCTGTGGAAATGCGTTAGAATTCGGCGGTCGATCGAGGGAGGCGAATGGGGGATGGAACGGAGGGCGGGGGTCCCTGACCTACTTCCTTCTCGTACGCACGAGGTCACTGTACTGCAGCTGCAAGATCCCGAATGCCGCAAAGGTGACTGGACGGTCTCGAGCCAACGAGTTTTCTATCTTACATTGACGCTCTACTTTTGTTAATCTCGGGGCTAATTTGGGATATTTAAAATCTTACGTTGTCAAAAAATTTACAGAAATGTATAGTCTGTATAGTCATTTTTATGTCACTAATTTTTATTTTATTTTAAAACTAGCAAGCACCTCCGCCCGCGTGGACAGAATAAAACCGTAATATAGTCTTTTGATTACCATAAAAATCGTTAAAGTGGAATAAACTTAAAAGCGAGACATATGCTGTCTTGGATTTTTATTTAGAACTATTAGAGCGGAACAATTTTGTAGTACATGATTTTTGTGTTTAGTTACCGCACGCAAGGTAAGCTTTAAATTTGGCCGTTTTTGCAATATTTTTCTATTCATCTTGGCGTGATGTTATATAGCTTTCCTCGATAAATGGACTATCTTACAATGAATAATTTTTGATTATGAGATTAGCGCGTTCAAACAATCAAACAAACAAACTCTTCAGCTTTATATATTAGTATAGATAAAAACTAGCAATTTGGGTTACAAATAAATAAATAAATGAATGGGACACTTATATACACGGTCGTCTGTCCCCAAAGTAAGTTACTTAATACTTGTGTTATGGCTGACAAACAACTGGTTAATTATAAACATATATAATTTTTAAATAAGAAATAAAGCATACGATTCACGTTTTGAAACAATGTGAATCAAAACAAATGCACACTCACGAATCGTATTCATTGTGTTTGCAATTTTAACATTTGCATAATAAGATAATAATTATTGAATTCAGTTTAGTGTATTAGGAAGTATAAATATTGGCATTAGTTTCAATATTGTAATCTCAACTTAAGAGGAGATTTAAAAAGGTAAGAGGAATTAATTTTGGCTGCATTCTGTTCTGACAAAAATAATTGTTTTTAAAGTAATTAAGAGTAATAAAGTGTTTAAGAATTGTTTTCATATATATTGGAAATCTTTTCCTAGTATTTTAGTAATCATTTATGAATGCGGCCTGTGTTACACTAAAAAACCGTTGTTACTGACAAAAATACTTCATGCAGAGCATTTTACGTTTCATTACATAATAAAAGTATGTTTTTCAGATAATCTAGTATTAAGTAAAACAAAACATCGTTCAGAAGCCACCCTATTAATCCGCTTTGGAGATTTGACTTCCTGTCTTTTTTCTGTAAAGCTCAAAGCTTTATGTCAAAAAAATCTCAAAAAGGCCTAGCAATGAGATTGTAATAAGCTGCTGATTCTCTCATTCTTACTAATCAGTTAAAATCACAAAACGAAATGACAATAAAATGAAAATTATATTCGTTAAACGCCCAAGTTTTACTGACTGTTACTATCCCACTGCTGGGCATAGATATAACACGCTGCTCAATGCGGATTAGTAGGTTACACATATTCCCAATATTCTGTATCAGATGTACAGGTTTCATCGCAATAATTTAGTTCACCGAAAAGCGTGTAATAAATTGCAATTATCAATAAGACATATACGATTTTACACATAAACTCATTGATGCCTGTCTGTACCGTAATCCGTAATCTCTCGAAAGAGTCACACGGTCACACTGTTCGGTCATCACAGCTTTTATATAGTTAATATATCGACATATATGCAAATTAATTAATTCAAATCTCATTCTCACATTAAATTCTTTACCTGTATAAATACCATCATCCGATCGAACCATCAAACGTGACTTTTCACGTATTTCAGTACGCGCTACAATTACATAAACGAACGTTTTGCCTCCGTTCTTATGTAAAGGCTAGTGCATTGAGAAAAGCTATACTAATGTATGGAATGTGATATGCAATAGATTTCTCTATTGTAGTTTGAATAGGTGTCGTTTTCCATAGACAATGAATAATGAATATCTGGATTTAATCCACGTATTATGAAGCAGGACAATAAGGGGAAGAACTTAGTACGTCGAACGTTGCAGTTTTTTCTGTAATACTGATTTTAAGATTATAAATTAAAAGTAATTTATATAATTAGGCGTTACTTTTTGGAGATCCATAATACAAAAGTAATAATAAAATTATTATGCTATAATCCGGGACGAAGTAAAATAGAATATATATATAATGTTAAATGTAGAGTGGAGAATCCGTTTTCATACCTGATACGTGCAGGATTCGTAAAAACACATGCAAAGCTATATAACTAAGCTTTATTGGGTATTGCTTTTTTATATATTAAAGTAATAACTATTCTAATATATATATTTTAATTTGTTTTACTGTCATGTTTGAGTAGGGCTACGTACGGATGAATGTGTTTTTGTAAAGGAACAATTAAAGGGCTGGAAAGAAGCATAAGAACCTTTTATATCTATACGACAGTTCGATCAACCAATAGTTAACTTTCGCATAAAATATTTTAATAATAATTCCCATCGTGTTATCTTATATATAAAAATGAATGTTTGTCTGTATGTCGTTTATAGACTCCGAAACGGCTGGACCGATTTTAATGAAATTTTCAGACAATCTTTAGAATGACCCAGCGGATGTTTCTGTAAAGTTCGATGGCAATCGGAACATTTTTAGGTATAGAGTTTTTTAGGAATATTTCGAGGGATTTTTTTAAAGGTTACTAGCAATTTCGGTTGCAAATTACTAGTAAATTTGTTAACCCCTCCTAAGGCTAAATGCGTGTCAGATATGGGTTCACGTCAGTAGTATAATGGCTGAGATTCGACACGGCCCCACGACCTCTCGATCGTAAGTCCATTACTCTAACCATTCCACTACCACTGCTTCGAAATTTGAAACCAGGCTGATATGTATGAAGTAGGCTAGCACGTATAGGCTATATATGTATAGGCAGGCACGTGAATGCGAGATTCCAACAAATAAAAAGAGAGGGAAAATCCACTTATCTTTGTCTACTCACACAAAAACAATTAATGTATAGAATCCGGCTATACTCGTTTGTTATTTTATCGAAAGAGCCCGATTAATTTCAAGCCCATACGGAGCTCTTATTCATGAGATCCTTACGCAGCGTTATTGCGTAATAGCCTAGCCTAGCTAGCGATAAGTAAAGCCCGATTGTAAACATTAATTGTTGTTCGTAAATATGTCATAATTTTATTTAGTTCGTAATATCTTTTTGTCTCTGGGCTATTGTCATATTTTTATTCATCGATATGTGGGTAGCAATGAAAACGCCACTCGCCGATCGGTTCGTCTGTCGCTGTGCGAGTGTCTACGTGAGCGCGGAACTTTCGCTAATGACGGCTCGATCGCTATAAATAATTCGCATCAAATTCATTATAAAACATTAAATAATTCGTCTAGGACTTGCAATACAAAGTGCAGTGCCTAAATTTAAAATGTCGTGTCGAGTTTCGGACTCGTAATAGTGTTACTGTTTGTTCGAGTAACAATCCCCTGGTTTCACAAGAAACGGCCGGCCGCCGGCGCATATCGAGGACTTCGAACCTTCCAGTGCATGGTGGCAGTACAAAGGCATCGAAAGATGGGTGGTGCTAAGTTGTTACTTATTATCGGTGATAAATTATGCATTGCCCAGAAAGATAGACCATAGTTAACGCCCTGAACCCCCCTATACAGTCCTCTTAAATTACCCACCAGCGAAATAGGGTTCAGGGACCAGGTTCCTTTTAGGGAACATTTCCCTACAATTATGAATAACACTCACGATAGTTTAAATTATACACAAAAAGAGATGAAAACTGATGGGTAGCCTCGTTTGCTTTTTTTCGATGGACACATTTGAATCTGGCTTCCCCTCAAGTTTATTAACTGCAGGATAATTTCTAACTAATTCCTTAAATTATTTATCGAAGAATATAATACAATTTCTTGCCAATATTTAAAAAAAACTTGAAAATGCACATGAAAATAACATTCAGATGATATTTAAGGTACGGGTACACCGATGCACCATGTAGGAATAGAGCAGTCATTAGGAATAGGTATATCACAATTACAATACTTACCTGTGTTATCTTCAAACGAAATCGTTTGATTTACAGAAACGTAAGCAGACTCGGAAATATTGAACAATTATTATGCCATTAGCAGTACTTTTAATGAATTTGAAATGTTACTCGTATGACGTAAGTTTTATATTCGAGTAAGGTAAGGGCACTAGAAATTGACCATGTACCAGTAGTTGACAGTGTTGTATGAATTTTGAAATAATAAGCGTTTTGTTTGTAGCTAATAAAAAATATTAATTAATTAAATAAATAGTATTAAACAATGGGCTACAGTTCCGAGCTTTTGGGCAGTTGTTAATAGATGGCAAAAGTTAATTACAAATTTATGTTTTATAAGCTACAACAAACAAAACGCTTATTATTTTAAATTTCATATAAAACGGTCAACTACTAGGCTATGGTCAATTACTAGTGTCTTTACCTTAATATTAATATAGCTATTTCATATCTCTTCGTATCTCGCAGAGTACGTTATGCTGTCCGTTCCGATTACTCTCTCGCAAGCGATAACGATCGTTGATCCTAGATAGAAAATAAGTATATTAAGCCCCGGGTAACTGGTTCAAGTTAAACATATTTAATAAAACATCTATGGAGTAATACTATTCTTGTCTTATATAATTTTATTTTTTAATGTTATGCTTTTAATAGGCTTCAATTCCTAGCTACAATTTTAAATGTAAGTATAATTTTAGCTAAGTTATATGTAAGATAACTCATCATCATCCTGCCCTTATCCCACTCTAAGTAGGGTATGCGTGCTATAAACTTGTTGTCTTGTGATTTGGCTATGTATTTTACCTGCCTTACGTTTACTTATCTTAGTCGTATTTACGATACCTCGGTAAGAAAGAGCGTCTTTTCTACTCAACCGGATACCGCATAGTGGGTCAAGTTACCTTAGTCACCTTTTACATCACTTCGGTACTAAATGAGGGTGATCTATTCTATTCAGCTGCAGACCACGGCGAATGCGGATTCTACCAAAATAATTTTATCATATCTGTACTTAGTAATTACGCAAAGTAATGCCTGTTAAATTTTACGACACCGCGGTAAGAAAGAGGGTGGTCTTTTCTACTCAACCGGATACCGCAAGGGTCAAGTTACCTTAATCACCTTTTACGACATTTCGGTACTAAGGGTGGTCTATTCAGCCCAAGACCACGCGGCGAATGTGTTGCTTTTATTTTGTTACTTTGCATATATATATATATATATATATATATATATATATATATATATATATATATATATATATATATCTATATATATATATGCAAAGGAAACGCCGTGTGGTATCCGGTTTAATAGAATAGACAACAAAGGTAAGTTGACGTCAGGCAGGCGGCCGGTTGTAAAAACGCAGCCAAATCATGTAACAGCATAACAGCATGTTTATAACATGTTATGCCGACCCCACTTAGAGTGGGATAAGCGCAGGAAGATGACGATAAAAATGCAAATAAACAAAATAAAAGTCGTAAGACAAATAAAAACGTTTACTATCACAGTAATAAATCCGCGACTAGGTCATCCAGATTAAAATTACAAGATAAATGCAAGACGGGGCAGTTAAAAAGACGCTTGGGCGGAATGGATGGGCGGCGGACGGCGGGCGGGTTACGGCTAATCGATACGCCGTACTACTAGCCTGAATGGGGTGCGCGCGCCGTCTTACTTACGTAACGGCGCATATCAACACCTGTTGCTTTACTACCACCCTGCTATAACCCAGCCGTACTAAAAAGCCCCGCCCATCCACTATCCCGTTTATTTAACACTCACTACGAATTTAGGCGGGTAGCCGGTGTCAATGCACTGCTGCAACCTTCGCTGCACTCAAGGGTAGTAGTGGCTAGCGGTATGATAATGATCTTCGTTAGTTATTGGAAAGCTATAATGACGCTTTTATTGTTTTAATGTCTGTTATTTTGTGTCATAAAGATGTTATCTGGGCAAATTGAAATAGAGGTATAAGTGGATTGTATTATGGACTGAAACAACAATATAAACAATTTCAAATGAAGCTCGTCAGTTGTTCATATTGACCTCTGATCATAATGTATATATTTTTTTAGTATAAGAAATCATTATTAATATTTATTTTTTTTTAAATATGTAAAAAATATATTATGAATGAATTTTACAATTAGTTTTCCTCCACTTGCAATATGATATTCCATATAAGAACTATTTAAAACTATTACACGTTCACAAATTATAACACGAAGAAATTAGAAAAATAAGAAAAAAACAGTTAAAAATGAATTACAATAAAATGAAACGGATGCTGAAAAAAATCGTCTTTTTTCATATTAAAGCAATATTTTCAAAGACCTTCAATTTTTTCATATTTACATATTTTCCCGATAAAAAAGGGAATTTGTCGTTTCGCTCACTCTATTTAAAGGTAAGGCTCAAGTATCATAGTCATCATCATCTAAGGGCAAGAGCCCTTATCCCACTCTAAGTGGGGTCGGCACAACATGTTATAAACATGCTGTCTCATAATTTGGCTTTGTTTTTACGACCGGCGCCTGCCTGACATCAACTTACCATATATGTATTTTACGACACCTCGGTAGGAAAGAGGATGGTCTATTCTACTAAACCGGATACCACACAGTGAATCAACTTACCTTAGTCGCCTTTTACGGCACCTCGGTAAGAAATGAGGGTGGTCTATTCTATCAGCCGGACACCACACGGCTACCACCCTAAATAACATCAACCAAATAATAAATACAAATACACCTTCATATATCCATACTTACTCCTAAAACCGATGCAAATAAAATGTAAATGAATTTAATTAACAAGTTAATATAATTTTCGAAATTCCATAGTATTATAATTGGTACTACATTCAAAATTTATTACATGAATTTGTTATGTAACATCATATACATCTTCCTGCCCTTATCCCACTCTTAGTGGGGTCGGCACAACATGTTAGAAACATGCTGTCACATGATTTGACTTTGTTTTTACGACCGGCGCCTACCTGACATCAACTTACCATAGTCGTATTTTACGACACCTCGGTATGAAATGAGTGTGATCTATTCTACTCAGCCGGACACCACACGGCTACCAACCCAAATAACATCGACCAAATAATAAATACATTATTATTTGATATATAAATTACAAATAATTAACACGTTAATAAAATTGTCGAAATTCCTTAGTATTATAATTGGTACTACATTGAAAATTTATTGCATGAATTCGTTATGTAAATATTTACATAAAGCGGTCGATAAAATACACCAGAAGCGGTTCAAGGTGCCAATAGTTTTAGTGTACCGTGCGTGTTGAAAACAAGCTTATAATCTACCAAATCTAAATTGTTTACCCTAAGAGGAAATAGTGCAATTAAAACACCTTGTAAGTTAATTTAATGCGCTAAAACTCCGAATGGGAAAATATATAGTAAACGTAAACAGGATAATTCTAACGCTTACCATCATCCTCCTGCCCTTTTCCCACTCTAAGTGGGGTCGGCACAACATGTTACAAACATAATATGATTTGGCTACGTATTTTACGACCTGACGCCTGTCTGACGTCAACTTACCTTAATCATATTTTACGACTCCTCGGCAAGAAAGAGGGTGGTCTATTTTACTCAACCGGATACCACACGGTGGGTCAACTTACCTTAGTCGCCTTTTACGACACCTTGGTAAGAAATGAGGTTGATCTATTCTACTCAGCCGGATACCACACCGCGGGTCAACTTACCTTAGTCGCCTTTTACGACAACTCGGTAAGAAATGAGGTTGTTCTATTCTACTCAGCCGGATACCACACGGTGGGTCAACTTACCTTAATCGCTTTTTACGACACCTCGGTAAGAACTAGGGTGGTACTATTCTATTCGGCCGGATTCCACACGGCGTAACAGTTCTAACTCTTATATAAGAAATAATAAAATTTCTTGAATGTCTGCGAAAATTCTTAAGTCTCATCTTGTCTTGAATACAACTCTTGCCTTTTTATATGCGAACGTTTATAGTGAACGTATGAAATACGGAGGGGAATGAAGCCCTGCCAAGGCTACGCTGTCAACTGTCTAGACATGTCTAAGGATGTTTTTATTCAAGATTTTTCCCCGGTACTAAGTGTTGACCCGTCATACTATATCCTTTTAGTTGCTCTTTTACGTTATTTTAGTTGTGGAGCCTTTTTTAAATAATTTATAGAATTAGGCGTTACTTTGCGGAGGTCCATAATACAAAACTAATGAAAATATTATTTTGTTATAGTCCGCGATAAAATTAAATGTATGTAATGCTAAATGTAGAGTTTACTATTCGTTCTCGTAGCAAAAAAATATTTTCATTAGTTTTGGAGCCTTTTTTATTAGCAAATAGAAAAATACGAAAAATAGTTTCTCAATGGGTAATAGTAGTAGTTAATAGATAACGCGTTACTTGGCAAAGTTCCGTAATACAAACAAAGAGACAATATTATATTGCTATAATTCGTGATTATAGAAAATCTATGCGTTATGTATAGTATACTAATCAGTCTTTTAACATGATATTGTACTCATATTTTAATCTTAAAAAAAACTAAATCAGTAAATAAATACATGATACATGAAAAAAATAAATCAAGCTCGGTTTTATGTAAAAAAAATCTATATTACTACTATTTTTGCCATAAAATGTCAAGTCAATGTAGCTTATTCGGGGAACAGGCAGTCTCGAGAAATGTACCATATTATTTTTTTCTTTTTTTAAGTTTCTTTTTTTATTTTGTAAAAAATTAACCAGGTGAATCAGGTACTAAAATTAAAGCAAAACTACTAAAACAGTAACTAATAAATAACCTATTCATTAAACATTTGACTTTTCTCTATACTTCGACAGCCATATAATTTTAATCATTATCTTCATAAGCTTTATTATGAGAATAAATAGCAATAAGAAAATATATTAACTGTAAAAATAATAGGCAGTTTTAGAGGTTGCAAAGAGAACAAGCTTATAACAAGAATAATAAATATACTTAGGGTTCTTTATTGAAGGACAAATAGGGTTACGTCAGCACGTCAGATGCCATCTAATGGCGATGCCGGCGCCTGTCTAGACTCTAGGCGACTGGGATCAAGTATATTGTGTCAAGGAGTCTTCAATTACGCATATATTAAATTTTCAACCTCCTACTAGTGTTCTATATACACATAGAGCTATAACTATTTATTAAAGTTAGTGTGTTACTTAATTTATAGAATTAGGCGTTACTTTGCGGAGATCCATAATACAAAAGTAATAATAAAATTATTTTGCTATAATCCGCGAAGAAGTAAAATAGAAAATATATTTAATGCTAAATGTAAGTGGACAATCGGTTATCATACCTGATACATGCAGGATTCGTAAAAACACATGCACAAACCTCCACCACTGCAAAGCCTATTTTGCTTTTTTCAGCTTTGCGATTTTGTTCGTGGAGTCTATCTCCTGATGATGCTTCGGTTGCGGGGCGAAACGATTGTTGAGTTTGTGATAGTGAACGTATATATATATAACGTATATGCTTGTGTAAAAATAAGATAAAATTTGTGCATTTGTTTTTAAGAATCCTGCATGTATCAGGTATGATAACCGATTGTCCACTTACATTTAGCATTATATATATTTTCTATTTTACTTCTTCGCGGATTATAGCAAAATAATTTTATTATTACTTTTGTACTGTGTTACTGTTAAAAAGACGCTGATACAGAAAGCCTACTATGCTCTTGAAGATTACTTAGAAGATAAGGATGTGTGGATATAGCTCTCTTTGTACCTGTACAAGACAGTAACGACTTAATGTAAATAGTATTAAGAATTATATTTTTAAAAGAGCAACCGCCGAGTTTCTTGCTGGCTCTTCTCGGTACGAACAGCTTTCCAAACCAGCAGTAGAGTTGACGATTCAAAATCACTCGTTTACAAGTTTATTTGAACAATTTGAATTTGAATTTAAAAACTCGTATCGTTTTCAGTATTTAACTGCCCTCAATAATGTAATGTGTTTCTTTTTTTGTTCCCGGGGGAAAAACGGGATTTTTTATGTTATATATAAGCCTGATATATACGCAATCTTACTAAATTTCATCAACATTGCTCCTGCAGACTAGCAGTGAAAGGTGTACGAGATATAGTATACAAATATATACCTATATAATATTAAGTATATTCAAAAATCCCTGAGTATTAAACAGAATAAAGTGCCGCTACCACAGAGTTGTAGCCCAGCGGTAGCACCGTACGACTCTTTCGAAGAGGTCACGGATTCAATCCCGGGCAGACTCTTATGAGTTGTTCTGTTAAAACTTATGTGTCTATTTGATAATTACAATTTATCACACGCTGTTCGATGAAGAAAACATCGTGAGGAAACCTGCATATCTCTAGAGTTTTCTGGAGATATGTGTAACCAACGAGTCCGCATTGGAGCAGTGTGGTAGGTCTTAGCTCCAATCCTTATCTCCAAAAACGGAGAGAAGAGACCTATTCCCAGTAATGGGAGAGTAACAGGCCGCTGCTTATTTACCGCCGTAGTATTATTGAATACCCTCATTTCTTACCGAGGTGTCAAATGTGTAAAAGGCGACTAATGTAAGTTGATCCACCGCGTGGAATCATGCCGAGTAGAATGGTTCAATTGTTAGGTTGTACTTAATTAAGATCTCTGTGATATTTCTCATATATTTTACTTAATAAACCCTTATTTAAAAACTTCTTTTTATAAAAAAAGAAGAGCAATAAATTTTACATATAAAATTACGACAGTAAAAGATAGAGAAAAGTACTACAAAATATTAGTGTAATAGAAAGTAAAAATAAATAGTACACAATAAATTAAACTTTAAAATATTAACTACGTTACTCTACAAAGTGATAGTAAACATTCGTTCTTTTACATATATTTTCACAATCAAACTAACATGTACAGTACAAACAAAAAGAGTCCAAAAGAAAAATAGGTTGTGTTAGTAATTTTGTAGTGTACACAAAATAACAAAAAAATGGTAAATCAATAAAAAATAATTAAGTAGCTATTCATACAGTATACAAATCGACAAACAGACACCTTGAAAGGAGCTCTTGACAAAGAACTCCGAATTGGTATAACTGGAATTGAACAATTTGATATTTACGACCACCACAGCTTTTATGTGTGGATTGGTAGGTTACATATATCTCCACAATTCTCTAGAGATACGCAGGTTTCCTCACGATGTTTTGCTTCACCGAAAAGCGTGTGATAAATTATCAATTAATCACCAAGTTTTTAATAGAAAAACTCATTGGTGTCATCCCGGGGATTTTTCACCGCTGGGCTATCAAAGCTTATGAAGTACTTGTATTAATATGGATTTACACAAAACAATATAGCACACGTACTTCGTTACATTAACAGATGAAACTTGACTAAATGTAAAGCTAAATAAATTTTGGGAACGAATTTATTTAGCATTTTAATTTAGGAAAAGTTTTATTTATTTATTTAATAAATACCTACAAAAAAATACTCTACGTGAAATTTTAATGAAAAAAAAACATTAACCCTAATTGGAATTGTTTTTCAGCGGCCTAACTCATTTATAATATGCCAATACAAATCGAATATTTTCCTAATCTCAATCATCATTAACAACATACACTTTATTCAAATAGACTTGTAAACAAGTGCTTTTGAATCGTCAACTCTACAGCTGGTTCGGAAAACTGTTCCTACCGAGACGAGCCAGCAAAAAACTCGGCGGTTGCTCTCTTCAAAATAATACTTATTACTAGTTACATTAAGTCATTACTGTCTTGTACAGGGTCGAATAGTAGATATATCCACACATTTATTTCATCTAAGTTATCCTCAATAGCATAGTAGGCTTTTTGTATCAGCCTCCTTTTAAACGTTTTATAAATAATTTATAGAATTAGGCGTTACTTTGCGTAGATCCATAATACAAAAGTAATAATAAAATTATGTTGCTATAATCCGCGATGTAGTAAAATAGAAAATATATATAAGTAAGTAATGGCCTGTTACTATCCCACTGCTGGGCATAGGCCTCCTCTCTCCATTTTTGGAGAGAAGAGTTGGAGCTTAGACCTACCACGCTGCTCCAATGCGAATTGGTAGGTTACACATATCCCTAGAATAATCTAGAGATATGCAGGTTTCCTCACGATGTTTTCCTTCACCGAAAAGCGTGTGATAAATTTCAATTATCAATTAGACACATAAGTTTTAATAGAAAAACTCATTGGTGTCTGCCCGGGTTTGAACCCATGATCGTCTCTAGAGATTCACACGATCGCACCGCTAAGCCATCACAGCTTAGAAAATATATATAGGTAAAGTTAAATGTTCGCCATGTGGTATTAGACCGAATAGAATAGACCACCCTCATTTCTTTCCGAGGTGTCGTAAAAGGCTACTAAGGTAGGTGTACCACACGGACCCACTGTGTGGTATCCTGTTGAGTAGTATAGACCATCCTCTGTCTTACCGTGTGTTAGGTGTCGTAAAATATGACAAAGGTAAGTTGACGTCAGGCAGGCGGTCGGTCGTAAAATACGTAGCCAAATCATGTGACAACATGTTATTAATATTTTGTGCCGACCCCATTTAGAATGGGATAAGGGCAGAAGGAAAGAAAGAATATAATGCTAAATGTAGAGTGGACAATCCGTTTTCATACCTGATACATGCAGGATTCGTAAAAACACATGCACAAACCTCCGCCACACACAATACACAAACACTACATATGTTTTTTTAAACTGCTGTAATGTCAAAGCTATTTCAAACTACCGTAATAAAATAAACTTAGTATATAAAATTTTCATTAAGTTTTCTAATTAATTTAAGTTATGATTTTATTAACGTAGTAAAGTTTATACTCAACCATAAAATAAGACTGTCGTCAGTATAAAAGTACATAGTTGTTTTGTAGATGGATAATGTAGGTCGGCCGGGACGGTAGAACTAGTCGTTATAGAGAAAGCTATAAAATTGCATAAGCTTTTTTCTGTTATTTAATCGTTCAAATGCATTACATTTAAAAGATCACTCATGTAATTTTTGTTCATTATATTACATCATCATCTCATCATCTTCCTGCCCTTATCCCACTCTAAGTGGGGTCGGCACAACATGTTATAAATATGCTGTAACATGATTTGGCTGCGTTTTTACGACCGGCCGCCTGCCTGACGTCAACTTAGCTCTGTCGTATTTTACGACACCTCGGTAAGAAAGAGGGTGGTCTATTCTACTAAACCGGATACCACACGGTGGGTCATCTTACCTTAGTCGCCTTTTACGACACCTCGGTAAGAAATAAGATTGGTCTATTCTACTCAGCCGGATACCACACGGCGGGTCGACTTACCTTAGTCGCCTTTTACGACACCTCGGTAAGAAAAGAGGGTGGTACTATTCTACTCAGCCGGATACCACACGGCTATTTGTTCATTATATTACATGTTAATAAAAACATAAATGCCTTAAATTATGTAATATTGATGTAATTTATAGAATTAGGCGTTACTTTGCGGAGGTTCATAATACAAAAGTAATGAGAATATTATTTTGCTATAATCCGCGATAAAAGAAAATATAATATATAATGTCGTGGACAAAATCGCAAAGCTTTGCGATTTTTTCGTGGAGCCTATCTCCTGAGGATGCTTCGGTTACGGGGCGAAAAATTTTTTGAGATTGTGGTTGTGAATGTGTGCAGTGCTTGTATTTTTGTGTCATCAGTGTCGGGTAGTGCATGAGTTCTTACAAATTCTGCATGAATTAGGTATGAGAACGAATAGTACACTCTACATTTAGCATTACATATATTTTCTTTTATCGCGGATTATAGCAAAATAACATTCTCATTACTTTTGATATTGATGTATTAATTTTAATTAAAAAATTTCGTTTTATATAATAAACTAGCTTTTACTCGCAATTTCGTTTGCGTGGACTGTTGTCACGAGATAGGTTGATAATAGATGGCGCTTTTCGATGTCATCCTGTTCCTGTAGATTATATATCGTCCTGATCTTATCCCAATCTAAGTGAGGTCAGCACAACATGTTGTCACATGATTTGGCTACTTATTTTACGATCGACCGCCTGCCTGACGTCTACCTTACTGTCTCACCTTAGTCGCCTTTTACGACACCTCGGTAAGAAATGGGGGTGGTCTATTCTACTCAGCCGGATACCACACGGCGGGTCGACTTACTTTAGTCACCTTTTACGAAACCTCGGTAAGAAATGAGGGCGGTACTATTCTATTCAGCCGGATACTACACGTTGCAATATAGTACATCATTAACAAATGCAATTTGTAATATTTAAAATAGTTGGCTCATGCTTTACCAAGAAACAAAGAATTTTAGTGCTGTGCTGAGTCACTTTGTGACTTCATACCTAATACGGTATTCCCTGAATACATGTGGTTCATGTAGTTTATACTTATGCCCAGAAATTGATTTAAATTTTGTACCATGTCACCATCTGCACATAGATATATATAAATTCTTGTTATCAAAAATAATCAAGTTTATCACGTATCTATGATTTCTGTTCCAAATTTTTTAATTTTCAAAATTTGCTTCATTGATTAGTTGAGTAGATTTTGATATAAAATTATGAAATAGAAATTCGGCAAAAATATGTCTTATATATTCAATTTTTGTATTTTTTAGTGTCCAAAAAAGGGGATAAAACGATCTTTTTTTAATAAAAACTAGCTAGTTCGATTTTTCCCCTCCAAAACCTCCCGCATGCTGAATTTCAGGATAAAAGTTGGAGCCGTTTCTGAGATTCCGAAAATATACATATATACATACAAGATTATCTCATTACAATATTAAAGATAATACAATCAATTTATTTATTTTTATTAATATTAAAAACAAAAAAAATGTAGATCTTGGTAATGAACTATAACTAGTTAGATTACAAAATAATTTAGATCTATCTATCTAGGATATAGATAGTAATAGGAGTAACAGGCCCCCATTACACTAATTATGAATGCAAGACAGAGTGACCACATTATTTTTAAGACCTTAACTTGATTGAAAAAAGAATATCTACAGATATATAAAAAAATATTTTAAAATATGAATATTGCAAAAGTAATAAGGAATCGTTAGAAGTCGTTGGTACGGAATGGTACGTTTACTGTTTTGTTTAACCATTAAAGATGGAACGTTCATTTTTTATCTATTAAAAAGATAAATTATTGTAATACCAGTAGGAATTATGAAAATATAATGGCATTTGTCCGTACTAAGTATATTAAATCGTGATGGATAACAAAAACAAATATCTTTATCTCTTTAATATTTATATTTTATGTATATATATATTTTCGGAATCTCGGAAACGGCTTTAATGATTTTCCTGAAATTCAGCATAGGTTTTGGAGGAGAAAAATCGATCTAGCTAGGTTTATTTATAAAAAAAAATATTTTATCCCTGTTTTTGGGCATTAAAAATACTATATAGTCTCGAGAAATGTGAATATCTAGGGTCGATCCCCAACTACCTAATTATTTTTACCGGGAAGCCGGTAAGTAAAAATGTCACAATAAATATTGAGAGGGAAGATGAAACTCGTATACTTTATCTTTATCTTATCACACATAAAAAAGTGAGATAGATATATACAGTCCCTTTATTTCTTTTTATGGTAATGGGGCAGTCAGGCTGAATTCCCAACTCTAGTATAACAACTCCATGACTATCACAACATTTATCTGTTCTATTCAAATTCCAAATATTTTTTATTCAAATAAACTTGTAAATCAGTGCTTTTGAATCGTCAACTCTACTGCTGGTTCCGAAAGCTGTCCCTAACGAGAAGAGCCAGCATGATACTCGGCGGTTGCTCTTTTAAAAATACAATTCTTAATACTAGTTACATTTAATCGTTTCTATCATGCACAAGGTTGAACAATATCTATGGATTTATTAATTTTAACTACATTTTTAGTTTGCTCATCGATTTTCCGAAGTTTCCTAAATGTAACCATCTCTAATGAGCTTTACTACAAAACTGTTTCGTAGGGGAACTTTCATATCTCACAAACTCATCCCGTACTCAACTTTGCCGGAAGACATTTTAGAAACGCGTTACGTGACCGCCATTATCAAGTTCATACATTAATAACGCATTTATAAGAGTTCGTGCAGGTTGAAAGAGATAAATTTTGAAAGGAAGAAATTTAAATAATCGTAGAATATCCCAGTTACACGTTATATTTTAAGAGAATTTTAGTTTACGGTTACGGTATAGTTTTACTTACGTGTTGGTTCTTTTCACTTTGCTCTTCATTAGGTCTTAGTTGTATTTTAAGTATTTTAATAATAATTAGATTACTGAAAGATCATCCGTGTGGCATCCGGCTGAGTAGAATAGACCACCCAAATCTCTTACCGAGGTGTCGTAAAAGGCGACTAAGGTAACTAGACCCACCGTGTGGTATCCGGTTTAGTAGAATTGACTAAGGTATGTCGATCCACTTTGTGGTATCCGGCTTAGTAGAAATGACCACCCTCGTTTCTTACCGAGATACACAGACGGATACCACACGGCATCTATAACTCCTATTTCAAGAAAGCAATTTTCATTTTAAACCACGTCACTACTTTTTTATCAGTCAGTTACCTTTTCACTTCTGAGCAAAGGCCTCCTGCCTCGTTTTTTGAAAAGAATGGTGTGTGCGTTCAAAGTCATTAAAATCGGTAAAACTCTGGTCCACGAGTGCAAAATTAATTACGTTTCAAACGTGATTACTAGCAGATTAAAACTGCTTTACAATATATTATAAAAATTTAGTATAGTAACGGCCTAATACTATATCACTACTGGGCATAAGCCTCCCTTCTCTGTTTTTTGGAGAGAAGGGCTAAAGCTAAGTCACACAGCAGCATAATTACTACGATTAATATTTGTTTTTCAAAATTACTAAATGTAACAAAATTCAAATATTTTAGCCTCCCGATCTCCTAATAACTTCCTGTCAATCTTTGACGTCCTCTCGCTAAAATGGTGTCTGTAATGGATGCTGCGATGCAAATTGAACTTAACCACTTGATAAATAAAGTCCCATTTAGGCTGTACGTGGCTCAGTCATTATGCTTGAGATATTTTTGTTTTTAATGACTCCTTGTATTACGCTTTTAAATGTCATTAAGTAAACTGTATAGTTTTTTAATATGTAACAGTAATTATAGAATTGTTTTGATAAAATCCAAGATTGCTAAACATGGATTATAATTGTATCGCTATTTTTGTACATTCTAAAAGCAATTCCTATTTCTATAAATTATTTATAATATGCCTTGTTACCTTTAATTTTGTCTTCTATTAATAATTAAAAAATGTGGATTGATTATTTATTCTTCTTATAATTAATTCATACATTGTTTCAGATTTAGATCCTACTATATACTACATATTGTACTATGTACAAGCTGTGATGGCCTAGCGATGCGACCGTGTGAATCTCTAGAGACGATCATTGGTTCAAACCCGGGCAGACACCAATGAGTTTTTCTATTAAAACTTATGTGTCTAATTGATAATTGCAATTTATCACACGCTTTTCGGTGATGGAAAACATCGTGAGGAAACCTGCATATCTCAAGAATATTCTAGGGATATGTGTAACCTACTAATCCGCATTGGAGCAGCGTGGTAGGTCTTAGCTCCAACCCTTCTCTCCAAAAAAAAAAAAAATGGAGAGAGGAGGCCTATGTCCAGCAGTGGGATAGTAACAGGCCGTTACTATATACTACTATGTACTTTGGGTAGAGAAGATCATGTTTAGTAAAATTAGGATTTACTTCAATCATAAATTACCGAAAAACAGATAATTTTTTTTGTACTATGGTATTTTGTAATGCAATACTTGTATCTAGTATATAAATGATTCGCGAAGAGCATTATTTTAGTCTTTTACTTCCTTTTATATTATATCCCAGTATATGAGCATATTAAAACATAACATTACAGACTGACAGTCGGATTTTATAATAGGTATTAGTTTTTTACTATTTATACGTTAACTAGCGGCTTCGTCCGCGTTTAAATCGGTGTCACAAAATTTTTCCCAAATTGAAATATTGAACATACAAGTGGTTATAGTGAGTTAACCATAAGATATAGAGACATGCTGTTGCATTCTTTTCAGCAGTATTTTTGTAGATCTACAATTCACTAGTACACTCTAGGCGCATTGTAATAAATCTTCCGGCAGGCGAATTTGCAAACTGCGTGACCTCTTTACATAATATCATAATGTACCTAACCTAAACCTTTCGGGCAAATTGCACTACCTATTAGTAAAAACCGCACAAAAATCCGTTCAGTAGATTTTGAGAAAATCGATCATATACAGAAAGATAGCTTTGGTGACTTTGTTTTATAATAAGCAGTACCTGGTTGACCGAGCTATGCTGACTTGACATTTAACGGCAATAATAATGTTTCGTATATACAAGAAATTAAAAGTAAATTTTAGTATTTATTAATGCCTTAAAACAGAGATAAAAACGTTTTTTTTTAATTAAACCTAGCTAGATCGATTTTTCTCCCCAAAAACCTCATGCATGCGGAATTTCAGGAAAATCGTTGGAGCCGTGTCCGATATTCCGAATAAACATACAAGATTAACTCTTTTAAATATTAAATATAGATACTCAACAAGTAGTGTTAATTTAAACAACTTGCTTACAGTATATTACAATTACCTTATCAGAGATGACAGAGAAATTGGAACGAGGAAGGGAATTCTACACGTCAAAGGCGTTTCAGGAATGGGGAAGCGAAATGCTTAGCATTTATGGAATATCGATTTCGCACTAAAAACCTTCGTAGCGTCTTATAGCGCGATGTCAAAACGATGTTAAGCTCAAATTATGGGCAATTTTTAAAGCAAATCGCACGCACGAATCATCATCATCATTCGCCTGCCCTTATCCCACTCTAAGTGGGGTCGATACAACATGTTATCACATTATTTTGGTACGTATTTTACGACCTGCCGCCTGCTTGACGTCAACTTACCTTAGTCGTATTTTACAACACCTAGGTAAGAAAGAGGGTGGTCTACCTTACTCAACCAGATACCACACGTCAGGTCGACTTACCTTAATCGCCTTTTACGACACAGAGGTATCATATGACTAGTGTAAGTTGCCGTCAGAAAGATGGCCGGTCGTAAAATACGTAGCAAAATCATGTAACAACATGTTTAAAACATGACCCCCACTAAGAGTGGGATAAGCGAAGGAGGTTGATGACTTTGTTGAAGAGAAAGCGTCGTTGATCGGTCGTGATAAATAAAAAAGACGATTTCTAAACACTGCTATGGATTACCATTGAAGTTTACAAGTTAGCAGTAATAGAACCAAACACCTAAAAGAATGCATTAATTCAAAGGCTGTGTCAGAATGTGTTAGCACGCCGTGTGGTATCCGGTTGAATAGAATAGTGCCACCCTCATTCCTTACCGAGGAGTCGTAAAAGGCGATTAAGGTAAGTCGACCCGCCGTGTGGTATGCGGCTGAGTAGAATAGACCAACCTCATTTCTTACCGAGGTATCGTAAAAGGCGACTAAGGGAAGTTGACCCACCGCGTGGTATCCGGTATAGTAGAATGGACCACCCTCTTTCTTACCAAGGTGTCGTAAAATACGACAGAGGTAAGTTGACGTCAGGCAGGCGGCCGGTCGTAAAAACGCAGCTAAATCATGTGACAGCATGTTTATAACATGTTGTGCCGACCCCACTTAAAGTGGGATAAGGGCAGGAAGATGATGATGATGTGTCAGAATGTGTTAGCAAAAAACATCTCGAGATTTCCGTGAGTGTAATTGGTTTTAGTTATATCTATATCTAGTTAGATATCTCGCACTAAATCGCCCTTCGGCCTTTTTCCTAACTTTCAATGTTTGAAATGAGGGTGGTATATTTTACTCAACCGGATACCACACGGCAATAAAATATCGATTACATATATATTAAAAAATCAATTACATTACAAGTACATAAGTTTATAAATAAAATTACTTTGCCTGGGTGTTCAACCCGCGACCTCCTGGCAAGTATCAGGTTTGACCATTACTAATTGTTAATTACATAGCACAAAATAAATTAATCTTCCACGATATTGCTTTGAAGCTATCGTTCTATAATCAAAATTCCCCCTCCGGAAGTTGCCTGGCATTAAAAGATTTCCGACCTAAGTGTTTATCCTCCGTTATGAAGACAGAACGAAAAACGATAGACGGCCGTCCGTTTGAAAATTTAAATAAGCTCCAGCATCATTCCGAGATTTCCCATTACCAGGATTGAGATGCTAATGCATTGTAAACAGTACTTTATTTGACGAAATATTTTATGTTTCCGTTTAACTTAATGTTTTTTTTTTGGCCTGATATTTGACCTAATACAAATAAAGCTAGTATGATTAAAATTGGTGTCTAAAATAAAAATCAATTTATTTTATAATTAAATTATTTTAATTAAATTACTATAGTCTTATTTCTCTATCTATAATATTTAAATGAGTTAATCTTGTATGTCTAAACGGTAAACGGCTTCAAAGATTTTCCTGAAATTCAACATGCAGGGGGTTTTGGTGGAGAAAAATCGATCTAGCTAGGTTTTATATTAAAAAAATAGTTTTATCCCTTTTATCCGTTTATAGGCATTAAAAAAAATACTATTTTCCAATTTTCCATAAACTGTGCAAGTCAGCGTAGCTTATTCGGGGAACGGACAGTCTCGAGAAATGTAAATATCGAGGATCGATGCCTAACTACCTAATCATTGTTCTTTTTTATAGTTTCTTTTTTTAATTTGTTAAAAAATTACCGAGTAAGGCTCGGTCAACCAAGTACTACAAATAAAGCTATATAATAATGAATATATATTAATAAATAAAGATTTCACGCGGTGGGTCAACTCACCTCAGTGTATAATCTGTATATGAAATAGAAGACACATTGCGTTCATCCTGAAACATTACATAGTACATACAAAAATACGAAACAAAACACCCGTATTAGCACAATGGCCTCATGCTCCCCCAGCCCGATTCGCCCCCTTTCCCCTCTCGCCTTTCTGTGAGCAATGCCTAATGAGAAGCGTAGAACTAAAATTTTGTGCCAACTCGAAGTCCGAAGAGCTCTAGATCGTCGGGTGCAAACGATTCGAAAGTGGAGCGGATGAACTTAAGAATGAAACCTTATAATCAAAGCGTTAAAGCGCTTTCCGCTGTAAATTTATACAGCTGTGTATGTATACGCTTGCTTGAAATGAAGGTAGCGATAAAAGATCTTGAGGCTTCCTTTTTTAAAAATAGCTTTCTTTACCGCCAGAAACTGTCTAGTGCAGGAAGTTATTTTTCAAATATAGATTTATATAAAGTGCAAGTATTCATTTACTAAATAAATTTTCGCAAAACTCTTTTAATATTTGGATTAGGAATGAAGGACTTTTTATTGAAAGAAACTTAAACTTTACCATAATTTGATCTGAAGGTAAGCATTGATGCATACTGAGATAAAAACTTCTTCCAATTTTTTTCCTAATTAAAACCTCCTCGATAAATGGAGTGTCTTACAATCAAAGAATGTTTCAAATCGGTCCAGTAGTTCCTGAGATTAGTGCGTTCAAACAATCGAATAAAATACATACAAACCCTTCAGATTCAGATAGATATATAAAAACTTTATTGTACACAATATTACACACAAAAAAAAATAACATGCTTATAGTAGTACAAAGGCGTCAATAATGCGTACAAAGGGCGGCCTTATTACTAATAAGTAATCTCTTCAAGGCAACCTTCACAGAGAGATGCAGTGAAAAAGACACGGGCAGAGACAACTGCCTGTGTCTTTTTGCAACTGCAACAACAACAGATTTATATATTAGTACAGATATAATTTATGAAGAAGTTGAGTTACAAATAAAAAGAATTGAAGACAGACAAATATAAAGGATTAAACAAAGTTTACTTTGAATTAAAATTTGTATTTCAGTTTAAACACTACTGCTTAAGATTACTATAAATTTAGTGTTACAACTCTTGCACATTAAGATATTAACACCGATGCACCATGTTGGAATAGAGCAGTCATTAGAAATAGAACAATTATAATACTTTCCTTTGTTATCTTCAAATGAAATAATTTGATTTAAAGAAACGTACGCAGACTCGGAAATATTGAACAATTAGTATGCCATAAGCATTACTTTTAATGAATTTCAAATGTTACTCGTATGACGTAAGTTTTATATTCGAGTAAGGTAATGGCACTAGTAATTAAAATGTTCTAGCAGTTGACCGTTTTGTATAAATGTTTGTTTGTATGTAACCGATTCCTTTCATCTCGATTTTATATGACTTTGAACTGAAAAATTTAATTCATTCTTTGTACACTTATTAAGAACCGTTGACCGGTGACAATATAATACAAAAAATTGATTAATTTGACTTTTGTTTAATATTATATTGGAAGAATTTGGGTCATGCCAAAAACATGCTTTTATACCACATACAATAAATGTGAAAAAAAGAATTCTTATCAAAAATATAGTTAGAATAGTAAATATCGAACGAATAATATTACGATTATTTTAAAAAAGCTAAATCGATATGTATAAGAAAAAAAATGGCCCCCATGCTTCTTATAATGACATTAATATTTTTCGTTCATAATGTTCCAAAATCAAATTTGGTTTGCTACCAGATTTTAACTATGATATTTGTTAGCGAGTTACATAACTAGCTAACTGACAAAAAACACTAACTAAAAAATAACTAGCTATATTAAAACAAATCAATAATCAATGACTACTCCATACTGTATATGTATTTTTAATTTTCATAAAGATTATAATAGAGTGTATGTGATAATTTTTGTTATTAAATTCAACACAAACCATTCGTAGCTCGCTACGAGTTTTCGTAGCTGTTCTCGTAGCCACTTATTGCAAATCTATGATTTACGAAATTACATTACCAAACTTCTATTATTCATTTTCGCACAAGAAAATCTAGTGTGAGAATGATGCGATATGCCTTTTTTTGATAAATAATAGACAAGCGGACCATTAAGGGTGAAACGACCTAGTTATGACAGCGTATATTAGACAATTATTTTATGCAACAATTGCCATTACGCGTATATAGATTTTTTTGGACACCTCGGTAAGTGAGGGTGGTTTGTTTGTTTTAATCTCTTTATTTCATTATTTCAAGTAAAATAATATTAAAAAACAACATAAATTGCAATGGCGGGCTTATTTCCGGAATCGGAATCTCTTAGTAAATAGTAGTGACTTAAAATAAAAATTAAACTTCACCCATTACAACAAACAGAAAATGGACCTTCTAGTAATATGAAATAATAAAAGAATATTATAATGTATATAATAAATATGATAATATAATAAAAACAATAGAATATATGTATAAAATTAAATTAATTAAAATAATAAAGTATAAATAAAACTAAAAACTAATTACCTGAGTATTTTTTAAATATATCGTGGTCTATTCTACTTGGCCGTATACCACATGATGGATATTTATTTTGACATATTAAGGCAAATTTAGAGGCAGCATAAATTGTTTAAGTTGTTATTGTTAGGTTGTTGCATACCTTGCAACTCAAAGTTTTCAATTCATATACCGATCATTAAAACCATTGAAACTGAGAAACAAGACGATTTCTCTTACAGAGTGCTCCTTTCTTGAACGCATTCAGGAGTATTGTAATTATGTAAATGAGGCATTCAAAGTATTTAAAATAAAAAGTGCTTTAGTTTGCAGTAATCTTATAGCACCAATACAAGCTTTAGCCCTTAATATTTCAGCTTAAAACTTCTTTACATGGTAACAATAACAGTTCAATCAACTGTCGCTAATGTATTAAATTAATCTTTAATATTTAAACAAGTTAATCTTTTATATATATTTTGGAAACGGCTCTATAAATTTTCATGTAATTCAGCATGTAGGGTATGAGTCTTGCTTGGTAATTTTTTACAAAATAAAAAAGAACTTTAAAAAAAGATTTATAGGTATTTTCATTTCTAGAGACCACCCGTTCTCCGAATAAGCTAAGCTAAAAGACTTGACAGTTTTCGGCAATAATAGTGTTTTATATATTCAATGTAAATTATTGTATTTTTTACTGCACAAAAACAGGGATAAAACGATTTTTTTTTTAAATAAAGCCTAGATCGATTTTTTTAAAACCTCCGGCATGCTGAATTACAGTAAAATAAAAAAATTATATATACAGAAAAGATTCATTTAAATATTAAAGATTCTTACACTTAATTAAAACCGTTCTGTAGAATGAATGAGAAATAGAGAAACTTCTAAACTTCTAATGAGCATAGAAGCTTTAGTTGTGGCGGCGGTTTATTGCGTCTCAACTTGAATATGAAGTTAAGTCACAAGATCCTCAACCACATACGAAGTTATGCATTATTAATTTCATACTATGTATAGCTTTGTTATAAAACATACCACTGCTTTGTTATGAAAATCGTAACATTATGGACGTATTTTGGACGTACTGTCCAAAAGTCATTCATTAAAAATGACTTTTGGACAGTATATATCCTCCTGTCCTTATCTCACTCTAAGTGGGTCGGCACAACATGTTGTCACATGATTTGGCTACTTATTTTACGACCCGCCGCCTGCCTGACATCAACTTACCATAGTCGTATTTTACGACACCTCGCTAAGAAAGAGGGTGGTCTATTCTACTTAACCGGATACCACACGGTGGGTCAACTTACCTTAGTCACCTTTTACGACATCTCGGTAAGAAATGAGGGTGGTCTTTTCTACTCAGCCGGATACCACACGGCGTAACATGATTTGGCTGCGTTTTTAGGACCGGCCGCCTGCCTGACGTCAACTTACCTTAGTCGTATTTATCGACACCTCGGTAAGAAATGAGGGTGGTCTATTCTACTCAGCCGGATGTCACACGGCGAGTCGACTAACCTTAGGCGCCTTTTACGACACCTCGGTAAGAAATGAGGGTGGTACTTTCTACTTATCTGGATACCACACGGCTAATTATGGACCTCCGCAAAGTAACGCCTTATTCTATAAATCATTGTAATTATTTGCATTATTAAATTAATATAGTTGTTTATAATCACATCTTCAGTCATAAGTTTATATTTAATATATGTGATAGTTTCAATAAATTGAATGCTTTATGTTTAGTATTTTCTATGTGGCGTTATCCGCCGCTTTCTTAATCGATTTTATAGTCTGTCTAGCCCGAATACTACAGGGATTAGATGACGTCACGTCTGGCATTTGTCATAAGCATTTAACCTTACACTTTCCGATACGTATAAATTGCTAAGAGTTTTATTCCTAAATTAATAGCTCTGATTATTAATACAACAGATTTCATAAATAGATATTCAAAAGTCACTTTGTCGTGGAACAAACTCGCGTCTCCTGTTGAAGCTTAGATTCTTTACCTATTCAGGTATTGTTTTACTGATCACAGCTTCTATTTATAACGCTTGTTTCTGCTGAGTGTTTAAAGTATTTAAATATCAAATACAGGGATATTTCAGGAGTATTCTTGTAATGTATGTCAGTACCGAAATATAAAGCGATATAAATTAACTATAATCAAAAAGAGACTGTTATCTTTATAAATAGATTACTCTTATGAGTCGTTGACATTCATTAAACGATAAGTGAGTATCAAAGTAGAGTATTTAAATTTATCATATACAATTTTAAACACAATTATAAACTATGTAAAGAAAATAAGGACACAAACAAAATCACTAGAACAAAAGTAATAATAAAATTATTTTGCGATAAAGGAAACAGAAAATATATATAATGCTAAATGTAGAATAGACTATCCGTTATCATACACTGTCTCTATCTCCTGGTGATGCTTCGGTTGGGGCGAAACGATTGTTGAGTTTGTGATAGTGAACGTGTGTAATGCTTGTGTATTGTAGTGGCCGTGGAGGTTTATGCATGAGTTTTACGAATTCTGCAAGTTATGAAAGCGGATGATCCACTCTACATTTAGCATTATATATATTTTCTATTTACTTTATCGTTGATTATAGCATAGAAATTTTATTATTTTTGTGTTATGGATCTCCGCAAATTAACACGTAATTCTATAAAAATCACAAAATAAATCAGGTTCATAAAACGGTCGCAGTAATAGCTTTGTTACGCTGCTAGCCCTATTTGCATAATTGAAAACAATCATGAACACACATACACACCAGTTATGGAAATACAGATTGTAAAGGCACGCTTAGTTGCTAATGTCTAAACTTGAAATAGTTTTAATTATACTCGTACAACTCTAACCGCAGAGCAACTAATAAAGTTCATTAACATAGATTTTATTTCGATTTGTACAACTAACCTAAATTTCAAACTAGATAATAGGATAAGAGTTGAGTTTATTTATAAGTACCTGGTTGTTATAAATAAACTCAACTCTTATCCTATTATCTATCTTTTTTTTAATTTTTTTTTAAATAAAGAAACTTAAAAAAAAATATATATATATTCTACCCAATTAGGTGGGGCTCGATCTTAGGTATTTTCGTTCCCCGAATAAGCTACGCTGGCTTGAGCATTAACAACAAAAATAGTGTTTTGTGTTAAATTTAAATGTTAGTATATTTTAAACGACGACATTTTTCTTTAATGAAAATTAGCTAGATCGATTTTCACCCCCGAAACCCTCTAAGTTCCTCTAACATACTAAGTTTCATAAAAATCTTTGGAGTTGTTTCCAAAATTCAGCAAATATACAATATACACAAGATTAATACATTTAAATAATAAAGATATTGAAATAATTTATACAGTATCCTTTTTTCCAATATTAAAATACTTATTGTATAAATCTTACACGGACGTAAAAGTTCAAGATTATTTTAATGAAAGAATTTTTATTAGAATTTGGGACAAATAATGGTCTCTTGATGAATTTTCGTACAAGGGGCTTTTATCTTTTGTATAAAACAAACAACTTTTACATCCTTTGTTTGTTTAGTCTGTGGAACAATAAGCTTTGAAATATTTATACATTTTCGAATATTTCTATTTGAATTTATTGTACGAAAACATTTTTGAAGATCCTAAATATCTCATTATCACAACATGAATTTGTGAAAAAACACATTTTATCATTAAAGAATAACTTTTCTGTGAGATATTTTTTTTATTTTTTATAAATGCGTCATTTTAACCAATGTTTGTAATATATACAAATTTTTGGATATATATTAATTTGGACAGTCAGTAGTTGTAACATATAATAAAAATAGAAACAAAATAATTATTTTATATTAAATTTATTACATATTTTAAATTATTTTTAATTTATTAATTTATATTAAAAATTATTATATTCTTTATTTATATTATAAAGGTGTTACGGCATGCACCAAAACATTATTAAACAATACCCATACATAAAAAAATTACCTTAAAAAATTTGAGCAAATGACGTTAATAGGTAGAATAAAAAAAAAATATTTACTGTGAACGAAACAAATAACATCAATATCTATTATATATGCAATCATATTATAACAGATATCGATTCCTGGTGATAACGAAAAGTTCTCTCACAATCTACGAAGTATTACGAACGCGGGCGGAGCCGCTGGAAATTGTTAGTTTATAATATTTGTAGTAATGATGGGTGAATTTGAATGTTCGTTTAAATGCCTCGTGCTCGTGTAGCAGCCAGTTTCGATTATTGTTACTATTATTTTTGTTATTTTATCTTATAACTTTGGTTAATATATACTTCAATTAAATAATTATATATAGTTAATATAATAAAAGCTTCAATTTTTTATACTTATATCAATGTTTTCTTATAGCTTACCTCCGTAACCAGCAACCGTCTTGGTTGTCGCTCAGTCCAGTTCGAAAAAGAAGCATTAACATATCCTGGTTAAATATTTGTCCATGAAGTTATATTGGATGACATCAGCTATGGGCGCTAGATTGAAGCCTTTTAAGACTAGGGTGCGCTATATGACTCAGAAAACCGTAGATGGCAAATGTTTTCCGTTCGTGCATACTAACAGCATATGATATACATAGTTTTGAAAAATAATATTAAAAATTATCAGTTTATGGTACGCCGTGTGGTATCCGGCTGAATAGAATAGTACAACCCTCATTTCTTACCGAGGTGTCGTAAAAGGCGACTAAAGTAAGTTGACCCACCGTGTGGTATCCGGCTGAGTAGAATAGACCAATCTCATTTCTTACAGAGGTGTCGTAAAAGGCGACTAAGCTAAGTTGATTCACCGTGTGGTATCCGGTTTAGTAGAATATACCACCCTCTTTCTTACGGAGGTGTCGTAAAATACGACTAACATAAGTTGACGACAGGTAGGCGGCCGGTCGTAAAAACGTAGCCAAATCATGTGACAGCATGTTTATAACATGTTGTGGCGACCCCCGTTAGAGTGGGATAAGGGAAAGGAGGATGATTAGTTTATCGTACCTCGACTTTCTCGAACTTTTATCTTTTATATGATTAACTTGCATATGATTATTCAACCATATAACAATTGTAAAATAAATTTCTCCTTAAACTCACAAAAATATAGAAATACGTTGAGTTTCTATTTTACAATCAGTTCCCTGTTGTTTTTAGGTAAATAGTAATAGTCAACAAAGCAAAAAGATAAATATTTGATTTTTCCACGCAAACATTGGCATGTATATCGCATCGTTTGAAAGGTATATTAACTGCAGAAAATGGCAGAGTTATATAATAAGATCCACTTAAGATCAGCGATTATTATCAGATGTCAGTGACAATGGCCGGAATCGAATGCTTAAGTTGCTCTCGGACGCACTAAGACAAAATAAACTGCCAGATGTCCAGTAATATCCGTTCTTTTCTCTTGCAGTTTTATCTATATAATATATAAAGCTGAAGAGTTTGTTTGTTGGTTCTTTGATTGTTTCAAAGCGCTAAACTCAAAAGCTACTGGACCGATATGAAAAATTATTTCAGTGTAAGATAGTCCATTTATCGAGGATATATGTATGTATATCATCTATCATTTGACTGACCCGTTGGAGCAGTGGGTAGTGACTCTGCCTTCAGCTCCGCGGGTTGCGGGTTCGATTCCCGCCGAGGGCCAACATTTTCTATAAATGAATTTTTTGGTCTTTGAGCCTGGGTGTATATTTGTATTTAAGAATGTATTTAAAAAATATATAAGTATATATTCACCAGTTGTCTGTCCGTGTCCGTGTGTGTAAGTGTTCCATATATTTATTTATTTATTTTATTATAGGCTATATATCATCATGCTAAGATGAATAGGAGAAGAGCAGCAATAAAAAATATTACGAAAACGGCAAAATTTAAAGCTTTCCTTGCGTGTGCTGAGTAAACGGTGATAGTTATTCAAAAATCATGTATTACACAATTGTTCCCCACTAAAAGTTCTAAATAAATGTTCGGGACAGCATATGTCTATCTTTTAAGGTTAACCCACTATAACCATCATTATGGTTTTCATCATCTTCCTGCCCTTATCCCATTCTAAGTGGGTTCGGTACAACATGTTATAAGCATGCCTTCGCATGATTTAGCTACGTATTTTACGACCGGGCGCTTGCCTGACGTCAACTTACCTTAGTCATATTTTACGACTCCTCGGTAAGAAAGAGAGTGGTCTATTTTACTCAACCGGATACCACACGGTGGGTCAACTTACCTTAGTCGCCTTTTACGACACCTCGGTAAGAAATGAGGTTGGTCTATTCTACTCAGCCGGATACTACACGGCGGGTCGACTTACCTTACTCGCGTTTTACGACACCTTGGTAAGAAATGAGGGTGGTACTATTCTATTCAGCCGGATACCACACGGCGTTACCATCATTATGGTTATCAAAAGACTTTATTACGGTTTTAATCTTTCCATACGGTCGGAGCCGCTGGCGATTGCTATTAACCGATATAATACAAGGTTGAAGGCCACCTAAAACTAGGTAACATTTACAAAATCACTATTCAAAGTGTCACGGTGTAAGGATCAATCAAAATGTTAGTAATCCAACGAGCTGTGCTGCGACCCGTGATTACACACTACGATTTCCCAGTCACGCCCCTCCCTACACTATTTACTGTGACGCCAGTGGATTTAATACACCGTGTCGCATTTCAAGGTTTTGTATTAGTAAGCTTATTTTTAATATCGTTTATGTATAAACTTCTATTAATAATGTTACTCTGGTATACATATAATATATACATATTACTAGTTATTACTGATATTATAAATGCGAAAGTCTGTCTGCCTGTCTGTCTGTTAAGTTCTCACGGCCAATCCGCTGAACCAATATCGGGGAAATTTTGCACAAATATTCTTTATACACCGGGGTCACATATAGGGTCATCATCAACTTCCCACCCTAAGTGGGGTCGGCACAACATGTTACAAACATGTTGTCACATGATTTGGCTACATAGGTATTTTACGACCGGCCGCCTGTCTGACGTCAACTTATCTTATTCGTATTTTACGACGCCTCGATAAGAAAGAGGGTGGTCTATTCTACTAAATCGGATAACACACGGTAAATCACTTACCTGAGTCGCCTGTTACGACACCTCGGTAAGAAATGAAGGTAACATATAGGGTATATCCTCCTTAAACCGTTCGCTCACTGCTGGTTCGGTCAACGGCGCAATGGCTGAAGTTTGGAACCAGGTGTTCAGACAACTGATCCAACCATCTCTTTGGACTCCACCCCCTGGGTCTCTTTCCTTCTACTTTGTCCGTTATCAACAGTTTCTCCAGGTTAATTGCGGGCTTACTTGCTATGTGTTCAAAGTAGAATAGGATTGTCTGCTGCTTTGAGGGTCCAGGACTCTGCGCGATATAGGAAGATCGAAAAGACCAAGGTTCGTAACAACTTTATTTTTGTCCTTTTCAGAATATTTCGATCTTTCCATACCTTATCAAGTTGGCAACATTGCTGATTTTGTCATGTCAATCCGTCGTCTGATTTCCTTTTCAGAGCCGCCCTTGTTGGATATGATCCATCCAAGGTAGGTAAAATCCTTTACTATGCCATACTGGTTTATTAAAGTATATCCTTGTGGTGTGCCGGCACAACAAGATTTTCAGAATTTAAGTTTGCTAGGGGAGTCTATATTATATAGGATATATAAATCCTGTTTATTCAACAGGAATTAAATTCAGGAAGCATTAAACAGGATGACATTCAAAACGCCATCTATAATAAACCTATGGAAGTTTTTTTATTTACAATGTGTCAAAATGAAGTCAAATCTGTATTTACAGAAGTATTTAGATTCTAAGTTTTTCGGCTTACGTCAAATTATACGGTACAAGTCAATTCCATAATTATATAGTACGTATAAAGAGAAATATTTCATTTTTAGTATTAACGTGCATTATACTATCACACAAATAAAAAACTACCATTCATGCTTTTGAAAAGAGTTGAATTGATTCAGTTTTTTTCATCTTTTGTTGATAGAAGAAAAATGAGGCCGTACAGAAGTCATATAACCGTGACCTAATTCTCTGAAAAATGTAATATAAAAACCGAGATTACTAAGAATTCATAATTAGTGTTTGTTTTAAGCCTAAACCATTGCATATTGACGAATCGAATCTGGTTTATTACAAAAAAATCGCTTTTTAAATCATCAAATCGTTTAATAATTTAAACATCGTCAAATTGTTTATGTTGAAATCAGTTTTAATCTCATCATTATCATTATCATCTTCTGCCCTTATCCCACTCTAAGTGGGGTTAGCACATCATACCATAAACATACTGTCACATGATTCAACTTTTAAGCTGTCCAAAAGAATCGATAATGGTTAAGTTTAATGACTTTCAAAATATAAATTAATTAAATTTTATTACAGTCAAAGTTCAGCCTATTACAGATTTGGTTCAATATCGTTCAAACAACGCAATGGGCGGGTGAACCAACATTGAAAGTAGGTCACAGCGTCTTTTATGGTGTTTATCTCTCAAGATGGAAATAGAAGATATTTCCATCTTGAAATATTTGACCATTTTTGAAGAATTTTTAAACGTCTCGTAAATCATAATAAATACTCGTTTTGCTTTGCTGAATTATACTTAATATTTACAGAGAAAGACTTTTGAATTGAAATTGTTTTTTTGTACGCTATTTGTATAGTATAGTAGTATATTTATAATAGTATTTGTGTAATAGTACTCGTAGTATTTAAAAATACTTTGTTAAGATTGGAACAATTATCTTAAATAACGATTCTTAATAAGTTTCTTCTCAAATACGAACTCTAGGAACTCTCTGGTATGGTTTTTAGCATCATCATTTGCCGTCAAATAAACGCAATATGATATAAAAATATTGTTTCTTGTCTGCTTCCATAACATACATACAAATATGTAACATTAAAAGCATAATAGAAAAATCACCATGTAATAAAGAGATTAACAAATTAAATAAAACGTTCATTATAATATTGGCAGACAAATACATGTATTTCAAAATGTACCGTTTTATTATTACAACCATATGTTCTGATAATATGCCTAAAGAAGACTATGGGCATATTATCAGAACATAGATTTATAAAAAAAATGTTTAACGTTAACATAAGTTAACAAAGTTTGATTTAAGTCTGCATTATTCCCATTAATATGAAGAATGATCAACAAAATTATTATCCATAAAAAAGCAGGTTTAAAATTTACCTCGACAACCATATAATGCTAACAGCGGCTTAACGTCATGTTAATGAGCTTTATCTTAATATCTATTAATTTACAACTTTAAGTTTTAAAGCGTTGAAGACGTAATTAAATTTTAACTCCACATCTCCTTGGCGCAAGATGAAAATTCGACAAGATGGCGAGAGATAGCTATCTTGTCGTTTGATAACGTGTCACCCTTATCACTAAAAGCGAATTTAACACTATTACAAGTGTGAAAAATAAAGCCTATAAAAGCGTGTTTGTTTAAAAAATAAAGCATATTCAAAGGAAATTGTATGCTTGATATGTAAGTTTTCTTTGCGCGGGTGAAATATGAAACGCTTTCTGTGTTCCGACAAAGCCGCTTAAGTCGTAGGCTTTCAGACAATTTGCTACGGGTTGCTTTATTTAAACTTAATCGATAAAGCACTGTCTAAACTTAGAAGCTATTATTAGATGGTATTTTACGTCAACGTGTATAGTGGGATGCTTTAGTGATTTGGCGCCTTAGAATGTCTATTCAATTACGTGCAACTCTCGTGAAACATTACAAGTTTCGTACAACGGAAATGACAGATAGTGTTGTGACAAAATCTATAAAGATCCGAAATATAAATTACTAGTAATATCCCGCGATTTCACCCGCATATTTTTTTATTTTTTTACACCTTGTTACATTTTTATAACGGATCCCCATTTTTTTTTGGAAATTTTATATAGCCTATGTTGCTCAGTAAAGATGCAGCTTTTCAATGGTAAAAGAATTTTTTAAATCGATCCAATAGTTTTTGTGTGAAAACATTACAAACATACACACAAATTTTGCCTCTTTATAATATTAGTATAGATAAGAGTTAATGATGTAGAAATGACAAAGTTGGCTATACCTATATCAAGTTTGCGAATCGAATAGTAGATTAATAGGCTCTGTTAAGATGTGGTAGCCCAGCGGTAACACCGTGTGACTCTTTCGAGAAGGTGACGGGTTCAAACCCGGGTAGACCAATGAGTTTTTCTGTTAACTTATGTGTTTAATTGATAATTGCAATTTATCACACGCTTTTCGGTAAAGGAAAACATCGTATACCTGCATATCTCTAAAGAATTCTGGAGATATGTGTAACCTACCAATCCACATTGGAGCAGCGTGGTAGGTCTTTGCTCCAAACCTTCTCTCCAAAAAAAACGGAGAGAACACGCCTATTCTCAGCAGTGGGATAGTAACATGCCGCTACTTACTTTTTTCTTACCAGGCTCTGTTATGACACATATGACATATCGTAATTGGGCGTGATAACAATAGGAAGTAGGTTCAGGGGAATTCACAGGGTCTTAGCGAGGCCTTGCTAAGCGGGGTCGTCGAACGGCGTCGGCGTCCGGGCCGGGAGGGGCGATGGTTTCGGCGCGCGCTATCGATCGGACGGCATACCTTCCTGCGGCCGCAGCAGAGCATCCTCCGAGCGCGCGACTGTCCGCCCGGCGAAGACTTCAACCTGGTTAGTTTTCGCCACTGCATCGGTGCAGGTTAGCGCGGCGCTTGCGGGAGCGGCCGCGGCGCCGGCAGCTCGCGCATCGCGGTCGCTCGCGCCTCGAACGCGGCCGAAGCGCGCGAGCCTTCCTCGCGGAGTGCCCGCCGCACGCCCGCGCCTGCGCCCTCTAGCCACCCATCACCCACCACCCATCACCCACCACCCGTCACCCACCACCCATCACTCCCCACGATTAATAATTCCGGCTACGCTGCCAGTGCGTATGTGGGTTAGTTTTTTGGCGATCGATGCGATTATTCGGTGCGAGCTTCCGCTAGACCGATGCAACGGCAGACGATCTTTTAATCGGTCTCCGACAGCGGCTGATGTGGCGCGAAAACTATATCCCAAATTGAAATCCTCGTTAGATACGAATTACCTTGTATCTGGATAGCGAGAGCTAATCTTTTAAAAAATTAACAATATATATAAATAATCTTTCGTATTTATGATTTATTTAGTGCACCCACTCATTATTTTAATGTAATTTCCTACACCCTAAGGTTGAGGTTAAGGTTTCCTACACCCTAAGAACCCCGCTGTTTAGCCATATAGTATACTGTCAATATTGTTAGTTCTTTTTGGTATACAATAAAGACTATTAAATAAATATTTTAAAAAATGGATTCTTTCCTCTTCAAAAAGTGGCGGTTATGCAAACAACTATAATTAAACAGCGATAATTTTTTTTTGCATCTCATATAAAAAAAAACTTTAGGGCAATCAACAAATAATCATATAAAGAATAGTTTCTGACTGTGTGTAAGGAAGTTATGTACATCATTCTCCTACCCATATCCCACTCTAAGTGGGATCGGAACAACAAGTTTTAAACAAGTTTTTAGTTAGGCTAGTTTGGCTAGTTATTTTACGACCGGTTGCCTGTCTCACGTCAACTTACCTTAGTCGTATTTTACGACTCCTCAGTAATAAAGAGGGTGGTCTATTCTGCTTAACCTGATACCACACGGTGGGTCAACTTACCTTACTCGCCTTTTACGACACCTCGGTAAGAAATGAGGGTACTCTATTCAGCCGGACACCACACAGCTTAATATGAATGTAGACAACAATAACAATTTAAACAGATATAAATAATACAGAACTACAAAGGCTAAAGTTTAGTAAGTTAATAAGCCATACCTACTAAAGTTTCTACAACTTTCATGACCACATAAAGGGTCGACCAAACCACACGAGAGTATCTCAATTCTGAAACAGACTTTGCGACCCTTGGAATGTGCTTTTGTTAAGTTATAAACCATATATTGCGTTTAAAAACGCTTTTTTTCAGTCTACAAAAGGATCAACATCGTTTCTTTGTTTGTATTATCTTTATTGCTTCAATTAATACAAAAATGGTCAAAAACAACATAATGTGCAATGGCGGGCTTATTCCGGAATCGGAATCTCTTCCAGCCAACCAGTGAAATAAAAAAAGTAATAATTAAGTATAATGAATTAAAATAAAAATGAGACAAACAGAATTATAGAAACAACAAAAAGAAAGTAAATTTAAAACAATATGAAAAATCTACTAATATTATAGTGTATATAATAAATATGACAGTTCTTATCAAATTTATTATATATAGTAGTTTTGAAGACATCAAAATAATTTAAAGAGGCGTTACTTTTCGGATGTCCATAGTATAAAAGTAAAGAAAATGTTATTTTGTTATTATCCGCGATAAAAATCCAAATTAAATTGAGATTGAAGTAGATGATCAGAAAATTTTTCTCGCGGATTATAGCAAAATAATGACATTTTAACATCAATATAGATTATTATAGATTAAGATTAGATTAGGGTATCTAATCTATTCGAGCCTAACTTCCATATAAACAATTCGTTTAATTGTCGATTCGGTTGATAATATCTTAAAGCCTTTTTTGTTTGTTTTATAACTAGATGAAACAGTTATTTAGATTATCATAAAATTAATGGTAGGTAGAACAAAACCTTTTCCAAACTAGGACCACTTAATGAAAATCCACTAAATTTAATAGTGCAATTTATATCATACATCCGTCATCGTTTATGTGGTATCCAACGATCCCGCCAGTATCCCACTATAGGTAGGGTCAGAAAATATGTTATAAACATGTTGTCCCATGATTTGACTAAGTATTTTACAACCAGACGCCTGCCTGACGTTAACTTACGTTAACAAACTTACGTAAGCAAGAGGGTCGTCTATTCTACTCAACCGGATACTACGAGGTGGGTCAAATTACCCTAGTCGCCTTTTACGACATCTCAGTAAGAAACGGTCTATTCTACTCAGCCAGATACCAGAATTTGTCTTAATACATTGTTTTACGAAAAACTGTAAACATTTCTCCAGTCCGTTTCAATCATTTTAAATTTTAAAAAAATTATTGAGTATTGTTAAAAACCGTTCCCACCTTTTTCGTCACTGGGGTCCTTTAAAAGACTTATAATTCTATTTGCCATACGAGTCCATTTGGTTGCATTATACATCAGAGATGGGGTGCGAAATTGGTTGGTAATTGCTCGACATGTGAGGCGTGATACTTAAATGGTAAAGTGCGTTCTGATGATTTTGTTACGTACGTTCCCGAAATTTATTTAGCTTCACATTTAGTCAAGTGCCATCTGTTCCTTAAATGAAGTACATGTTCTATATTGTTTTGTGTATAAATGACTAAATCCATATTAATACTATAACCTGGCTAAAAGAGCCAGACTCGGTAATTTTTTTTAAAGATATAAAAAATAATTTATAGAATTAGGCGTTCTTTGCGGAGGTCCATAATACAAAAGTAATGAGAATATTATTTTGCTATAATCGCACCGTAACCGAAGCATCGTCAGGAGATAGACTCCACGACAAAATCGCAAAGCTTTGCGATTCGGTTACGGTGCGAAACAATTGTTGAGATTGTGGTGGTGAATGTGTGCATTGCTTGTGTATTGTTGTCTCATCGGTGACGGGTAGTGGATGAGTTTTTACAAATTCTGCATGTATCAGGTACGAGATCGAATAGAACACTCTACATTTAGCATTACATATATTTTCTTTTATCGCGGATTATAGCAAAATAATATTCTCATTATTTTTGTAGGATATAAAAATGCAATAAAATAAAGAAAAAATAAAATAAATGCTTGTGTTGTCTAGGATTCGATTCTGGGTATATTTGGCTTATCAAGCCGGCCCATTCCCCACTGAACTTTGAAAATGACACCTCAGACATACCTTTAATGAATTATATTTAGCGAAAAAACTTTACTCGAGGAGCATTTTATAGACATGTGTACTATATATAGAGCGTTGCGCATACTTTTTGCTATAAATCGAATGTGTATAGTCGAATGCAAATGACAGCTCAAACATACATACCTTTATCTTAAATAAATTATATTTAGCGCAATAACTTTACTCGAAGCGCATTTTATAAATGTAAGACATGTTTATATGTGAAGATTTGAAGCGGTCCAAAAACTTAGTGCTGAATCGAGCGCGTAGGTTAATGCCTTAAAATATTGTCCACAATCTTTTACTCGTAATTCATAATTTATCCACACAACACACAATTTTGCCTTTTTTTCGAGCGATGGACGTCCACAAGTGATTATGGATATATTTAAGAAATCTCGACGTCATACGGTCTTTTTTTAGTTTATGGATAATAGATATATACGGTAACTAAAATGTAAACTAAGAATGTTTCATTTTCATTGTTCTTTGTCTTAGAGCGTCATCTCCTTATGACTTTCGGTGATCAATATTTAATGTACAGAACTATCTTCATGGCTCAAAGAAAGCATTTTGAGGAGAAAATCCAAAATATATATTTAATATAATCTGTAATTTATCTGTAAGCTTTTCTTTTAGATGCACATTTGCTGTTCGTTTGGTAGGGACCATATTAAACATTCAAATCAACCAAGTTTTTTTAAATAAAAAAGCACTTTGATTTATTCGTAGTTTGGTTTAATAATTCCTACTGAAGTGCTAGTATAGTACAAGTTCTTAATTTCGAAATAGCGTGGAGTCTCCTGCCAAAATTGATTAGGGTAATTTAGTAAATTGTTTTACTTTAGTTTTGCTGATAGCAAAAGAAACCGTACAGTAATGCCAAAATATATATTCAATTTTTTCTTTTTTTAAGACATGCTTACAACTGATCACTAATCATGTAACCAAACGGGTGTTAAATTTAAATTCAATTAAAGATTAAAATTTTGTTTGTTTACCTGTTGGTTTTCATCATATCATATATCTTCATCAACATTGTTAATAATTTTTCATAATTTTTTTATTAGTACGGGTTTATTCTCATCATTTAATCTCTCAGTTTTATTATATTTTATTTAATTATTCTTTTCGAGAAGTAATTTTTATTTTAAATGTTATTTTGAAATAGTTATTTTAACAAACTATCGAAGGGATAAATAAAACAAGAGTTTTGAATACAATTTTAACAAGAGAATCAGACTAGAAACTCGGTGTAAAGTAACCGCCTGTTACTATCCCACAGGTGGGCGTGGGTATCCTCTCTCTATTCAAGGATTATAAATATAAATATATGGGACACTTACACTTTCTTAATTTACTGTAAACGCGTATATACAACTAATTACAGTCATTTGAATATACGGTCCTTCCCTTAAAAGCCTACGGTTAAAGCTGTGGTAGCCCAGCGGTAACACCGTGCGACTCTTTCGAGGAAGCCATTGGTTCAAACCCGGGCAGACACCAATGAGTTTTTCTGTTAAACTTACCTGTGTCTAATTGATAATTGCAATTTATCACACGCTTTTCGGTGAACGAAAACATCGTCAGGAAACTGCATATCTCTAGAGAATTCTGGAGATATGTGTAACCTACCAATTCGCACTGGTGCTACGTAGTACGTCTTAGCTCCATGCCTTCTCCCTAAAAAAAAAACTTAGAGAAGAGGCCTATTCTTACTTTACCTGTGGTTTGTGCGCGCTTATCTCATAAACTTGATCTGATTTGAAAGTCGTTCACTAATGTAAATGTACCTACTCGTATAGTAGAAAGCATCGGTTAATATAATATAGTTGTATTATATTTCAATCATGTCGATTCAAAGTTAAAGGGTCCAATAAGAAGAAAATCTACTTTTTAGATTTTCGTCGTTCGTGGTCTCACTTACAACGTGTGATAAATTTCAGTACATAAGTTTTAATGGTAAAAGTCATTTCTGGGCTTCAACCTGTGACACTAGGATATAGTCAAGTGACCTCACCGTTTGGCTATCACGACTTCAGCAATGACTTTGAAAAAGTCGTTATGTGACTTAAATATTTTACGTAAAATATAAGTATATTTTAAGTGAGTATATACTTAATATAATAAAATATAACTAATTAAATCATTCAGTGAACTCATGCCAAATACTAAATTCCTTTTTGTGACCGATAATACCACTTGGACTTTTTCCAATGACCGAAATTTAAGGGAGTAAACAATACAGCGTTAATATACCTTAAGTTAACCGAATTTTCGTAAAGCTAGCTAAAACTCTGGTAGTTATTGAGTTGTGAACGCCATTTCAAACATTGACTGCAATAATTGTATCTAAAGTTTTTAGATCTGATTTATAGAAGCAGGCGTTACTTTGCGGAACTCCAAAGTACAGAAGTTACAAAAAAATTACTTTGCTGTAATCCGCGTTTGTTTAGAGAATACATGACGCCGCCGACATCAATAATCCATACAAAGCACTACACACACTCACTACCACAACCTCTGTGATCGTTTCGCCCCGTAACCGAAGCATTATCAAGAGGATAGGCTCCACGGAGAAAATCATAATGCATAACGATTTTGTTCGTGGAGCATATCTTCTTGTGATACGTGTGGCAGTTTGTCCTGCATGTATGTGGTATGTGATTATTGTCTACTTCATACATTTAGTATTGCATGTATTATCTTAACAAACGCGGATTGCAGCAAAGTAATTTTATTGTAACTTCTGCTTTTAGATCTATTTACTTATAGCAAAAAAACACTTCAAACAAGACTTCCACTGAACTATTGGTATGTATATAGTGTGGCAAAAGGCGACTAAGGTAAGTTGACGTCAAGCAGGCGGCCGGTCGTAAAATACGAAAACAAATCATGTGACATGTTTATAACATGTTGTGCCGACCCCAATTATACCGGGATAAGGGCAGGAGAATGATGATATTCATACTCTTATTTTTTATATTTAATTGTGTAAAAAATAAATATTTGAAATTTGAAGTATAGAATTTATTGTTGAAATATATAGTAAGAAATTAAGTGTTTAATTATTTTCAAGAAACAATTATCTAGACAGTGTCAAACAAGTGACCTCATTTTGTGCAATAGAAGTCAGAAAACAGGGTTAATGGACGAAATAATAAAAAAGAGTTTGTCTTTGAGTTGTAATGTTGTAAATGGATTCTCCTAACCGATAACTAGGTGAACTATATTTTTTGAATGATATTAACAAACCAAATCCACAATATAGCACATGAAATATTGCACCTGCAAATTTGGTTTGCAAAATTGCAGTTGCAAATGTTCTGGAATATCAAAGGTTATTTAAGTATTTTTTTATCATACTGTATATCAAGCTAATGGTATATCATCAATAGTCTATAATTTCTATTTATTAAAAAGTTTTCAAATTAATTGGTAATTAAACAATGAAATAATTTTGTTCTCATAATTGATCGTTTCCAATTTTTCTTGTATAAATATCATTTATACAAGAAAATTTGAGAAATATGTTTCCATTTGTTCTAGCCAAGATGTCTATGTTCATTCTTTATTATTTCGCAAATGTTCCCAAGGATCTTTTAACATTGATGGATGTAAGTAGGCATCAATATTGCTTCTAATGTCACGCCCATAACTGCTGTTGCAATCACTCTGAAAGTTAGCAAAACATATAAATTAGGCATTAAACATAATTAGAATAATTTAAATTTTAAAAGAAACCAGCTATACTCACATCATTAATGGCAATAATTCTTGGATGGTTTTGAGAGATAAGTATAGCTGTTTTAAATATACATAAAAATTTATGTACCAGTGATTATAGTCTGAATTTGTATTGTATCTGTATTGAACATACAACTTATTTGTACACATAAAAACTATTATAGGTATTATATATTATAGTATTGACTTTTTTTTTTAAATGTGCTCACAATCAATTCAAAATTTGAATAAAAAGGTAAACACTGACAGCTTGAACTTAATGTAAATATATATCACAGAAAGAGACAGAATAAATACTCAATAACTTTCTGGAAGTACTTATTTAATAAACAGAAACACTTACCCCAAAGCTATTACTGTGTTGAGAGTTACTATTCCATCGGTTATTCTGTCCACGACGCCTTTGGTTTCTTTGTTGCCAATTATTCTGATAGCCATTCTGATTATTATGGTTTTTACCTTGCCATCCCCTTTGAACAGGGGTACTTTGGTTGAGTGGAATGAAGTCGTCAGACATGTTTCTAATAAATTAAGTATAATTATTAAGTTATAAAAATTAAGTTGTACAAAGTAATAGCATAGGCTATTAAATATTTTTTACACCGAAATCGAACTTGAACAATGTTTTTAAATTTAATCTATAAAAACTAATTTGTTTTGACTTTTGACAGATAAAACAATTATTTTATTATTTTATTTGATTATTTTGTCACAATAATCGATGATTATATAAATCAATTTGCAACAAAATCGATTATAGTTATACGAATAACCCTCTTGATTTTCTCCTTTTTCTGGACTTTTAAGATAAAATATGCGTTGCTCGATGAAAAAAATGTAACCAAACAACACTTTAATCGAATTTTGCAAACATGGCGCATGTTATATTTTATTCTTAATTGTCCACTTTTAATTGGTCTTTTTGCAAATTAATTTTTAAATTAAAAAAGAAAATTTTTAATAAAAATCCGTCAATAAATAATCTATTTTTCACCTCAAGATTCGAGTTAATCGATTTATTATGAAGGGAGCAAAACCGATTATTTATTAATCGATTTTTTAAGTGAAGGTGCATCCCTATTAATGACAAAATTACTCCCTGATTTATTTATTCGGTAACGGCCTGGAAACTAGTCTTTTGAGAGCTTATAAAATAAGTTTTAAGATTTAAGTAAAGAATTTAAAATACAAAACGAGCCTAGAATTCTATACCTTATATTTTAACACGAATAACAGTAGTGAAAGTTATAGTACATATAGGTAGTTTTATTTAAATCACTTTTCAATATTATTGTTACGTGTCTGTGTAAAAATGGAAGTATCTTTGTCTGTGGTTAAAAAAATAGTTTTTGATGCAGATTCACTATAATTGCAGTGTATTTTATTTTTCAAACAAAACAATGATTTAGTTTGAATTTCTCACGTGATTCTTGTGATTTCCCAATTACGTATCGTAAAATGTGGATTCCATCGAAATCACCTAAATTAGCTGTCGGTAAGTTTGACGTTTAAATTCAATCGCTAATACATCCTGCATAAGTACAGGAAACGTAAATACATGTTAAGAATTTTAAATAACTACTTCCGATATCATTATTTATGTAGTATTTTTTTTACATGTCAATGAAGAATAAAAACTCAAAATCCAATATACACATAATAAGATTTTATTATATATAGGTAGTAAATTATTATCTTTTCATAAATGGGCACTTGAGAGCTTTTATATATTTACACTTAAATCCTATATTAGCTTTTTTGTTATTGATCATGATTATGAATAAAGTACCTGTTTTAGTGTGACAATAATGTGTAAAACAGATAAAATATATGAAAGACTTATAAATAAATCATTACTGTAAACTTTCAGCTTTATACAATATCAAGTTTATGTATGAACTAGAAAAATTGAAATCTTGGAAGATAAATAGTAAATCTTGTGTAAGAACACTCATTGTCGTAGGTGATTCTTGTATCATAATAGAAAAGTAGAATATTTACCCCCATTTAACTGAAATGGTTTGTGAAAAAATTAAAAATATTTTTTCCATTTTTACACATTTGGTTAAATGGAAGATATGTAATCACTTGATATGATTAATTAAAAAAAAAATTATATGTTACATACAATACACGTTTATGGTAATCTTATGACTAAATAGATTTCAAAAATCTCTGGGCTCTCTATGTGAACTTAAAGGATTATGATGAAATATTGTTTTTTCAATGCCTCAATATTTTTGTTTAACCTATATAAAACCTTAAGTACCAGCAATAGCAATTGAGTTATTAAACCTTATTGAGCTTCTGGGCGCTACATAATAAAAAGATAAATATGTGAAAATAAAGTTATACAAATTTAATTTAGTATTAATTAAAACAAATTGTAATATAAAATTGTCCTTGATTTAAGTATATTGTTATAAAAATAAAGGTAAAATCGATGCTCCTTAAAAATGTCCTTAATTACCCTAATTTAGAACCCTAAGAACAAGATTGCAAATACAAAAACAAATAGTATAACATTCAAATATTGCTGTTTTACATTGCTTTTCTACTATAAATATACTACAGTAATACTACCACCTTTGCTATACGCCCTTGGTCTTGATTTCACACCATTTGAGATGCATCTATGATAGGACATCTTGCCTGGTGATGCTATTTAAGCAATAATGGCTAACAGTATAAAAGTATATTGACAGTTCAGAAAAGATAATCCACAGCTAAAAGGCAGACATTGTTTATTTATTTATTTATTACTCACATGTATGTAAATAACTAACTGGCCCGTTGGTACAGTGGGTAGTGACCCTGCCTCGGCTCTGCGGATCGCGGGTTCGATTCCCGCCGAAGGCCAACATTTTCTATACATGAATTTCTTGGTCTTCGAGTCTGGGTGTTTTTATTTTTATTTAAGTGTGTTTTTAAAAATTATATAAGTATATAGTCACCAGTTGTCAGTCTACCATAAGTGTCCCATATATTTATATTTAAATTATGGGAGTTGTGTTTATATCTTCAGATTGCATCTGGTTTAATGTAGTTACACTTATGTCAGTTATAGCTTGAGTTCAATTAACTCATAAAACTTTGTGAATCATAATTTCTGTATATTTATAGGTCTATGGACACTTTAATGCTAATTGAGTTATGAAGTACTAATTGGAAGATATGTAATGTATAATTTTTTATTGCAGCTGTATATAATTGGAAAGGAGATGTTCGTTCGGGATTGCCTTTGGAAATCGGAGAAACAATTCAAATTTTAGAAGAAAATGGAGGTAAGGTTATTTTGACTTTATGTGGCGCTGATGATTCTAATTATATGAAACTTTTTTTACAAGATAAATGCTAAATTTTTTTGGATTATTTTTTCTTTACAGTTAACGCAATTTGAATATTAAGTAATGTATTTGAAGAATTGAGCATGTTTTTTTATTGCTCTTAAGCATCCTATATTAATATTTGAGGAAAATAAAAAAAAATTAATACACATCTTGCATAAAATATATTAAAATAATTATACTAAATTCTAGGGAGTCTATTTTACTCAGCAGGATACCACACAGCTATTATAAATATATACATTAAAATGTTCAAACTATTTTTTATGTGTTCTTTGCAAGATTGAGACAAAGATTTTCAAAATTTTTTTGAATTTCCCCAGTGCTGGAATATATCTATATGCTACAAAAATCTGTATATTAAACTGAACTTTAATCGTAATATTAATAAATACTTTTTATTCTACTTCTGGGCTTTTAATTTGTTGCCTTGCTTCCAGGTTGGTTTCGCGGGTTTAGTACTAAAAACAGATCAGCTTGGGGCATTTTTCCCGCTTGCGTGGTCTCTATACGACCTTGCACGGTAAAGGGAAATGGTGTTGCAGCAATCGCCGAAATAAAAGACGATCCATTGGTACGCGAAATAGCGTGCGTTTTGAGAGAATGGGCCCGATTGTGGAAGAAACTTTATGTGGTATGTTTTAAAGTATTTGACTCATCAATATATTTTTTTAATTTTTATTTAAACCAAGAACTGCTTTCCTTAGATTTTTTATAATCTGTGTGAAAGAGAACCAGCCGTCTCCCTTACATGTTTGACTTTTTTTTTCTCTTATTGTAGCATAGATAGATAGATATAGATTTTCGATAGCGATAGGTAGAGATTCTATTTCTATACTGTGGTATTGTATGGTGATGACCAGTTTATTTATTTATGCGGATGTCCAAAAGCATAACATATGATATAACCCAAAAAATATGCAAATGGTCTTTAATTGTTTATGTAGTACCAATTACAAGAAATCACATTATTCTTAGTAACAATTTTACAATTGCAAACCAGAAAATAAATAGAAAAAAACCAGATATATACTACTGCTACAGAATGGAGGTTAAAACCCTTAATTTTTTTTGGCCTGTTTGCTTTTATAGATTTACGTTACAAGAAAATATTAGTATTGTGACAAAAGAGCGTGGAATGTTTGAGATATATACCATAAAAGATGCTCGCAATAACACGGTTTTTTACAATACTACTTATATTTTCTGTCGAATCTGTCTATTAAACAAGAATAAAACGGTTATGACGTAATAAGTCGGTCGCCAAAGCCGTTAAGACGCAACAGTTAAGGAGATTAGACAGGACTCTAATCTAACCGTACAAGTTATTTTCTTACTCAATCTAACGTTATTTTTTTAATTAAGGTTTTTTTATTAGCTATTCCGTTCTTAATTTGAATACAATGTGGGAATCTTTGTTAGTTTTAAAAGTCATCTTTAAGTTATTCACCGGACAATTGCTAAGCAGTAATTTGCGCTTTCGAATATCAAAGTCTTCATTGTTTTGATCTATTTAAATAATGAAAGATTATATTTTAATACCCGTTTATATATTTTACCGTGTGGTATCCGGCTGAATAGAATAGTACCACCCTCATTTCTTACCGAGACATCACTCATCACTTTAATACTGAGCGATAGGTCACTTTAATACTGAGCGTGCGATATATTAGGTTTTAAATGCATGAAACCCAAGAATCTTATTTGTGAGTCGAATAATTCTTAGAGATTGTTAAAAGCCAAATATTTGTATGACTTTTGTCGCATTCTTGTTTGGTTGCTTCAAACAAGCTTAACGCGAGCGTCGCCATACTGGTTAGTCTTGATATATTTTTTTATCTCATTTCCTGTCTTTCTAGGAAAATCTCACAGCAATATTTATTCGTTGAATGTTGCATTATCGCCTTCGGCATTAAAAAAATACTAAAATTTAAATTGATTATATAAAACGCTATTTTTGCCGTAAATTGTCAAGTCAGCGTAGCTTATTCGGGGAACGGGTGGTCTCGAGAAATGAAAATACCTAGGATCGAGCCCCACCTGCCCAATTTGTATTATTGCAATTTGTTGTTATTAACTTTTGTACTATGGACTACCGCAAAGTAACGCTTAATTCTATAAATTAATCGTAGTTAAATCAAGGCATAGTTAAGTAATTACGCTTCTCTATTACATGCATCATATTTATTCCATTTAACGTCATTCCAGCCAAGAGCTATTATACTACAATAAAAAACGGAAGGAACTCGTTAATCGGATATGCTAGTTGTACTGAGCTGTACGCCTACCCGTCTTCACTACATATTATAAAACAAAGTCCATATTTCCGTATGTACGCATAAAACTTTAAAACTACGCAACCGATTTTGATGCGGTTTTTTTTAATAGATAGAGTGATTCCAGAGGAAGGTTTGTACGTATAATAACATTCAATACGAAGTAGAGAAATAATGTAATTTTTGAGGTTTCTGTAAATAATTACATTTTTTTCCGCTTACATTGCAAACGCAGGCTAAACCCTATGAGATTTATCAAAATGATGTACTAAGTATTTGTACACCTTGAAAAGGTCTACAGAAAAGTCCGCGATGGTATATATCTATCTCTTATGGATAACCCACAATAGCAGTTTTTTTCATTTACTTTTTACGAAAAATGATGCCTTATGTTCAAAGCAATTTTTATACAATACAGCATTAATCCTTATCCAATTGAGTACCTTAAATAAATTGTTGATTTAATATAGATCAATATTGCCGTTTACAGCATGAAATTTAAGTGAACATTTTCGGAGATTTTACAGATTTAAAATCCCGCAAGGAGACCGCGCTTAGACCTATAAGCACTTCGAATTTAGCAGCGACCGGAGGCGCAAATAAATGTCCTTCTTTCAAGTTTATATTGTCTAATGATAAGAAAGCTATGAATGTTGTATGTAAAGACATTGTCTAATCAATTGTAAAAATAAATAATATCACTACATAGTATAAAACAAAGTCGCATTCTCTGTCTGTCCCTATGTCCGTATATCCCTATGTATGCTTCAATCTTTAAAACTATGCAACATATTTTGATGCGGTTTTTTTTTAATAGATAGAGTGATTTTAGAGGAAGGTTTACATGTCTAATAACATTCAATACGGAGTAGAGAAATACTGTAATTTTTGTGTTTTCTGTAAATAATTACATTTTTTTCCGCTTACATTGCAAACGCAGGCTAAACCCTACGAGATTTATCAAAATAATGTACTAAGTATTTGTACACATTAAAAAGGTCTACAGAAAAGTCCGCGATGGTATATGTCTATCTTTTTGAAGCAATTTTTGAAGCAATTTTTATACAATACAGCATTAATCCTTATCCAATTAAGTACCTTAAATAAATAGTTGATTTAATATAGATCAATATGGGCGTTTACAGCATGTAATTTAAGTGAACATTTTCGGAGATATTACAGATTTAGAATGCCGCGCTTCGCCCTATAACACTTCGACTTTAGCAGCTATGTCGCTATTTCAAGAGTTTGTTTAAATACATTCTGTAATTAATTGTAAAAACAAAATACATAGGGAAAATGTAAAAGTAAATAAGTAAAAATGTACTATACGAATTTAGATATTCCAAAGATAGCAGGAAATCTTCTTGGTAAAGGAAAGGAAATTTTTTTCTCCAAATTTAACGCTTGCGGACCCCGGGTAGTAATGAATAAATCAAAACTACTCGATCGATTTTAATCATTTTTTTTACACTGACTGACATGGGATATTTTATACCTGTGCGAAGCAGGGGCAGGCCGCTAGTTATAAATAAATGCAAAATGGGTGTTACATAAACGTATATGGCTATGTATATGTTGCCATCCATAAATAACAAATACTCTGCTGAAACAAAAACTTCTACTAAAACTTTAAAAAAGAAAATTTGACGCCAGAATTTCATCAGATAAATAAACAGAGAGTATGCGTATATTTTGGAAGTGAATAAACGAGGGAAATACAAATTTATTTTGAACATATCTCGGTTAGATTATCAAAAAGGGTTTTGTTTTATTTTTGGGGGTATAAAACTTGTATAATAAACGACGATATTTCTCCTTTATACTTTACTTTATACTTCAAGTAATAAAAAGCAATTTTCCCAAAGTCAGCTCATTTACTCTTTCTCAAAAACTCAATGAATGACACATAAAAATATGACAGCCACAATGCTTTTTCATATTAATGACGAACTCTATGAAGGAGGTTGTATTCGACTCTTTCTAGTAGGTCACGGGCTAAACCCGGGCAGACACCAATGAGTTTTTATGTTAAAACTTATGTGTCTAATTGATAATCGCAATTTATCACACGCTTTTCGGTGAAGGAAAACATCGTGAATAAACCTGCATATCTCTAGAGAATTCTGGAGATATGTGTAACCTACCAATCCGCATTGGAGCAGCGTGGTGGTAGGTCTTAGCTCTAAACCTTCTCTCCAAAAACGGAGAGAAGAGGCTTATTCTCAGCAGTGGGATAGTAACAGGGCGCTACTACTACTACTCGCACAGTTACCTCCACACGCGATAAGCTACTGATTTGAATTAACATAGAAATTGCTGACTGGTTGAGAAGTCATCTTAACTGCTCGAGCAGCTCGAACTCGAGTTTCCAATGGCAGCTTCGAACTGTTGACTTTGACTGGAACAGCGGTCCGTGTATGTTGATCACGGGCTTACCGCTCGATCAGTCCGTGCATTACAACCTAAGATTTATTTGGCTTAATTTTTGAAAGATTAAAGCACATACGGTTTATTTTTAGGAGCGGGAGACCTACAGATTCAGTGCGGTTGCGAAGGTGATGCGAGAATTGCTAGCTGGAAGACGAGCTCTCCTAACTGGGACGTTAACACAAGATCAGACTAGAGCCTTACGGCTGAAGCTGGTTGCGAAGTTAGACTGGGGAAATCGGTGAGTGATTTTTTTTAAACTATCTTCGGTATGGTGCTTTAGTTACCAGTCAGTTTTAAGTCGCTGAGATGGACCTCCAAAAGGTTGATGGGCTATTCGACGGTGGTCTAATACGTGACTTAGAATCGAGGACTCACAATTTGAAATGTAATATAATATAATGTAATATAATGTGATAGAAATGTAACTGTAGCGGAAACAACTAAATTTCGGAAGTTGTCAATGAGAATATGAAGTCTTTGAACCTTTAGTTTGGATGGAAAAATGTAGCTTTGGTAGACACCTAACTCGGTTCACTTACTGATTGGTATGAGATCGTGAGGGAAAATCTCTTAACTTAAACCAAAATGTCCATTGGCGGGCATCCATCAGTATAAAAAGAAGAAGGATCACCAGACTATGATTGTAATAGTGGTAAAATCGCAACTTCGTTCGCGTTAATTTAAGCATTTCAGTACCCTCAGTTATGTAATGTATTTTTCCCCTATTCCCGAAAGTAAGACGGGTTTTGTATCCTTTATAGCTTTGTGTTATGTGAATTGTGTAATTAGACATTGTCCACATAAATAGAATTCATCATTCTCCTGCCTTTATTCTAACTCAGTGGGGTCGGCACATGTTATAAACATGTTGTGAAATAATTTGGCTAGGTAATTTACGAGCGGCGAGCGAAATGAGGGTAGTCTATTCTATTTAACCTTATCAGGTTAAATAGAATAGACTACCCTCACCCGTGTAGTATCTACACGGTGGGTCAACTTACCTTAGTCGTCTTTTACGACACCTCGGTAAGAAATAAGTGTGGTCTTTTCTACTCAGTTCACTAATTAAAATCAAATTCCCAACTGACCGAATCGCTACAGATAAATATAAATTTATTTAGTATTAAATTCGTATTTCTTTTAGTAGTGTTACAGTTTTGTTAAACGTTTTCTTATTCTAGGTGTAAATAAAACTACTAATTTTTTATATTCTTTTATTGCAAAGAAAATATAACCGTTAACTACAGTAAAATTATTCGTAAATCGTCATAAGACCAGTTTAGCTATTATGAAAAAACTTAGGAATATCGGAATCGGAATGATAACTGTCCCTTGACGTCAACTAAAGTTATATAATATCGCCTATACAGTAAACTAGTAATATAGATAAAAAAAAATATAGTGAATACGGAGAGTTCATAATAAAACTACACAATAATAGGTCTAAGATAATATAGGAATAATCATGCAATAAGTAAGCCAAAACATTGCATCCCTTCAATAATTAAAATATTTAATTACAATAAACCTATGAATTTACTGGGGACTTGTTATGCTAGTGTTGGAAGATGCTTCAGTCGAGATTCATGGATGTCCAGTAGATTATAAGATATCAATCTTATATTAGTCAATATGGCTACAATGACTGAAATTACCACTTAAAAATACATATCTTTACATAGGACAAATTTGTTACGGAATGATAAAAAACATCAAATTGGACACATTTCTTAGAAAATGCAATTCTGGCTACACAATTCCAAACATACCTGTAAAATGGCACAATATTTTGAGTAAATTACATGAGTATAATAATATCTTCTACAGAATAAACACCTTGTCTTTTGCACCAAATTCTTTTATCCTAAAACTAAACTTATAATATAATAAAAAAGTTTAAAAGGCAAGTCAAACTGTTACCTGTCTACAATGAGAAACCGTTTGTACTTTTTTTAACGCCTTCAAATTCTTTTCTGTCTTTTTATTATAGGGATTATATCTATGACATTATACATTTAAAGATCTTTATCACTTATTGCATCTTGTTACAATATTATTCTTAATCAATATTTAATATGGAAAACATTTGAGCCGGTGATATGCAATACGATCCAACAATGTTATAATTTCAATTCACCTAATCACAAAACAAAGATACGCGTACTTTGCTTAGTTCATAAATTTAAAAATTTACTAAACAAAAATATTTTAGAATCAACTTCAACTTTCTGTTCCAAATCATTTATACCTACAAACAGTCTTCAACGTTTAGGAGTTCAAACATAAATTCATTCAGATGTAACATACCAATTCAACCACAGAAAAATCTTAACACAATCCTTTAAACTAATTTTAGCTACAAAATGTCTTAATATTATTGAGACCTTATTGTTAAAGCTCAAGCTCTATTTAGCAAGGCAATTTCGGCGGATTTTATGATAAACAAAATTGCCTACAATAAAAATAAGGAATGTCATGACAAAAAAATTCGTGTACTGAGAACATCAACATGTGTTGATGATTAATATAGTGTACTTATTTATGAGCAATGACATCCTCTGCGTGTTGAGAAATATGGCTCAAACTCAGTTTGAAAACTGGATATATTGTTAACAGACAAATTTGTGCGAGGAGCTCCCAAAAATGCGTTGGAGCCAATGATCACTTTTTATAATTTCTTGTTATTGAGAGGATGTATTGCTGTATTTCTTACGTCTGCTTACGTTTCCGTCTCCTTGGAAAACTTGTCAATATCAGGGTAAATCGGCGCCATTTCTAGAGTAGAAGGCGCTGAAGGTGGATTAGATCCCAGATGAAGACGGCGAGATAGCTCGTCCAATACCTCGCCGAACACGCGAAGAGATATGTTCTGTCCAAGCAAGTGAAGCAGAAGGAAGTCGCCAACCTAAAATTGATATTTTTTTTTTTAATATTTAATCTTATGCAGTCCATTCAGAATAGTTTTTAATATCAGACTTATATTCTCTGATAATAAACATTATGTTTTGATAACATAAATGATAAAATTGATTTAAACTTTATTTACATACCTGAGTCTTCCTAACAAGAGCCTCCACTCCGTTTGGAGATCCGAAACGGAATCGACGTTTGAGTATAGTCTCCCGGGTGCTCGGCAAAAGAATTACGGCTGCTGAGTAAACGAGAGCCAAGCCAGAAACGATCGATAGGATGATGAACCTAAAACAAGAATTTAGGAGTCAGGATTTTATTAGATCTAGTTGATCTATTATAATCGGTTTAGTATATGTATAAGATTAATATAATATTGCATTGCAATATTATATTTTATTGCATTGCATGGAAGTTGCATGTTTTGTCTAAATGACAATTACACAGTCGTGTATGTCGCATAATATGCCTTTTGATTTATTCATATTCCTTTACACAGAAAAGTGTTTCCTTTCGTAATTAGAATTATAATATCATAATTTATTCTTAAATACTCATTAATTCAAGGTCATTCACATTTATGATTTCTATAATAAAGCGTAGTTTATGTATAAATGTTACCAGACCCTTATTCACTAAGTCGTGTACGGATTATAGTAAGTAATTATATTTTAATCGAAAACATGCTCACCAGAACCACAGGAAAATGAATATCTTCTCGTTCAAGATATTAAGGGCAAGAACACATAGTGCGTCATGTTTCTGAATTGTACCAGAAGCTCCGTATTTGTGGAATGTACACTTGGTAACCCTGGGGAATACCTCAATCTGCAAAAAAGTAATTATACATATAAAAAAATAAACGACAGAAGTATTTCAATTAAAACTGCTTTCAATTTAAAGAACATATAGTTTGGCCGAAATTTTTTGATGCATAATTTAAGCTACTAAATTTTACCATAGGATCAGTACGTTGCTCTTGATTCATGTTGGAAAATCGCACAACATCAGTACCGTAAGACAAGAATGCTCCGCCAAGGAACGTGTCCAGGAAGAAAATGTTGCCAACCTAAAAATTTAATTTGCATTATATTCAACCTTTTGTCATTAACATAAAATATAAAAATCAATCAGTATACTTACAACATTGATGAAGTTGAGAACTTCACAGAAGAAGTAACCAAAAGAGTAGGAGTTGTGCATGTGCAGCGTATCGAGAAGGTACTGGACCAAACGGTTCTAAAAACATAAGGATAATTTATTGCATTAGCCACAAATTGATTGCGTACTATATTAAAAAAAATAAGAGGTCTTTAAACTCATAAGTGGGAAATTACATGCTGTGACTTTATAGGTTACTGTTATTTTTTTTTATTTATTTATATATACATATGCTACATTTGCAAGGATGGCATTGCGATAGTATAAAACTGTGTGCATATGCCATCCTTACAGTCTAAATTATAAAAAGAAAATTAAATATTAATTTTAAAAAATTATATAATATATATTTAAAATAAGTAAATACTTACTTACTTTTTATTAGTATTGCGCATACAGTATCTTTTATGAAACCAATTATTTACTATGCAACTAGGAATTAGGTTTCACTGCATTAAATATTGATTTGTTAATAGTATCAACAATGAAGCTGAGGTCAATTATGAAGAATGTCGACGTTTATTAGAACGTCTTATCTTAATTGCACCAATTGAGCTGGTCAATATGTTCATGATTAAGAAGTACGTTAGTACAAGTTATATTAGGATGTACATATTTGTAATGATATTTATGCCCGTTTACCTTTTTAGTCTGAATGATTATTCATTCTCACACAAAATAAACTTATTTGTAAAGAACCAAATAATTTAATGTACGCGATAGTATGGAATTTTGTCATTATTAAGGTAGTAAGAACTCATTCTACAATTTTCTATATTTATATAAGACTATTTTGTTTATTTTCTAAAACTAACTCACGAATTACACAAGATTAAGTAAACATATCATTCTTTGAAAAAGTATTTGATGTGTTTAGATAAGTTAATAAATTCGTCAACATTTTGGTCGAAAGATGTTTAAGATATTTTTGTCTTCAATTTTAAGATTGTTTTTTCACTAAAGGATTTGAACTTTGACATCAAAAACAATAACTTTACACCAAACTTCAATAACCATAAGCATTCAATACTTCAATTTACCTGTCGGTTCGTCTTGTCATCGGCAATGATCGCAGTTGTTCCTCGCATGCCTTCGGATATCATGCGAACTTTGCCTTCTTCCCAGTTCTTCCAGATCCAGTGAGGAATGTAAAACAGAAGGCCCTAGAAGTGTTATGATTATTGTTAGATAATTAGAACATACAATTCTCCGTCAGGAAATCATGACTAATACATTAATGAATAACTAAGAAAACTACATATTTTTTATCAATTTCTTCTAAGAAAATGAGGCTGTTATCTTGATTTAGATGTGTATAAAATCTTATACTTGATGTGTCCCGAATGATGATAAATACATCCAGGGTTTTTTTCATTTTTTATATGACGATATGTAGTTGAATTTACACAAACCCACTAAATTCATCATAAAATAGTCACCTTTATTTTATCATCTACTTATATTTACTTAACTACACATTTTATTTATTTATCAAGTATGGTTCTTTGGGAAGAGTTGGTGTTTTTCTTTAGTTGACAACCTCGTACCATTTTTTTTATCTCTATCAAATGTAGTTACATATTATACTATTAGTTAAGTCAACATCTTTGAGATAAGCTTCATATCTGACTTCATTCGTGTCAATGCTCGATCATAATATTAATAATTTGTGAAACGTCCTATTCTAGACTTGGACCTCCTGTGTGTTTTGAGAGAAGGGTGGAGGATATAACCCACATGCTGCGCCAATGCAGATCGGTAATTTACACATATTCCCAAAATTCTCTAAATATATGCTGCTTTCCTCACGACGTTTTCTTTTACTGTAGCTTAATTAACGTGTATATATAACTGTATCAGTACATCACAAATTAATTTGCGTGTATATATAACTGTACTGAACAAGTTAAGTTAAAAAGACTTTTAACAAAATTTCGTGTCCCTACTGTTAACCGTTAGAGTTCCCTCGTCTGAAGCCAATCCTGGCAGCAGCATCAAGTCATGCTTATTATAAATATGCATAGTCATCGGGACTGGATCCGTATGTTAAAATTCAGCTCAATCGGACACAGGGAAGTGGGTCAAATTTAACTTGTAAGATTCTACCTTCAAATGCATACATTGCAAGTTTAATAAAAGCTTTTAAGTATTACATAACGCAAGTCATTTACCTGGAAGAATAGCATGAACGGCACCCATTGATAGTAAGAATGGATACGTTTCTCCTCCATATAATCGCTGCCTAGGCCGGGATGTGCCGCGCCTCTGTGCCCACTGAAGGGCAGAGTGAACGTGTAAGTAATCCAGCAATAGGTGTTCAGGATGTGTCCAGGTACAGCGCCGTCGCTGATGCATGAGATCGGATCACCTGAAATAACAGTTAAAATTTATGGAATGACAAAATACTCAAGATCAAAAAGATATTTTTATTTCCGTTTGTTGTTTGTACTGCGCTTTCTAAGGTCTGTACTTAGAATTAGTATCACTCCAGTGACTAAATGTTATTTATGTCCTTATTTAATATTTACTTTTACTACATATGTTGTGGTAAATGTCTGTAAAATGTTTATGTCCAACTCATAGTGGCCAACTTTGGGTTTAATATACAATGAAAAGTAGAGTAGTACCTCACAGAAATTTACGAATTATTTCAGTATTAAACTATAAATGCAAACTTCGGCTGCTTTGAATGATTATTTTGGAACTCTTTTCTTTTTCTGTTAGATATAATCTATCAAGTATAAAATTTTGATATCAATTATCATCAAAATCAGTTGCATCTGTTTAGACGTCAAGTGTAAGAAATGAACAATTTTTCTTTCATATTTGTAATACTTTTATAAGAGTATGACTTAATATGGAAGTCGTTAACAATCGTTGAAGAATATAATTGGTTATCTTATTCTAAATCTTAAAATTGGTTATATTCTTAGGGTTGTCATGCTGTCTTTGTATTGAGTTCGATAATAATTAAAGTTTACTAATACTTGGTACTAATATGTATATAGCTATCGGTGATTCCTCGTGTCCTCGACATTGTATCGTTATAATGCGGATGGACTAATGTCATGTTTGGTTTAATAGTACAGCTGCCCCTACCTGCTGCAATTGTGTCGGCCGTGACTCGATCACCTTGCCCACATTCAGTACTATAGACACGCATATTAATATAGTATACAAATTAAACTACTATCTTTACGTTTAAAAATACGACTAACTTGAAAGCGCAGCTTTGATATGTTTTTCATCAAAAATTTAAGAATAACCATAATTATATCTAAAATAATTTTCCAGATCAAATTTTGAGCGATTTATTAAAAAGGGCAAATAAAAATAATTTTCATTAAAATAAACTTTTTAACGTCGAAGATTTTAGTAATACCGCTGCGTAGCAATGCTGCTCCTCTTTGGGATATTTGCTTGATTCTTGAAACTGTGAGGTAACCTTATTACCTATATGAATTGTTTCTTTACAAGTAGTTAACACATTTTTACCTATGCTGACATTCAATTTTATTTGAACAACAAAAAATTTTTGGTAAAAGTTATGTTGTTAGTCTATATGGCGATTTTTAGAAAGCAAATTACCTAAATTTATCATTTTAGCTTTGATGTCATCGAAAAATTGTCTTTGTGCAAAACTTGAGAGTAGTAGCGTGATTGATTTCCGTAACGGTATAATTATTGAGTGTTCAATCATCCGTGTCTGATGATAAGAGGTTCCAAGAGGTATTTTCTTTATTTATGTTAAACAGTTAGGGACTTTTTATATTTGAGTCATTTAACTCGTTTTCTCTGAAGTTTCACAATGCAATCACGTCCGCAAATTCTCAGAAACATAAACGCATTATTCAACAGGACAAAATAGGTGTAATTCGACGGAATTCGATGTATTGTAAATATATGCGTTGTCATGAATATGATTTATAGCTAATTAATGTTAGGTACAAATTAGGTAACAGTTGTCTTCCTTATGTTATTGACATAAGGAGTATATCAACACATGAAGATTAAGTAGTAACGAGTTAATTTCTGTTCACATACAAATACAATACAAGGAAATTACCACTTATTGTAGATACAGAAAGATTTGGTTATGTAACATCTGATTTAGTAAACTTCTCTGATAACAGACTTGTGACTTATGAATCTATTAGATTGCATATAAAACTTTAAGAAGCTTATCAGGTCTGTCACTATTAATCTTTGCCGAAACCTCGCTTCAAAGCTGCTATTTAAAGACTCCGAAAAGAGAAGAAAGGTAAGGAAAAAAGGACATGTTATAGTAACGAATTATGATAGCATATAATTGAAAGAGTATTTTCAGCGTATAATAATTAATCTGAGACTATTTAATGAATTGACTATTATATGTATTGCAAATAATTGCTATTATTATGCTTTGACTGTTACACAAGATTCGCTGTTTACTGCACCTTTATTGTTAAGTGGCATTGAACTAAATTTTGCTCCCTGTATAGTAATATAGACATTGACGCCATGCTTTACTGATATTATATCGGGTCTGCTTACGTAACAGTTTAAAAACCAATTAGACCAAGGAGCTTCAGTGTATAGAGGATGATAAGCTTTAAACCTTTTTGAATGGCTTAAAATAGGCATTTCTTTTTAACCTCCACCTGACAATAATTAACATAACAAAAAAGAACCATCGAAATTGTTTCATCCGTTTATTCGTGATGTTCACTCGAAACAGACATTTTTATAGTTTGTTACCTTGAGCATTTCGACTGATAATTATGTATACTGTCTACAAGACTGACATACTCTGAAACTTGTGTTGCCTAATCAATATTTTCATTGTTGTACAATATCTATCTTCTTAACGGATTAACTTGTGATTCTGTAAAAAAATTATTTACTGGTCGTTTGCAAATTCGACCTATTTGCACAGGCAATTGGTAACTCTTGTATCAGGATATAAAAAGCTTGTATCAACAGGCTGCTGCCAGGATTGCTTCAAGCGGCATTAAAATGATAGTTAATTTAAATGTATTTGTGAGTGGAGTGCAGAATAATATTTGGAAGTGTCACTTTCTAAACTCGCCATACGTGCATTTAAGTATCTAAGCAAGCGTCTAAGATTTTTTTAAATATTATCATTTTTTCGAAAGTTTTACTGAAACGTCCGAAATATGTAGTACGCATCTGTTTACATGCGCTGAATGTATAATTAGAAGATCAGTGCCAATTGAAGCAAGTCACATAGTTGCTAATTGGCCTATAACGACCATTTAGCATACTTGGTGCATTTTACGTTAAATTAAATTATGAATGCAATGTTAAGGGTGTAATTTTACTATTTACTATTAACCTTACAAAGTCTTGCAAATTTGATTGATTGAAATACCGTGCACGCCTATAAACTTTATACATAAACTTTTGAGCTTAATAGATCATTACAAAGTATGCTACGTGTAGCCCGTATATTAAATTCCGTAATTCTGTCATAGAGCAATCCAATAGTCCATAGTGAGGAGGCCAATTTTCAGCGTAAGATAGTAACAGGCTATAGAAACCCTATAAATAAACAGAATGTAATGGTGTCAAGCAATAATCCTTCGAGGTGCAAATAATATTTACAAATTCAATGTAGAATTGTAAGGTCACTGTATGTAATTAGGTCATCTTTGCTATAGCAACACATGTGACATGTACAGGTTAATATACGGGTGGCGGTAATAAAATGGCGTTTATTCAGGTTTATTGCTGTATGTTGACATTATGATCATATGACGTGATGTATGTATAATCATATAGACAAAACGAATCTAGAAAAGTTTACGATCGCTTAAAGGAACTTATGCGAAATGTGGTGGTGCGAGCAAATGCTGAGAATACCATGGATGATCCATTGCAAATATCGATACTTTCTCAGCCTAAAATAAGTCCAAGGCTATTGAAAGCCTATCTTCTGAAGATTATGAGGTATTTTGGGTATATTGTGAAATAGACAATCTGGAAAAATCGGCGATCGTTAGCAATATAGAGGAGAGGGCAAAAGACTTGACGCCGGTTGCCAATAACATTTGCGTACTATGTTTACTTTAATGATAAAGTAGTAGATTTTAAGTTTAATGATAAAGTGTTAAGATGCAATCAGCAGTATCAGTCCATTAAATATCAATATTTGTGTTTGAAAAAGTTATTATAGGAAAAAATGATAAATTACAATAATCGTCATTTTTAAAATGTAATTGGATTCAGCTGATTTTTTTTAATATAGTGAATTGGATGGGTGAAAAAATTGTATATTTTCCAGAAGAATTTTACCCAAAATACTCAAATATCTAGAGCTCTGTTGACATTTCAAAAATTTGTTCAATTATTTTTATTTTTTAAAATACAGGTCAACTTGATATAACTGGTCATAACTGCACGTGAAGCTACTGAACCACATACGGTAGTGATAAGAGTTAATTATTGTTTGTTTATAGATAGCTCAGATATATGACGCATAAACATTGCTGATATGGCTAAATGACATCCTACTAATGGATAACGTATTCAAAACAGAAGCTAAATAGAAGTGCATGATCCGTACAAGGGATTATTTAGCGGTGCAAAACCTGGCTTTCTTCTGTTCTAATTCATAAAATAACATCGATTAGTTTCTCGTTCCGAAGTAAGAAAGAAATTATCAAATCAAATTAAAATAATCTTTATTCAAATAAGCTCTTTCAAGCACTTTTTAATCGACGTCAGTCGTCATCCTAACATTTATATAGATTTTAGAAAGATTATTTTATTGTCATCATCTTCCTGCCCTTATCCCACTCTAAGTGGGGTCGGCACAACATGTTATAAACATGTTGTAATATGATTTGGCTGCGTTTTTACGACCGGCCGCCTGCCTGACGTCAACTTAACTTAGTCGTAATTTACGACACCTCGGTAAGAAGGAGGGTGGTCTATTCTACTAAACCGGATACCACACGGTGGGTCAACTTACCTTAGTCGCCTTTTACGACACCTCGATGATTATTTTATTGTAGCAGGAAGAATCTTTGTTTAAAAGCGGTCAATAGCCATACCATACCATGCCATCAATACCCACCGTGTGGTCGACTTACCTTAGTCGCCTTTTAGGACACCTCGGTAAGAAATGAGGGTGATACTATTCTATTCAGCCGGATACCACACGGCGTTTGTATTTTTCATATTAAAATGGATTAAGTACAGTATTAAGCAATTGGAATTTGCGCCAGTTCTCTACTATAGCTTAAGATCAATATTACGAAACCGAGTGACGTCCACGTTTCTGTTTTATAATGATCATTGATGATCTAGAATAAGCAGTGTGCGCCTATTATTATTGATTTGTCTCATATTGCATCAACGTTAAAATATATCTATACGGTGTACCAATGAGGCCAACCTTAAAAGGACTTATTATATAATCCTTAACGAGCAATTTGAATACAATATTCGCGCCTTACGGTCGTATTTGGTAATACAAGTGGTTAGTGTCTAGTTATATTCTAGGTCACGGCAAACTTCGGCTTGAGATAACTCCGACACCTGTTTGCACGTTACTTTAAGTTGGAATGTTTTACTTGATTAAATTTTTACTAGTGGACGTCCGTTTTAAATTATCTGCCCACCTTACAACCTCAACAGTTAAACTGACGAAGATTTGTCGACCGACTAACGTGATACTCAAATTAGATGTCTCAATTTTTTTAGTAGCAGTTTTTACAGTTTAAGTACTGAGCAAAGAATTTTTTTCGTCGTACTTATATTTTATATACGATCATTTGTGGTAGTGAATATGTGCAGTACCAGTACATTACGGGGGTGGTTGTGGTTGGTATTGCAATACATTTTTACGAATTATATATATATCAGGTATGAAAACAGATAGTACACTTTACATTGCATTATATATAATTTATTATCGCGGATTATAGCAAAATAATTTTACCAATACTTTTGTATTATGGACCTATGCAACGCGTAATTTTATAAGTTATAATAGGAACTGTCTTGTCTACGCTTGTAAAAACGGAAGTCAACTTCTTGTAAGCCGAAATTTTATTAATAAGACGCTCGGCACTGATTTTCAGCTTAATCTTTTAGATGAAACGTATGATAGAGAAAATATTAACTACATAAGACGGAATTCCTAATTTTTTTTTGTCATCGACATATCAACGATTTGGAATCAAACTAATACTTAAGTTATGCGGCTCACTAATGAGGTAATTATTTAACGGTTAATAATAGCTTTTAATACATAGTCTTATCAATAAAATATGTCTCTAATTTATAAGTTAATATAGAAGAGAAGATAAAGCTTGGTGGACTTAAGCCTCATATTTTTTTAACATTCGATCGATAATTAACTATATGAAGGAAACAATAAATTTTTATAATTGGACATAAAAATAAATTTATAGTTCTAAGACTGTCCAAGTTTCTGTATAAAGGAATTTCGATATATTTTCAAGAATAATAAGTAGCCTTTGCTGTAATTTGAGTGCCGAATTTGAGAAATTAAACTGTTTATTATTGTTTATTGTATTCAAAATACTTACAATTTTCCTGCCTTTACCGTACTCTAAGTGGGGTCGGCACAACATGTTATAAACATGTTGACACATAATCTGGCTAAGTACTTCATGATCGGCCGCCTACCTGACGTCAACTTACCTTAAGCGCCTTTTACGACACCTCGGTAAGAAAGAACGTGTTCTATTCGAATCAGCTGGATAGCACCAAGAAAGTCAACTTACTTTAGTCGCCTTTTACGACACCTCGACAAGAAATGAGGTCGGTCTATTATACTCAGCCGAATACCACACGGCGGGTCAACATACCTTAGTTGCCTTTTACTGCACTTCAGTAAGAAATAAGGGTGGTCTATTCTGCTCAGCCGGATACCACACGGCCAATCGTATGCAAAATACTATCGATAATAATTTTCTATTTTTAGTTACAAGGCATATCGTTGCACTTTATTGTAATTACATAGCAACATTTCTATGGTGTTATCGTTTATATTGCTTCGTGTGCGCTGGTTTTGATTACAATAACCCTAGCATAATAAGGCTCGCAGATGTGATTGCTCGTAACTCGATTTATCACGCACTGCAACGCAGCGATGTTGGACTGATGCTGATGGCAATAAAATTCAGCTGGGTTTATAGTTTCCATTTTCAAGTTACCATGCAAAACATGTAACCTACAAAACGATTCGCCGTAATATTTGTTTAAAAAATAATTTTTACATTTATTTTTCGAATACATAACGTCAAAAATAGTTTATTAATTTCTTTATTTGGGCATTCAGTAGTTACATTTACATATAATAAAAATAGACACAAATAATAATTTAACATGTACGTATAACTTAACTTCCGATTCCGGAATAAGCCCGCTATGCAAATTGTTGTTTTTTTTTTATTTTTATTATTATTAATGCAATAAAGAGATTACAAACAAACAAACTTATGAAGGTGCAACAAAAAATTACTACACTTTTTTTTTAAATTATTAAGTTTCTCATATAAATTTCTAATAACGTTGAAAAATGTAAGTATCGATGCGCGTATATATTTCTTAAAGGACTTTTCTTATCGCCATTGATTATATAACAGTTCGATGCTACGAAACGAACAAAAAGTTTTGTTTTTTTTTTCAAAATTGTTCTTTGTTTTATTTTACATATTCTCCTTTTTCCCAAAATGTATATGACAGGTGCAAAATATTGAAAACACTATCTGACCACACGAAATAAACATCTTTTTAGATATTTATAGACCGTTCATCATGTCACTGAGGGATCAGAATATAAGTAGGCATTTGTAGTAATTATATAAAGACGTTCTTGTCGATGACAGCGATGACTCCTTTAGTGAAAGGAGTATTGTAAAGAATAGAATGGCGTATCTTTTGAGATCGGACTGCAAAATGGCAATGTAAAAGTTTGTTCATATTTTCTATTTGAAGTATCCGCGTAAGATCATGTTTGATTAGCAGTATTATAAATAGAGTTAAAAACGCAGTTTCTAACCAAAAAGTGAAAAATAACGAATAATAATAGTATCATTTAAAAAGAGCGGGATGTTTAATGTAGGTAGGTATATGAAAACGATGGCGCAAGCGCTTCATGGTATTTTAAAATATTTATTATTAGATATTTATTAATATTATTACGATTTCTTTCGATTTTTTCACTTTTTAATTCAAGCGTGTTTTTTTAGTTTTCATAAAGAAAAGATCTATATTAGTGATTTTTAAGTAATTTGAAATTTAATATGAAATTATGTTCATATACCTTTAGACACAAAAATTTGACACGAAACCTCCAAATTAATGTAAATGATTTATGAGTTATAAGCTTAATCTACTTTACTTTGTATAAATGACCACATCTCAAAGATATCTCACATAAGTAACAAAGAATTCACATAAAGATTATGAACAGTTCAAGATATGCAGAAAACGTTGTTCATTCATACACCTACTCATTTTACTAAATGTTTATCAATTTATAAGAAATTATTATAATTTTAAATTTAATATTTTGCAAAACAAAAAAAACATATCGCTCATTGGCAGTAATAGTAGCACAACTCAAAAATTACATGTTTTGGACTAGGAATAAGTGTTAATGTTAAAATACACATTAATTTTAGCAGCAATACCTGCATAACTAATAAAACAATGCTAGGCCGTTCGTTTAAGCCAACTAAAGCATTTTTAAGCATTTTCTTTAGCAATGAAACCTTTACCACCACCTACCTACTATTTATCTCAAAACATGTTTTTTTTTGAGTTGTGCAGTTGTGTCACTATTGCAGCCCATGAGCCACATATCTGTACAGCTGAAAGATTTATCGTTCTAGTATAATGCTAATATAAAGCGCATAATTGTAGTTATTTTCCGTAACTTAAAGTTTCTAAATATAAAATATTATTAAGTGGTTTTAATATTTAACATTAAAACGATATGACATAGTTAAGATTGCACATTATATCAAATTTAAGTAATTGCGTTACTTAACAACGATATTCTTATTGGTACTTAAGATGTTTTAGTATCACGAAATATTTTATTTATGAAGAAATTTACTATTTACTTTCACTCCGTATATTTTTTACTACTTATATCTTTAACTTTTGCCTCTTTTAATTTGGGTAATGCTGGATGGTATTTATTATTTACTTAGCTGAGAGTGATGTTTAAATATATAAGTTAAAACACCAGCACGAACGTATTAAATTTTAGAAGATATTCTACTAATACATGAAACAATTAAACTTAGAAAGATCCTAAATAGTGCAATGAATACAGATAATTCAATTAAAAACACTTGGAAAAGTAAATGTTTATAACAATAAAACAAGATAAAAGTTAAAAATGATTCATAGAGAATTTCCGCATATGACGTAGTATAAAATAACAGTTAACGCAGTAGAGCCTTGATATGATTCACGTCTGGTTGAAGATGATGAATTTCAATCCTAACGGAATGAAATAGATAATTCTTTTATATTTATTTCATTAGTTGTTTTTTTTTTATTTAACCAAGTAGGTTTAATGCTCGACTTCGCCCTACGCGGACAAAAAATATATCGATAAACAATGAACAACATTGCATTAATATGGATCCTGTAATATTATAATGTTTAGAATTTGGAACGTGACCTAGCGCAATTAAATGCGTTCATTGTTTATCTATACTAGGTAATATATAAAGATGAAGAGTTAGTTTGTGTCATTGTTTGAACACGCTTATCTCTATTGCTGAACCGATTTGAAAAATTCTTTCAGCGTAAAATAGTCCATTTATTGAGGAAGCCTTTAGCCTTTAACATCACGCTAACATAAGTAGGAGAGGAGCAGCAATAAAAAATAGTACGAAAACGGCAAAATTGTAATCTTTCCTCGCGTGCGCTGAGTAGACGGTAATAGTTATTCAAAAATCATGTATTACGAAATTGCTCTCCTCTAAAACATCTAAATAATAGTCCATGACAACATACGTCTAGCTTTTAAGGTTAACCCACTTTAACCATTTAAATGATTATTAAAATACTATATTACGGTTCCAATCTTTCGACGCGGGCGGAGCCGCTGGCGATTGCTAGTATGTTATATGCAAGTATATTAGCGTAGCTATATATGATTGGTAAAAGAAAAACATCTTAAATTTTATAACTGACTGTTGTTGTAGCTATATGCTGATAGAAAGTCATGTTGCAGTGATACATATGTACGTAGAAAGTGCTTATTTATATTTAAGTATACAAATAAGCTGATAACTACTTGTAAGTCCAAACTGAACAATAGTCCTTTAAAGTGTTGCAAGAAAGATTTTCCTAAATTTGCGATTTAATTATGTTCAGAAAACACCACATAACGATATACAGTCGTATATCGTTATGTGGTGTTTAAAATGATCATAAATTTACAAAACCTTTTGTAATGATTTATTAAGAGACCAATAAGGATAAAAAAAGGGAAAACATTCCGTTCTTAAGAATATCGTGCCAAAACTGCATAATTTTTATATTTTGACGAAATTTTGGAACAGGTTAACATCATTCTTTTTACATTTCAGTTAAACAAAACGTTTACACAAACTAATAAAAGTACCTATCAAGAAAAGTCGCGTGAATACTCAAAACATTTGTAAAGCATATTATATTTTTTGTTTTTGTAAACTTGAAAGAAGAAAGAACGATAAATTACAAGTAAGATTATCTATATCCATATATCTATAAATAAAAATTATTTAACAAACCAGTAAAAAGTACTAATAATACAAAAATTAAAAGAAATAATGTTAAAGCTGCGGCGAAAACTAGCGTTAAACAGAGCGATGTTATTTTGGCATCGCCCTTATCCTACTCTAAGTGGGGTGGGAACAATATGCGATAAATATGTTGTGACATGATTTGGCTACGTATTTTACGATCGGCCGCCTGCCTGACGTCAATTTACCTTAGTCGTATATCTATTCTACTCAACCGGATATCACACGGCGGGTTGATTTACCTTAGTCGCCTTTTACGATATCTCGGTAAAAAATGTGGTTTGTCTATTCTACTCAGCCGGACACCAAACGGCAAGAAACGTGTAACTTATTTATTTTATTTTTATACATCTTAATTTGATTTGTTCAGATAGAAGGAAGTTATATTTGCGCTCGTAAAATGGATTTTAACCTGTTTATAGCAATTTTATAGTGCAATCTTTAATATACAACCGATCGTTTCATCACCCATATATTATTGTTATTTATTTTTAACTTTAATCGCTAGAGCCATATTATTGATTACGGAACTACAACGGGATTATAATAAATGAGGATATAGTTATCTCTGGGTCTTATAGTGCGATTAGAGGGCTATTTGCGGCTCTACGGAGGGGTATTATAATATTGCGACGCAAAGCTACAATTTTTGTTTGTATACATTCATCATTCTCCTGCCCTATCCCACTCTTAAGTAGGATCGACACAATATGTTTTAAACATGTTGTTACATGATTACGCTACGTATTTTACGAACGACCGCCTGCCCGACGTCAACTTACCCTTAGTCGCCTTTTACGAAACCTCGGTAAGAAATGAGTGTGGTCTATTTTACTCAAGCGTATATCACACGGCAGGGCAACTTAGCTTCTTCACCTTTTACGACACCTCGGTAAGAAATAAGGTTGCTCTATTCTACTCAGCATGATACCACACGGCGGATAAATTCATAAAATAATATACTACCTATCAGCAACTGGCGTAGACCAATGACTTAGCAAAAACTAATAAAATGTGTAGTGCAATGTATACAGAAATTTGATACCGCTTAAAATATGTTAGGTACTATACTTAATATGCGACTAAATTGTCCTAAACGTCAATAATAGAAGAAATAGTAACAATAATTTTTGTCATATAAATTCTCAACTATACTTTCATGAATGATTTGGATTTTTTTCAAACTTAAATAGGAACTATCTGGAGCTTATACGAACTATCTACTAGGATAAATATCTGTTATCCTAGTCTGGTCGATAAAGATGAGATGTCTCACATTTAGTAGATACCTACTTTGTGACAAAAGTAGATACTAAAGCGACAGTGGTAGCTTCTTTACAAACATTTGACGATTCAAAAGTAAACAAAACTGAACTGAAAACAGTCCACTTGAATAACGAATAATTTGAATTTGGAACTACTGCCATCGGTGTATTGCCTTGAATAATGTACACGATGGACATGTTTTCAGATTTTGCAGTGTATCAAAAGAAGGATCTATCGTCATTAATTTTAAACTGGTTTGGATATTATATATCCCCCTGCCCTTATCCCACTCTAAGTGGGGTCGGCACAACATGTTATAAACATGCTGTAACATGATTTGGCTGCGTTTTTACGACCGGCCGCCTGTCTGACGTCAACTTACCTTAGTCGTATTTTACGACACCTCGGTAAGAAGGAGGGTGGTCTATTCTACTAAACCGGATACCGCACGGCGGGTCGACTTACCTTAGTCGCCTTTTACGACACCTCGGTAAGAAATGAGGTTGGTCAATTCTACTCAGCCGGATACCACACGGCGGGCCGACTTACCTTAGTCGCCTTTTACGACACCTCAGTCAGAAATGAGGGTGGTTTAAACTGGTTTGGATATGTGTTTTTTTAAAGACCTCTTATATGTACAGTGCTAACTATCGATTTCGAAAGTATCCTAACCCTCAAGTCGGACATAAAATTATACACAATTACAAAATTACATTGAAATAGGTTTAGTGGTTTCAGAGATTACCCTTAACGAACATAGTGACACGGAAATTTTATATATAAACATTCTAGTGGTTTTTAGTTGTGGTTAGCTATCACCTTACCAGTAAAGCTGTATTGTCATGCGAATTAACTTTCCGCTAGGATTCTGTTGACAAAGTTAATCACAACTTAAATTTATAATTAACTTAATGATGAACTTAAGTACTCCAAAAAGTTATATTTTATCTTTTTTACAAAAAAAAATAAAAGATAATTTTATTACCGGCCAAGTTTTTCACCATATAAACATATTTTTTGGATCACAGTATATTATTTTATGTTTATGCTTTAGCAAACAAAGGATTCCAACCATTAAGGAGTCATTATTTCATAAAGCAATAAAGGCTTTAATAACCTTTACGGTTGCTATAAAGGAATTGAAGTCCGTTCTTTATTATTATTTAAAAAAATCTAATCAACATTTAACATACTCCGCCGCGTGGTATCCGGCTGAATAGAATAGTACCACCCTCATTTCTTACCGAGGTGTCGTAAAAGGCGACTAAGGTAAGTGAGTCACCGAGTGGTATCCGGTTAAGTAGAATAAACCACCCTCTTTCTTACCGAGGTGTCGTAAAATACTACTAAAGTAAGTTGACGACAGGAAGGCGGCCGGACGTAAAATACGTAGCCAAATCATATGACAACATGTTTGTGACATGTTGTGCCGACCCCACTTAGAGTGGGATAAGGGCAGGAAGATGATGTTGTTATTTATTTTTATTATTTATTTAATATATTGCACACATACATATAGATATATAAATATTATAATACCTATATAAATGGTTTAACCGTTTTATGGTATCCATCTAAGTAGAATAGACCACCCTCATTTCTCACCGAGGTGTCGTAAAATAGGACTAAGGTACGTCAGGCTGCTGGTCGCAAAATACATTCCCAAATCATGTGACAACACCATGTTGTGCCGATCCCACTTAAAGTGGGGATAAGGGCAGGAGGATAATGAGTTAATTAAAGAATGTTCTATTCACCTTAATAGTGTCTAATACTCAAAAGGAAAATGATTAAATAAACACCTGAAAAAAATGATTTACGTCCGTAATAAATAGTTCAGTGTCACGGTTCGCTTCAATGATCCCATCATTATCACGTTAGTGCACGCCTCCAATATTTGTGTGCACAACCAATTCTCTCGTGACGTCCAAATTTAGGTAACTGTTACATGACAGATGGTTGTTGAACAATGGACTGACAGTGAGTCATTTTTACCGTAAATAGTGAAATGACTTATCAGACATACAGTTACTTCCAGCCATCTTCAGGTTACATAGTTGTTGTATAGTATGTTTGTAGGTCAAAAGATTCGGCCACAATTAACGCGTGAGGCCTATGTTAATTGTATTAGCATCAAAATAAAGTAAGTGAATTCATTGGCCACCTTCTTTCGGTTTACTACTTTCACACGGTGCGATACAGAAATGTATTTAATTGCAATATTAAGTTCTCATGTTATCTTGAATATTTAAATAAGTGATTCTTGTATGTATATAGGGATATATATTTTCGAAATCTCTGAAACGGTTCCAACGATTTTCCTGAAATTCAGCATGTAAGGGGTTTTGGGAGAGAAAAATTGATCTAACTGGGTTTTATGTAAAAAAAATTGTTTTATCCCCGTTTTTGGGCATTAAAAAACACTAACGTTTATATTGAATTGAATTTTTTCCATTAACTTTCAAATCAGGGTAGCTTATTCGGGGAACGGGCAGCCTCGAGAAATGTAAATCGATCGATCGATCCTCAACTAAATATATTTTTTTTTGTTGTTGTAATAAATTACCGAGCAAGGCTCGGTTACCCAGAAATTTATGATAATATCATTAAACATATTATTAAAGTAATCAGTCATCGGAAGTATTGTATTTTAATGTTTGATAAAACTGCGGATACAAATGTAAGTAGGTATATTCGACAGTACAGCCTAACGTATATTAACATGATCTCAAATTTATATTCAGCGAACATCGGCGTATATTTTTTTGTTCATGATAGAACCTTTAAACGCATATTACTCTAAAAAGTGTGATTGTGCTAAGTTCCTACCGGCTATAATATAAAGGTATTCTAACTTTGCTGGCATAGACATAGAGAGTCAAAATGCAGCTTTAATACGGGCGTCAGTATATCTATGTCTTTCACTAGTAATCGATTACATCCTAAAAGCTCCTCCACATAAAACATTTTGGGAATAAATTATATAAATTTAATGTAAGAAACATAACATTGAGACAACCAACGTAAAATATTTTTAGAATAATTGTTGTTTCTTATGATTGCGATTATGTTATCTCCCCTTAACTTACATCATATCGGATATTATATCCACTGCGTAAACACAGTGGGTTATAGAAAAAAAAAGTAAATATTCAGAAGTGTTATAAGATTAAAAAACTTACCAATAAGGTTATTAGCAGTGACCAGGATGCAGCAAAGAAACATAATAGCAGAAGTGATTCTATAGTGCATCCGGAAAACCATGTTGTCGATGACAGCTTTGTCGATCAGGTAGCGGACTTTGACAAAGCCTGCAACGGCTGATGCCAAACCGAAAACCGCCATTTTGATTTAGTGTCTTGAAGTCCTAAAACAATAGACATCGTTAATTCAAACATATAAGCTTAAAAAAATATCTTATAAACACCGGAATTTGCAGTAGGGTGAAGTTATTCCAACCTGATATACATACTTAACATAGTCCTTTAGTATCTTATTAGCTTAGTAAAATTATTCAAGATCGAATTTGTTAAAGAATATGTCACAGATAGGAATATAAATAGTCTTTCTAATGCATCTCTTCGATACGTTCATTATTTAAAAACGTCTATAAATAAAATCTGTAGGCTCAAACACAATACTGACTAAAAATAAAACTAAAAACAAGTGCCATGCGCTGTCCCTACAAATATAAATTTACGCAGTAACTTCGGTGTTAACATTCGTCTGGAATAGATTTGAACATATCAATGTTTACTTGTCCTACTTTTATTGATATAACAGTTTAATGCGTGTTTGGAAGTTTAACATACAGAAATGAGCAACATTAATTCATAGAATCTCTGCGTGGAAGATCCATAATACATGCGTAGTCGAGTACTTACTATGATTTTTCAATCATTGACCTCTAATATAATATAAAAGTGTCAGAACTACTTAACACCCACGCCCTGTTATAGCTATCCGAGTTCAATGATTCTTGTTTTTTTTGTTGTTGGTTGTATTCAATTACTTATATCTATCAAAGCCTTTATTCTTATCAGCGATTTGAATAGAGATTGAAACGAATGCTATATATATAACACATACATCGGTGGTAACAATGATAAGTGGCAATTCATCACAAATGGATCCAACCTTGACGACTTCTTGATCTCGTTCCTACGCGGTGTCGTGTGTCTAAGATATATTAGTAAAGGCGTTGTGGAGGGAACGAAAATTAATATATTGGTGTCGTCCTCAATTGCGCCCATTTACATGGCACCTTCTAATATGCTTAATAACGACGATCCAATGTAACTTGAGCTGTGTATTGTGCAACTGGAAACTACATTTATAGATTCCAGCTAAGTTCTTATTTCGTTGTAAGCGTCAATCATTTGAGGATATTAATTTATTGAGGATCATTTGAGGATCATTCAATTCATCATCAATCATTTGAGGATATGAAGCTAAATGTAATATAATAATATCTGAGGTGTAAAGGTTTTTTTAAAAATCTTTGATATTTCTCTTAAAACAAAACTTTGGTTATATTATTGCACATCGACTTAGCAAATATTTTGCTTTTGCTTATAATTTGCCATTAGAATCTCATAATCGTGTTAGGATTGGCCTCGGTTGCGGTAAAGGCAAATGGTGCGCCGGCGCAGGGCCTGCGGGTCGTCGACCGGCCGCTGTTCGCCTCCTGCGTTTTCAACTTACTCCCCCCCTCCCCTCTCTGCCTTACCTCCCTCAGTCCAGAACGATGCATCGCGTGGCAACGCGAATTTTACGCGGAAACCAGTTTACCAGTCTGGGTAGTGGCAATCTTCAAGCGTTTCGAATTCAACTGTCGCGTAGCGATTTACCTACACTTCATTTATTTTTGGTAGATTATTTACGGTCACGGTTTGTTAGAGCGTTTTCGCCAGCAGAAAATCGACAAGATAAAACATGGCCACCACCGCTATATTTGCCATCGACCAATATTTTAAGTAATTTTAAGGTTACGTATTCTAGTCAGATAATGTATAATGTAGGTATTCTTGAATAACGAACGGCTCCACTAAAGTCACGGTTATAGGGTAATAGCTAGTACCCGAAACTTCGTGGACTGTTGTCGCGTGATAGGTTGATAATAGATGGCGTATTTCAATGTCATACGATTCCTGTAGAATCAACAGAATTTCTATAGCCTATATGTTATTTCGCTGTATAAGTAATAATTGGGCCAAATTTCATCGATATTGGTTCAGCGAATTCGTCGTGAAAGAGTAACAAACATACATTCATAATCACAAACTTTCGCATTTATAATATTAGTAGGATTGTGATATATTACAAAATTTCAAATTTTAAAAATAGGTAAATAAAGATTTATATGCCTCTTCCATCAAGTATTTTACGAGTATATTATCGTATTCCTATATGAATGAGTAATGTGTTTAATGTTTTATAAATGTTATAAATAGGATATAACCTTATATGTTTATACATAGAAATTTAAAATATCCACAATCAATAGTCAATATTATGTTTAGTATTTCTTAAGGTGTTCTCTGAGGCATGAGAAACATTGTAGAAACTTCAATATTCTAGCTGGCAAATTACTACAATATAAATGAAAATAGAGTTATTGATTGTACATCAGAGCATAATACAGTAAATCTGTAGTCATGACCATCCAATGGCCGTGATTAATATTAAGTTTCGGATGCCGATAAAGTAGCGTAATGATACCGAGTGTTATTTAGGCATGTGTTAACAGCTGCCCGGCACGCGTCTGCTCTCTAATACTAATTGCGGGAGACGCGTCGTCCGTACTAACATCGTTCACAATACATCGCGTTCGTGGGAAAGAATCTCATACCCATTTACGCTCGTAATTGGTTTCCGTATATGAAAGAACATTGAACGCTTCGGTAGTCTTAACGATACTTCAGTCATTCAAAAAAAGATAGACTAATAAATTTTTTATAAAAATAATACTGTGATGTTTTACAACTCTTAACCAGGGTAAATAATGTCTATTATCTCTTTCTTCTATGTCAACTGATGAACTGTTGGGCATAGGTATAAGATTTCCACGCCATTTCCTTTTAAACCGCTTACGAATTCCTGCGGACTTTTCGTCGTTGTCCGTCTACTTAGTTAAAAGTCTACCATAGCTCCATAATCCGTCAGGTTTTCTTTTAGGGTATAATTTACATCAATGTTGATCTAAGTTAACGATACTAATATATCACAAAGCCTCACCTCTACTATGACGAATATTTAAATATTTCAAAATTCGTCCGTTGTGCGTCATTTTAAATAAGTAATTTGTAGAATACAAAAAATATAATTTAAAACTTGTATATGTATGTACATTTAATGTTATCTTTAAATTATAACTGAACATATTTATAATTTTCTGTATAATAGATATATTTTTGCAATGTTCATATTTTAACATCAAAGTCATATTTTAACATACAATCAAATATTGAGATATTAGAAATCTGCTGTTGAAACATTTTAAATTATTATTAAGGATTTTTGATTTAAATGCAATTCTGTTTGTATTTATTTTATCTAATACAATATAAATAGGAACGATAATAGATAAAGATGGAATCTTGCAGGTGTATGTAATTGTTCGCAATCTCAGTGTCGGAAATCGCCGGCGGACGATGACGTCTCGTGATGTCCGACATAATTAACTCCATTGACTGATGAATGGTTTCACATTGTTTCCTCTTAGAAATTATAGGAAACACGTGATGTGCAAGATTATTACCCCTTAGTATACATCTATTGAATGTAATATTCTTTTATAAATTTGTTATCTGTGTAATTTTTTGTGTGCTATACGCCGTGTAGTATCTGACTGATTAGAATATACTTATTTCTTACTGAGGTGTCTTAAAAGGTGACCAAATAAATTTGATGTCAGGTAGGCGGCTGATCGTAAAATACTTAGCTAAATCATGTGGCAACATGTCTATTAAATGTTGTGCCGACCCCCTTAGAGTAAGGGCAGGAGAATGATGATCTATGTAAATTTTGGATACCAAATAGTCGTTAGGCTTTGTTAGTTGGTGATGGTAGTACAACCGAAACGGGAAATATTATTAACATCACACATATCATATTAACATCTATGCATATTATAAAACAAAGTCCTATAAGTAATATTATAAAAGCTGTCTGTATGTGATCCATTTTCTCAAAATCTGCTGCATGTGTTTTTGTACGGTTTTTACTAAAATAAAGAGCAATTCTTGATGGGAATAAAGGTTACTATTACAAAAGAACTCTCTTGGGTTCGGGATTGATGCGGAAAAAAAGTGATACACTGATTTCCATGCAGGCGACGCCGCTAGCAAAGCTAGTAGTTCACAATGGATAGTATTTTTACATTTAAATGGACGCGAACAAATTCATAGATTTACAGATACAGCTATACTGGAAACGTACGAAAATGTTAAGAATTCTGATGATATTTAACGAATAATTTAGTTAGTTGGGTGAGGTTTCGATAGAAATATATTTATCTTCCTGTAATTTTGATTCAATGGTTTTATCACAGAAACAGCAAAAGTAGGCTATGTACGTAATTTTCAGTGAATGGGTGTGTAAGAGATAACTCCATACGCGTAGTCATCGCATCCGCCGTCCTTCAGTATGATTCTGGTTTTCGAGATATCTGGTATGAATTGCGGAAATGAGTGCAAAACCTAGATTGCGGTTGCTTTATGTGGCTTGAGTTTCATGTAGCTCGTTCAGAGGTGATAAGTTGTTGTGCATATAATTCCATCGTATAGAATAACGCCGATATATTTTTATTATATTCTTCAGTATTCTTAAATCGTGTTAATTGATATCCATTCAGATTATTCTTGAGATTAAATTCTACATCTCCTATCAAAGTATTTAAGTTTCGTCAATAGTTTTGAATTAAAATCTCGTTATTCTCTTTTGATACGACGTTATTATATATTATTTTTTGTACATCATAATCCATATTAAGTAAAATTGCGGATATTTATTTAATTTTTTTTACCATTTAAAATTTATAAGCCTACTGGATATTTGGCAACGCATTGTTTTGGCTCAGTCTGGTTATAAATATCCCTAGAAACAGAACTCTACAGTTCAAAAATTATTCGATTGCCACCAAACTTTACAGGATCATCCGCTGGGTCATCTAAAGATAGTCTAAAAATTACGTTAAAATCGGTCCAGATGTTTCGGAGTCTAGATAAATTATATTCGTATAATATTTTTAATTCCTCATGCATAGTGGATGACATTGAAATTGAAATACCACAAATTTTTTAAACACTAAATTGTTTAGCTGATTTCAGCCAATAATTTAAATGGTGAGTGTCAAATACATAGAAACGTGACTATTAAAATATGTGCTGCAACTTATAAATTCGTCAAATCAGCAATGCTTTTGTTCGGTAATGAATCATCAGTACTATGATACTCGCAATTGGAAAACGAATAATTACATTTAATATTCAGCAAACGTAAAACCAATTATCCTTATAAGTTTCACAATACGCGACATTTGTTTTGATCAAACCGTGTGGAGATATGACCTTATGACCTTTGTCATATGTTACGTATAACTTAATGTAATAATATGCTTATCTAATATATATGCTGCTTTACTCTAATTAGAATATATTTAAGCGATGTATTATTGTAAGATAAACGGCCATGGCACCAAATTATTCAAAGTCAACATATGTTTCAGATATCATCATTCATCATTCTCCTGTCCTTATCCCACTCTAAGTGGGGTCGGCACATGTTATAAACATGTCACATGATTTGTCTCGGTATTTTACGACCGGCCACCACCTGACGTCAACTTACCGTAGTCGCCTTTTACGACTTTTCAGTAAGAAAGAGGATGGTCTATTCTAATGAACCGCCACACAGTGGGTCAACTTACTCTAGCCCCCATTTACGACACCTCTGTAAGAAATGAGGGTGGCCTATTCTACTCAGCCGATGTTTCAAATACCATCACGTTATTTGTACAGTTAAAATTCAGATCATAAATTACTGATAACTGTAACGTTTTATATACTTCTTCTGAGTGACAAATTCTTGGAAGCCTCAATAGCCTTAAGAACCTTTCGAATTTACGTAACTATTGAAACGTCATTTGTTAATCGACTATAAATTTGAAATCAAAGACCGGTTTGCAGCTAAGAAACTAGAACTCTGAAAAGTTACTTAACCAGTTATTACTAAATTGAGGTGTAAATAATGTCATATATATTATAAAACTTGCCGCCATGTGGTATTCGGCAGAGTAGAATAGGCCACCCTCATTTCTTACCAAGGTGTCGTTAAAGGCGACTATGGTAAGTTGACCCGCAGTGTGGGTCTCTGGCTGAGTAAAATAGACTAACCTAATTTCTAACAAGGTGTCATAAAAGGCGATTAAGGTAAGTTGAAGTTAGGTCGGTCGTAAATGTTTAAAACATGTTGTAGCGGACCCCACTAGTGATGAGGGCAGGAGAATGATGATGATTATATAGAACTTGTGTATTGTAATTTCATAAAATTAAGCTCTTTATACTTTCACGGTGAAGTATTTATTTCTTAAAAATTGTTTTACTCATTTGTATTGAAATTGTCGCCGTCTTACAATGAATATTTGTTTTATATTGCATCATCTTTTTACGCATATTAAAAAACAATAACGAAATTGGTACACGTTGGCAAATTTTACGCAATTTGCAAATTTTATGAACAAAAGCATAATACGTAAAATTGTTATGACCTTTTTTTTACAAAACTTTATCTACCACCTCTAAATTAGGATCGTAATGGCTGAACATATCTTGATGTAGTGGTTGGTTTATCATACGTTCGGGATCACAATGCAGGTGGCGGGCACGGTCCGTGACAAGAATCCCTTGTTTATGACCTGTTTAAGATATATGTACCTATTTTCCATTCGCTGAACTACATTCTGAATATAAATCTTATTCATTCTTGTTGAAATGTATTGTTTGAGTATCATCGTCCTCGTTATCCTTCTGACCTTATACCACTATAAGTGGGGTCTAGGCTAGGTATTTTACGACCAGCCGCCTACCTGACATCAATTTCAAATCAATATGTTTAGTTGCCTATTACGACACCTCTGTAAGAAAGAGGGTAGTCTATTTTACTTAGTCGGATACCACACGGCGGGTCAACTTACCTCAGTCACCTTTTACGACACCTCGGTGAGAAAAGGGTGGTCTATTCTACTCAGCCGGATACCACACGGCGGATCAACTTGAGTATATTTATAATAATATAAATCTCTACGTCTGAAATAACAGATTGGTGTAATAAATTTAGATTAAAAGATATTAAGTGGACTTAGCTAAAATACTGAATAAACCGTTAGTCCTTTTTTAATCTTTTAATATAAAAATCTTCATATCTTACCTGATAACATATTATGTTTCCTTAAGTTAGACCATAAAGAAAGTCATAAAATTAATGCAGCATACTACTATTAGCATGGGAAAGGACTATTCCAAAGCCCTCGTATTGTTTTCTAGTCGCGTCTTGCGTTTTGTAATTTGTTATTCAAATAAGTTTCAAGAATTGGTGTTTTTTCGCTTGGAGTGAATTTGAATAGATAATTCTCAAAAATAAAGAAGCTAAAGCCGCTGTATCGATAAGTTACTGACATAATACCAGGATAATGAAAGCAATCTTGCTTGTGTTAAACCAGATAATATACTTAACAGTTTTATAAAAGGTAACTAATACTACATCTTCTATAAAGGTAGTCTGTAGCCTTAATATATGCTAGATATATTAAGGCTATTACAGATTACCTATGTAGAAGATTTTTCCTAAATAATTCATCTCACATCAAAATAAATTTATCTTTACATGTGTAAGTTAAAATGTATCAAAAGATATCTGTCCATGACACTGGTTTTAGAAGACCTGAATCTTTGAATTGTATTTGTTTTATTTTGCTTAAATTCACATGTACAGTATTGAATAGAAATGACTTTGAAATCAGTCTGTTATTTGTATATTTACATTTACATTTCACTAGAAAAAGAGTTTTCTAAAATTCTTTCAAAATTTCAATATTTTGGAGAAAAAAGAATTACATACAAACGCAATATTTTTTATTATTTTCAATACATAGGTAAGTGACATTTTAGTCCTTCAAAATATATTTGGAGGAAAAGTGATTTATGTATAAGCAGTTTCTGTGTATTAGCTAGTTTTATTCATCTTGTTTCCTCTACCACAATTTGAGATACCGGCAATTTTCGTTCACTCGGCTCTTAGATAAATGTCAGAGATAATAATCTTAATTGCATAATGTCTACATCGACAGACTATCTCAACATTGTTCGTTCGAATTAAAGGTATGTGTAGAAAAACTATTATTAAGGCAAAGACTCACCTATTAATTATTAATACTCACATATTATTAACGCTCACATTAAATTAATTAAACAGTCATAAGAATTATATTTTAAAAAAAGCAACCGTCGAATTTCTTGCTGGCTCTTCTCGGCAGGAACAGCTTTCCGAACCAGCAGTAGAGTTGACGATTCAAAAGCACTTGTTTACAAGTTTATATGAATAAAGAATAATTTGAATTTGCTGTTATTGAATTATTCAATGAACAATCATCAGAATCAGTTAGAAGTAATGTGTATTAGATTAAATAGATCTAATGACCTAATTATAGTCTAATTTTGGTAGCGTTACAATTGTCCTCAGTGGGATGGAACTAATTAATGCAGGCTAACTGTAGTTTTTGACTAAAATAAGAAGTGTGTATTAATCCTTTTAAATTAAATTGTGCGACGTGAAAAGATGATATAGTTAAAGATGGAAAAAATTGAAAGAGATATCATAAATATATTATTTTTGACAATAGAAACATTGCTGGATGCAGGTCATGTTAAAATTTCAAAATAATGATGGCCTTTTAGAGAAATTTAAAATTAATCAATTTTATTCATCATTATCAACAATTATTCATTGTCTCTAATTACAGAATTCATTTTAATTACAAACGATTCTTAATCACCAATTAACATTAATAACGCAATGTAATATTGTAGATATTTTCTAGAATTCGTATATTAAAGGGAGTTTTAGTAATGTGTAGTTTTTGTTGACTAATCTATTCAAAAATTTCTCGGTAAAGGGCAAAGCGTCCCTTCCCCATTCCTCAGGTAAATGAGCGCAGCCGCTACCTGTGGGAGATTTAACACCTCGTAACTCGTTTGATTCATAACCTGTATACTATACGTCATCTTCATCTGTCACGTCTCAACCAACCGTCCACACAAGAAAGCGGGGCAAATAAAAAAAGCCTCGACGACCGCGCACGGGGCTTTTGTTCCTGCACATGCTCATATGTATGCCGTCAAACTGCATTCCACCGTCGTCGATAGCCGCTAAGCGTGTCCCAATACATTCGGAGCTTTTGTAACTCGACTTACCTTTTTTAAAAGTAACAGTAACTTTACCCGCCGTGATTTCGTCAAACGCGCACGTATCTTCGTATCACAACACAACAAACACAGCAGCGCGTACGGTTACACGTAGTCACGTCAGCTTTACGTCATATTATTCGGGATACGTTATGAAGTTAATTTGGTTGGTGTAAAACGAGACGCTACAGCGGCCGCCACGCCGCACACCAGCTGCTCACGAGTCGGGAACGCGAACTGGAAAGCGCACTCGATCGACTCCAGCGTCGACTCGCGCGTGTGCCACTACCGAACGGCAGCGTGCGCGCACGATCGCCCTTCTTCCTCGCACCCACACTTCGAACGGTACCCATGCTATCTTCTCTCTCTTTCCACGAACCTGAGTAAATGCACAGTAGTCGGTCTCGAGAAACCACCGGGGAACGAGTTCTGTACATCTCGACTCCTTGACTTCTCGTGTCGGATGCATCAAAGTTTTATACGCCAATTTAAAGCGGCTACGAATATGATTACTGATTGTAACGGGTGAAAATCGCTCGCAGCTTATAATTAATACATTGGTCACTCCTATTATTATGTCAGAATGATATATTAACTCTATTATTCTTTGTTTGTACGTGGCTACTTTGATTTTTAAAATATTACCTTTCGTTAAGACATTTATTCGCTTTATAATTTATTACTGTCTAAATCATCACGTTATATGCTATGCTGCCAAGGACAAAATTTGTCATAATAATATCTTTAATATTGTTAGTCAAAATTAAACTTTTTTGATAAGTATAAAAAAATATAAATATTGGATAAGCACTGTACAAATTTTGATATAATTTTTTCTTTCAGAACCTTAACCGAACACCGGTATACTTCGGTATTGTATTTTTCTGTATAATAGCAATTATTATTTCTAACTAACGTTATAGTTCGTCAATTTCACTTTAAATGTAGAATGTACATTTCAATAAATAAGAACTCAAACTTAAAGCGTTTATCAAATAATTAAACATAACAGAGGAATATATATAATAATATTTTCGTGGTTTTTTTGGCTCCTAAGAACAAGAATCAGATTATTAAATTTTTACAGAATTAGTAATTAATTAATTAATATAGAACAGATTGGTGAATCAATTAGAAGTAGACAGTATTACTAGTAGTAACACTAGTAGCAGTAGTAGTAGGGGCATGATAATTTTCCTGATATACTAAAAGATTTCATCTACTTAAAAGGATATATTTTATCTTAGAGAATGAAAGTTTAGTGCATGCCCACCACGCTGTTCCAATGCCATTCCAAATTTCAAAAATCGCATTACAATTTTAATCAATTAAGATATTTTATAAATGAATTTATTATTAATCAATTAAGATATTAATTATTTATTTCAGAAATGTATTATTTAAGTAAATCACTACATATTATAAAACAAAGTCCCTATATCCCTATGTACGCATAAAACTTTAAAACTACGCAACAGATTTTGATGCGGTTTTTTTTAATACATAGAGTGATTCCAGAGGAAGGTTTGTACGTATAATAACATTTAATACGGAATTGAGAAATACTGTAATTTTTGAGGTTTCTGTAAATAATTACAATTTTTTTTCCGCTTACATTGCAAACGCAGGCTAAACCCTACGAGATTTATCAAAATAATGTACTAAGTATTTGTACATCTTGAAAAGGTCTACAGAAAAGTCCGTGATGGTATATGTCTATCTCTTATGGATAACCCACTATAGCATTTTTTGTCATTTACTTTTTACGAAAATAATGCCATATTTTTGAACCAATTTTTATACAATACAGCAATAATACTTATCCAATTAGGTAACTTAAATAAATAGTTGATTTAATATAGATCAATATGGCCGTTTACAGTATGTAATTTAAGTGAACATTTTCGGAGATATTACAGATTTAAAATGCCGTGAGGACGCCGCACTTCGGCCTATAACACTTCGACTTTAGTAGCTATGTCCCTCTTTCAAGAGTTTGTTTAAAGACATTCTGTAATTAATTGTAATAAAATACATGGGGAAAATGTAAAATTAAATAAGTAAAAATGTATTATATGAATTTAGATATTCCAAAGATAGCAGGAAATCTTCTTGGTATAGGAAAAGGAAATTGTTTTTCTCCAAATTTAACGCATGCCGGCCACGGGCAGTAATGAATAAATCAAAACTACTCGATCGATTTTAATCATTTTTTTACACTGACTGACATGGGATATATATTTTATACCCGTGCGAAGCAGGGGCAGGCCGCTAGTTGAATAATAAATTAAAGTTTTAATTGATATTATATATAAAAAGGGGACAATTTAATTCAGACACAAGAAGCCGATATTGTTTTCTTCGACTTTATTTTACCTACCGTTTATTAAATAATACAACTTTATCTTATAAATGTAGAAAACATTAAACTTTATGATACACAAGTGTGCATTCTCGCTCTGAACGATCAACGAGCCAGTACAATTAATAATAATTTGCCGTTCAGAGGTCTTGTCTGGAGCTGAGGTCAGCCTCACTGTCATTGGCTAGGCATTTCGACCGTTCTACCTGTACTCAGAACGTTCCTTTAAAAAAAAAAGTAAATCGCATGCCTCATGGTTTCCCGCTCAAATTTTGCCTCGAATAACTTGTCACATCTAAGAAACCGATAACCTAATTTCTCATTATTAAAATTATATAATATTATATTTATATTTTAGGTGTATATTTGTATTTAAGTATGTATTTAAAAAATATATAAGTATATATTCATCAGTTGTCTGTCTACCATAACACAAGTATTAAGTTACTTACTTTGGGGACGGACGACCGTGTGTGTAAGTGTCCCATATATTTATTTATTTATTTATTGTTTATAATTATTATTAATGCCAAAGTCTTTTTGTCAGTCTGTTACGCTTTCACGGTGAATCCGCCCAAGAAATATTAATACAATTTGGTATAATCTAAACTTTTATACCGGGTTAAAGTATTTTAATCATTCTCCGGCCCTTATCCCACTATAAGTGGGTTCGCAACAATATGTTGTTAAACATGATGTTAGATGATTTGGCTAGCTAATTTACCGGCCGCCTGCCTGACGTCAACTTAACTTAGTCGTCCTTTAAGACGTCGCTAAGAAATGAGAATAGCCTATTCTACTCAGCCGGATACCACACGGCTTATAGTAATAATTATTAGATATTTAAAATTTCAGATATTAAAACTAAACTATTACTTTAGTACTATAACTTACTTAAAATTACTTTAGTACTATAACTTACTTAAAATTACTTTAGTACTATAACTTACTTAAAATTACTTTAGTACTATAACTTACTTAAAATTACTTTAGTACTATAACTTACTCGTGAATGTTTTAATTTTTTTGTAGTAGCAATGAAGCAAAATGAAGGATTTGATACAGAAGTTACAATGAAATTATTTTGCTGTAATCCGCGTTTGAATATTTTTAATGCTAAGTGTATGAAGGAGGCAATAATCACATACCCCATACATGCAAGTCATGTCACCACACGTATCGCAAAGCGTCGCCAACACCAACACTCCACTCAAACACTACACACACTCACTACTACAACCTCCACGATTGTTTCTCCCCTAAACCGAAGCATCATCAGGAGCATAGGCTCCACGAACAAAAAAGTAAAGCCTGCTTCTATAAATAAAGGATTTAATAATTCTACGTAGTTACGCGGATGTTGCAGGGTAATTTGCTAGTATTAACTAAAAACTATAATCATCCAAAGTTCAATGAGCTGAAACGTTACCAAAACTCGATTAACCAGTTCCACTGTCGTGATATCTAGACGTCTGACTAGCTTTATCTCAGTTTTTGACCACGACGTGATGTAACAGCGAAATTATCTTTGTGAAGTGTTTCAATTTTAAATACAAACTTTCAAAAGTAATAATAAAGTTATTTTGCTGTAATTCGCGATGAAGTAAAATAGAAAATATATATAATGCTAAATGTAGAGTGGACAATCGGTTATCATACCTGATACATGCAGGAGTCGTAAAAAACACATGCACAAACCTCCACCACCGCCACCATGATACACAAGCACTATATACGTTCACTATCACAAACTCAACAATCGTTTCGCCCCGCAACCGAAGCATCGTCAGGAGATAGACTCCACGACCAAAATCGCAAAGCGAAGCAATACCCAAATAAGTTTAGTTATATACTAATCGGTTCAACCCCACCCTTTATTTTATTTTGCCTGCAAACAAGTGTAACAAGCTTGAACTAGAAACATTTATTTGCTCGTTAATGAGGGTGCCATTGTTATGTTTAATAAATTATACATACTTTCAATTAAAAACCATACATCCGTTTAGTAGGATTTGAGAAAATCATATCCTATCCTATTCTACTAATATTATAAATGCGAAAGTTTGTGAGTATGGATGTATGTTTGTTACCCTTTCACGGCGAATCCGCTGAACCAATATCCATGCAATTTGCCACAATTATTCCTTTTACTAGAATAACATATAGGATATATAAATCCTGTTTATTCTACAAGAATAGGATGACATTAAAAAGCATAATCTATTTTCAACCTATCACGCGACAACAGTTCACGCGAACGAAGTCGCGGGTATAATTAGTATTATAAATTTGAATGTTTGTGAGTATGGATTTATGTTTGTTACTCTTTCAAGGCGAATCCGCTGAACCAAAATAGATGAAATTTGCCACAATTATTCCTTTTACTGGAATAACATATAGGATATATAAATCCTGTTCATTCTACAGAAATAGGATGCCATTGAAATGCGCCATCTATTAGCGACCTATCATACGACAACAATCCAGACGAACGAAGTTGCGGGTAAAAGCTAGTATTTTAAATGCGAAAGGTTGTGAATATGGATGTATGTTTGTTGCTCTTTCACGGTGAATCCACGGAACCAATATCGATGAAATTTGGCCCTATTTAAAAGGAGTACCGGCAAGGAGTACAGAAGTGAAAACTTAAATATTAACGTTGTGCATTTTTAATGATTTTGAATGGATAGGGAATAATTTTTCAATGGCTTTAATTATCAGTATAAAAGTACTATTAATTATGTGGTTACATACAATATTTATTTATTACGTTATCGTACAATATATGACAATTTAAAAGTTTGTATTACATTAAAAATTTATTATTTCGATACCATTACAATAATTTTACCTTACTATTAAAGCAACATATAACGTCCATATACTGAACTAAAAAACACCGATTTACACGTTACTGCAATTTTATTAAATTCATACAAAAATAATATTAACGACTTAGGATTAAACGTAAATGTATCAAAAATAAATAACAAGTTTATCTTTTAGAAAAATCAACTTCCACGGCAGGAACATATATTTTCGCTGCGCAGTAGAAAAAGTGGGAATACTTCCTCTCCTACGCGGGGCTAGTGGTCTACTCCCCTTCTGTCTTATGATTTTCTATCATGTCACGTGTCCTGTCGCGAGTTTGACGTTTTTTATCCATCGCAAAAAGTGCACAATTGGTAGGTTGCACATCCTAACATTTTCCCTAAATGAGTTTTAGTCTCTTTTATATCACTATATGTGAAGTGCGTGATGAATTGTAGTATAAATTAAATCTTTTATAGATAAGTCATAAATTTCAATTCGTGAAACCCCTCTCGTTTTATGGTAAGGTGTTTTAAACGTTAACAAACCCTTCGTCTTACCGTCTGACCAAAATCAAATAGTTCTTATAACTTAACCAAAGTATTAGTATACTAATGAATGTCGGAGTTAAAGTTATCACCGTCGAACAAATTGACTCTAAAATAAATAACATAATTAATAATGAATTAACATTATTACGAAACTCGAGACTCGGGGCGACCGTTCGACTTCTACCAATGTCGCTCAAAACAGGTTTCGTCACATTTCTGGCGCACGGCTTTAAAAATATAACCCTTACTTGAATAAATTGGGGCTAAATTATTACTTTGCACTACACATTGTATAATATTAATATTGACGTAATAGGTAACATTTTGATAATATTATAAACAACTAGCTGACCGGCCACGCGTTGCTGTGGCTCAGTGTGGTTTTAAATTGCTCTCGAAACAGAACTAAACTTTTAAAAAAGTGCATTTTTTCATCATCCGCGGCAAAGGATCATCCGCTGAGACATTCTAAAGAGTCTGAAAATTTCTTTAAAATCGTTCTAGCCGTTTTATAATTTATAAAGGACATACAGACAAACATTTATTTTTATATATAAACAACTAGCGACCCGCTCCGACTTCGCACGTGTATATATAGCCTATGTCACTCAGTGAAAAAAATGATTAAAATCGATCCATTAGTTTGATTTAGTCATGTCCTGCCGGTGGCCCGCACGCGTTAATTTTTGAGTAAAAAAAAACCGCTATGCACCTGCATTTTAAATCTGTAATATCTTCTAAAATGTTCATTTAAATTACATGCTGTAAACGACCATATTGATCTATATTAAATTAACAATATATATAAGATACTTAACTTAATATCGATTAATGCTGAATTGTTTAAAAATGCTTCAAAAATAAGGAATTATTTTTCGGAAAAAGTAAATGACAAAAAATGCTATTATGGGTTATCCATAAGAGATAGGCATATACCATCGAGGAGTTTCCTGTAGACCTTTTCAAGGTGTACAAAAACTTAGTTCATTATTTTGACAGATATCCTAGGGTTAAGCCGAAAAATGTAATTATTTACATCACATTAAAAACCTCGTAAATTACAGTGTTTCTCTACTCCATATTGAATTTTATTATACATATAAACCTTTCTCTTTAATCACTCTATCTATTAAAAAAAACCGCATCAAAATCTATTGCGTAATTTTTTAGATTTAAGCATACATAGGGATATATGGACAAACAAAGAATGCGACTTTATTTTATACTATGTAGTGATTGTTATATACGAAACGTAAAATATTGTTGTTGTCTGTAAGTACAGCAAGATTTCATCTCATTCTAATATGATTGCTATTCATAGGGACATAGGGATTGACAGGGAAAGAAACTTTGTTTTATACTATGTAGTGATATACATCTTGTAGTGAAATTTATTAAGAGAGAGTTTTTCATACAACTGCGCAACCTCCTCATCACAATTTACATAAAATCGTAATGTACTATTAACCTAAACCTTCCGGAAAAATTGCCCTACTTTTTAGTAGAAACTGTTCAAAAAGTAGATTTTGTTCAGTAGATTTTGAGAAAATCGATCACATGCAGACATACCTCATTGGGAACGTTTTATAGTACGATAATTTTTATTACATAATAAACCGTATTCGAAAATGAATTGCAACGGGATATGACCAGCTGCTAGCAACTCAAAACTTGTTTGTAGTGCACAAAGCATAATACCCCTTTACATGATGAAGTTATAGTTATTTTAATATAAAATATCAAATCATATTTTGACATCAGTGTTTTTTTATAATTGTGCGATACTATTAACATCGATCAAAAGCAAAAATAACATAAAAACCGAACTAAACTGAAAAAAAAACCTAAAATTTAATAATATTTCAGTTAAAGACAGAAACCAAACTTTCATTTCTGGTTATAACATTAATTTGATGGAATTTTAAAGTTTTATAAATTACTTGGTCCATGCGTTGCTATAAAGTTAAAGTTTAGGTTAAAGTTTGATTAAAATCGGTCTATTCAAGGAACATACATTCATACTTTCTTTTTATATATATTAGATATTAGTTTTTATTTGTTTGAAAAAGATGACAAAGAAAAACGCACGACAGACTATATCATGCGCCGAATATTGGAACAATGGTTGCATTAAAATATATAAAATGTATAGCTAATGTTTTATAAACGAAGTCTAGTCAAAACATTGCCAGCTTTTGCTTGCTATGCAAAAAGGTCTTGCGTTCGGAAACCTTGCCAAAGAATTCAAGTTTCGCATTCTCTATACTTTTATTTGTGTTAGCTTTATTCTAAAGGTTCGTCTCGTTTAATATAAAAATGTGTTTTAGAGTTCAACACTGCCAAGAGATTTACAACGATCATTCTGTTACAATAAAGATGTATTTGGTTTACAATGTAGTTGTTCGCGGCTTGCTTATATTTGTCTGATTCTACGTGACTTGATTGAAAGCTCATTCGACAACGGCGTATACGTGATCGATTATCATCTTATCGTCTAATTTGACTTCAAAATGGTGTATCTCCCGCATATCATTATTTAAATTTGGCGCCGTGTGATACCGCAGGCGATAGACACGTATCTAAATTCGATAGGGATGTTAAATGTCGCTTATGATGTCAAGGGTTTAGTGAAGTTATTGTTGTGTATCTCCTCCTTTAACGTTCACTCACTGCTGAGCATCGTGATTTCCTCAGTTTTTCTAAAAACAAGTTCTCGCCACCTGGTCAGGTCATTGGTGCAGTGCATTGAGTGGCTGATATTTATACCCAGGTGGTCGGATACCTAATCCAACCATCTCTATGGACTCCGGCCCCTGTGTCTCTTGCATTTGACTTTTCCAGTTATCACTAGTTTCTTCAGGTTATTTACGGAATTCCGTGCTGTGTCTAAACTAGAATAGGATTCTTAACCTCCCCTTAAAGCAATTCGTGCATATTTATTCCCTAGCCGTTAGAAAATATTAAAAAGACGCAACGTTAATGTTGAAGTTTTCAATTTTGCCGGCATTCTTGGAGTGCAACCCATTTATTTGATTGAACCATTGGTTAGGAATGCATTAACACCGGTATCCAGGATTTGAATACACGCATTATCGCTAAGTATCAAGTTCGTGCTGTTGACCCAACACAGCCTAGTGTCATGATCAAATTTAATAAGAGACAACATACTTAATTGCAATATGCTCATTTTGAGTAACCTTGTCGTAATATATAAAACTAATCACTACTTAAGATCGAGTGTAAAATTTTAATGTAATTACACATTAAAATTCAATAGTGTTCTTATTGCTTATGGTGTTTTTATTTATGTTGCATCATTATTTACTCGGGTTAAAGCACTGAAATAGAAAGGCACAACTGTGGAACTGCGATCTCGATGTTTTTACTGCGTCTTATAAGTAAATAATGTAATTTCTTACAAACAGCTATCGCATGTAAGTTTAAAAAGAAAAAGACTCTTTAGTATTCAACATTTTTAGGTAACGTTTACTTCTTAGAATCCCAGTTTAGTGATTCATATTAAAATATTCACATCATGTCGGTGACCATTTGCATGACGTTGCTTTTTTACTTGTTACGAAACAGGTCAGTGCTTTTAAATCGCATTTAGGGACCGTTTATATAAAACTGTTTTATTTTATATATTAATCCTTCCAAAGCGTTATTTATCCTTTTCCTAAATTTCATGACACAGAAAACTATAAGTTGGAAGTAACTCGGAAGAGATTTATTTGTAGTGTCCATAATTATATAATAGATGCTAAAGTTTGTCTGTTACCTACGCTTCACGGCTTATCTCGAGCAATGTCAATGAAATTTCGTACAATACAAGTTTATATACCGGTGCCGAGTGGTAATCGGGGCGAGTAGAATAGAGCACCCTCATTTCTTACCAATGTGTCTTAAAAGGCGACTAAGGTACGTTAAAGTCAGACAGGCGGCCGGTTGTAAAATTACAACCCAAAACATGTAACTACATGTTTTAAAAATGTTGTGCTGAACACACCTAGAGTGGGATAAGGGCAGGAAAATGATAAGTTTATATACCGGATTAGAATAAAAAATTCCCATTTTTTCTTCAGTACTAAGAAAAGAACACATAGGTAATTGAGGGTATTTGAACATTTAAGTTAGCACAAATGAAGTCGCAGGAAGTAGAGTGAGTTTTTAGATTTCATATGTCCATCCATTATTCTTTTATCTTAGTTTTTTGAATAATGGGAATACTGAAAGTGTTGCTAGGTTAGACATGAACCAGTTAAAACTTTATAATATTCCACCACGTTCCTTTGTCCATAGATAGATGGACGTATCCTATTGGAGCAACATGCAGGGATTTTTATATAGAATAGCTACTTTTCTAGCTTATGCAACCTCAGGTTTTACGAACGTAGTCGAGCTAACACATCGAGTCATAAAACAAACATCTGATGTATTTATTAGAGGGGATAGAAAGATTGCGGTTCTCGGGCCAAATCCGGTTCGTTGTCAGTTCTAGACATTCATATTAATATGGGATATTGGGAAAAATTCGATGATAGTTTACGTACAAAAACTTCGCTTGTTGATTCCGCTCTTGATTTAAGTCAATGTGCGGGAGCCGACAAGTCAAAATTTGTCAAGACGGATTCTATTATAAAGCTTCTGCATTTTAGTTAATTTGGTGGAAGCTGGTTTGTATGTGTATATCCTCTTATAATCAGTTCTTAAGCTGAATCTTCTCCTAAAAACCACACACCACACCACCACACATTACAGGGCCTACATTTTCTATAAAAAGAATTTGTTGGTTCTTCGAGCCTGGGTGTATATTCGTATTTAAGTATATATTTAAAAAATATATATTCACCAGTTGTCTCTCACCCATAACACAAGTATTAAATTCTTACTTTGGGGACGGACGACCGAGTGTGTAAGTGTCCCATATATTTATTTATTTATTCAACTACTACCCCTTGTCGAAGGTTGGGAAAAATTATTAAAAAAAAAGGAAAATCTATGCTTGTGTTGTTTCGTGTATATCGCTTCCAAGCTCTATCTTTTTTGATTTTAAAAAGCTCATCGATCTGTTGCTCATTTCGGATTTAAAGAAGCACTATCTTAATAATAATATTAATATGAATGTTATTTTGTATTAAAGGTTTTCCTTTTTTTGAATCACCATTTAGGAGGGGGAAAACCGTAATAAAAATGGGAAACTACCTTATTCATTGTTAATAAATACGTGCGTTTGAACATTTGAAGATTTGACAACTCATTATGTTTTGTTATGGGTTTCCTCATTCATCTGAATGTCTAATATCTGCGGCCTAGACAGTTCCTTAATCCGCTTAAATATGAAGCATTTATTGTGTGATATTTAAGCTTATTTTCTGTATTTTTTTTTTTCAAAAAAGTATGACTTTCATAAAGAAATATTTTACACTCGAATAAACGACATTCCTGAGAAGAATTTGGGTCGCTGTTACATTAACGCAAACATCTGATTGTTTTTGTCATACTTAGCTCATTCTGTCCTTAATGATTAGTTCATGAATGAATGAATGAATATTCTTTATTGTACATTAATAAACAAACAACACTACTACTACATCTAAAAGAATTAAAAAGAAATAAAAATAAAATAAAAACATTGTACAATTGGCGGCCTTATCGCTAAGACAGCGATCTCTTTCAAGCAACCATTTTAATACACTGGATATATGCAAACTTGCAAAGTAGACAGTAGGTGCGTACGGAATATAAAATACATATAAATAATAAATTAAAATTGCCCTCTGCCCTTAATTATTTTGTAGCCCCCCATAATTTAAGCTTACCCAAGAGATTAATATTTATGATGAATTATTTTATATTTTTTGTAAGTTTTAGTAGTTAGCCATGTGGTATCCGGCTAAGTACAATAGAGCACCCTCATTTCTTATCGAGGTGTCGTAAAAGGCGACTAAGGTAAGACGACCCGCCATGTGGTATCCGGCTGATTAGAATAGACCAACCTCATTTCTTACCGAGGTGTCGTAAAAGGCGACTAAGGTGAGTTGACGTCAGGTAGGCTGCCGGTCGTAAAAACCCAGCCAAATCATCTGATAGCATGTTTATAGCATGTTATGACGACCCCACTTAGAGTGGGATAAGGGCAGGAGGATGATGTTGTAAGTTTTAGTGGTAGAAGATAAGATTTGAACGACTATATCGCAATTATGCCAAATCTTACATAAGGTGTAAAACAAATCGATGCAATGTTGCGTTAATTTTCCCAGAAGTATACGTGTATTAAAATTCCGGTTAAACGTGTTATTTTAATGTTTTTCCCCTTACTCCTTTAACTCATACAAACTTCAGTCGTCCTAAGTTTTGTTATTTTACTAGTTATTTCCTTAACTCCTTAGTCCCTTTTTACTTCTTCATGTGACGGATATTTGGAGTTATAAACCCGTGGTAGCTGAATGATGATACCATGTTACTCATCCCAGGAGGTCATGGATTCGAACCCTAGATGAGCTGTCTATATAATCCTACATGCCTAATTCATATAATTCCAGCTTATAAACCGGGGTACCATATAGGATAAAAAATTAAATTTTTCTTACGGGTAAAGAGAAAATATTGCTTTATTGATAGTAACGTAAGTAAGTTAAACGCGTAAGTTGACGTGAAAGGACTTACAGTTACACATTAAGTTTATAATATTAGTATGGTATACCTATCAACTGTACATATAAGCTGTGGTAGCCCAGCGGTAACACCGTGCGACTCTTTCGAGGAGGTCACGGGTTCGAACCCGGGCAGACACCAATGAGTTTTTGTGTTAAAACTAATTCTAATTGATTATTGCAATTTATCACACGCTTTTCGGTGAACGAAAACATCGTGAGGAAACCTGCATATCTCTACAGAATTCTGGAGACATGTGTGTGGTAGGTACCAATCCGCATTGGAGCAGCGTGGTAGGTCTTAGCTCCAATCCTTCTCTCCAAAAACGGAGAGAAGAGGCCTATTCTCAGCAGTGGGATATTAACAGGCCGCTACTTACTTACTTTTATACCTATCAACATTGGTGATAGGTAGCATTTATTGATCACCAGCTTTTACCCACAATTTCGTTCGCGTGGACTGTTGTGACGTGATACGTTCATAATACATAGCGAATGTCATCCTATTGCTGTAGAATTAAAAGGATTTCTATAGCCTATCTGTTACCCTGATGTATAAAGGATAATTGTGACAAATTTCAATTGGTTTTGGTTCAGCTTCATACTAGCTTTTACCTGCAACTTTTTTTGCGTGGACTGTTGTCGCGTGATAGCTTCATAATAGCTATCTATTATGTCGAATGTCATTCTAATCCTGTAGAATTAACAGGATTTCTATAGCCTATAAATGATACCCCGGTGTTTAAGGAATAGTTATGCCACATTTCATCGATATTGGTTAAGCGGATTTGCCGTGAAAGATTAACAAAAATACTCACAAATTTTCGTATTTATAATATTAGGATATTAGTAGGATAAAGTTATACATTAGTTTCAGTCATGATTGTATGTGAGAGTTATAAATATTTTGTTTTCCTTATTGCAGAAAGCTTGGCTTAGAGTTGGTGCCTCGACGCGGCGCCGAAGCCGTTGACCCGGAGGACACGAGCCTAGTGGAGTTATACAGGGTGCACGCGGAGAGTGCGGAACGGGCCGCGGCAGTAAGCACTATATACTGTTATATAAAAACATGTTTTTTTAAATTTTATTTTGGTTCTCCGTTTGGTCCTTAAGAACCATTTAAGCTAGAGGAACTGCTTTACTCACAACAGGACTGTGTGATGGCTTTCACTATGGGATTAATTTACACTTTCTATTTCACTACAAAGTATTACAAGATTGGCAGACAAAATTAAATTATTAATTGCACACATTCACTACGATTTCCACGATCGTTTCGCTCTGTAATCGTGCGGTGTTGTATACGACTGAGTTGAAAAGACCATCCTCATTTCTTCCCGAGGTGTCGTGAAAGGCGACTAAGGTGCCGTGTATATCCGGTTGAGTAGAATAGACCACCGTCATTTCTTACCGATGTGTCATAAAAGGCAACTAAGGTAACTTACGATCAGGAAGGCGGCCGATCTTAAAGTACCTAGCTAAGTCACATCACAACATGGCTAAAACATGGTTTGCCTATCCAACTTAGATAAGGACAAGGCAATGATGTTTCGCTCTGTAACAAAAGCATAATCAGGAGATTCCGGGTTCCGCGTTAGAATCTCAAAACGCCGACATCGACCGGTTATTTTTTTTTTGTTTTCTTTAAAAAATAGCTTTATTAAGATTTATTAAGAGAATTGTTTTAGTAATTTTAAGTTTTTTCATTGGGTAATGAATTGTTAATGAAAAAGATTACTAAATTTTGATTTTTATATTAAATTCATCTTTTATTGTACGAATGAACTATTCTAATGTACTTTTGCTGTCCCGTCGTATAAAATGCTACCTGACGTTCCGCTATGTGGTTTTCTAGCGCGATATCGCACTGAAGCTGATAACGTGATTATAGAGTTACCGCCATAACATTTCCTTGTTATAATTTACTAAAGTAGACCTTTCCTTATGGAACTCCATATTACAAAATAATTAAAAAACACGTATTAGAGATGATTATAAATAACTCTATGATAATATAGCCTTTATTAATTCCTTAAATACATACATACATTTTTTACATATATTATCATGTCAAAACATTTCTATTTTTTTTTATTATTAATACAATTTTTAAAATAAATTTATTTGTCATTTTTGTTATTATTATATTTAGGACCTTTCTCGAGTAAAGGCCTCCTCCATATGACTCCAAGTATCTCTATTTGAGGCTGTAGATACCCACTGGATTCCTGCCCGTTTTGCTATCTCATCCTCCCATCTTTCGACCGGTCTTCCCCTTCTTCTTTGGCCTGATGGCCCGTTCCAATTTATTACTCTTTTTGTCCATCTCTCGTCACTCATGCGCGCTACATGGCCGGCCCATTTCCATTTGAGTTTCTTACAGTGTTGCAAAGCGTCAATAACATTGGTCAATTTTCTTATATCGTAATTTCTTTTTTTATCTTTCTTATTTATGTTCAGTATACTCCTTTCCATCGCCATCTGACATGTCTGGATTTTGTTTTTTGTGAAATTGTTGAAAATCCACGTTTGACTGGCGTAAGAGAGACAAGGTAGTATGCAGAAGTCTAAAACTTTTTTCTTAATGCGTAAAGGAAGATTTGACTTTAAAATATATTTATTAGCCCAGAATTTATTCCATGTGAGAGTTACCCTTCTGTTTATTTCGTCTCGGTGTCTAGATTTTTTTAATGATATCCTTTTGCCTAAATACACATATTCCTCCACATATTCTAATTCAGAATTGTCAATTTTTATAAGTTCTTTTGAACTGTTTGTCATTGCTTTTTTTTTTGTAATATTTAGTTCTAAATCGATTTCATAACTAGCAGCATAAATAATTCTATCATTACTTTTCTGTTTAGTTGCGGTAATTACACAAAGTTGATTTAAGAAACTCCAGAATTTTATAATTTGTATAATTTTTTATATATATTTGTTATAGGCTCTAAAATAACATTTGACGGGTTCAATAACATCATCATTCTCTTACCCTTATCCCACTCTAAGTGGGGTCGGTATAATATGTCTTCTTCATCCATTCTCCTCTATCATTCGTCAACTCTGTTCAATAATATAAATGATAATTATTTCTTCTGTAAAATACTCTATGTAAATTACATGTAGATTGTAGCTAAATTTTGTTTTTTTTATCTTTATTTTTTTAGGACTTTTATCCTTCAAGGATATGTCAGTCCCATCGGCGCCTAAATTAATATATACAAAAATTAAATTACCAATTACTAAGTAAACTAAATTACTTTCTTAAAATTATATTAACTAGTACCTTAAATATATCAGCAGATGGGTAAGAGAGAAGACTAGAAAATATTGTTACGGTTAAAATATTGTTTAAAAAATAATGCACTTTTAAAAGCTTTTATTTAACTTGTATGTGAAGGTCTTGCAAGGTAATTTAGAGCCACTTACTTCCCTTGGTCCAACTGAGGTGAAATTTTATATATTGGTCTAGTCTCGATGCATGTTTGAGAAGCATGACCAGGATTGGCTCCAGACGAGTGAACTCCTCAACAGTTAACAGTAGGGATATACAATTATGTTAAAAGCTTTTTTAAAAGTATTTTTAACTTGACTTGTTCTCTTTACTACATATACATTTAGTTCAGGTATTCCTATCTATTCTTTGCGAGTTAACACAGTTAAGCAATACTTGCAATTCCCATTCTATCCCGGCTGTTGCGTAGTTGTAACTTTTGTGTGCGACCGACGTTGATTATTTCATCAACTATGAGATGCATCAGTTCGTACCTATCGTCTATAAGTACGCGTCCTAGATAAACATACGTACCAGCCCATTGACAGTTTGTATAAGTTCTCGTTTTTGAATGACCAACTATTTCAAACCTTGCGAATCTAACGCCCACGTTACCTGAACTGAACGTATTTTTGCCAGTTACTGTCAAGTCAGCGTAGCTTATGAAGGCAACGAACAGTCTCGAGAAATGTAAATACCTAGAATCGATCCACAACTACATAATTTATTTATTTTTTGTAAAAAATTACCCAGCAAGGCTTGGTCAACCAGGTACTCAATATCTATGAATTATACTTACAGTTAATTAATATTTGGTGTATAATTTTAATTCATAACATCTTCTAAAGTATTTATTTCATTCATATGGTGTAAAGGAAAATTTGTATCTATATTAAATGGCGAAGTTGATTAACGCATTTATTTAGATAATTATTAAAATTTTGGATGAGGCTGTGTTTTTGAAAACTTGATTGATGCATCATGCAGTTACATGTGAAAAAAAACCTTAGGATATGTGCTTAGTGTATGTGGGTTTAGATGTGTGTATTACATAAACATAATATCATGCATACTTCAATATCCATACACTGTCTCAAACGCATGACGTCAGTAGCACCAGAGCGGTAGGCGAGAGTGGGCGTGTAGAGACATGTAAATCAGTGCGTTGCTAACGTCATACAATTCAAGTAAACTCATATACCACAATGTGCTATCTATCAATCTAAATTAGAGGAGAGTAACCTAGAGAGATATAGTAATCCACGATAAGAAGACGCCATTTTTCTTTTTTTTATTTATTATAACTAGGTCCGCATTATGTTTGCACTAGCTGAACCGGCAAACGTTTTGCCATATAAATTATTGCTGCTCTTCTCCTATTCAACTTAGCGTGATGTTATATCTATAGCCTTCCTCGATAAATGGACTATCTTACACTTAAATAATTTTTCAAATCGATCCAGTAGTTCCTGAGATTAATGCGTTCAAACAAACAAACTCTTCAGCTTTGTATATTAGTATACATAGAATAAAAATAATATTATGGAAATTCGCGAAAACGCTAGTCTTAGATTCCAATAAAGAACAAAGATTTCTTTCGTTAGGATCGCCTTCGTTTTATCTGAACACTGGTATGATTGTCAATATCCTTTTATAAGACGTGGCACTTAGCTGGCTAGCATTGCGTCTTTTGTAGGTCTTTTATATAATTTGCCGTACAAAAGGTCAAATTTCTTAATGCCTACCGCAATCTGTGTCATACTGATTTCAACGAGGTTGTTATAAGTTTTATTATCGACGTTGTTTTATAAAGTAGGTATTACTCTGCAACATTTAAAGGAGTAACTGAATTTACTTTATTAAACACAAATATATTTATTAGAAAACTAGCAATCGCCTGCGGCTCCGTCCGCGTGGAAAGATTAAAAGCGTAATATAGTATTTTGATAACCATAAAAATAGTTAAAGTGGGTTAACCTTAAAAGCTAGATATATGATATCGTGGATTTTTATTTAGGACTTTTTGAGGAGAACAATTTTTTTAATATATAATTTTTTAATAACCTTTCACCGTATATTTAGCGTATTCAAGGAAAGCTTAAAATTTTGCTATTTTCGCGATATTTTTTATTGCTGCTCCTCTCCGATTCATCTTAGCGTGATGTTATATAATCAATAAGCTTCCTCGATAAATAGCCTATCTATCACACGAAGAATTTTTCTAATTGTGCCAGTAGTTCCTGAGATTAGTGCGTTCAAACAAACTAACAAACAAGCAAACTCTTCAGCCTTATATATTAGTATAGATATAAATAAAATAAAATTCATATTTATTGTTAATTAATAACATACTAAAATCCACTTCTGAATGGAATACACCCAAGAAAGATGGATTCGTTGCCACGATGAACAGATTTTTGTGCATAAAATGAGCCTACCCTCTTGTTTACAGTTAGATTCTATGGCCTATTAAATATATAGTTTCTCAACAGCAAATGGCTCAAATATGTAACTCCCAATTAGAGATTCTAAAAAGGTGAAATAAAAATGTTTTTTGTGCTTTAATGTCTAGTAAACAGTGAATAAATTATAGCCAATCATTATCCTCCTGCCCTTATCCCACTCTAAGTGGGGTCGACACAACTTGTTATGAACATGTTGGCACATGATTCGGCTAGGTATTTTACAGTCGGTTGTCTGCCTGACGTCAATAACCTTAGTCGCCTTTTACGACACCTCAGTAAGAAAGAGGGTGGCCTATTAAGTAGAATTACTTAGCTAGATACCACACGGCTGATCGACTTACCTTAGTCACCTTTTACGACACCCCGTTAAGAAATGAGGGAGGTGTATTCTATTTAGCCAGATACGAATAAATTACAGCCAATATTTTTTTTAGCCGTGTGGTATCCGGCTTAGTAGAATAGTACCACCCTCATTTCTTACCGAGGTTTCGTAAAGGGCGACTAAGGTAAGTCGACCCGCCGTGTGGTATCCGGCTGAGTAGAATAGACCACCCTCATTTCTTGTCGAGGTGTCGTAAAAGGCGACCTAGGTAAGTTGACCCACCGTGTGGTATCCGGTTTAGTATAATAGACCACCCTCGTTCTTATCGAGGTGTCGTAAAATACGACTAAAGTAAGTTGGCGTCAGGCAGGCGGCCGGTCGTAAAAACGCAGTCAAATCATATTACAGCATTTTTATAACATGTTGTGCCGACTCCACTTAGAGTGGGATAAGTGCAGGAGGATAATATATATTTCTTTTATTTTGTTAGTGGCGAGGAACATTACGTCGAGCATGCGGCTCAGGAAGCAGCTTCAATTCCGGAACGCTCACGAACAACACAAACTTAACACCAACGCCGGTCCAATCCCACTATCTGATGTGCAGTATGCGGGATTTTGGTCATACGGCCGGGGGAGATGAGGCGGAGCTACTTTTATGGCTTCATGATGCAAGAAGGGCGCAACCTTTGTCCGAAAGGTTTAGGGTGCGAATAGCGAGAGATGGGTTCTCCAACTACGTGGATAGACTGCACGCGAACAGCACGCTTTTTGCGGTAAGCAATAATCAACAAGCTATAATCGTTAAGTTTATTCCACAGAACCAATAATTTCGTCATCGCATTTAAAGGAACGGCACAAGGAAAAAACTTACGCAGTAAACCACAGTGCGAAGCGCTTAAACATGTTGAAATTTTTTTTAGCTTATACTGTTGATTTTTTTTAAATATAAGGGACACTTACAGACAAAGTCGTCCGCCCCCAAAGTAGTAACTTAATACTTGTGTTATGGAGACAACTGGTGAATATATACATATATAATTTTAAATACATACTTAAATACAAATATATATCGAGGTTCGAAGCACCAACAAATTGTTTAGAGAAAATGTCGGCCCTCGGCGGGAATCAAACCCGCGACCCGCGGAGCTGAAGGCAGGATCACTACCCACTGCGCCAACGGGCTAGTCAAAAAGAAAAAGTCTTTAGGTTTCATAACAAATTGTTGATCCATACTTATATATTTTGTCTAGTTTTGTAATACGCGTGGTGACTGATCTTGCAGATATGTAAAAGGTTTCCGCTTTCAACACTCAGCATTACATAGATATTCTTAACATACGCGGATTATAGCAAAATAATACTATCATAAACAATTAGTACTATAGAATTCCGCAAAGAAGAGCCTTTTTTCTATAAACTACTCGTGATTCTATAAATTAAGGTAATTAAATCGATTCTTACAAAACTTACGGTGAAGGAAAACCTGCATATCTCTAGAGAATTCTGGAGATATGTGTACCTAACCTATCAATCCGCATTGGAGCAGCGTGGTAGGTCTTAGCTCCAATCCTTCTCTCCAAAATTAGAGAGAAGAGGCCTATTCCCAGCAGTGGAAGAGTAATAGGCCGCTACTTTACTTTTTTTTTATGAAACTTACAGGATCTCTCAAGTACAGATCTATCGAGAGAGTTGTGGCTCGTCGCGTGGGTGATACGAGTGGGGCGATGGGCGGGAGCTGGTGGTAGTGGGACTGGTGAGAGGCGAGGACCAGTTGCGAGGAGGCCGCTCGGTGCTGGTGTTCTGCCTCTCGCCGAGTTCCTGCGACAGCCAGAGCCTCAAACTATTGAAAAGGAGTATACGTTTAAGGTATGGGATATACAGAACTTAATCCTTCCAAATCATACAGAGTCATCATCTTCCTGTCCTTATCCCGCTCTAAGTGGGGTCGACACAACATGTTATAAACATGCTGCCACATGATTTTGGCTGCGTTTTTACGACCGGCCGCCTGTCTGACGTCAACTTACCTCTGTCGTATTTTACGACACTTCAGTAAGAAATGAGGTTTATCTATTTTACTCAGCCGGACACCACACAGTGGGTCGACTTACCTTAGTCGCCATTTACGACACCTCGGTAAGAAATGAGGTTGGTCTAGCTGGATAACACACGGCGAGTCGACTTACCTTAATCGCCTTTTACGACAACTCCGTAAGAAATGAGGGTGGTACTATTCTATTCAGCCGGATACCACACGGCGTCCAAATCATATTGAGTATCAGGTGGAAATTACTGTTATTAGTCATTTTAACTTGCTTGTTGTTTTGTCGTTTTTATCGGTAACAAGTTTGCACTTTACTTTTATTTGCTGAATAGTAAGTGACTGTATAATCTAAGATGAATGTGCAAAAAACTGGAAAGAATAGGACTTAGAAGTTATGAATTATTTTTAAGTATTATGTGACCACATTACTCATTCATTACATATGAAAATGAAGAAATTAATATTTCTAATACATGATGTATTTTACAATGAAGGAAAGGGGTATAAGGAAACATGCCTATCTTTAGAAATTTCTAGAATATCTATATCGTAAATATTAGTTTATAGTTGGTCAGTACAGTTTAAACTGGCTAACTCCGCGTTCTTACCAATCCGATATCAACCACACAAATACATGTGTACCTAAAATGCCCTATCTCTAGTTATCACGTATATATTTATATATAGTAAGTATAATAAGAAATTATCCTATTACAGGTATACCAATGTGAAGAGAAAGATTTTCACCAGTTACATGACCTGCTGATACGGAAACAAACAAACAAGTGCAATATTTTACCGGGACAACCAAATTATGGTAACTTGTGGATACACGTTCCTGTTTTCTTTATATCCTATTATAAAAAATGTCATTATGTTACTTAAATATCTCAGAAATTTTTTACGTACCCGATGTATATTATATAATAATTACCTATTTATTAAGATTCATAATAGTTCTTATTCATGTAGATTGATTCCAGTAGGTTAAAATCGTCAAATGCTTTTAAAGAAGCTACCACTGATTCGAAAAATTACTCCTACTGAGAAGAACTAGCAAGAAGCTCTGCTGATACTTTTTTTGTCCATTGCGTAAATTCCTGTAATTAAAAAGTTTGTTACTTATTCAAATTCAAAATATTCTTTTTTCGATTACACTCGCAAACATGTGCTTTTGAATCGTCAACTCCATTGCTGGTTCAATAAGCTTTTCCTACTGAGAAGAGCTAGCAAGAAACTCAGCAGCAGCTCTTTTCAAAATATATTTCCTACAACTACTTACATTCAAGTCGTTACTATCTTGTACTGGGTCAAATATTAGCTATATCCACGCATTCTTATCATCTATATAATCCTCAACAGTATAGTAGGCTTTCTGTATCAGCCTCCTTTTAATAGATTTTCTGAAACTGCTGTAACGGCAACGCTAAAACTACTAACTAAAAATACATCTAATAGGTATAGTGGTGGCCCTTAGGCTTCTAACAAACACGGGCAGTATCTCTGAATCAGTAGCATCAGGAGCTACAGTTACCGCCAAAAGGGGATTTCCCGATGTCATAATGCCGGGTGACGTGCGGAATGATCTCTATTTGACGTTGGAAAGGGCGGAGTTTGAAAGGGGTGGTAAAAGCACTGCGAAAAACGTTCTATCTACTGTCAGCGTACATGATAGTACTGGACAAGTGATAAATGTGAGTATTTCAGTGTTTCGATTTATATAATTCGTTACTGGTTTACGCTTGACTGATCGCAAATGAAATCAAAATAATTTTAATGAAATAAGCTCTTCCAAGCATTTTTGAATCGTCAAGGATCAATATGATTAATACAACTGGTTCGGATACAAAGATACGGAGATGCGAATATCTATAGTGGTAGCACTTGAAACATGTGACAGCATGTTTATAACAGGACTGATGATATGATTTGGCTGTTTTTACGACTGGCCGCCTGCCTGACATCAACTTATCTAAGTCGTGTTTTACGACACCTCGGTAAGAAAGAGGTTGGTCTATTCTACTCAGCCGGATACCACACGGCGGGTTCAAATAATAAAAAAATATTAAACACAGATTTAATCACTGTGAATTTAAGTACCTAATATAAATATTTACGTTTCCTGCAAACTGTAATACAAATATTTAAAATTAGCTGAATTTGATTGTGACTTTAGGATTTAGCTATTTTTGATTCTGATCCCCTCAAATAATCTTTATTCAAATACACTCTTTCAAGCACTTTTAAAAAGTTAAGCCCCGGGACGGCACTTTTTGCCCATAGTTTTCTTTAAATCATGTGCTTTTCGATAAACGAAAATGGCGTGAGAAAACTTTTATATCTGAGTCATTCCCTAATATTTCAGGACTGCGTTTGGGGAGCCAGTGGTATAGGCTCCACTTCATATGAGTCACTGGTTCTGTATCACAATAACAGCCCCGCTTGGGGCGAACAGCTCCGTCTGACGGTGCCCTTGGAGACCTTCACACACGCACACGTCCGTATTGAGTTCAGGCATTGTTCTAGTAAGTTGATACTAATTTTATATCACATTTAAACTAATAAATAAATAAATATATGGGACACTTACACACACGGTCGTCCGTCCCCAAAGTAAGTAATTTAATACTTGTGTTATGGGTGACAGACAACTGGTGAATGTATACTTATATATTTTTTAAATATATACTTATATACAAATATACACCCAGGCTCAAAGACCAACAAATTTATTTATAAAAAATGTTAGCCCTCGACGGGAATCGAACTCGCGACCCGTGGAGCCGAAGGCAGGGTCACTATCCACTGCTCAAACGGGCCAGTCAAAAGTCAGTTGGCTGTTAAAGTTGCGTGCTGCAAACATGACGCAACGCATAAACATCATAGTTACAAGCTACAAGAATCTGAAAACCCATACTACATACAAAAGTTATAATAAAATTATTTTGCTATAATCCGCGAAGAAGTAAAATACAGAATATATATAATGCTAAATGTAAGTGGACAATCGGTTATCATACCTGATACATGCAGGATTCGTAAAAACACATGCACAAACCTCCACCACCGCCACCACAACACACAAGCACTATATACGTTCACTATCACAAACTCAACAATCGTTTCGCCCCGCAACCGAAGCATCATCAGGAGATAGACTCCACTACCAAAATCGCAAAGCCTTAGCCAAGCCACTTACATTTATCATGTATATTCTCTATTTTACTTCCAGTTTTATGTCCAGTTTATAGAATACCAATAGTGTTGTAAAAGGCGACTAAGGTAAGTTAACTCGCCGTTTGGTATCTGGCTGAGTAGAATAGACCCGGCTGAGTAGAATAGACCAGCCACTTTTTAACCGATGTGTCGCAAAAGGCGACTAAGGTAAGTTGACGTCAGGTAGGTAGCCAGTTGTAAAATACGTAGCTAAATCATGTAACATGTTTATAACATGTTGACCTCACTTAGAGTGGGATAAGTGCAGGAGAATGTAATGTTTATAAAATACCAAATGACCAACGAATTTGTATAAAAGTGTTGCTATAAAATACTGTTTCGGGATTAATTTATTTCGTAGATTATTTATTTATTTATTTATTCATGTACCATAAAAGAAAACATACGAAAAATAAAGTTAAATGGAAAAAAATATAAAGGATAAATTATCTCTACAAGAGATATCTGCTAGCGACCCTTGGATTATTTCCATTTCTCGTTTAATTTTATTAATTAGCTTTATTCTTTATTCTTCTTTATTGTTTCACAGCACGTGACAAAAACGAGCGTAAACTATTTGGGTTTTCGTTCGCTCGGCTCATGGAAGCTAGTGGTGCCACCTTGCGGGACAATGCACATGATTTATATGTATACAAGTGTGACGATCCATCTAAGTAAGTATATATTTAAAGAATATAAATTCTACAAAAGTAATGTGAATATTATTTTGCTATAATCCGCTATAAAAGAAAATATGTGTAATGCTAAATGTAGAGTGTACTATTCGTTCTCATACCTGATACATGTAGAATTTGTAAGAACTCATGCACTACCCGACACCGATTTCTTCATTCATTGAAATGCTATGACAGCCTAATGGTAACCCGCGGACCAAAAAATATTTGAAACCTAGGTTCGATTCCCACATGTAAACTGGCGCTTTTTTCTTTTTTTTTATTGCATTTAGTTGTGCCTTTTAAACAAATAACCGAACAAGGTACTTTAATATTATGAACTAATATTAAATGTACTTTGCCGCAATTAAATTAATCCTTTTATTTCAGATTACTTACTGCCAGTTACCTGTCGCTCCCGTCGTGTGCCAATGACAGTGGTCGGACTCCGGCTACTAACGGCGTTTTAGCTTCATTCCAAAGAAGTACCAAAGAAAATTGTATTATAAGTACACTGCTTTGCTCCACTAAACTAACACAAAACGGTGAGATATATTCATTCGTTTATGATGATTTTATAACAAATTGTAATTTAATTTATAGTAACAGAGTCCTCCTACCTTTATCTTACTCTAAGTGGGGTCGGCACAACATGTTATAATCATGTTGTCACATGATTTGGCTACGTATTTCGCGACCGGCCGCCGGGCTGATGTCAACATACATTAGTCCTATTTTACGACATCTCGGTAAAAGAGTCTATTCTACTTAACCGGATACCACACAGTGGGTCAACTTACATTAGTCGCCTTTTGCGACACCTCGGTACGAAATGAGGTTGGTCTATTCTACTCAGCCGGACACCACACGGCTTAAATTAGTAATAGAATATATTTTTAAAAAAAGTAATTATAATTCGCTAACGCAAAACAAAGACCAAACAATTTTCGTGGATACATACATGCCATATAAAATTATATAACTTATTAAGTTTTAACCATTATAGTATTTTTTTTTTGGGTAATCGTTTTTATATACAAAAACCTGGTACTAAATCAACTCAACGCTTAAGTTTGAGTAAACGGTAGGTGAGAAAAAAGATTTCTCCGTTTTTAGAGAGAAGGATTGGAGCTAAAACCTACCACGCTGCTCGAATACGGATTGGTAGGTGTTGTAAAACAACAGATTGATCATGACTTGCTATTACCATAGACTTCAGTATTGTTGTTTATGTACCCATCACATCACATGATGATGTTTACATTAATAATAAATTACAACAGTAGGTTACACATATTACTAGAATTCTCTAGAGATATATAGGTTTCAGCACGATGTTTTCTTTCGCTGAAAAGCGTGTGATAAATTGCAATTATCAATTAGACACATAAGTTTTAATAGAAAAACTCATCTGACGTGTAACAGTATCATCTCTGGGCTATCACTGCTTCCCCCTTCCCGGAAGAAAAACGTGATTTTTATCCTATATGTTTCCCAAATCTACAAGCTTTAATTATGCCAGAAAGAAAGACAGGCAGATTTTTACATTTTTAACATTAGTATGAGCTTGGTTCTGATTTTTATAGTAAACATATAAAATATTATTTCAGAGGACTTGCTAGCGTTATTGCAGTGGCGCGCTCGTCCCGAGAAAGTACAAGAGACATTACTCCGAGTTTTACGCTTGGGGGATGGACTGAGTTGCGAAGAACTGATCAAATTCCTTCGCGATGTATTGGACGCGTTATTCGCTTTGTTTTCTACTGAAGATGGAAACAGGTATAAACGCATAATGGAATTTCTTTTCTTTTTCTTTAAATTGTAAAATGTTAATATAAAAAAAAATCTTGCGTTTGGGTCATTGAGGATTTTAGATACGCGTATTTTAAGTTGCAATAGTGTATCTATATCCCACAAACATTAGTTCGTCGAAGAATATCTGCCGATAGTGACTGGCCCGTTGGTACAGGATGCGAGTCGCGAGTTTGATACCGCTGCGGAAAAATATTTTCTAACAACAATTTGTTGGTTTTTTAAGTCTGGGTGATTTAAAATATACTTAGAATTGTATATGCTATACCAGTACCAGTATATACCAGTTGTCTTTCACCTATTACACAAGTATTTTGTGACTTAATATAAGGCAGATGACCGTCTGTGTAATTGCCAATATATTTATTTATTATTTTTATCATCGGTGGTCTGGTGATTTCGAAGGACCTAAAAAGATATTGCTGGTTCTGGGATTTAGTTCAGTGATCGGGCTCACGATATTACAAGGTTTTTGAATAATAGGCACGAACATTGCTATCGGTCTGACAGTTACAATACGGTACCCGCCGAGCGATCCTATTGGATCAGTGGCAGAGTTTACTGCCAACCGCCGAATGTGCAGTGTTGAAGTACTGAACAATCGGTGTTAAGGAATCCATCATACATTACAATTATGTATAGAATAAGAGAATTCTTTATATTCTGATACCCATTTGATTTTGTATAAACTATAACGGTTTAAGTCAGTTTAAAAAATAGGTTTTTGTGATGCATAATGTCCTATTAATTTATGTTAACAGTACACCACATTCTGGCACAGTTTTTCTAGTCCTCGTGTCGATCTGCAGTTTGTTGGACGAAACTCGTTTTCAACACTTTCGACCTGTTCTCGATGTATACATTGAGGAACATTTTTCGGCAGCTCTCGTGTATAAGTACGTATGTTTAATTTATTTTTTCTATATTCATTTGTCTATTGTAATTGTTACAATTCTTTAAAGTTCTTTTAAGTTTAAAATTATTGTTAATTACAACTAATAGGTCCTAGATTTCTAAATTTTAGCCTAAGTTGGATTTAAGGATTAGCTTTAGGTTTTAGCTGAAAAACATTGGGGTTTTCGTTGTTTGTACGTTTGGGCTCCAAGATCTTATACTAGTGTGTGAAAAAAAAAGATAAAGAAATTATATAATCGTCTAAAAGGAATAAATATAAGCTGATATTAACTGCAAAAATTTTTTTAGGTGACAATATTATGGAACATACATTTTCACTTATTTTCCTTCGTAATTTAAATAAAATGTAATGGCGAAACTATGCGAGGGCATGATCCTTTCAAAGGATTTGTATGTAGTATTGTTGTATGTATGTGTTTGGATGTAGCTCTTGATGGGTAAAAAACTTCTGCCACCTTTATACATATATCGAGCACGCTTTTTTTACTTCGAGGTACTATAAAAGCGTGTTTTTTTTAAGTTTATTAATTGACTGGATTGTAATCTATTAATATGCTTTACCCGGAACTTCGATGGCGTGGACTGTTGTCGCGTGATAGGTTGATAATTGCTGGCGCTTTTCAATGTCATCTTATTCCTTTTGAATTAACAGTATTTCTATAGTCTAAATGTTACCCCGGTGTATCAGGAATAATTGTGCCAAATTTCATCGATATTTGCTCAAGTAACAAACATACATCCAAACTTTTGCATTTATAATATCAGTACGATACTTTGTAAGTAGCGGCCTGTTACTCTTCCACTGCTGGGAATAGGCCTCTTCTCTCCGTTTTTGGAGAGAAGGATTGCAGCTACGATGTCCCACCCTGCTCCAATGGAATGGTAGGTTACACATATCTCCAGAATTCTCTAGACATATGCAGGTTTCCTCACGATGTTTTTCTTCACTGAAAAGCGTGTGATAAATAGCAATTAGATACAAAGTTTTTAATAGAAAAACTCATTGGTGTGTGCCCGGGTTTGAACCCGTGACCTCCTCGAAAGAGTCGCATTGTGTTACCGCTGGGCTACCACAGTTTACGTGGTACGATACTTTATGACTAGATAAATTATGGTTACACTGTTTTCAGAGGGTTATTATCTTCAGTCCAGCACTGCGCCGAATGGGCTGCTGGTGCTGAAGGTCAAGAACCGATCCGGAAATGTCTTCGATCATTGGGTGCTGTGTTCCGTTTAGCGGTTCGCTCTCGATGCCTGTTCGCAAGAGCTACCGGCGGACAGTACGAGGATAGTTTCCGGAGAGACGTTAGAGCAGCATTGCATGCATTAAAAGCCTTGGCTCAGCATCCTCATAGGGAACATCTCGCGCCTGCTCAAGTAAGTGCTAGAAGGGATTAGATTATTACCGCACGTTTTCAGCGTCATCGGCGGACAACTCTAGGTCTCAGTTTTCTAACGTCAGTCGGCCGTGACATCTCGCTACACCCCCCGTTTGATGAATTGGAATGAAGTTTTGTTAAATAATCGCAGTCATACAACTAGCCCCCCACTACACATCGCCCGAAGTCGTGTTCCAGCCTCATAGGAGGCACCCTGAGATGGCGTTTCCTGACGTTAGTAGAGCTTTTGCGCTCTATATTCTGCATTTCACAACTTCTGAGATTCTTATGTGCTCACTCATTTCACCTGGTGACGCTGTGAAGCTTAGAGCATATAAATAATTCCAAAAAACATCAAATTATTAGGCTTTGTATCTTTTAAATGGATATTGTTAGCGACCGCATCAATTGACTCCACTGTTAAAATTATTAGATTATTAGCATAATTCGATGTATACAAATCACGCATTTTAAAAGAAATGTTTTTTTACACGCTTTGTTAATAGTAGACCACTAATACGGTAGGTGCGCACGTTCTTTGTTTTGTCTCACTCAAACCAGTATTTAGTCTTTGAGGCTAAGGTTTGCCTTATTTATAAGTCCTATACCTTAAAAAACCAGAGAATACGGCATGCTTAGTGTAATACTCCAATTTCAGGTTGCCCTAATGACGTCATGGTCTAGTGTAGCCAAAGAAGTAGCTTCAGCACTCGGCCCGGTAGAAGCAGGTCGTATAACCGCTGCAATGTTGGACGCACCAGCGGCCAACGCCCCTCCAACTTTAGCTAAAGCCCGACTCCAAGCTGCTCAAGATATACTTAAGGGACCACTTGGTCAAGATCCCGGTAAGTTATATGATTATAATAGCAAATAGATGAATAGTTTTCCAAATATTTCATTGTCTCTGACCTTTTTTTTTAACATTAGTATAGTCAGTTATCCTTAAAATATAGATATACCCAATCCCGTATTTTTTACAGACCTACTAAAGATGATTATTTCCACTACACATTATTTTCTACATTTCAAACAGATTAGACCGCGTTTTTTATGAAAGCTACCGTGCAGTATGATGTTTTTTCGAAATTTTTAACAATTATCGTCATATTTCAACAAATTTACACTAAACTTATACAAATTATTTACTAAAACTTTTCTGTCAACACTCAGTCTATTGGTGAACATTATAGGATAATCCGTTGACTAGTTTTTTAAATTGTCGCGAACAGATAAATATATAGATAGACTAACAAACGCAGATTGAAAGTAATATAACCAAAATAATGAGTGCATTGCATTAAAAAATGTTAATCTAAATCCCAATATTTACTTTATATACATTTATACATATTATATATATATATATATATATATATATATATATATATATATATATATATATATATATATATATATATATATATATATATATATATATATATAGGAAGGAAGTTCAAAAGTACAAAATTTTGTTATAGAAGCACGCAATATTGTCCTAACAACCGCTTGCCATCATTTGCGGGTGCACCTAGCGCGAAGGGACGAATTGTCCCAGTGTGCTGATATGATAGGAGAGTTGGTTACGTTATTATGGAAGAAAGAAGACCCTGATCAACCCATAGATGATGACGAGTTAGATCCTGACGTTGATGTACTGTGTCTAAATACATTGGACGTGCTAGTTGAGACTGTACTCCATCTTATCGGAGGGAACTCGCCTGTGTTGGTAAGATGTCTATTTTTTTATTTAACCTACAAAATGCTTGCGGTCCATGTTTAAGCACTTTATACTTAGGTATTTTGTTATAATGATGATGTTTTAGGGTTTTTATATCAAATAATGTCATTTTTAAATTTATTCCATTTAATTTTTATATACCTCTATTAAATGTTTACAAAACATTCAATATTTAAAATAGACTTTTTGAGATACTCTTACTCATGCGCTTCTCTTAGCATTATCAGCCTTTAGATTGCAGATTTGCAATGGCTAAAGTAATCCACATTACGGTTAGATTCTCCTTATAATTTTCCCACCAAAATCGCGATAGGTTGTGATTCTGTTTGCTTTTAGTTTAGCTATTGTGGTTGATTGGTTTTTTTTGTCTTTTTTTTGGAATACTCTGAAAGAATCTCCAGACTTAACACTTTCCATAGCTTGCCTAGAAACTTTTAGTTTGATATTCAGGCTGAAAGAATGGAAAGTACATTTATTCAAAATTGTGAGTTCTTTCAGAGGCATATCAACGCTATACACTGTCCATTATATTAACCATCTTTTGACAGATTGACGATTTACATATTTAGTGATGTCCTAAAGATTCTCGTATGCGATACCATTCCGATTATAGTACCTACTATCATTAATCGAATTACGTACCTAAGTAATTCGATTAATGATAACCTACGTAAACTAATAACAGATATAGAAATCAACATTTTGATTTAATATTGCCTTAGTTTTTTGAAAATAAATGTTAATCCGTGTGTATTTATTATAATCATAAAAAATATATTATACATCAACTGGCAACATCAACAGACCTTCCGCTGGGCCGCCATTTTGACGTGATCTGTCACTCTCAACGAAACGCCCGTGATAGTCACACGCATTTACGTTCGCTGAGTGTTCTTTCGCATCTGTTACACCTTGAGTTAAGTAGCTTTATTCCTCGGAAAAACTTTTGTGAAACTTATATTAATTGATCGTGAAAATGCCGAAAGGACGTGTGTTGAAAGCACAATCGAGACAGTTAGTGTTAAAACTTCATGAGTATTTTGAGCAAGAAAATCAAAATGCCGGACCTCTTATACCTATCACGCAAGTCCGAAACCGTGTTGCAGCCGCGTTGGGGATCAGTCTATCAACTGTGACTAAAATCACTACTGATGCCTACGGCAGGAGCGGCTTGGAGCAAAACAAACCATCTACACCAAAAAGAAAGCGCCGGGCTCATAAGGTGACAGCTGTTGATGACTTTGACGCTGACGCTATTCGTCGTCATGTATATGATTACTACTTGAGAAAAGAAATTCCAACTTTGAGAAAACTTATTGTTTCTTTGAAAAGAAGTGGTCTATTTCATGGTGAAAAATCTTCTTTGGTCAAAGTTTTGAACACAATTGGCTTTTCATATAAAAAGTTAAATAAAAGAAAATTATTAATGGAACGCACAGATATAGCTATAGCACGTTGTGATTTTTTAAGAAAGGCAAAGAAAATACAAGATTGGGCAAATATTGTTTTCACGGATGAAACATGGCTCAACGCTAACCACACACTATCTCGTTTCTGGACTGATGATACTGCTGATTCCACTTCCTCAGTACCAATGGGAAAAGGTGAGCGCCTAATCATTTGCCATGCAGGTACAGCAAAAGGATTTGTACAAGACGCACTGTTGGCATTTAAATCGAAGAAATCAAATGACTACCACGAAGAGATGAATGCAAATGTGTATGAAGAGTGGTTCAAAATGAAATGCTCATTTCATTGGAAGAACCATCAATAATTTTTATTGATAATGCGCCCTACCACTCCCGTCAAATTGACAAAATGCCAACACAGGCTTTAAAAAGCATGAAATAATTAATTGGCTTCGGGACAATGGAGAAAATGTGGACGACTCAATGCTAAAAGTTGAATTAATAAAAATATTAAAAACCAAAAAGAGAGCAAAACGCTATGTAATCAATGAAATGGCAGCAGAATATGGCCATACTGTTCTTCGGATTCCTCCATACCACTGCCAGTACAACGCAATAGAACTTATATGGGCACAAGTAAAAGGGCATGCTGCGAGATGCAATACAAGCCCCCCATTCACAGCGAATAAAATGTTGCAATTGCTAAAAAATGCTTGCACCCACGTAACGGCCGAGAACTGGGCAAGTGTGGTGGAAAGAACTAAAAGAGTAATATTCTCTGATTGGGAACGTGATATTGCGTTTGATAATATATTATCTACACAAGAGCTAATAATAACTGCTACTGAAGACTCCTCATCGGAGGAGTCTAGTGTTGATTATCATTCTGACGACTCGTGCTAATAAAATAAATTAAAATATCCTGATTGTTTTATTTGTATTCATGTATTAACTAAGAAGAAAGTAAAACTTTATATAATGTTATTAAATGTCTTTTAATACTCGTAACATCGATTTCTACCGATTATTTTTAATCTGTGGCATAATCGTAGTAACCATTATGTGTGACATCACTAAGTGGGCGGTACCCATCCATAAAGTACAAATATTATTTGTATGATATTTGTACGTAAGCAATACAAAACTTAATGAGCGTGAGCTGTCAAAAGACTGATAATATGATGGACGCAGTATAAGTTTCTTTGAACGGTTTTGTATCGCCACACCATTAATTTGTACACTTTGAATGATTTAGTTCTTTGACTATATATGTAAAATGGCAAATATTATCATTAAGTACTTTTTCTAGGGGTCAATGGTAGCAGGACTTCTCGGTGTGATGGAACTGTTGAGGCCTGCGCATTATCAGCGTCTCTGGAGTCACCTCGCACCGCACCCTCATGACCGAAAACCTTTGAAAGATTTCTTAATGCGAGCTTTTCTTGTATTCAGACATTTAATCGAACAGGACGTAAGTATATCTTATGTTAGGTCACTTATATTATAGTACCTGGTTAAATAAAGAAAGAAACTTAAAAACAAACGAAAAAAAAAATTATTTAGTTGGGGATCGATCCTAGGTATTATCATTTCTCGAGACTGCCCGTTAAGTTGAAAGTTTATGGCAAAAATTCAATTCAATAAAAATTTTAGTATTTTTAATGCCCAAAAACAGGGATAAAACGATTTTTTTTAACATTAAACTTAGCTAGATCGATTTTTCTAACCAAATTTCAGGTAATTTTCAATCTTATATACGTATATATACATACAAAATTAACTCATCTAAATATTAAAGATATATTACATGCTTTGTAATTTGACCTTGTTTATTTTTAATACTTATTATGGTTTCTCGATCAATTTAGGGTCACTATGACGTTTCAGAGTATAAATTTCAGGTTTAAAGAATTATTTTCTGCGTGATTATCAGTACCCATTTAGGAATAGCCAACGTAACATTCAAGTTTTAAATCTTTATCCTATGCAAAATCACTTTAATCGATTACACCTTACGGACGTGAAAAATGGCATAAAAAAAATTAATCACTTTTATTTGATTTGGTTTTATTTGATTTCCTAATAATATTTACATATACACCAATAACAGGTACTGGCATACTTACAACGTTTTCCTTTATCTTTTAATTAATATGCATTAAATATAAGAACATTATGCTAATATACTATTACTAACGGGAACGAGTTTTTGATAACACGAATTTGTATTACCACAAGTTTATTATATAGTTAAAAACGCAGAATTCGGATATTTAATTGAATTTATTATATTATTCAGGTATTTCCGTCTGATTGGATGGTGTTAAGGGTGCAGAGTTGTAAAGTGTTGTTATCCGCTTTACAAGACTTAGCGAAACCTTTGCTGGAAAGGTTTCTAGGCGATGAACCGCCACAGTTTGACTGTCAGGTAACTAAATTGCTTTTTATATGTTATTGAAGAAAAATAATATCATTGGACGCATTTTAGTGAAGCCAGACCCATTTAAATTAAAGAATGTTGTATCTATTATAATAATTTTTAAAATTATAAAAAAAAAAAAAACAAAAAAAGCTTGGTAATTACAGGGACTTGATCCCGGGTCTTTTTACTTCTTTCGGCCCTTTTACCATTAGGCTATCGCAAATTTACAAATGACAGCTAAAATTTCATTTATTTTCCATCCAACATTTTAGAATTTTTCCAGTGCCCTAAAACAGGGTTAAAACGATATTTTTAATGAAACCTAGCTAGGTCGATTTTTCATGCTGAATTTCATGAAAGTCATTGGAGCCGTTTTCGGGAGATATATACATATACAAGATTTAACTCATTTAAATATTAGAAAGAAAGAAAGCAAAATAAATTTTATTTGTAACAACACACTACACAAGTATAATAACACACATAATATATTAAAGCTAAAAAAACAAGAACGCAGTACAAAATCTAACTTGCATAGTGTGATGCCCCAAATTGGTGTCACCTCTCAGCTTTTGTCGGTCGTGATCAATCACTACCGACGCTGATTTTCAGAGATCACCAACTGCTATCCTTCTTCGCCGTCTTATGCTATCCGTCTTATTAAAGATATTATGATGTTATATTCAGTTATGGTCGGGCTATCTCGAGTTGGGCGTGGCCTTGGTGACAGCGAGCGCGCTGCAAGCGGAAAGATGGGCTCGCGGGCCCGAACGAGCGAGTATGCGGGCTGCGGCTGCTTTACATCTTCTAGCTGTTTGGACTAGACTGGGTAATATACCTAAAAGTTTAATAATAAAATAACCTTAAATAGTGCAAAAGAGCGATATTAATATCTTTAGAAAATGCACAAAACCTTATTTAGCTGTTGTATCTACCATTCTTCCATACTGAAATATTCCTTTTATATCCGAAACGATCGTTGAGAGAGAATGTGTGTAGTGTGTTGTTAGTGGCAGTGTTTTGTGATATGTTCGATAACTAATCCTGAATGAATAATTTACAATAAGAGGTTATCATAACAAAATCAACTTGCATAAATAATTTGTTTGATTTATTAAGGTTCTTTTTGTTAATCCTTTCGCTTATTATTGAAATTTAATATGTACTTGATATAGTAGAATAACAAATAATTTTAGGATTGACGTGACATTTCAATTTGCACTTTATTACGTTCAATTTGTACTTTTTTATTATTGAACGTTGATTGGGCGGAAATTTATATATTTTATATATATAAAGACGTATTCTAATGGGCTTTAAAACAACGTGTCCTTACTCGATACTTTCAACTATTTTAGGAGCAGCACAACTCCAACTGATTGGGCCAGCAGTAGGCGCCCTTTTAGAAGTGACACTTGTACCTGAATTACGTAGAGCAGCTTTAGGTGCTTTAGTAGCACTGATGGCAGCTGAGAGGGCCGCTACTGGGTCAGCTAGAAGAACCGAAGCGGCATTGGTTGATAAGTTGGACTCATTGGTAGCTGATAATAAGGCTGATGACCATTATAGAAGACTTTTTGATACTGTGTAAGTTGAATGTTGCCTATTAATTTGGTATGGACGTATAGTGAGGAGGGATGAAAATCATATGACCAAACGAATGTTAAATATGAATGTTGGATAAAATAAAAGTATGTTTAAAGACGAATAAATGCAGTTTGTAAGAAGTAAATGTAAGTGTTTTTGAACGAAAGCGTGTGCGAGTGACAGAAGCAGTGTGAAAGCGAGATATGAGGATGTTAGCAAGATGGCGTTCTCTTAAGCCGGCGCACCTATGGAAGTTAGATGCGAAATAAAGTTATTATTTATTAAAGACGTTTGAAGACTTTTATTTCGCAAAACACCACTCGTACATTAATGTGGATATGTGACTAGATGGAAGCCAAGAAGGGAAAGATTGAGTGAAGCATGACATGCATATAAAAGGAGTATCGCCAGACTTGACGAATGATAGAAGAGAATGGAAAAGAAAAGCATGTTGTGCCAACCACAACCCCGACTCAAGGCTTTTAATCCCACTTTGAGTGCGATAAGGCCAGGAGAATTACGATTGTTGGTTACTTTATTTTTTTTTTTTTTTTTTATAGAGATAGATATTTTTTTTAATATAAAGTAATCACCGCCGCCCACGGCCTCTCGCAGAGCGAGTGCGTTGCCGTCCTTTAAAAAAGTGGAAAACACGTTTTTTGAAGGTACTTATGTCGTACTGATCCGGAAACACTGCCAAGGGGAGATCGTTCCATAAAATGGTGGTGCGTGGAATGAAATTATTTGAAAACCGCACTGTACTGGATCGCCAAGCATCCAGATGGTGAGGATGATATTTTAACCTGTGACGTACAGTGCGGTTATGGAATTTAGCGGCAGGAATCAGGTCATGAAGTTCAATGGAACACTCTCCGTGAAAGATGCGGTAGAAAACGCACAGTGATGATACGTCTCTACGCATCGCCAATGAGTCCAGTTGTCTGCTAATCACCTTATCCCCAATAATACGAGCTGCTCTGCGCTGTATGCGATCGAATGGCATAAGTTGGTACTGGGGTGCACCAGCCCAGAGATGAGAACAGTACTCCATATGAGGCCGGACTTGTGCTTTATACAGCGCTAATCTATGGACCGGCTTGAAGTACTGTCTGGCTCTATTGATAACACCCAATTTTTTGGAGGCCAACTTAGCCTTCCTTTCCAAGTGATCGCGATACTTGCAGCTATTGGAGATGTCGAGACCCAGTATTTCGATACTACTCGAATCACTTAAGAGGGTATTCTCGAAAGACGGTGACGCCACAAATGGTGCTGTTTTTGTGGTTAACGCGCAAACTTGCGTCTTCATGGGGTTGAATTGTACCAAATTTAATTTACCCCATTCGGAGATCTTCCGTAAAGTGGCTTCAACAGAAGACACAAGTTTATTTCGGCACTCATCGACCTTTTCCGAAGAGAGTCCTGCACTACCGGTATATATGGCATCCACCGTACTGTCATCTGCATAGCAGTGGATGTTAGGGTCATCTAACATGTCATTGATATGCAGAAGAAACAGTGTAGGGGAAATCACGCAACCTTGGGGAACACCAGCATTCACAGACTTAGGATTTGAGCAGAATCCGTCGACAACGACACTTATGCTACGACCAGTGAGAAAGCTGGAGATCCAAAAGCGCAGGCTCTCTGGAAGCCCATAGGAAGGTAGCTTCGAAAGAAGCGCCCTATGCCACACACGATCGAAGGCTTTCGCCATATCCAGACTAACTGCAAGACCTTCTCCCTTGCTATCAATTGCCGCTGCCCAACGGTGAGTCAGGTAGACCAGAAGATCACCAGCCGATCGACCGTGTCGAAAACCGTATTGACGGTCGTTGATCAACTCATGATCTTCAAGGTATGACAAAAGTTGTCGATTGATAATCATCTCCATAACTTTGGAGATGAGGGAGGTAATGGCAATGGGCCTGTAGTTAGCCGGATCTGAAGCATTGCCTTTTTTAGGGATCGGATGGATCAGGGCTGACTTCCATGTATCCGGGACTATGCCTTGTGAGTAGGAGAGCCGAAATAGACGCGTCAGCACAGGAGTTAACTCAGGAGCACACATTCGGAGTACAATCGGAGAGATACCGTCTGGCCCACTCGACTTTTGAATATCCAAAGACATCAGAACTCGCCGAACAGCTTTTTGGGTGAACTTAATATCCGGCATTGAGCTCTGACACCGTGGAATAATAGGTGGCGGAAGTCCTTGGTCATCTATAGTCGAGTTCGAGGCAAAGAAATTCCCCAAAAGATCGGCTTTCTCCTTTGCTGTATGAGCCAGTGTATTGATCACTGTGCGCAACGGTGGAAGAGAAGGTTGGTGGAAGTTACCAAGCGCCGCTTTGGAGAGCGCCCAGAACCGACGCGTTCCAGATGGGTATTGTTCAAGCTTCTTACCAATATTGACAACATACTTAAACTTGGCTCTGGAAATTTCCCTCTTAAAGTACCTCGAGGCACGGTTATAATTCCTTTTAAGTATTGTTGAGTTGAGATTCTTTGTAGCCAATGCCTCAACCCAAGTCCGATAAGCGACCCGCTTGCTATCCGCTGCTGCCTTGCAAGACTCACTAAACCATGGCTGCGATCTACCACCGATTGGAATTACAGAACTAGGTATATAGTTGTCCATACCTTGCAACACCACTTCGGCGACAGATGCACCACAATAATTAGGATTATTCGCGGAGAAACAAACTTGCTTCCATGGATAGGACGCATAAAAGGAGCGCATACCATCCCAATCTGCTGACTTGTAATGCCAAACACGTCGTGTCACAAGTGATCTGCGCCAACGACGTGCGATAGGCACTACACACCTTACTAGGCAATGATCAGAAGAGCCTAGGGGAGCATCGACCGAGATTTGGTAGTTTTGGGGATGTGTGGTTAGGAAGAGATCCAATAGAGAGGGATTTTGACCGTCCACGTCTGGAATTCGCGTTGGCTCCTTAACTAATTGGGATAGACCATTCGCAACTGCGAAGTCAAATGTAATTCTTCCCGCATAGTCTGTGGTATCCGAGAAGCCAAGCCATTCAGCATGGTGGGCATTAAAATCACCAAGAACCACGATTTCAGCAGAGGGAGTCTGCGAGAGTATATTGTCAATAGCTGCTTGTAAATGTTCCATAAGCCTATCCGTTTCCGCATTACCACTATGGGATCTGTAGAGGCACGCATAAACTCGGGCATGGTCATCACAGGCCACGCGCCCCCAAATGGTAGACAGATTCCGACCTTCAAAATTGCCAAGATGGTGAAAGCAAATATCTTCCCTTACGAACACAGCAACTCCGGCATGGGGCACGAAGTTATATTCGAGTTTGTAGCCGGGGAAGTGTAAATACGCTGTGTCGCTTGGACGTGATATTTGCGTTTCCGTTAAAAATAACAGGGCTGGCCGAGATGTCTCGAGATGGTAGTGGACAGCGTTTAAGTTAGAATGTAGTCCTCGAATGTTACAGAAGTCCACATTAAGAGTAGGACGGGGTGCCGCAATATTATTCCCTTGTCCGCTATTGACATTTAACGTTTCGTTGCCCGCCCCAGAATACGACGGGCAGCCCGAGCGAGGTTGCTCAGGGAGGGATTCTCCGACTCTGTCAGAGTCGGTACCCTCCTGGGGTATTAAAACTCTTTTTCGAACCGTTGTCATATTTGGGGAGGGCAGGGGGGGGCACCGGCGCTCAACACTCACCTATGCGAAACGCAGCGGCAAGCCGCTCCTTCACGCTGGTTTTCTGTGTGAGGGTGGTATGAAACCGGTCGAGTCTGCCCATTCGGTTAACCAACGCATGTTGGTAACGTGACTCTACCACCAGATAAAACCACTTTATGAGGCTTGAATAGATTATAAAGGGACTAAGACAATTTTAAGTAAAAATTTAGTGTTATATAAATAGTGTTAAGCTTTCACTATTAAATATTTGGCTCATTCTAAATCGTCTCTTTACTTTTATAGTATTTTTTGGCCACAAAATTATTATTAATATAATATTGAACAATTTTATACGACATTTCAAATAATCGTTTTAATCTTAATGCACGCAACAGGGAGCATTTGAGTTCTGTGTAAGTATGTGAGATTTTATTGTTTAAAATAATTTTATGGTCTAGCTTCACTTAAAATATTTACGAAACAAACATTGCGTCGCAATAGTTTTCACCTACATTACATCTCTTGCTGGCTCTTTTGTCTATAGTATTTTACCACTGGATAGTATTTTAGTGCATAGTGGTAAAATACTATGCACGTGCAAAAGAGTTTTTAATGTGTTTTACTTACATATTTTTCTTTAAAAAAGTCTTATCAATATTTAAACCCGCGTAAGAAGAAATACGCCAATTATATTCCTATAATGCTTTTTGTTTGTGCTATTGCTGGTGTCTTGTCAAACCCGATAACTAAGTAAAAAAATTATCAACTGTTTTTGATCCGGTGCTATGTTATTGCAAGTGTTCACGTATCAAGTATGTACGTTGAAGCTGTTTGAGATAACATTGTGATTATGATAGTAACGCCGTGTGGTATCCGGCTGAATAGAATAGGTACCACCCTCAATTCTTACTGAGGTGTCGTAAAAGGCGCCCAAGGTAAGACGACTCGCCGTGTGGTATCCGGCTGAGTAGAATTGAACAACCTCATTTCTTGCCGAGGTGTCGTAAAAGGCGACTAAGGTAAGTTGACTCACCATGTGGTATCCGGTTTAGTAAAATAGACCACACTCTTTCTTACCGAGGTGTCGTAAAATACGACTAAGGTAAGTTGACGTCAGGCAGGCGGCCGGTCGTAAAAATGCAGCCAAATCAGTAGTATATTTTTTTAGTAATGTTTTTCTTCAATTATAATAAAATTATCAATTTTCATTATTTGTATTATGTCGATCACCAGTTTAATGGAGCGTGTGTCGACTGAAGGCTGGCGTGAAGCCGGCGCAGCTTTCGTCGGCTGTGTCACTAGGTTGTTAGAGCGATTATTAGACTATCGCGCAGTGATGCAGGGCGCAGAACATCGTGACAAACGCATGGCTGCTACTGTTAACTTGTTGGTGAGTCCTTTTCTGTAATATACCATACAAGATATACCCTCATTTGTTTGCGTTGATTTAATTTTTAAAGTAATCTTCATCATCGTTCTCTTGTCCTTTTTCCACTTTAGGGTTGGCCCAATATGTCTTCTCCTTCCATTCTCTTCTATCATTCATCAACTCAGGTGCTATTTCTTGTATATGCATATCATTCTTCTCAGTAAAGTACGTGATTAATTAATTTTAAAGTAAAATGATTAGTGTTACTGCCAGACGGACGGACTCCCGTAGTTATAACATGTATCGATTATAGATTAGTAAGATAGTGCCAGTGTTCTATTGCCGAGTCCGCAAACTTTAAAGCGTCTACTCCACTACGCTGCTCCTATGCGAGTTGTTTGAAAAAACATATTTCTCTAGATGCTCATGATACCATATATGCCGATACATACCGACACGATGATACGACTTGACCCTGATAATTTCTTATGAACTGTAAATATCGATTAACGAAACAGGGTTTTATAGTAAAAAACACACAGAGATTTTATAGTAGTAACTTATAGGATTTGGCTCTGAACCTCGTAGAAAGTAGCGCTTAAGTAAGAAAAATCAGATTATTTACCTTTTATCCTTAGTGATTTATATATTTTGAACTAAAGCAAAGTTTTTAATGCATTATTCAATTATACACTGTCCATTATATTAACCATCTTTTGACAGATTGACGATTTACATATTTAGTGATGTCCTAAAGATTCTCGTATGCGATACCATTCCGATTATAGTACCTACTATCATTAATCGAATTACGTACCTAAGTAATACCTACGTAAACTAATAACAGATATAGAAATCAACATTTTGATTTAATATTGCCTTAGTTTTTTGAAAATAAATGTTAATCCGTGTGTATTTATTATAATCATAAAAAATATATTATACATCAACTGGCAACATCAACAGACCTTCCGCTCGGCCGCCATTTTGACGTGATCTGTCACTCTCAACGAAACGCCCGTGATAGTCACACGCATTTACGTTCGCTGAGTGTTCTCTCGCATCTGTTACACCTTGAGTTAAGTAGCTTTATTCCTCGGAAAAACTTTTGTGAAACTTATATTAATTGATCGTGAAAATGCCGAAAGGACGTGTGTTGAAAGCACAATCGAGACAGTTAGTGTTAAAACTTCATGAGTATTTTGAGCAAGAAAATCAAAATGGCGGACCTCTTATACCTATCACGCAAGTCCGAAACCGTGTTGCAGCCGCGTTGGGGATCAGTCTATCAACTGTGACTAAAATCACTACTGATGCCTACGGCAGGAGCGGCTTGGAGCAAAACAAACCATCTACACCAAAAAGAAAGCGCCGGGCTCATAAGGTGACAGCTGTTGATGACTTTGACGCTGACGCTATTCGTCGTCATGTATATGATTACTACTTGAGAAAAGAAATTCCAACTTTGAGAAAACTTATTGTTTCTTTGAAAAGAAGTGGTCTATTTCATGGTGAAAAATCTTCTTTGGTCAAAGTTTTGAACACAATTGGCTTTTCATATAAAAAGTTAAATAAAAGAAAATTATTAATGGAACGCACAGATATAGCTATAGCACGTTGTGATTTTTTAAGAGAGGCAAAGAAAATACAAGATTGGGCAAATATTGTTTTCACAGATGAAACATGGCTCAACGCTAACCACACACTATCTCGTTTCTGGACTGATGATACTGCTGATTCCACTTCCTCAGTACCAATGGGAAAAGGTGAGCGCCTAATCATTTGCCATGCAGGTACAGCAAAAGGATTTGTACAAGACGCACTGTTGGCATTTAAATCGAAGAAATCAAATGACTACCACGAAGAGATTAATGCAAATGTGTATGAAGAGTGGTTCAAAAAAATGCTCATTTCATTGGAAGAACCATCAATAATTTTTATTGATAATGCGCCCTACCACTCCCGTCAAATTGACAAAATGCCAACACAGGCTAATAAAAAGCATGAAATAATTAATTGGCTTCGGGACAATGGAGAAAATGTGGACGACTCAATGTTAAAAGTTGAATTAATAAAAATATTAAAAACCAAAAAGAGAGCAAAACGCTATGTAATCAATGAAATGGCAGCAGAATATGGCCATACTGTTCTTCGGATTGCTCCATACCACTGCCAGTACAACGCAATAGAACTTATATGGGCACAAGTAAAAGGGCATGCTGCGAGATGCAATACAAGCCCCCCATTCACAGCGAATAAAATGTTGCAATTGCTAAAAAATGCTTGCACCCACGTAACGGCCGAGAACTGGGCAAGTGTGGTGGAAAGAACTAAAAGAGTAATATTCTCTGATTGGGAACGTGATATTGCGTTTGATAATATATTATCTACACAAGAGCTAATAATAACTGCTACTGAAGACTCCTCATCGGAGGAGTCTAGTGTTGATTATCATTCCGACGACTCGTGCTAATAAAATAAATTAAAATATCCTGATTGTTTTATTTGTATTCATGTATTAACTAAGAAGAAAGTAAAACTTTATATAATGTTATTAAATGTCTTTTAATACTCGTAACATCGATTTCTACCGATTATTTTTAATCTGTGGCATAATCGTAGTAACCATTATGTGTGACATCACTAAGTGGGCGGTACCCATCCATAAAGTACAAATATTATTTGTATGATATTTGTACGTAAGCAATACAAAACTTAATGAGCGTGAGCTGTCAAAAGACTGATAATATGATGGACGCAGTATAATAACACTATAAATTATTGAAAAAACAACGATGAGTGACCAATTGCACGTTTATGTATATATACTATAGTCTGTTATCAAAATATATTTTACTTACTATTTTAAAGTAGATGCTTCTAATACCTTAAATATAATAATATTTAACTATTTTTTTTTTTGTGGATAATCATTTCAATAATACATGTTTCAGAATTTCTACAAAAACGAGATCGATCGCAAGGAGATGTATTTGCGTTACGTTTACAAATTACACGACCTCCACATAGCATCGGACAACTGGGTAGAAGCCGGGTGTACGCTTCTGGTGAGAGACTAGTTGATAAATATATCAAAATATATCAAAAATAAAGTTAATTTGATGTATTACGAGTATATGAAATTTCTTTTACGTAAATATTCTATTATGAATTATGCAGTTCATACAAGAGGAGAATCTCTATTGAATAATCTTTATTGGGTATGTAGTTTTTGAAAAGGTTGTATTATGGCTTTGTCTTTCATTCCTAATATATAAAGTTATATAAACCTTTTTGATCCACATAATTCACAGTATATTTGATATTATAGTGTGTTAATAATATCACATTATAGTGTATTGATGAAAATGCCACAAAGGTGTCTATATAATTGTAGTTCTGTAAAATCGTCAAAGAATGCAATATATAGAAGAAGAAGAAGAATAACTTTATTGCACAAATAAAATATTGAGTGAAAAGAACAAGAGACATAGACAATAGAAACAATTCAAAGTGCAAAGGGCGGTCTTATCACACTGTTGTGATATATAAGTAAGTAGTTGCATTGATTTATTTTATCAAAGTTGGAATAATGTTTTCAGCTGTATGCGGAATCATTAAGTTGGGATAGCGATCAAATCGGAGTAGATCCAGAACATCCCGAGGCAGTTGAGTGGAAACGCAAAGAGGCTCTTTACAATCAAGTCCTGCAATATTTTGATCGTGGAAAGGTGATGTAAAAACACTTAAAATAATTGAGTTTTGATAACGAAAGTATAATTTTTGGTATTGGTAAAAAATAATAATGAAAAATATATAAGTAATTGTTTAGTGCAAACTTTGATTAATGTTCTCACGGTAAGTCTACATATATAAGAAATTCCTAAATGGTGTTGTTTTTGTTGAATTAGGACGTGCGAGTTTAAAAAAATACTTTGTATGAAGAATGCAGATAATAAAATGCAGAAGTTCTTCTATCTAAGACAATTTGATCCTAAATGATGTCTCTTAAATCGCGGTAACGTTGTTTATGATCAGCCTATGGATTTTAGGTCGAAAGTCGATTGCTCTTTTCAAATTTTACACCGTCTGTTTTTTCTATTTTGTGTTTTTTTGATCTATTTAAATGAGTTTAATATGATGAACTCTAATAGTAAATTGGTAAAGGTAAAGGTTGGTCTGGCTAGTCCCAAAGACTTATAATCTGTTAGTTACTAAGAATGTGTATATATTATTAACCATGAAGTATAATTTCATCTATTAGACATTGATAGGTTTATGAGGTCTGTTGGATTTTTGTAAATAATAATTGCTAAACATGAATGGTTACCGTTTTAGTGTTGGGAAAAAGGATTGCCCTTGCTCCGTGAATTAGCGACCTTGTACGAGGTAAAGCTTTGCGATTACGCGCGTCTAGCACATTGTCTACGTACGCACGCGACTTTTCTCGACTCCGTTCTGAAACAGTTGAGACCTGAACCAGAATATTTTCGTGTTGGATTCTACGGAAAAGGATGTCCTTTATTTGTCAGGGTAAGTTTATTATTAGCTAATCCTAATCCTAACGAAAGTAAGTACCTGTTTCACAAGTTACTGATAAAGTGTCGGATAGTTAACCGACAAATAAATTAAATAGCGGATAAATGTCTCTAAAAAGAGACTCTAAAGAGTGAAAATTTTTAAAAAAATCGCGGCCATTTTGAAATATGTATTTGCTATCCAGAAAATAAACAAAATACCAGCCACATGATCTACCCGTTAACTTATTAGGGACTAAAAAAAGTAAGTTATTAAGTATTAAGTTGCTGATAAGTTTATCAAAAACCTGACAAACGCAAATTTCCGAGATATGTGTCAGATATGTTCCGAATAAGCTTACTGACAGTTTATTGGTAACTTGTGAAACGGGCCCTTAGCCTTTTTAAGTTTTCTGAGAATTTAGTGTATTGGTTACAACGACTTCTATGTCATTTTGTAATGAACATAACATAACATACCAACAACACGTAAAACGTCCTTATATTTAGGTATCTGGTTGTTTTATGTAGTTTTAAAATATTCTTAAGTACTATGTTGACACGTCTTTGAATATACATTACATGCCAATATCTTTATATTTAAATGAGTTAATCTTTTATATATATATATATATATATATTTTCCGAATCTCGGAAAGGGCTCCGACGATTTTCCTGAAATTCAACATGTAGAAGGTTTTGGGGGAGACAAATTGATCTAGCTAGGTTTTATGTAAAAAAAAAATTGTTTTATCCCTGTTTTTGGGCATTAAAAAACACTTACATTTATATTGAATTGAATTTTCGCCATTAACTGTCAGGTCGACGTAGCTTATTCGGGTGACGGGCAGAATTGAGAAATGTGAATGCCAAGGATCGATCCCCAACTAAATAATTGTTTTTTTTTAAGTTTTTTTTAGTAAAAAATTACCGATCGGTCACCCAGATATTAATATATAATACATGTCATTGCAGTTTTAACTTTTGCAGTATCATCGCTACCATTGTACAACTACTATCTGTAAATGTTCCATGAATAAATAAATTTCATTTAATTTCATATGGAAGAACCAAAAGGGATCACAATATTCGATAAAATTATTGAAACAGGTTCTTTGGATTAAGATGAAAATTAGTTGAATGATTAGGACCGTTGACATAAAATTTATACCAATTAAATAGATATAGTACACCAGTATCGTTCTTTCAATATAGAACAAGCAGTTTGTGTACCGTGGTCACGACTACGAACGCATTGGTGCGTTCACACAACGTCTTCAGTCTGAATACGTCTCAGCGCACATACTGATGCGGAACACGCCACCTGATGACTCAATAATAGCTGCAGATGGCCAATGTGAGTTAAATAGTTTTTATAGTGGGGGTTTTGGGGGGGAGGGGGAAGAATGCCCTCTGTAAATAATGGCTTACCCGTGCTATAGACATAATCTGCCATAAAACAAATTCAACTTGAATACGCAAAAAATTCTAGATATTGTTTAAATCGTAGTTTTTAACGTGTGAGTATCTCACATTATTAGTAGAAGTGAGGTAAATATATAGGTCTTTCTGTTTGTCACTTGTGACAGTTCTTTTTGAGTGCCATTAGTTCACCATCTCTCCTATAAATGTTGCAATCGATCGCTCAACAGATATTCAAATTTGCAACGTGAAACCGGTGCCCTCGCGTCGCTCGTGGCCTGCGGGCGCGCCGGAACAAGTCAAGCGCTTCTACGCGTGCAACGACGTTGATACGTTTCTATGCGATCGACCTCTACAAAAACCACCTATTGACAAGGACAATGAATTTAAGGTAATAATCACAACTACCTTTTAATCATGTGACCAAATCAAAATGTGATCAAAATCATGTGACCAAACGTGTGTTAAATTTGAATGTGGATGGATATGTGCCTAGAGGGAGGCCTAAAAAGAGATGGTTGGATTGTGTGAAGTATGATATGCATATAAAAGGAGTGGCGCCAGAGTTAACGAAAGATAGGACAGAATGGAAGAGAAAAACATGTTGTGCCGACCCCACTTAGAGTGGGATAAGGACAGGATGATATAATCAAAACTACCTTTTACACCTCTTTTTTTATTTTATACCAAAATAATAGATGGATTGATTTGTTTTTGTTTATTCTTCAGACTTTATGGATAGAAAGAACAACTTTAGTGACGGAGAATACATTGCCAGGGATATTAAGATGGTCCGAAGTCATATCGAGATCTATGGAAGAAATTCCTCCTGTGGAAGTATGTATTCGATAATAAAAAATTTTTACCCCATTGCAGTAAAATTATATTTCGTAGTGCGTATAATTTTTTATTTACCTCATAATGCTTAAGAATAATACTATGCCGTGTGGTATCCGGCTGAATAGAATAGTACCACCCTCATTTCTTACCGAGGTGTCGTAAAAGGCGACTAAGGTAAGTCGACTCGCCGTGTGGTGTCCGGCTGAGTAGAATAGACCAACCTCATTTCTTACCGAGGTGTCGTAAAAAGCGACTAAGGTAAGTTGACCCACCGTGTGGTATCCGGTTTAGTAGAATAGACCACCCTCTTTCTTACCGAGGTGTCGTAAATACGACAGAGGTAAGTTGACGTCAGGCAGGCGGCCGGTCGTAAAAACGCAGCCAAATCATGTGACAGCATGCTTATAACATGTTGTGCCAACCCAACTTAGAGTGGGATAAGGGCTGGAATGCTTATACTGCGTCCATCATATTATCAGTCTTTTGACAGCTCACGCTCATTAAGTTTTGTATTGCTTACGTACAAATATCATACAAATAATATTTGTACTTTATGGATGGGTACCGCCCACTTAGTGATGTCACACATAATGGTTACTACGATTATGCCACAGATTAAAAATAATCGGTAGAAATCGATGTTACGAGTATTAAAAGACATTTAATAACATTATATAAAGTTTTACTTTCTTCTTAGTTAATACATGAATACAAATAAAACAATCAGGATATTTTAATTTATTTTATTAGCACGAGTCGTCAGAATGATAATCAACACTAGACTCCTCCGATGAGGAGTCTTCAGTAGCAGTTATTATTAGCTCTTGTGTAGATAATATATTATCAAACGCAATATCACGTTCCCAATCAGAGAATATTACTCTTTTAGTTCTTTCCACCACACTTGCCCAGTTCTCGGCCGTTACGTGGGTGCAAGCATTTTTTAGCAATTGCAACATTTTATTCGCTGTGAATGGGGGGCTTGTATTGCATCTCGCAGCATGCCCTTTTACTTGTGCCCATATAAGTTCTATTGCGTTGTACTGGCAGTGGTATGGAGGAATCCGAAGAACAGTATGGCCATATTCTGCTGCCATTTCATTGATTACATAGCGTTTTGCTCTCTTTTTGGTTTTTAATATTTTTATTAATTCAACTTTTAGCATTGAGTCGTCCACATTTTCTCCATTGTCCCGAAGCCAATTAATTATTTCATGCTTTTTAAAGCCTGTGTTGGCATTTTGTCAATTTGACGGGAGTGGTAGGGCGCATTATCAATAAAAATTATTGATGGTTCTTCCAATGAAATGAGCATTTCATTTTGAACCACTCTTCATACACATTTGCATTCATCTCTTCGTGGTAGTCATTTGATTTCTTCGATTTAAATGCCAACAGTGCGTCTTGTACAAATCCTTTTGCTGTACCTGCATGGCAAATGATTAGGCGCTCACCTTTTCCCATTGGTACTGAGGAAGTGGAATCAGCAGTATCATCAGTCCAGAAACGAGATAGTGTGTGGTTAGCGTTGAGCCATGTTTCATCCGTGAAAACAATATTTGCCCAATCTTGTATTTTCTTTGCCTTTCTTAAAAAATCACAACGTGCTATAGCTATATCTGTGCGTTCCATTAATAATTTTCTTTTATTTAACTTTTTATATGAAAAGCCAATTGTGTTCAAAACTTTGACCAAAGAAGATTTTTCACCATGAAATAGACCACTTCTTTTCAAAGAAACAATAAGTTTTCTCAAAGTTGGAATTTCTTTTCTCAAGTAGTAATCATATACATGACGACGAATAGCGTCAGCGTCAAAGTCATCAACAGCTGTCACCTTATGAGCCCGGCGCTTTCTTTTTGGTGTAGATGGTTTGTTTTGCTCCAAGCCGCTCCTGCCGTAGGCATCAGTAGTGATTTTAGTCACAGTTGATAGACTGATCCCCAACGCGGCTGCAACACGGTTTCGGACTTGCGTGATAGGTATAAGAGGTCCGGCATTTTGATTTTCTTGCTCAAAATACTCATGAAGTTTTAACACTAACTGTCTCGATTGTGCTTTCAACACACGTCCTTTCGGCATTTTCACGATCAATTAATATAAGTTTCACAAAAGTTTTTCCGAGGAATAAAGCTACTTAACTCAAGGTGTAACAGATGCGAAAGAACACTCAGCGAACGTAAATGCGTGTGACTATCACGGGCGTTTCGTTGAGAGTGACAGATCACGTCAAAATGGCGGCCCAGCGGAAGGTCTGTTGATGTTGCCAGTTGATGTATAATATATTTTTTATGATTATAATAAATACACACGGATTAACATTTATTTTCAAAAAACTAAGGCAATATTAAATCAAAATGTTGATTTCTATATCTGTTATTAGTTTACGTAGGTTATCATTAATCGAATTACTTAGGTACGTAATTCGATTAATGATAGTAGGTACTATAATCGGAATGGTATCGCATACGAGAATCTTTAGGACATCACCAAATATGTAAATCGTCAATCTGTCAAAAGATGGTTAATATAATGGACAGTGTATAAGGATAATACTGTATTTCCATTTATACTGGTATATTTTACAAGATAATCAATGAGAATGATAAATTGAACACTTGAAGTAAATAAGGCACTAAGTACCTAAAAATAATTCGAACTAAAACTATACAATTTGGTTCTAAAAGCTTTTTAGAACCAAATTGCATACTTAGTTATTTTTTATCTTTAGTTAATTTTTAGGTACTTAGTGCCTTATTTACTTCAAGTGTTCAATTATATTAAACAGCGTTGTTTTCTCTGGTCACTTAAAAAGTTTTCACTTATTCTGATTTAGAAACATTGAGTTCGTTCGTTTCATACTTTATCTATATTCATATCAATTCTATATAGTTCGCCTGCGAAACTATGGAAGCAACGGAAAGAGAACTACGAAGTCTCATATCGCAATATACCACTGATCCCACCCAAAATATCAATCCATTCTCCATGCGGCTACAAGGCACCATAGATGCCAATGTCCAAGGGGGTATCACGAAATACGAACAAGCATTCCTTACTGCTGAGTTCAATAGAAATGCTACACCGAGGGAGGCGGCTGCTGCGGCTAAATTAAGGAGATTGGTCTCCTCTCAATTGGCTGTGGTGGAGGCAGGACTTGCTTTACATGGTCGGTTAGCACCGGAGGAAGTGAAGCCACTGCATAGGTAAGTTGATATTTAAAAGAAATAGACGTAGACATTATTGTGCGCAATTCCATCATCATTCTCCTGCCTTTATCCCACTCTAAGTGGGGTCGGCACAACATGTTATAAACATGTTGTCACATGATTTGGCTACGTATTTTACGACTGGCCGCCTGGCTGACGTCAACTTATCTTAGTCGTGTTTTACGACACATCGATAAGTAAGAGGGTGGTCCATACTACTTAACCGGATACCACACGGTGATTCAACTTACCTTAGTCGCCTTTTACGACACCTTGGTAAGAAATGAGGGTGGTCCACTCTACTTAACCGGATACCACACGGTGATTCAACTTACCTTAGTCGCCTTTTACGACATCTTGGTAAGAAAAGAGGGTGGTATTATTCTATTCAGCCGGATACCACATATTGTCCGGAATTCCATATAAATATAATTCTTTTATTATTTTGTTACATTTTTAAGTTATGAATACGTGCGTCTATTCCAATAAAAATTACGGAATTAATGTATATTAGGCTATTTATGTAAGGGCTGGGCTTATTGTGATAACTCTCCAATCACCATACGTTAAAACATTGGTTCTCGTCCAATTACCGAAGTTTACCAATGTTGGGTGCAGCAAAAAAACAACGCGTTTATTGCTTTACAAACAAATACACTCAGCCCTCCACTACACGTCAGAAATTCTAAAAAATTGTGTTCAGGAGATCTTTAATTTAAAGGCCTTGATGATGGAATATATGGGATTGCTATTATATGAACGTCTTATTATTATACTAGCGGCCTGCCCCTGCTTCGCACGGGTATAAAATATATATCCCATGTCAGTCAGTGTAAACAAAATGATTAAAATTGATCCAGTTGTTTTGATTTATTCATTACTGCCCGTGGCCGTAGCGTTAAATTTGGAGAAAAACAATTTCCTTTCCCTCCCTATACCAAGAAGATTTCCTGCTATCTTTGGAATATCTAAATTCATATAGTACATTATTACTTATTTACTTTTATATTTTCCCTATGTATTTTATTTTTACAATTAATTACAGAATGTCTTTAAACAAACTCTTGAAAGAGCGACATCGCTGCTAAAGTCGAAGTGTTATAGGGCGAAGCGCGGCCTCCTCACGGCATTTTAAATCTGTAATATCTCCGAAAATGTTCACTTAAATTACATGCTGTAAACGGCCATATTGATCTATATTAAATCAACTATTTATTTAAGGTACTTAATTGGATAAGGATTAATGCTGTATTGTATAAGAATTGCTTAAAAAGTAAACGACAAAAAATGCTTTAGTGGGTTATCTATAAGCGATACACATATACCATCGCGGCCTTTTCTAGAGACCTTTTCAATGTGTACAAATACTTAGTACATTATTTTGATAAATCTGGTAGGATTTAGCCTGCGTTTGCAATGTAAGCGGAAAAAAATGTAATTATTTACAGAAACCTCAAAAATTACAGTATTTCTCAACTCCGTATTGAATGTTATTATACGTATAAACCTTCCTCTGAAATCACCCTATCTATTAAAAAAACCGCATCAAAATCTGTTGCGTAGTTTTAAAGTTTTATGCATACATAGGGAAATATGGACTTTGTTTTATAATATGTAGTGATTGTTATTTTCCTCGCTAGAGAGCTCCGATCATAAATGCGTCCGATCACTGCTAAATTCAAATGGTTAAAGGGCGAACCGCGTTTTTTTTTTCGAATTTGACTAATGCTGTTAGCCTTAATGGCTTTGACAGCGTCACCGATAAGACGGGCGAGCGCGGAAGCATCGCCGAGAGACGAACCGCGACCTCCGACGCGCTATTTATAGGCTCGCGGCGCGGTCCCTACATTTTAAATCTGTAATATCTTCGAAACTGTTTATTTAAATTACATGCTGTAAAGGGTCATATTGATCAATATTAAATAAACAATATATTTAAGGTTCTTAATTGGATAAGGATTAATGCTGTATTGTATAAGAATTGCTTTGAACATAAGGCATCATTTTTCGTAAAAAGTAAATGACAAAAACTGCTATTGTGGGTTATCCATAAGAGATAGACATATACTACCCCGGACTTTGTATGAATTGATGTACTTAGTACATCATTTTGATAAATCTCGTAGGGTTTAGCCTGCGTTGCAATGTAAGCGGAAAAAAATGTAATTATTTACGACTATTATTATTATTATTTACTCAAAAATTACAGTATTTCTCTACTCCATATTGAATGTTATTAGACATGTAAACCTTCCTCTAAAATCACTCTATCTATTAAAAAAAAAACCGCATCAAAATCTGTTGCATAGTTTTAAAGATTGAAGCATACATAGGGATATACGGACATAGGGACAGACAGAGAATGCGACTTTGTTTTATACTATGTAGTGATATTATTTATTTTTACAATTGATTAGACAATGTCTTTACATACAACATTTATAGCTTTCTTATCATAAGACAATATAAACTTGAAAGAAGGACATTTAGTTGCGCCTCCGGTCGCTGCTAAATTCGAAGTGCTTATAGGTCTAAGCGCGGCCTCCTCGCGGGATTTTAAATCTGTAATATCTCCGAAAATGTTCACTTAAATTACATGCTGTAAAGGGCAATATTGATCTATATTAAATCAACAATTTATTTAAGGTACTCAATTGGATAAGGATTAATGCTGTATTGTATAAGAATTGCTTAAAAAGTAAACGACAAAAAATGCTTTAGTGGGTTATCTATAAGCGATACACATATACCATCGCGGCCTTTTCTAGAGACCTTTTCAATGTGTACAAATACTTAGTACATTATTTTGATAAATCTGGTAGGATTTAGCCTGCGTTTGCAATGTAAGCGGAAAAAAATGTAATTATTTACAGAAACCTCAAAAATTACAGTATTTCTCAACTCCGTATTGAATGTTATTATACGTATAAACCTTCCTCTGAAATCACCCTATCTATTAAAAAAACCGCATCAAAATCTGTTGCGTAGTTTTAAAGTTTTATGCATACATAGGGAAATATGGACTTTGTTTTATAATATGTAGTGATTGTTATTTTCCTCGCTAGAGAGCTCCGATCATAAATGCGTCCGATCACTGCTAAATTCAAATGGTTAAAGGGCGAACCGCGTTTTTTTTTTCGAATTTGACTAATGCTGTTAGCCTTAATGGCTTTGACAGCGTCACCGATAAGACGGGCGAGCGCGGAAGCATCGCCGAGAGACGAACCGCGACCTCCGACGCGCTATTTATAGGCTCGCGGCGCGGTCCCTACATTTTAAATCTGTAATATCTTCGAAACTGTTTATTTAAATTACATGCTGTAAAGGGTCATATTGATCAATATTAAATAAACAATATATTTAAGGTTCTTAATTGGATAAGGATTAATGCTGTATTGTATAAGAATTGCTTTGAACATAAGGCATCATTTTTCGTAAAAAGTAAATGACAAAAACTGCTATTGTGGGTTATCCATAAGAGATAGACATATACTACCCCGGACTTTGTATGAATTGATGTACTTAGTACATCATTTTGATAAATCTCGTAGGGTTTAGCCTGCGTTGCAATGTAAGCGGAAAAAAATGTAATTATTTACGACTATTATTATTATTATTTACTCAAAAATTACAGTATTTCTCTACTCCATATTGAATGTTATTAGACATGTAAACCTTCCTCTAAAATCACTCTATCTATTAAAAAAAAAACCGCATCAAAATCTGTTGCATAGTTTTAAAGATTGAAGCATACATAGGGATATACGGACATAGGGACAGACAGAGAATGCGACTTTGTTTTATACTATGTAGTGATATTATTTATTTTTACAATTGATTAGACAATGTCTTTACATACAACATTTATAGCTTTCTTATCATAAGACAATATAAACTTGAAAGAAGGACATTTAGTTGCGCCTCCGGTCGCTGCTAAATTCGAAGTGCTTATAGGTCTAAGCGCGGCCTCCTCGCGGGATTTTAAATCTGTAATATCTCCGAAAATGTTCACTTAAATTACATGCTGTAAAGGGCAATATTGATCTATATTAAATCAACAATTTATTTAAGGTACTCAATTGGATAAGGATTAATGCTGTATTGTATAAAAATTGCTTTGAATATAAGGCATCATTTTTCGTAAAAAGTAAATGACAAAAACTGCTATTGTGGGTTATCCATAAGAGATAGATATATACCATCGCGGACTTTTCTGTAGACCTTTTTAAGGTGTACAAATACTTAGTACATCATTTTGATAAATCTCGTAGGGTTTAGCCTGCGTTTGCAATGTAAGCGGAAAAAAATTTAATTATTTACAGAAACCTCAAAAACTACATTATTTCTCTACTTCGTATTGAATTTTATTATACGTACAAACCTTCCTCTGGAATCACTCTATCTATTAAAAAAAACCGCATCAAAATCGGTTGCGTAGTTTTAAAGTTTTATGCGTACATACGAAAATATGGACTTTGTTTTATAATATGTAGTGATACGTCTTCCTATTCCGAGAAGATGCCTTTGCTTTTATTTTTTATTTATTTATTTAATTGTTTACAAAATGTAAATTACAGTTACAATTTCCTTCCAAGGGGTTGCCAACACTTGTGCTAATACCTCCTAAATGAGGACTAATAAAAGTATGAAATTTTACTTTTCCTGTAATATACTTAATATTGGATATAACTTGGTTTCAGGCGACTTGTGGAACGATTTACTCAGCTGAGACAGAATCTTGGGCCAGGCTTAGCGCGGGCTCGACGTCAGTTATCCGAAAGTATTGTCAAGTAAGAAATCTTAACAAATTGTCCAAGACTTTTATAAGAATTTGTTAAAATCAAACTATATTCGGCGCTATAATTAACCTGAATTTCTTAATTATTTTAGCACACCTTTGCCTCCAGTTCCAGCCTTAGATAAGCGATCTCATAGCGTTCAACAGAATGACAGTTATTATGAAGAAGGGCATCTTTACAACAAGCCGATTGTAAGTATTGCGGTTTTAATATCCATACTAATGTTATAAAAGCGAAAGTCTATGTCTTTTTGGTTTGTTAAGTGATCTTTTGTTAGGCTTTTATGGTGGCGCAACATCGATGAATTTTGGTACAATTGAAGCTATACCAGGATAACATATAGACCATAAATGTACCCGTTTTTATCACATATTGAGGGTTTTAAAGCTTACTAAACGAAGTCGCGGGTAAACCTTGTTAAAGTATTGGTTAAGTCCATTTTATGATAGCTGATGTATACAGTCGTTTCTATTGTGGTATTTTTTTATATTGAACGGACGCAGTAAAACCATTGAGTATTGATTTATTGTGTGAAATGTAATAACCGTCTTTTTCCCCATGTGGATAAAAATGATTAAAGCGACGCAAAGCGCTCTCAAGCTTGCGTTTTAGGTTGTACAAATTTTTTATTTATGCTTATTAGAGATATTAGATTAGATTATTCTATTTCTTTGTTTTGTTATTAGGTAAAATGAGTAATTAAATAAATTTTATTTAAAAATTAACTTTTATTTTAAACAGTTTGTCATATAATTGTTCGCAGAGGTGATCCCTCAATAACGTAACTTATTAATTTACCTGAAATAAGTTCGTAAAAATATTTTCATCAAAGTACGTGCCTGTTATCCTAACTTGAGCTCAATCTCTTTCAGTATTCCTTAGAAGATACACTGGATCAACAAAGCATAATGTCAAGCAGTCTGCCCGTAGCGGACAACAGAGATTGTCCTGACGATAATTCCATGATCAAGTCAGCGCCACCATTGCCTTGTAGGCCCAAATCTGGGGACCCAAGGAGTCCTACTCGACCACCTTTAGAGAAATACAGAGATGTTGTCGAGGAAGAGGTAGAGACCAGACGTCATAGCCGCACCTCCTGGAGTGACCCTGGTGATGCCCCCCCGTTGCCTCCACGTGTGTCAGGTGACAAGCGATGTTGGGGCGAAGCACCCGCAGTGCCACGTCGGTCGGGCCGCGGTGCGTGCGAGGAGCGCGATTCGGGGGTCAGTGTTGACGCACACCATTACACCAATGCGGACGACCATAGACACAACCATGGTGAGCTTAAATTTTCTATGTATTTTAATTTCTTTATTGTAAAAAAAAGACATACACGACGTAGAAATATATATAAAATCACATTGATAGATCTCTTCAAGACTACCTTTGACCATTGATCAATATTTTTTAACTACATAATTTTCTGCAAAGTTTGATTATGAATAAACGTCTGCTGTTCCATAACTAATCATTTTCAATTCATGTTTGATACTTATTAAACAATTAAATATGGCAGTCGCCAACGTCCATACCACGTTGAATACACCGGTTCTCGTCCGATCACCGAAGTTAAGCAACGTCGGGCGCGGTCAGTACTTGGATGGGTGACCGCCTGGGAACACCGCGTGATGTTGGCTTTTTGATTTTTTTTAAATTTGTGTTATATTTTAATTTAGAAACTACATCTATAAACTACCATACTACAAATATATGCTACGCCATTTTTTTTTCTTTTCTAAGTTTCTTTTTTTATTTTGTAAAAAATCACCGAGCAAGCTCTGCTAACCATATTATATTTTATTTGGAAAGTATTTTATTGGTGCTGCCACCTAGTTGACAATAAGAAACTGAACTGAACACTAGACACCAGTTCTGTTAGCAGTACAGAGCCGATATACTAGGTGTCGCTGTACAACGTTTGTTAGATAGTGTATCGCGCTAAGGAGATTATATCTCAAATAATGACTACCCAGACGCCAGCTTTGAGAAGTATACTTACCTGGCGTAGGAGAAACCGTGATCAAGTAGGCGGTTCTCCCAGAGCGAGGCCCTTCCATTGCACTGCGGTTGGGTTGACCTTTGCGATTATCCCTAATGTGGATAACTCGGACGCGTAATTTTTGATAGTGGGGACTGCGTACGCGCCGTCCCCCTTGTAAACTTCTGAGCGTCTTATTAAGTTATTATTACATATATGTAAAATTTTGATGCGGTAATATTCGATTTTTTTTAAACCGATAAAAGTTGCCTTTTTAATATTAATCATCAATTTGTAACTAAATCTAGGTATCCTTTTTCTTGTTTTTTAAGATTAGATAATAGATATGCATTGTTGGATGAAACCAATTTAGCCACACCACACATTGTAATCAAATTTCACAAACAGCGCATCTGATTTTATTTCTTGGTAGTTGTCCACTTTAATTAGCTTTTATTGTAATTACCCAATTATTAATATTAAAAAAGGCAACATTTTAATTAGTCAGAAAAAAAATGGTTTTAAAAAAAAACGATTATTTCGTGTCGATATAATCGATTTTAAAAAATCGATTTATTTTAATTGGATTAAAATCTATTATTTATTAATCGATTTTTTCTACACCATGTCACATCTGATCTAAACTCTATCTGATCACACCTGATCTAAACTCATCACGAAAATTGACTCTTTAAGTAAATAAATAAATAAATATATGGGACACTTACACACACGGTCATCCGTCCCCAAAGTAAGTAACTTAATACTTGTGTTATGGTAGACGGACAACTGGTGAATATATACTTATATATTTTTTAAATACATACTTAAATACAAATATACACCCAGGCTCAAAGACCGACAAATTCATTTGATAGAAAATGTTGGCCCTCGGCGGGAATCGAACCCGCGACCCGTGGAGCTGAAGCCAGGGTCACTACCCTGCTCCAACGGGCCAGTCTTAAGTGTAAAGATATAGCGATATAATTGAAACACATTATTCCAGATTTGGAGCTAGTAGAATCCCTACGCTATGAGGAGATAATCTCAATGATGTCTGAACCGCTGCACGTGGATGAGGGTGAAACTCCTCCCCCCATCCCACCTAAGGGTCTTGGCCACCTCAGCAGCTTCGACTCCGGTCACCATGAGAACGGCGAGTCTCATTGCTAACAATTACCTTCGCGCGTTTTCTTTCGTGACGACTGGGTCAAAGGCACAATGACGCAATATTTCGTACTGGAGTTTTAAATAAGTTAACTGTGACTTTCATCTTGTTTTAAAATGTTGTTATTGTCTTCTGCCCACGTTTTCGTATAATCATATGGAACTGATATAAAAACTAGCACATGACACTTTCCATACCGAAAATCACTTTGATTCGGTCGCAAAAGAACGACAATCAAACAAACCTTGATATATTACGTTGCATGGTAAAACAGTTAAACAATTTAATCCTATGAAATATAAACACACAATAAGGTATTATTTATATATTTTTTTCAAATCGTTCATTTGTTCGTTTGGTATTAACATTGCGTCTATTGAATTAGGATCATAACAGCAATTTATTACCCTTACAATATGTTACTCAACAATCTTGTGATTCGTTGAGCTTTTTGAGTTTTCTATGGATGGGCATATTTCTGATTTTGTTCATATAAAGACACACCGAAAATATATTTACGTTATTAGATGTTTAATATCTTTTTAATATTACTTGTATGTAATAGATATGATTTAATTTACATGAACTGGTTTGAGCTTTAGATAAATGTATTTTTTTATTGCGTCATTGTGCATTTGAACAGAATTTTTTTAGTTGTATGTATTTTATTAGTTAATTGCTAAATTATATAATTTTAATAGTACAAGAAAGGTACCTATATTTTTATAGAGATAGACGACGATTGTGAAATAAAACGCGTGTAACACTTTACATTATTCTGGCTTCTATAATCATATCGCTTATTGGTTGCAATAATGGTATAACTCAAAAAACACGTGTTTTGGACTAGGTGTGGTATAAAGGTGTAAATGTTAAAATATACAGTACATGTTTTCAGCAACAATACCGGCACACCTCATAAGTCAATATTTAGCCGTTTAAGCAAATTATGCCATTTTAATGCATGTTCCTTAGCAATGAAAACTTTAAATCCATTTATCTTAAAAACATGATTTTTTGAGTCATATCACTATTGCAGCGTATGAGCTATATATATGTTGGAATTTTAAATAATTTTGGATGAAATAAAATAAAATTTATATTGAAAATTTGGACAATTGGAAAAAAAAATTAAAAGTGCAAGTTAAGTACTATTTTTCTTGAAAATTAAATAGGAGTGACGATTAACGCTTCTCTTCTCTTGTATGTGAAAGTATGTTTGTATCAGAAATTGCCATCAACAAATGTATTATGTTAGAATATTACGAATCCTGACAACATAAAGATGTTGGATTATGTTTGAATAGTAGGAAACAATATCCCACTTTGTGTAGGACTTTTTCTTTTTAGATATCCGTTGCATTGATTTTTTTTTGTATAAAATGGACGCTATATAAGTTAGTTAATTTATGAGACATTTTATTATACTGTTTACACAGTTTCCTTTAATCTCAACGATTTGTTAGAATGGCAGAAGAAAACTTTTTTTTCATTTTTTTATTTTCGACTTTGATAGTGTCATCAGAAAATTTAGGTATCCTGTTCTAATAGATCCGTTGGATGGCAATAAAATCATTATTATACATACTAACACGTACTAAAGCATTTAGAGATAAGTATAATAACCTTTGACTCGTAAATCGCCTTTTCACCATAGAGTTATTATACTAGAGTACGGAGTCCAGCATCAAATGTGTCCTATTACAATAAAGAAAAAGCGAATGAATGCGTATCTATCTGTCTTTCTTTTTTATATGTGATTAGACAAAGATAAGTATAGGAGTTTCATCTTCCCTCTTTTTATTTATTGTAATATAGGATGTGAAAAATAATCGATTTTTATATTAATCGATTATTTTATGAAAATAACCGATTTTTTTACATGAATCGAATTTTAAACAATTGATCATTTTTATTATCCTGTTCTTGTTTTTTTTTCTTCTTTCTTATTTTTTAAGATATACATATTCATGAAATAAATTTAGCCAAACTACTCAATTTAATCGAATTAAACAAACATGTGCATCTGTTATTATTTATTAGTAGTTGTCCACTTTAATAAGCTTTTATTCTCATTAATTATTAAAGTATGTTAAAAGGGCAACATTACATTTGTAATGTTGCCCTAGGAAAAAAATTGGTTATTATTAATCGATTATTTTAATACGATTTAATCAATTATTTAAAAATCGATTTATTTTAAAAATGGAAATAATCGATTATATATTAATGATGTCCCATCCCTATCGTAACACTAACTTACAGTTCTGCCTATCGTACCCCTACTCTAGTATAATATGTCTATGCTTTTCTCGATGTCGAAATTAGAGATGGGAAACAACAAAACAATGGTATTTCTGACAAGAAAAGAGAAATATTCTTTTTTTATAATCTTGGGATGTATAACTCTTTTTTATCTTTAACTCAGTACGGCTCAGAGACTTTTAATACAAACATGCAATAGCTATCCATCTCTCTCTATTACGTGTCAATTGCTATCTAAGCCCATCTCTTTCTCTCTAACTCTGAACGAGCCGTAACTCACGAAAATTGACTCTTTAACTATAAAGATATATAGATATAATTTAAACATATGCGACCTAGAGAGTGATATGTTTTGGAATGATATATATCTTTCTTGTATTAAGCTCGCGAGTTACCTATCTTAAATCTGAATACAAAACGCCTGTTTAATTGCTTATAGCAAAAGTTATAGGCAAGAAATCGCTTTTACTAATTGAAGGCGTATACCTTTTATTAATTTTGCGTTCATTACATATTTTTCACTTAGATAGTTGCTATGCTTAGAAAAGAATCTGACGAAACAATGGTTTTATTTACATATTTATAAATGCATTTAGTTTTACATCGGGGCCATATAAAGTGATAATTTTTTAGGGTAAAATAACTGAAGGACTAAATCGACTGACAATTTTATCACTTATGGAATATTTTAAGGATTAAGTTCATGTGGCCTGCTAAGCTGTTTATTGCTTTAATGAAAATCTTGATTTTGTATTTGATTACCAATAAATAAGTGAACATATTTATCCAAATAAATGACAACTATGGAATAATAATGTACTCAATATTTGTTCAGTTCTGTAACATAAAGACATTTGTTCGAATACAAGTTATTTCATAATAATAAGGTTTTACTAGCTATGTTATTTATGAAAATGAAGTAATAGCGGAATATAGTGAATTTACGCCCATTTGTAAAAATAAAACCATAAACAATTTTCGAACAAAAATTATTAAAATTAAAAAACGAATACTGGGCCAATCTCTAGTAAATATAGTGATCTAGAAAAGGTAACTTGGCTTACATATACATAATATATATGCGAGTATTTTATCATGCAAAACAAGAGTCGTAAGCTTTTAATTAAATTAGGGATAGCCAGAATATGTGCTTGCACTTAGTTAATTTTCGTGCATTTTGCAAAATCGCAATCCAAATGTGTCCAAAAAGTGTAGAGAATTAATATTGCAAATATCTACCGTATTAAATCAAATCAAAACAATCCTTATTAAAATAAGCTATTTCATGTACTTTTAAATCGTCAAGGATCAATTAGATTTATGAAGTTACACTTACAATATTTAAGCGCAGTTTTGTTTGAAGCTGAAAGGATTTTGTAATCCATGCATTTTATCATTCAAATAATCTTCAATTGTGTAATATGCTTTCAGTATAAACATATTTCTTAATTAAAACTTTTCTGTAGATAAGTCGCGCATTAAAAGTTTTTTAACAGAATATATTTTATAACAGAAATTTTAACTTAGCAGACCACAAGTTCTTGTACCCTTTATTTATGTTTGTGAACGTAAATAATTTTTTACAGTATTTAATTTAAATCATTTTATTTCCTATTTTATAACATAATGGAATATATTGTGTAGAGTATTACTAGATCACACTATATCGGTGATATTTATGTGTCAAATTATAAAAAGAACGTTTTATTTATTTTTTAATCATTATTTTTATAGTGTTATATTTCTATCGATGAATTGTTACATTTAGTTTTCATTTTTCATTTGAGATATTTATTTTTGCTATTTTTAATTGCGTATTTTTTTAGTATTTCATAAAATTATAAATGTGATTGTAACGTGCAGTGGTATTGAATGTTTTTAACATATAGTATTCATTATTTTTTAAAACTTTACCACACAAGCTTTTTTGGCAAGTGTAAATATTTTCCTATTTGATATTTTGTTGCTCAAAACCCATAAGAATGTTTCACATTAGGCGAATATAGACCAAAACAAACTAGCTATTAAAAATTTTCAATTATGAAGTAGCGAACAGCTGCATTATATGTCTCTTCTAAATAACTGATAATAGTTTTAGTGTTTGTTCTTTATATTTTTTCAACAAGTACGATTTAGTTAACTAAACATCTAAACCAAGTTATAATTTTTATACAGAAATCCAATAGAATAAGTATTATATACCGTTTTACACCGTTCTTAAAATAAATAAAGAACTAATAATAGTTCTTAAGTAACTTTCTTTAGTTTCTGGCAATATATAAAACAACTTATTACACCTTTCCTGTCAATGCAATAGCGAGTTGTGTTGATCCAATTTATAAATGATTTCGCTTAAAGAGAAATATTTGCTTTACATAGTATTATTTTAAAAAATCCATGTTCTTTATGTATACGATTAATTAATTTTTTATGTAGGTATTTTAATTTTTATGTTAATACCAACTTTATTTCATTTTAATTTGCACAAATAACAGTCCAATTAACTTAAACTGAAACAGTTTATTTAAGGTTGTCTAAGTCAATTCATAGCTCTTTCATGTTTTATGTAATGCAGACCTACATGGTTTTTTTTTCATAAAAAATATCTTCAAAGACTAGAAAATATTAATAATTGTAATACTTAGCATTATTATATTCGTATATTTTATTTTTTACAAACCTATTAGCAGCGTCCAATAAGTTCGTATGCAAACGAAGTACGTTGAGGGTAATTTAATACATTGTGCAATTTTTTTTATTAAGATGTTATTATAAATGTATTACAATTTTAACTATTTTTCATTCGTCATTTTATCTGTGACCTGAAACTTTCAATGCTAAATTGTTTTTAAATACTTGTATAATACATCCATTTTTCTGGACAAAACCATTTTGGGTTTCAGTTTTACACAGTTTTTACACGAGTTACTCAAGTATGCACAGGACAGAAGACTTTTTTAAAGATTGCGGTAGTCAATAATGTTTTATTATTAAGTGATTTAATATTAAGATATAAAAACAATTATAGGGATCGTTTATTCCGGAAATTGTCTTTCATACAAGTCTTTCCAATAATCAAGTGATATTTTTCAATTTTACACAAACTTTTTAAATTATAGATCTGTAATCGTATGTGATAAAGTCACATTTCCAACGAACAATTTCTGAAATGTTTTTTAACTATATTTAATGTTTAATCTTATTAACCTACTAGTTACTATATTTAGGGCTTCTTTCTATTTGTATTTTAATCGATTAGTTACGTGTTGATGGGGTCGTGAGGCAAGGCATTGTTTGGAAAATAAAAAAATAACAGTACAGGCGTCCAGCGTATACTTTGTAGAGATGTTTTCAATCAAACAACTCTCGCGTTTCATCCTCTTGCCCTTATCCCACCCTAAGTGGGGTCGGCACAACATGTTATAGACATGCTGTCACATGATTTGGCTGTGTTTTTACGACCAGCCTGCCTGACGTCAACTTACCTTAGTCGTATTTTACAACTCGGTAAGAAAGAGGGTGGTCTATTCTACTCAACCGGATACCACACGACGGGTCGACTTACCTTAGTCTCCTTTTACGACACCTCAGTAAGAAATGAGGTACTATTCTATTCAGCCGGTTACCACACGGCGTCTCTCGCGTTTCAAGATATCCTTATGAAATGATGGTTTAGCAAATAAGTTTAAATCATCATATATGGGCTATCTTTAGCTGTACAATATGGAATAAATTGATTTTTTGTTTTGATTTGAGAGTTTTTAAGATGACAAGTTGATGATACATTAATTGAACACTTGAAGTAAATAAGGCACTAAGTACCTAAAAATTAAAATTCGAACTAAGTATGCAATTTGGTTCTAAAAGCCAATTTTAGAACCAAATTGCGTACTTAGTTCGAATTTTAATTTTTAGGTACTTAGTGCCTTATTTACTTCAAGTGCTCTATTGTTTATTGTACCAAACAGTGCCTCGCTAAACACTAGTATTGAGTTACCTAAGCAACTATGATTTCGACTGATATTATTCTATAGTTTATGATTATATAGTTTCCATTACAGCGTATTCGTTCCGCGAATATGTCTCACTAGTTGTAGTCGATAAATACGATGTAAATGTAATATTGTAATCTTACCAAAAAAAAATTCGACTATTTTTATATCGTATTATCTCAATGGTATTGTGTAATTGTTTATTTATTTCGTCATCTTATTAAAAACTTGCATGTCTGAATTTGTACTGTTGTCCGTGAATAAGTGTTAAGTATTGTCAGTGAATATAATGTGTATTAGGGAATAGGGTCAGGAGATTTCGTGTCATTAACAAACAGGCTTTTATGATATGATATTGTTTTTATTAGGTTTTGGCATCATAATTAAGGGAAGATTCTGACGTTAGATACAGTCGATTTTTTTATATTTTATTTTTATTAATATATTTATACTACTTTTATAAAGAGAATAAATTTGTTATGTATGTTGTTTTCCCACAAAAACTACTCGGCCGATTTCAAAAATTCTTACACCATTGGAAAGTTGCGTCTTTACTGAACAACATAGGCTATATTACATTTTCATAAATAGGAATCCGTAATAAAAATGTAATAAGGTGTAGAAAATTAGTCATAAAAATCTATCATCGCATGCGCTGCGAAAACTATTGATGATATATTTAACAAAAATAAATCAATAGTGCGACATAGTAGACTTTCTACTGCAATGAGATCGATAAGTACGCGGATGAAACCGTGGGATATTACTAGTGAAGAATAAATTAACGAAAGATCTTCAATTAGATATTGTCAAAATTACAAAATTACGTGATTAATAATTAGAAAACTTTCTAAATTAAATTTTAAATTTATAATAAACTAAATTTTACAAAAATTATTTATAATTAATAATATTACCTATAACAGAAGTATTAACCCTTCGACGTTAACGTCATTCATAAACAAATAATATATTTATAATGGGGACGTACAGAAGTGATTTTTTTTATACAGTAAATATAAAATTTTTCGGTCCGTTCCAGTAGGATAATCTGTAGTGGCAAAGATATATAAAAACCCAAAATTTTTTGTGATAACAAAATGATGTTAACATCTTTTTTTATATAATAATATTCACTGATAATACGATTATGTATGAAGGCCATCATAAGAAATTGTCAAGTACAAAGTAAAGTGGTTAGTTGTAAGAAGTGAGCGCTGTATAGATAATGCAGCCGTATGCAATTTTAGTCGAAACGTTTATGCAAATGGGCGAAATAAATATTTAGATGGAAAATTGGATGTTTTATTTAATTTCCTTATATTACTTGGTATTGCACAATATTTCCACCTTAAAAATGTGTACAAAAGTAAAAATGAAAACATTTTGCTATAATACGCGATTATCACTTTGCGGAGATCCATATTACAAAATATGGATCTCCGCAAAGTAACGTCTAATTCTATAAGGTAAGGTAACGGTCTGTTACTTTCCCACTGCTGGGCATAGGCCTCCTCTCTGCGTGTTTGGAGAGAAGGGTTGGAGCTAAGACCTACCAAGCTGCTCCAATTCGGATTGGTAGGTTACACATATCTCCAGAATTCTCTAGAGATATGCAGGTTTCCTCATGATGTTTTCCGTCCCGAAAGACAAGTGATATATTGCAATTATGAATTAGACACATAAGTTTTAATAGAAAAACACTAGTGTCTCGCTGGGTTTTGAACCTATAATCTTTTGTAGAGTCGTACGATGTTACCGCTGGACTATGTAAGCTTATTATATAAATTATTTTTATTTTTTTACTAAACGACAAGAACTGGGACTCTTACAGATTTAACCCCATATAGGCAATTATTATTTACATACTTAATTGCCGCGATTTATGGTGGATTATAGCAAAATAATTTCATTATTACTTTGGTATTATCGACCTCGGCAAAGTAACTTCTAATTCTAAAAAATATTTAAAAATCTGTTCTTAACTAAACTTGTGATATCCGCGACTCCGTTCGCGCCAACTTAAGCGTTTAGGCACCATTTTACCTTATATGCTACCCTGGTATACGAGTATAAGCTTTGATTGCTCCAAAAACCATCAACTATGGTAAGGCCGATAAGCCGTGTACGACGGACATACTTTCGCATTTATAATATTAGTATGGATATTTGCAACATCAATATTTCAACAGTTGTTGCAAATCATCGTATAAAGTAGGTAAGCTATTCTGAATCGATCGGCTAAAGACGCTCCCGCTCATTAAGGTGTCAAATTTTGTCAAACATTCTTGGTATCCATTAAGTTAACGTGTTGATGAGAATACACATGAGATAACAGTTTTGAATTATCTCAAGACTTAGTTAAATAAAATATAGCTTATAGTTTTAGTTAGTAGGTTTTTAGTTTGGGTAGTTTAGTGTAGTTTTTATTAAACAATAACCGCGATTAAATTCGTTTAGTTAATAATGATTCCTACTCATAATTTAAAGATATTACTTTATAGGTAACTTTTTAATTTTTTTTTTACTTACCTACTGAAATTATGTGTAATTCATGATATATATAAATTTCTAGATATTTCTGGTTAGATAGATTTACTGTAATTTATGTATATAATTTATCATCCTCCTGCCCTTATCCCACTCTAAGTGGGGTCGGCACAACATGTTATAAACATGTCACATGATTTGACTACATATTATACGACCGGCCGGCTGCCTGACGTCAACTTACCCAGTAGTATTTTACGACATGTTGGTAAGAAAGAGGGTGGTCTATTGTACTCAACCGGATACCACACGGTGGGTCAACTTACCCTAGTCGTCTTTTACGATACCTCGGTAAGAAATGATGCTGGTCTATTCTACTCAGTCGGATACCACAAGATATCCTTATGAATCTCGCGTTTCAAGATGTCCTTATGAAATGATGGTTTAGCAAATAAGTTTAAATCATCATATATGGGCTATTTTTTTTTTGTAAAATAAAGAATAATTTGATTTTTTGCTTTGATTTGGAGTTTTTAAGATGACAAGTTGCTAGTTGATACATTAATTGTTTATTATTCCAAACAGTGTCTCGCTAAAGTATTGAGTTACCTAAGCAACTATGATTTCGACTTACCTCAGTCACCTTTTACGATACCTCAGTAAGAAATAAGGATGGTCTATTCTACTCAACCGGATACCACATGGCGGGTCGACTTACCTTGGTTGCCTTTAACGACACCTCGATAAAAAATGAGGGAGGTCTTTTCTACTCAGCACGGCGGATCGACTTACCTTAGTCACCTCGGTAATAAATGAGGGTTGTACTATTCTACTCAGCCGGATACCACACGACATAATTTAAGTAGTTTAATTAATGTACCTAAGTAAAAAAGCAACAAAATCTATATTTCTCAAAATCACGAGATATTATGATATCTTTAGATACATCTCAGGTAAAGTTTCTCTATTGAAACAAAAGGCGTTTCCGATCGACGACTACCTTCAATTATAGTGTAAGAGCGCTTATTATATCGAAATGCATTCGATAAATACAATAATTCGCTTGCATGACAACGCGCCGACGGTACTACGCGTGCTCATATAGGCGGGGCTAACACTTCCTTATGACGATAATTTGTAACCGACTCAATGGAAATGAATTTTAAAACGCCGTGTGATATCCGGCTGAATAGAATAGACACTCTTTCTTACCAAGGTGTCGTAAAAAGCGACTAAGGTAAATCGACCCGCCGTGTGATATCTGGCTGAGTAGAATAGACCACCCTTATTTCTTACCGAGGTGTCGTAAAAGGCGACTATGGTAAGTTAACCCACCGTGTAGTATCCGATAAAGAAGAATAGACCACCCTCATTTCTCACCGAGGTGTCGTAAAATACGACTAAAGTAAGTTGATGTCAAGCACGCGGTCGGTCGTAAAATACGTAGCCAAATTATGTGACAACATGTTTATAATATTTTGTGCCAATCTCACTTAGAGTGGGATAAGGGCAGGAAGAATCAAAAATATTGTCGATATACTATGTATTGTGAAAACCAAAAGCCCTTTAGCAAAAATAAACTATGGCCCCGATTATACTAGATTTGATGTAAACAGTCAACTCCCAAAATGTAAGCTCCCGGAGTGGTCCCATTTTAATTTGATGTTGATCTGATCTGTTTTTGAAACGCGCATTTAGACGGCGCGACTCAGCGAGGTCTGAGTTACACGGTTAACCTATAGATCCATTTGACTCGGGTAGATCTCGGAGTGCACTTAAATAATTTCATCGGATAATATAATATTATTTTTTTGTTTTTATAGGTAATCTAAGTTACAAATTTCAAGATATACCTACTTTTAAATATTCGAACTTTTTTGTTATTTTTGACAGAAACAATAAAAAATATTCTTATAATGCTATTGAGTCGTATCTGTCTAAAAGAAACCTCGAGTTTTAATATTTCACAGTAATAAGTATTAGATCAAACTCACTATGGCTGTTGCACTACCAATGGAATCCAACCCTGAGATTATGAACAAGTATTTACAAAAATTAGGAGTACCAACTAAATGGCGTATGGTAGATGTCGTTGGATTGGAAGAGGATGCCTTGAATTGGGTACCGCGACCCGTACTGGCTGTTGTACTTTTATTCCCATTGTCTGATAGTTATGAACAACACCGAGCGCAACAAGAAAGTGAGTTGCTAAAGAAAGGTCAACAAGCTCCCAACGATGTGTTTTATTTAAAACAAGTTCTCAGCAATGTTTGTGGAACTATTGCGTTAGTTCACAGCGTTGCAAACAATACCCATAAAATCGATCTTGAAGATGGACTTCTTAAGAACTATATAAACGACGCTAAAAATTTAGATGCTGAAGCTAAGGGAGCGCTTTTAGAAAAATCTGCTAATATGTTAGAAGCTTATAAAGAAACTATAAATGCGGTTAATCAAGATGGAGCAGATGAAAACGAAACAGTTAATAATCATTTCGTCACGTTTATCCATAAAGATGGAAACCTTTACGAGTTGGACGGACGTAAATCTGTGCCTATAAATCATGGCCCGACTACAGCAGAAAATCTTCTAGAAGATGCTGCAAAGATTTGCCGTGATTTTATCGCACGAGAGCCAGATAATATTGGTTTCAATGTGGTTGCACTCGTTCCTGCTCAATAATTTGTTCTTTTATTTAATTTAATGCTTTATTTTATTTTGTTGTGGCTATGTTATAAAAATAAATTAAACGATGTTTTGAGTGATTTAATTTTTTTAATTAACAATTTTACAGTCATTAAATTCAAAAACAAACTAGTTCTCGATATGTAACCTGTACATATGCATGTGGCTTCAATGAATATAACTTTGATAACATATATTTTATATCATATTATTAATTGCAAATATATGGAAGTGAATTGAAATGAATTCATTTCAATTTCTGTCATTCTCGATTTCTAATCGTCCGAACTGGGGTTTTGGGCTTTAAGTAAGTTCACTGGTTCCCGCGTACACAGTTTTATGCGTAGTTGCATAGGGTAAAATGATTATATCAGTATTAATTTAATCTGTCCATTATAAACGGATCAAGTATAAACAGAAGAATCACGCTACAGCGCTTACAACTCAATTAAGAAATCAGTGCATCCACATAACACGGTTCCCGCATTCCTTCTTAAAATCGACTATCTTTGGAAACTAATTAAAAATTCGCCTCGCCTCCGTAGCCTTATGTTCAATTGGGACGATATAACTTCATTTATAAACGAGCAATCTTGTCCAAGATAAGGGCTGGCGAGAAAACAACGAAGAGCGCGACTCGCCACACGCGTCCGCGACGCGAGGATAAAAAGAAAACTCAAACAAACAACCACAAACCTAAATGGAACGCGAGTGAATCCAACGCGTTAACTATGCCGATACTGGGAAGGACGCGACATCGGTAAGTCACGTCACCTAATAAACGACGATGGCCCTGAAATAAATATATAATATTGTATTTGTGTAAATAAAGAAAATAATGCGACGGGAACCCAAAATGCTTTAAATATTCAAATGAAGCGAGCCGAGGTGAAATACGAAGGTGCGCTCGCTCGAGTTGAGCCCAATTAAATCGGTGCCACTGAGGTAGAAATTAAAAACAAAAGGAGGATGACGGGGGTCCGGCGCGCATTTTTCTCATGAGTATTATTAGCGCGATGTCAACCCACAAAAAATGGACTTAGAGCGTTGTCGTGCCCGCGATCATTATCGACAACATCCCGCATTTTGTATTGTTTTGATAAGTGTGATGCTCTTGCATTTGGACGTTTTGTTGACATTTTACATTTGCCGTACACAGATGATCGATACGTGGGTAAATTAGGAGATTCCTTTTAAATTGCGTGTTTTTTTTTAACTTTTCGACGTTCATTATTCAAATACGAAATACACTGTCAATCACAGTATTGAGTGGACTGTACAACAAAACCTCAAACAGCATTGGGCACGGTCATTACTCACAGCGGAGCTGGTGAGAACAGATTTAATATTTGCCTATAAATCAATTACCGACGTGTGGCGAGTCGCTTAACGCTCTATTATTGTACCTTTCTTTAAGATAATGATAAATTATCTACAAAGGTACGAACGATAATATGTATAGTGCATAACGTATTTACATTCACTTACAATACTTAGACAATGTCCACAGGCAAGATTTCTTGCAATTGTGGTACCAACTTTGTATTCCTATAAAGCCAATGTAAAACTAGAGAATCTACATTGTTATGCACAATAGCTTTGATTTTGTTTTGCTAATTTTCTCAAAGAATTTCTTTAAAATAATATTCTCAGTAATGTTTCGGTAAGATTCATTAACACCCGTCGCGACCTCCATCTAAGCGTTCGATTTATTCAAACAAAATACATTTATTTTAGACAATGAGGATCTAAGTGCTTATTGAAGATTGCCTTTTACCACTGTTCCTAGGATTATATACATAATTGTTATAAAGTGCGCTTACATTGCGTGTTGGCTGAATATTGTTAATAGTTAATACTGTTTATGAAGTAATGTATTAGGTGCGTCAAATAAGTTAGATAACGTTTGAGAGTGTAAGCAATGGGTGGTTGCGAGGATCGCGACGGGGGTGCCACGGCGGCCTACCGACGCTCATCACTATTCAATAAGTTCCATTTATTGAAATTACATAATTTGTGTGTGAATAATGACGAGTGTGATGGATCTTCGTGGGCGATGCGAGCGACTTAAACCCGATTAACTTTTGACCGCCGGACGATATTAATAAGCTGTCTATTCAACACTGCATTGCTTGCACCCATGCCTAACTTATTCCACTTACGACTCCCACGAGGGACACTAAAACTTTAGTGTTTAATGAAAAATAAGAATAAATATAAATAAAATATAAATATACCTATGGGAACGCCGTGTGGTATCCGGCTGAATAGAATAGTACCACCCTCAATTCTTACCGAGGTGTCGTAAAAGGCGACTAAGGTAGGTCGACCCGCCGTTTGGTATCCGGCTGTGTAGAATTGACCAACCTCATTTCTTACCGAGGTGTCGTAAAAGTCGACTAAGGTAAGTTGACCCACCGTGTGGTATCCGGTTTAGTAAAATAGGCCACCCTGTTTCTTACCGAGGGGTCGTAAAATACGACTATAAGAAAGGTACGAATAAGGTAAGTTGAAGCCAAGCAGGCGGCCGGTCGTTAAAACGCAGCCAAATCATGTGACAGCGTGTTTATAACATGTTGTGCCGACCCCACTTAGAGTGGGATAAGGGCAGGATGATGATCATACCTATGGGACACTTACATACACGGTCCCCAAAGTAAGTAACTTAAAACCAGTATTATAGTAGACAGGTGAATATAGGTATATTTATATATTTTTTAAAAACATACTTAAATACAAATATACACCCAGACTCGAAGACCAACAAATTAATTTATAGAAGATGTTAGCCCTTGGTGGAAATCGAACCCGCGACCTGCGGAGCTGAAGGCAAGGTCACTACCCACTGCGCCAACGGGCCAGTCAGAATATTTATACTTATTATTAAACAAAGTCACCAAAAGCTGTCTGTTTGAATTGTAATCATTTTTCCTCAAAAATGCTGAATGGAGTTTTGTACGGGTTTCACTAAAAGGGAAAAACTTTCGGAAGGTTTAGGTTAATAGTACATCACGGTCTTTTGTAAATTTTTTTAAAGAAAAACTCGTATCGTAACATTTTTTGGGAGATTCAGTTGCGTACGCCGCGCAACTAAACTAAAGTAACGTTATAGATCTACAAATTACTACCTACAAAAAAGTCCGTGATAACATTTCTCTATCTGTTATAGTTAACTTATGTTTGTTGTTTTATGTTATTTTATGTTTAAAATTTTAATTAAATACATTGATTTTCACGCGGGCGAAGGCGCAGCCACAGCTAGTATCAAATCAAATCAAAATAATCCTTATTCAAATTAGCTCTTTCAAGCAGTTTTGAATCGTCGATTAATTAAATTGATTCGGAAAGAGCATATATTTCAGAGTTCCAAGGTGTTAAAATAGCCAAAGCTTATATACTTTCAACAAACTTACCACATCTAAAATGACATCGTGAGGTAACATTGGATTCAAGCGGCGCAACACTATATGCCTTAAAATCCCTTAAAGAGTATGATATCTAATAACCAACGACATAGATTATTATAAATAATATCTGGGTGACCGAGCTTCGCTCGGTAATTTTTTACAAAAAAAAACTTTAAAAAAAGAAAAAAAAACAATTGTTTAGTTGGAATCGATCCTTGGCACTCACATTTCTCGAGGCTGCCCGCTAACCGAATAAGCTACGTCGACTTGACAGTTAATGGCGAAAATTCAATTCAATATAAATGTTAGTGTTTTTTAATGCCCAAAAATAGGGATAAAACAATATTTTTTTTACATAAAACCTAGCTAGATCAATTTTTCTCCCCCAAAACCTCCTACATGCTGAATTTCAGGAAAATCGTTGGAGCCGTTTCCGAGATTCGGAATATATATATATATATACAAGATTAACTCATTTAAATATTAAGATTAGCAAACTGCTATTTTTACATATCCAAAAAAGGACGATATGATGTATACACATCAAATTGAAATATAGAAATAGTCTCATTGCTGCTTTACTTTAATCACAAAATAAACATGGACCCAATTAGAAGGGAGTTATTTAATGAGATGGAAATAGAGTGGCGTTTAACCACAGTCGTAACTTAGACTTTGTTGATTTATATCTTTGCGTACTTGGTTTGTACTAAACAAAGCAAGGTAGACAATACTTCGTGCAATATTGAAAGTAGTAACTATAAAATGATATAAACGATAATATATAGTAAAAAAATAGCCATAATTGCGCTATACAGAAATGTGATATGCACATGAAAGAGGTATGAAGGTCTTAGTTAAAATGTGTGTCAAGGATAGCTATAAGGTCAAGTGATCACTAGGAGAAGGGTTTGTATCTATACCTACTTGTTATAAAACAAAGTCCCTAAAAACTGTCTGTCTTTTAAAAACTGTATGTGATCGATTATCTCAAAATCTACTGAATTGATTTTTGTACGGTTTGTACTAAAAGATAGTTCAATTCTTCCGGAATATTTTGGTTAATAATACATCACGGTTTTAAGTAAATTGTATTGAGGTACCGTAGTTGTAAAAAAAACTCGCCTGCTGGAAGATAAAGTCGCGTGCGCCGCGTAAATCAACAGAGACACACTAAAGTACTGTACTAGAGAACTATAGATCTACAAAAATACTACAAAAAAGTCTGTGAGAGGAAATCTCTATCTCTTATGGTTTACACACAATAATTACGTTTGTGTCTTTTGTGATACACTGATTTCCAAACCGTAAGCACAGCCAGTATACTTATAAGTTTAAATAACGGACGCAAGTAAATGACTAAGAAGCTTAGCAAGACTGAGATGTAAGCTAAGGATGCAAAATGATGCCCGTATCGCGTTGCTATGGAAAATAATGGTCATAGTTAACCAATTGGGTATTGGACTTCGTGAAAATAAATCGTTTAGACACGAATAAAAAAGCTGTTCCATATTTCAAATTTCACTTAATCATTTGTAACTTTCCAACTTGATTTTAAAGTTGTCAACGTAACAGTTCGTTTCGCAATTTTGAATTCCGCTCCGCATCGTTTTGTTAAAGCTATGGAATTTTTTTACAGAGACCAAGAAGAATTCAGGTCAACGCTGGCATCGCAAACATCTTCACAAACTGTTATTTTTATTTTAGATCGAAGTAATTTTTTTTTGGAGTTAATACGTAAATATTCAATTACGATACGTACTTATAAGCATGATGCTCATCAGGGATTCCTGAGCTCTCTCTAAAACTCTAAGTAAGGACCTCGTACTTTTTATAAACTTTTCTTGCTTATGGTTTTCATTACATCGTGTTATATGGGGCAAAGAAAAACGTTGTGATACCAAGGCAAAATCAGGGTATGTGAAACTGACAATCCGAATTGGATCGAGCTCAATAGATCCAAGGTAAAATCATTTTATTCAAGCAAATACAAAAGTCACATAGCACAGCTGTAGTGTAGTGAAATTACATGACGAACCAACAGCCTTTGTATTCAAGAGATTCTATGCGACAACGTGTAGGTTTTAGTCTGACGTCTGTAAGCTAAGTAGACCATCATCAAAATGATGATTGGCCCGCAATTTGGTGCCTTAAAGGCAGTATCTAGTAATCTAGGAGGATCCCGCATTGGATATCTGTTTTTGGTGGGTGTCCCTTGAAGTAGAGGAAAACCAAATATATTCAGCTATTGGCTCATTTTTATAAGTTAAGTAAGATATAGCGTTTAGTTTAATAAAATATTAGCCATTAAATTCCAATGTTGATGTTTAAATCTTTAATATTTAAACTACGATTTGAATACCTTCAAAAAAAGAGTGAAAAGGCACTTAATTGGAAAGCGCGGTCCACCTTCGGCTGCATCTTTCCGTCAGGCGAGATCGTAGCCAGGCGCTAGCCTTATACAGTAAAAAAAAAAAAATAAGTTAATCTTTTATGTATATAGATATTTTCAGAATCTCGGAAACGGCTCCGATTTTCCTAAAATTCAGTGTGTGGGGGGGTTTTGGGGGAGAAAAATCGATCTAGATAAGTTTTGTTTAAAAAAAAATATCATTTCCCTGATTTCGGTCTCTAAATTTTTTTTGAAATTTATGTTGAATACAATCACAATTTTGTCGCTGTCAAACGTAAAGTCATGGTAGTTCATTTTGGGAACGGGCGGTCTAGAGATTTGAAAATACCTAGGATCGAATTCCACCTGCCATATTATTTTTTTCATTTCAATTTTTTTTTTTAGATTTTTTGACACCATTTTAAAAATTACCGAGCAAGGCTCGTTCACCCAGGTACTAGTAAGTTTATATATTATGGAACTACAATGTTTGCAGATGTAGATAAGTAAAAGTTATAAATAAACAAGTTTTTGAAGGTTTTAATAAAATGCTTAGTTTAAAGAAGACATAAAGAATCCAAAATGAGAAGGTGTAATTACTAAGAAAGCATATCTCCCGGTTGTCCTCACAGCCCGAGTCCGCGCAGCTTTTACGATTTCTAAGAATGAGGACACCAAACTCGTCTCACTGAAAACGGTAAATTTACTAAATTAAATTAGATGGATGCTGGATACTCGTGACCTGACTCTTAAATTGATGTTGTCTGATAGAAATATTTTTTCTCGTAGGAAGTCGTAAATATTCTAGGCAGACATTCTTTCGCGGTCTCTTATAAAATGCTGTAAATATTCGTGATTTTTGTACACGACAATTTAGAACCAAAACTTAATATATATAAAACTAAGTCCTTTAAAGTAAATACAAAGTTCAATAACTTTCAAAGTGACTAAATCTTGTCTAAATTTTAAGTAAAAGTAATAATAAAATAATTTTGCTATAATTCGCGGATTATAGCAAAATAATTTTATTATTACTTTTGTATTATGGATCTCCGCAAAGTAACGCCTAATTCTATAAATTATTTCAATTTTAAGTCTTTCAGTTGAAGCAGAATACATTAAACGTGATATCTCTTTAGGTATATTTCTATTGTGTTCTATGAACTATTGAGCATTAATTTTTCAAGGAGGATTTAAGAAAAATATCATGAGGAAATTAGTTCTCAGGCAGAATTAAAATAATATCTTGTAATTACCTATCATATTAAACTAATTTTTAAACACTTTTCGGAGCACACGCTGTTAGTTTTTAGCTATAGTAAGTGCTAATTTATTTTGTTACTTTTAAAACTTTATTAGCTTGTTCCGGCTTAAAGTCATCTCTATGAATGAATTTATCTTGAACAGTTATTAAAATAACTAATGATATCACCATTGTTTAAACTTAAGAACAAATAGCCGAACTAGGGAATTTAAATTCCTATAGTATTATATCCCTATAGCATATTTAACGAATATATACTTACCTATTAAATAACAATACTTACCTCTTTACCTACAATAATTATACTTTTTAATAAAATTGTAAACAGAATTCCACAGACGATAAAAAAAGAACTATCTCGTGATTCGTCTAATAAAAATCAAACACGCTGATAAATTATCGTAAACATCAGTTTTGAAATAAAAAAATCAAATAACAGTGAAGGGTTGAATACGGCAGCGGCCGCCCGTCGCGCGCTAACTCCTTTAATTAGCTCGATCGAATCCCTTAACAACCTTATGACATAGACATTACTCCGGCTATGCTCGTAAACTTATCCACCTGATGACTACGACTCTTACATAGGCTCAGAGCTTACGTATAAAATACTGAACTCTTATTATTCTCTTACTTATATCCCACTCTAAGCGGGGTCGGCTCATATTTTAGCTTGCTATTTTTCGATCGGCCGCCTGCCTGCCTAAACTTACCGTCCTCCTCTCAAAAGTCACCTTTTACGCCACCTCGGTAAGAAATGAGGGTGCTCTATTCTACTCAGCCGGATACCACACGACGGATCCTTTGTTCGACTTTTACGACACTTCGGTAATAAATGACGGTTGTCTATTCTACTTAGCCGGATACGACACGTTGGAAAATACTGACCATCTGTACGTATTATAAAACAAATTTCCCGAAAGCTGTTTTCTATATCTACTAAACGGATTATTTTTACAGTTTTTACTAAAAGATGTGCATTTCTTGGTTTAGGTAAATTATACTTATTTAATTCCATCTGCGGAGAAGTGGATATTTTTAACGACACTTAACGAAAATTAAAAAAAAGACAGTAAGATTGTTAAGAGACGGTTAATTTGATGCAATCGATAATAATATAATATCTTTATGTGTTTCTTTACAGAAAATGTAATTGTTCTTTTTTACCTATTAACTTTTAACTGTTTGCTTATATCTTTATGTAATGTTTTTATGTTTTTATTTAAATTGTAAAAAAAAATTGGTGATGCCGTGACACCTTCATACATATTAATTTATTTTTTGTGTCTATTTTTATTATGCGTAAGTTTTATATGTAGCAACTACTGGATGTCCTAATAAATAAATAAAAAAATAAATAAATACTTAACGGTTGTATATAAATTGACTCAAAGACATTTATAATACATAGTCCATAAAACCTGCTTATGATGGGATTTTAATTAAGTTTAACTAATAACATCATTCACGAAAAGCAAGAACTGCGAGTAGACGGATCGACAATTCCTAAGACACATTGTGACGCTTTTCCCTGATACGTCCCAAGTATTAAATTTAACACACCAAAAATTCTCGCGGACTCTTAGACTAACAGTTATTAAGATTCTTACACTGAAATTGCAGCTTTTGGCATTTAAATCGCGTTACAATGTAGGCCGTTAGGCTTCGCAATATCTGCGCGGTTATTACGCCGTCTTACGGTGCAAAAACCAGTTTCGCATTGCCAAGTTTGTTTGTAGCTTAAAATAAATTAGTTTAATATTATCGATGAAGAGTTCTGTTACACAAACACGGGTGTCCGTTGACATAAGCCACCGTGAGTCGTGTCGTACACGTTAAACTTTCATCTGATCGGATAGTATGACACTATCTATTACTACATAGAAATTTGGATAGATCGCACCGGTCGAGATTCGTAGAATCCGTGTGTGTATGTCCAGTTAATTATTGAAGTGGTGTTTGGTGGGGAGGAGGAGTGGGTAGATTAATGAGCAGCTACCGCTGGCTTATCGCAACATCTGGGCCATGACTGATCATCTGTCGTGCGCCTGCGCCTGCTGGAATAGTGATGCTAAGCAATCCTATATCGATACTTCACGTATTTTGTTTTTATATCTTTATTCGATGACGTGCTTGAGTTAGTTCTCAATGTAAGTAGACATAATTACTAAATTATTACGGTAACTATGGTATAAATGTTATGGCCTATAATTATCGCTCAGCTGGAAGTAAGTTATCCTAGGAGATAAGGATTGGGGCAATGTGGTTCGGTGTTTCTTAAGTTATAGAGAATGTCTTCATTCAGCAGTGAGACGGAAACAGAATTTTAACATACTTTTTATTGTAACAAATGGTGCTAATTTACGTTGTATAGCTTCCTATTCAGAGGTATGTAACTTAACAAAAAGCGCAAGAATTATTCTCATAACTTCATTTAACTGAATGAAATGAATTAATTGAAATATTGTTTTATTAATATTCTATATCGATTATATAATGATGTTAAAAAATATAATTTTTTGTTTTAAAGTGTGATACCAAAATTGGCTGTCTGCAAATTACTGAAAAACAGGTTCATTGGTAAGTGTTCCTAGTTAACTTGCGTGGTATGGGAAAGAATTATAATAAAAAATAATTAAAAACCAATAAATATATATAGTAAGTAAAGTATAGTAAATAAGTAAAATCCCAGCACATACACATACAATGCGCAAGCAAAAAATGACGCTGTAATCCACGATTAAACTGAAACAACTAAAATATTTTAAAAAGTGAGTCACTTGTGTTTTTGACTGGCCCGTTGGCGCAGTGGATAGTGACCCTGCCTTCAGCTCCACGGGTTCGATTCCCGCCGAGGGCCAACATTTTCTATAAATGAATTTGTTGTTCTTTGAGCCTGGGTGTATATTTATATTTAAGTATATATTTAAAAAATATATAAGTATATATTCACCAGTTGTCTGTCACCCATAACACAAGTATTAAGTTACTTACTTTAGGGACAAACGTCCGTGCGTGTAATTGTCATATTTATTTATTTACTTTTTATTTTTTATTTATTTGTGGAAAAAGACACACATTTAAAATAGCTAATATTATTTACAGTAAAATACTCGCCTGATATAAAAATAAAAGTCGACAAGTGTATTTTATCCCGCGGCCAACACTACCCGTCGTGATATGACATTGGACGGCATTGCTTCCCAGAAGTCATACTCATCGAATACCTTACGAGCACCGTGTACCATTCCACCTTTTTTTTCTCCGCTCCATAGTTTTATTGGGTGCACTGAAATATTTTTGTTTAGATTAAGCGACGTTTAGCCAGTAGATCGGTACATTAGGATTAATGTCAGACATCAGTTATCCGTGTGTCCCCTACATCGAGGCTACATTGTTCGATACTGTCGTAGGAATCGATTATTTAATGGTATACTCAAAATATTGAATGGATTCGAGTATCGATACGATCTTATTGCTACTGATTAATTAATTATTCAAATCTTTTTGTTGGCTTTGGTGGCTACCAATTTGCATGAAGTATACTGAAGATATATGGTTGTATTGTCTAAATAAATATCAATGGCACGTATGGAAGATCATAACTTAAGATTTCACTGCTTCTTTGGGTTTTATTTTTGGGTTCGTAGTTAGGACTTATGTGTAGGCGGCTGAATTGAATAGTACCACTCTAATTTCTTACCGAGGTGTCGTAATAGGCGACTTAGGTAAGTTGACCCACCGTTTGGTCCGGTTTAGTAGAATAGACCACCCTCATTTCTTACCGAGGTGTCGTAAAAGGTTACTAAGATAAGTTGACCCACCTTTTGGACCAGGTGAGTAGAATAGGGATATGTGTAAGCTAAGCTTAAAAATCCGTTACTTTTTTATACTTGGAGGTTCTCTTTATTTGTGGAAAAATTGATGTCGCTAGTCTATACTAATATATAAGGCGGATGAGTTTGTTTTTTTTATTGTTTGAAAGCGCTAATCTCAGGAACTACTGGACCGATTTGAAAAATTCAAATGTAAGATAGTCCATTTATTGAGGAAGGCATAGACTGTATAAAATTAAGCTAAGATGAATATGACAGGAGCAGCAAAAAAATTACGAATACGGCAAAATTTAAAGCGTTCCTTGGGTGCGCTAAGTAAACGTAATAGTCACAAAAATAATTACTTTGATATTCAAAATTTCAATTCGAGAAAAAATTTGTGGCACACTGTTTTGGAACACTGGCTCACCTGCTGGCACAGCTAGTCCATAATAAAATTTTGCGTTGTGTTCAAAGTCGTTGTAATTGAGTATTATTTTAGTATTAAAGGCATCTAAAGTCGCATTTCCTACTAGGTAACACGGAATACAGTCGCTAGAGGCATCGTTCATCATATCGCTCATTATTGAACATTATCGAACGCCGACACAATCGCTGGATTCGGTGGCCAAGATCGATTGATCCGTATCGAACTTGATGTACGACGCTGATTGAGTGTACTAGCGTATGGCGTATATGGGAGTTAAGGTATGTTTTGGAAAGAACGTATTAAATCGTACGATTTTGAGAAAGCCTTTCTTTTAATAGCAAATCTAGCAATAAGCTTTATTTAGCTATTTTAATAATTTTTTTATTAACTGAATTATTCATATACATTTTAAAAGTCTAATGCTACCTTATTTATAAGTGGACACAGCATGCTCAAAAATACAGTATCTAAATTATGATCATTATAAAATTGTCAACATATTAGAATTTGAAAAGTCAAAAAATATATAAGAATATGTCATTACAATAGTCAGAGATAACAGTAAAAATAGCAAGTAATGATGATAAATAACTTGCTTAGCTCTCCCCGATCCTTTGGTAATTTTTAACAGAATATCTGTGTCTAAAAAGCAACAAACCTTTAATTGCATTTTTGAGTCATGTTTTGGACAATGTTCAGAAAATACAGAAAATACTAAGAAATGGCAAAAAGGGTCTCCACGTTAAACTCTAAATCTCAGGCGACCCAGGTCTATTATATTCTACACACAGACACACACACATTATTTTTATCTGTATTTTGATTTTATTAATGTATATTTAATATTGTTTTACATTTTGCTATAATTCCGTTCACCAACGGCTGTCTTTACGAGATTTCTTATATAAATAAGGTATATAATAAGTTATAGTTTTTCGTATATTATTATAATTACCTATAATATTAAATTATTATACTATTTTTTCATATTTATAACATCACTTACAATTTAGAGTGGCGACAAGGTAGCTTATCTACCTTTTTTTTACCCATTCATTTAAAGAGTATAAGGATTAATTGAACGTTAACTCAATATTTTAATTGTGATCGAATGGTTTAAGATATGTGGCAAGCAATTAATAGGTCTAAGAGTCGTGTTCGTAAAATTAACCCTTAAGGCTTTTTCTATCAGACCAAAGATTACAGTGTAATACTTCAAAGTAAGTGATGTTTTAAAAAAATATCGAATGCTACTGGTTTCACTAACGATGTCTACAAACTTTTATTAATCATTGTTATGAAATAAGACCGAACTAAGAAAGTAACTTTAAAACTTTATTTATTTTATTTAATCAATTATAAATTATAATCAGAATCATTGTTACTTCAATTATCTTTATATTAAATTTAAATGTCTTTATGTACAAATGAATATGCATTTTTTTCTAAACGAAATAATGAATCGAACATGAATTAGTAAGTTACAGAATGTATCGGATAATATTTAATTAATTTTCCATAATTAATTTAATAGAACTTTTAATTAAAAATAATTTAGTATTAGGCACAAACGTAAATTTAGTGAATAAATTGTTTGTTAATATAAGTAATAAGTATAATTAGTAAAAATTAAAATGCTTTTAAATGTATAGTTTAGTACACGTCATCATATTACGTGGGCGAAGTTGTTTTCATGTTATATTCATTTACATTATTAAAGTATGTGCTATTGTCTATGAAACATTTGTTCTTAATAGACGTCGTGGTGACCGATCTTGTCTATGATGTTCGTTGCGTGGGAAAATTGTTATATAGAAAAATGAACGGACGTATTCCTTTCTTATACATCAATATGTCATTTTTTAGATTTTTGTCAAACACATTTTTTAGAAATGCAGCATTATTATACATATATACAAGTTTTTTTCTTTTTTTTTTCATTAAATGTAAATATGATAAGTACATTGATTTTTACAAAAACGCTGATAAGTGTTGGTTTTGCCAATTCTGTGCATTACTTAATTATTAAAAAGGAATTCATTTTTCTCTTAGCAGATTAAAATATTTTAAGTTCATTAAAAATCTGATTTTTTCTAATTATAATGCTAGTAATACCCCCTTTGTTTCCGCCAACTAAAAAAAAATCCGTTTTTCTTACGGGAACCGGGAATTTTTTTTTATAGTATATTTTATCCCGGCGTCAAAGCTTTAATTTTAAAGTAAAAGCGTAACATACAGACAGATTTTCGCATTTACAATATTAGTATGGATTAAAATTTACCAGGTAACATAAGAATGATAATCGTCACAAAAGCATTTAACGAATGACTTATACTTAATATTCCGAAGAGGATCCATTATAAATATTACACTATTACAAAAAGATCAGTACTCAGCCACCTACGTGAACGTTCTTGGAAGCACCCGTGAACCTTCCAAAGTAACGAGCACCGTCTGAACATCATCACTCACTGCTTTTCACTTATAATGATGTTAAAAACGTTACATAACAGCCGTTCTTGTCCACCCATTGTACTCAATAGCCAAACAATATAAAAAGTGTCCCCTAAAAAATGACTTCCAATTTATTTGAAGTATAAACAGTCTCATTTCCCACAACACCAGGCTGGGCCGATCGCCTATATGCCTTTCGTGGTTTTTTATTCGACTTTGACGTTTTGGAGTCGGGCTTATTAAATTAGCCTTTGTATTTAAATGAACAATTGTAATTATGTCGACTACTTGGGTTGGCGAACGAGATGCTGGGAGGTGTCTTTTCTTATGGCTTAGTGAGACAATAAATTACTATGGTTTGTTTTTAAATGTAGAACGTATTTCGGAACGAATTAGAAATTTATATCGTGTAGCCGTTTGTTTAGAAATTTATTACGACAAACGCACAAACGGTTACGATTAGTAACCGTTTGTGGGTTCAGAAATTTGTGCATGGTAATCATTTGTGTTTAGATATTTGTATCGTGTATTCGCTTAATTATTATATTTTCTTTCTTATTCTATTTTTTACATAATAATCCTTTTAAAAAATTAAAAATTTAAAAAAGACCTAACAAGAAATTTCATAAAATCTTTATTCCTTCTACTAATTCCGGTTTTTTTTATGTGATTACACTGTACATAGATAAAATTTTCTAGGTTAGTCTTAAAGCAAAAACATACCTTTATAATACCTTTTATTTAATTTAGTGTTGAGTATTGGGTGGAAATATCACTTTTACCTTACATGATTTTGCAAGTTACCCTTATTTTCCTAATACAGAAGATTCTAATGGATTATTTTCATTTTCACAGCGAAAATTTGTCAAGTTTGAGGCTTGTCCTTAAGTCTCAAAAATGTATCACACATAAGTTATGTAAGCATGCTCTATGTGAAAAAATAAATTCCTTAATAAATACTGCTGTTCGTTGCATGCTTCTTTATACCATTATTTTATGAAAACATATTACTTATTCTCCTTTCATTCACCTTCTAAGAAACAAATCTTAGTTTATGTCGTACCAGGGGGTCAGTTTTGTGCCGGTAGTATGTCCCCCGCTGGTCCGATGTCATTTGCCTATTAATATCCTTTAAAAATATTTCTAATTATCTACACCGACTTGTTTAGCCATGTTTTAAGTGAAGTCCACATGGAGAAGTGTTTTTCATAACTGTCTTAAAGTAGTAGTAAAGTTTTAATAACTTCATTTGTTAACGTTTTATATCAAGAATGTTTTAGGGCTTAATTAAGAAAATTTTAGGGCGATGTTCCTTAATGCTAGTGGAGCTTTCGCGCTCTACTTTACGCGTTTTCTCTACGCCCTTTACGATGCTTCTGTACGCGCCACTCACGCCCAGTGGGGCTGTTGAAGCTGTTAAGGTTAATAGCATTTATTTAGACAATTCAAAAAACCTCACATAATTATTGACAACGCATGATTGCTTGCGTGCAAAAACAGGTAGCGGTGTTCGTTTAATTATACTTGAAATATATAGGTATATTCCTAATTTAAATATACATTTTTTTGAATTAATAGTAACTCCATAAGTTAATAAAATTATTATTTGATGTTAAAAAATAAGAACATTTGAAAGTTAAGTGACATTTGAAGTAGAAAAAAATTCCATGTTTTTGATACAAGATACTTAGTCAATTCTGAAAAAAATAGCAACAAAAACAACAAAAGGCTTTATCCGGTTATGGGAACTAAATTAAGTAAGGAAATAACTCTGGGTTATTTTACATACTGCAAGCCGATATTCTTGTAGTAATGAATAGTATAAACCAAAATACAAAATCAATCATCTCTAAAGTAACCCTTCATAATTCTTATAAAAATATTCAAGGCATTTATATGTATTTATGAAATCTCCGAATTCTAACTTCTGGTAACGATCATAGATCAAAAATAAAGATATGTTGTTTTTTTAGCTGAGCGCATAAAAACATTAAACGGCCAGTATATTAACCATAGACAAAATGATGAGAGTTTCGGGTCGGATAGATAAAAGATAAGTAATGGGTGCGTTAGTCAACTAGCTACTGAATCATGTTGGCCACGGTAGCTGCATCGGGTACCCACTATCTATTGAACACTGATTATCATTAAGATGACGTTTAGAAATATTTCGCGTCAAAAGTTTTTATAACTGCCATTAAGTAGAAGATATATCGCTCGCGTGGGTTTGAAAACTTCGAAAAATGTACTTATCTAGACATAAAAAGTTGTCTTAGACCATATATTAAATATATTTATCTATACATTCAAAGGAGGTTTTATTTTTTTTGTATTAATTAATTATAAATTATTTAATATAATATTGTAATTTTTAACAAGGAAAATTTTTATACCTAATTAATTTTGTCTATTGTCTTAATTTGACAATAGTCAAATTTTTGACACAATTAATTGATATCGTTTATTTTATTATTAATTAATAACGTCAATTTAGAGCTGAATATCATATTATATAGAATGAACTAATTAAAAGAAAATAAATTGTTTGTCATTAATAAAAAAGAAGTGATCCGAAAGATGTCGTGAAGAGACATGTATACATGTCATACATCGGTTGAAAAGAAGAAAAGTAAGAAAAAAATCATAGTATAATATTTGTTATATATATATTCCCTATAAAACTTATATTGAGTTATATATAATCATCATCTTCCTGCCCTTATCCCTCTGTAAGTGGGGCCGGCACAACATGTTACAAACATGTTGTCACATCATTTGGCTACGTATTTTACGACCGGCCGCCTGCCTGACATCAACTTACCTTAGTCGTATTTTACGACACCTCGGTAGGAAAGAGGGTGGTCTATTTCACTAAACCGGATACCACACGGTGGGTCAACTTACCTTAGTCGCCTTTTACGACACCTCGGTAAGAAATGAGGTTGGTCTATTCTACTCGGCCGGATACCACACGGCGGGTCGACTTACCTTAGTCGCCTCTTACGACACCTCAATAAGAAATGGTCCTCGATCACCGGTAAAATGTGCTAATTTTATGAAAGTAAGGACGCGTAACATTGATCGGTAGCCTAATCTAACAACCATCAGTACCGTTATCTAGAACGACCCCAGTAAAGCAAGTATACGACCCATAAATGAGTCGACGAAACGCCGCCGCTGAAACCGTAATGGCGAGCGCACATCTAGGTGAGCCGGAACGGGACGCAAAAAATTCAAAAACACGACAATTTAAAAGAACCCGTATTTTTTTGTCTACATACATCGTATACAGTTCATAGAGTTATATTAGCTATACTCTTAAGCTTTATATATTATATATCTTCCTGTCCTTATCCCACTCTAAGTGGGGTCGGCACAACATGTTTTTCTCTTCCATTCTGTTCTATTATTCGTCAACTCTGGCTCTACTCCTTTTATATGCATGTCATACTTTACACAATCCAAACATCTCTTTTTAGGCCTCCCTCTAGTCACACATCCATCCACATAATAAGCTTTATATATTATAAAGCTGAATAGTTTGTTTGTTTATTTGATTGTTTGAACGCGCTAATCTCAGGAACTATTGAACCCAGAAATTATTTCAGTGTAAGATAGTCCATTTAACGAGGAAGGCTGTAGACTATATAACATCACGCTAAGATGAATAGGAGAGGAGCAGCAATAAAAAGTATTACGAAAACGGCAAAATTAAAAGCTTTCTGTGCGCTAAGTAAACGGTAAAAGTTATTCAAAACTCATGTAGTGGAAAAATTGTTCCCCTCTAAAAGTACTAAATAAAAGTCCGCGGCAGCATGTGTTTTTTTTTTTTTTTTTATTATACAGGAAAAAACCCCTTATGGGTACCGCCGCCCGACGGGGACAGGCGGCGGTTATGTCGGACTCGCACCGACTAAAACGACCTGTGTGCTCCACCACGCTGCCAATGGCAAGGACAGGGTATCATTGTACATTTTGCCCCCATCCCGCCGACAGCTCTGATCCCAGAGAATAAACACCTCCAGGTAGGGGCCCCTCGAAAGAGAAACCCCCCTCCGCTAACCGGTGCATCGGGAGCACTAGATGCACCGACCGCCTCGGGGACCTGTAAGCCAGGTGTCCGATGGGCTTGGGCGAGTCACTAACACCTGGACTCACCAGCAGCAGATTAGATCCAGAACAACAGTTCGTGGAACCACTCCGCCGCCTCCCTCCACCCCCCTCCGCAGAGCTAAAGGAGGCCATCGCTGCCCACGATCGCTCCCTGCCCACCGTGTTTGCTATGTCACGGTCGACAGGGAGAGATCGCGCCCCAAGTAAGGGCCCCAACGCCTTGGTGGGCGTTTCCGCCCCCACCGGGTAATTTTTTATAGAGGTTTTCTTCCTCGCAACCCGAAGGTCCCCGTTCCCATTGCTGGGCTTCCGGGTTTCGCCGACGGTGGCCGTAACCATGTCCAGCCAGACTTAGAGTAAGCCCAACTGGACCCGTCGCTCATTAGGGACTTCACCCCAACCCCCCCGAAGTCCCCGGCCCGTCCAGATTGCCCTCTGCTAATCAGAGGGACAACTGGATTGGCCACCCCTCAGTGGTCCGTTCGCCAAGACTAAGCTTGCCCAGGGTGTGCCACGAGGAGGCCGACCACTTTGGCACCCCGTGGCAGCATATGTGCAGTTAACCCACATTAACCATTTTTATGGTTATCAGAAGACTGTTACTGTTTAATCTTTCTACGCGGGCGGAGCCGCTCGCAATTACTAGTATATTGTACTAGAGTAAAAAGTTATGGTAGCCCAGGGATGAGACCATGCGACTCTTTCGAGGAGGTCATGGGCTCAAACACCGGGCAGACACAAATAAGTTTGTCTATTAAAAACTTATGTGTCTAATTGATAATTGCAATTTGCTAATTGATAATATAGTTGCAGATAAAAATATAAGGCAAACTCCTTCGTGTATTAAACATATGGTATTTTGAAGCATTAGAACAACTTGCACTTTTTGGTATCATTTTTGGCAACTTTGCCAAAAAAGGAAACCCTATAAAGTAATGCTATTAAGAAATGCAATAGTTATAGTAATTAAATGACGTATATTATAATATACAATGCACAAACCGTATCGCATTTATAATAAGTATCTTACTAAAAAAATCAGGGAACTATTTATAAGACAAAAATCGATTTCAAAACTCCATAAATTCCACTTAATTTTCTAAACACAAAAAACAACAAGGGGTTCAAAATTGTAACGTATGTTTCATTAATTATGACAAATTTGAAATAGTGTACTGCTTATATTAACAGAAAAGTATTAATGCAAACATATCTCGCTAAACATCAGTTCTCCATAAATGTATCTGTCTGCACGTATCTGCGCTCGGACGTCACCTTAACGTGCACCCCCCTTTATACTTTAGAGATATTCAAGAGGAACTAACTGCCAATATTTACAACGCTTTAAATAAAATACCACAATAAAACTTAATGCTACGTCTGGCAAAAGTTTATGCTAATCGTCGATAAAAATATAATAAAACCGTGACCTTGTTTGACGTCCCGCCGCGTTGCGTTCAGTAACATGCTAACGCTTAGCGTAGTATTAAAAGTGGGTTTTTGCAACTGCTTGGATTACGCAATTAAAGCTGTATTTAGAGTATAGTAATATCCTGTTAATATATAATAATAACATTGTAATACTGCTTGATATAACGCGAACTTCGTCAAGTAATCGAATGCTAAGATTTAGCGTAGCATAAATGGAATTTAATAATATAACAATTGCGTGTAGAATTACTTACTAACAGAAACTAAATATTGGGCTTCATTAAAATTGCTCTTTTTAAAGTTTAACTTAAAATTAATATAAAAGAAAAACCTGTTATTAGTTATTCTACAACAGAATCCATCATGAACTTAATGTTGTGGTCATCTCATGTTAAACAATAAATTTTACCATATTTTTCCTGGTAAGAAGTTAGTATGCAGATCCTATATTACAAGTTGCTTATCTCTAATTATCAGGCAAAAACATCATTCAAGTTTACACATATTACGAGTAGCAATTGAATTATGCATATTAATTCTTTTTTTTCGCCGTAAAGCGAAGTTCAGTCCTAGTAAGTTATTACTATAATTTCCCGATATGAGTATAAAAATAAACTCTGTACCTACTTGGCCGGAAGAGCGACTTCTGCCACAAAACATTAAAAAAAAATCAGCGTGTCTTGTCGTCCGTAATTTAAAAATAGAATAGGTATTCTATTTTTTTCCGTTGCAAGGACCGGTCCCTCGCAGCTCGCGCTCGCGGGCTAATCACGAACACAGGTAGCGTATCGCAACATCTCGCTCGCGACACACTATCCATTCCGGTTATTAATGAATACGAACCATTTTCGAAATTCGCCGCCGCTCGGACAGCCTACTGACAGCTGTTTATTTATCAATGTCCACTATCCGTCCGTACTCGAAGCATCATCGGCAAATATTCGAATTTACATAAGAAAGTTGTACGGCCGGGTCCGTCATCGGATCCCCGCATGCTTGTATGATTGTTTCCAGAATTGCGCCATAAGAAATCAAATGTATGCCCGCTATTTACCGTATCGGTCGCAGCTGCTTTTTCTGCAACAAGCGATCGTGTGTAATAAATTTTACTCAAACGTTTATGCCCGCAACTGAGAAATAATCGCATTTAATAACATCTAGCCGTCAGAATTATGGTCGTCAAAAAACCTTTACCCGGAAAGCCTATTGAAGCGCAACTAAGGGTCCCTTTGCGCCGCCGTATTACGATTAATTGATGCTAATTAATAAATTAATTAAACATGTTCATACATGAACGGCTTGAGTTTTTCTGTTGCTACGTATGTTTTTGTTGCATACTTTTTTTCATTACAATCGCATTATCCTTTTTTGCTATGCGTTCTGCAAACCCAGTCGCATTCAATCGCTTAGTACAGTATATTGTGATTAATTTATTAAGATTGTAATGAGAAACGCGATGAACTCCTAATTGGGACCTTGTTTGAGGGAGTTTAATATTTCAATAAATATATCGATTCTTCTTTATAATTTATGTCATATTTTCTTTTTCTGGTTGTGTTGCTTTATAAATGTAGGTTTTTCAGGTTGTGTCTGAAACTTTGCCGGCGACGTGCCTGAATGAATTTCGACAATGAGTTCTTGTCATGGATTTTACGATTCATATAACGACTAATTAAATCAATGTTATGGACATTGTTAACAATTAGTTACTAATCCGCATACCAATCTTGCGATCCTTTCGGTTATACATTAATGTTTCATCAGTAATATAAATATTTTGTACTTATTATTATGGAACAGTTTATAATTTTATGATTAAGCTTAACATTGAATAGATCAGAAGACATCCACCAATTATTGTGAATTTGACGTAAAATACTCAAAGATAAGATAAGCCAAGTGTTCATTGTTAATATCAAAATCTATACGTGAGTGAAAGTTCAGCTCCGGTAAATCTGTTCTATAATTTTGTAACAGAGCTGTGAAAGTACTTTTGTTTTACTTTTATTTTTTTCTTATACTTCGTGGATTAAATTTTCTTACAAAACATATTATATGAAAAACCATATAGGAGCTATGGACTAGTATCGTTAAATTGTTGATATATCTTAAACCTCTTTATCTTATTTCAACTAGCAAAGAGATGTGATTTATATGAATTAAGGAAAGCTTCATTTGTGTTTAATCCAATTATGCATGTATCGTTTCTTCCTGTATCTATCTTTGGAACTAAGGTATGGCTTTCTACAACATGGCATGGTTCAAAACTGGGCTGAAAAATAATTTCACCTCTCGAGAGCATGATATATAGGCACATTCCTACTTTTAGCCCTCCATTTCCATCACATCGTAGGGAGTTTGGCGAGAAGCCGTCTGACGTCAGAAAACTGGACCCTCGACTTCTCCAGCGAAAACGCTGCGTATGTGTGTGTGTGTGTGTGTGTGTGTGCATGTGTACATGCGTGCGTATGTACGTGTGTGTGACAAACACTTAGTGATAAGAAAAAAAAGGTTAGCATATATATATTTGAGGCAGTAGTGGGTTTCAAACAGACGTCGGACTTTCGGACCTAATGCCTAAAACCAACGCGTTAGACCACACAGCCTTATAATTATTTCGATTTAAGTACACAAAATATTTACGACTTAATCAGTAAGGACGACACATGTTGTTATAAAGATGCAATCGTTAAAACACTAACCCCACGTGCCTTTGAAGTGCGCCGACTACCAGCAAAGTATCACGTACTTGTTGGTACGGTTTATTCTCGAAATAATACCTCAGTTTTAAGAACGCTAACATTTTTCAATCTAGATATTGTGGTACGTGTTGCTGCGTTTTATTTCAGTGCACAATACCTAGACATACAATCTGATGGACTAGTATTTAACTAAACTGCGATATAGATAAAACTCAGGACTAAATGATATCAATGGGAAAACGATGGACACATGTGTGGAATGTGCGCAATGCTTAAAGAAATAAACCTTATTAATGCTCAAGAAAAATATATCCTTTTAAAAAATGATCTAATTTTACAATTCTCGATATAATTCTAAATATTTAACATACAAATATTGTTTCAAATTTAAGTCTTACTATATTTATTTTATATATTGAAAGGATCGGAACTCAACACGCTGTTCCAATGCATATTATCAGGTAAAATATAACCCATAATTGTCTATCCTATAGACATAGGTATATAACATGACATAGGTTCCATCACCACATTTGAAAAGCAAATTTGTTAACATTAATAAATTTTGAACGATTTTTGCTAAAAGATGTTCCGCCGCGTGGTATCCGGTTGAATATGTAGAATAGACCACCCTTATTTTTTACCGAGGTGTCGTGAAATACGACCAAGGTAAGTTGATGTCAGACTGGCGGCTGATCGTAAAATACCTAGCCAAATCATGAAACAACATGTTTATAACATATTGCGCTGACCGCACTTAGAGTGGGATAAGGGCATATATAAGTTTTATCATAAGATTTGTAGAGCGATATTGTTAATATCAGTAAAACGCAACTTTTAATAGAAAATGCCCAGGTTGCATCTGGAGTTATAACTTGCGAACCTTTTGCAAGCATCGCGTATTTTAAAGTGTTAAATATATATATTTTTATATTACTACAGTAATTACTGTCTTAACAATTTGTCAAATCACAAACAAAATTTCGATTAAGTTAAATGCGTAGGGCCAACAAGAATTGAGGACAATCATAATTCATACATTGGAAACAAATTTCCATGGGCAAAAGAATTTACAAGACGAAGGCGACCGAGCGAACACGAGTCTGGCACAGGAATAAATACACAGACAACCATTATATAGAGGGGGCCAATTTAACAGACTTATTGTCTCCAGGCAGCCATAATGCGAGACGCTGGAAGACGCAAAAGGACGAAGAGATGCGGAGTTCCCGACTCCGTTCGATACAAAACAATGGTATTTAATCAACGATGATAAATGCCGTATTCGGGCACGTTTTTTAACGATACTGCGGTATTGTTTTGGCGGGAGCTTACCGTGGAATACGGAGATAAGTTGCCGCTGAGAGTGGCTTAGCTGACAAATTGGAATAAAAGAAATATTTATTCGTGTTGGCGTTGAAATCTTCGGTTTTGAATGCATATTGTGAACGTTCCCACATTCTTACTCCAGCTTTAGCTGAATGGTTTTGTTTATCGCCTAATCGTGAAGTACCTACTATCAGCGTAGATATACAAAAGTCTTGATTATAATTTTACAAGACGTAATATTGAAACTTATTATCGATAAAGACTATTTACACTTATTTACATAATATATTTCTTATTATAGAACTGAAAAGTGTTATTTGAATTTGTTATAAACATAACTGTTGTTAATTGATAATAACGTTCATAGTTTTTGCAGTCCACAAATTTAAGCGATTTAAGACACTTTTCACATATTAGGCGTTTCTTTGAGGAAATCCATAATACAAAAATAATAATAGGTAATATTATTTTGCTATAATCCGCGAATAGAAAATATATATAATGTTAAATGTAGTGGTGGAGGTTTGTACATGGGTTTTTACAAATCCTGCATGCATCGGGTATGAAAACAGATTGTCCACTCTACAATTAGCATTATATATATATTCTATTTTACTTCATCGCGGATTATAGCAAAAGAATTTCATTATTATTTTTAACATATTCCTGTGTGTGTAACTTAAAAAGAAAGAAATTTAATCATTATTAAACTATTTACTTTCTAAGACTTTAATAATGTTTAGAAATTAAATTAAACGTAAATTTGTTTAAGAGAGAACTTGAAGATTTTAAGCTAAAATTATTTTCTGTAAAGCTTATTGTCTTGGTTTCCGAACTGGAAACTTGACCTTCCTAGATTGTTCTTTTTAAAATTGATAGTAAAATATCATTGTATGTACAAGGCAATCGGAGATCGTGTGAACTTAGACAACTGCCTTAACAGCCAGATGAACTAAATGCTGCTAACGTGTGAAATTAGACAACAGAGCAAAGAAACACGTCATCATCGTCCTGCCCTTATCACACTCTAAGTGGGGTCGGCACAACATGTTATAAACATGCTGTCATATGATTTGGCTACGTATTTTACGACCGGTCGCCTGCCTGACGTCAACTTATCTTAGTCGTATTTTACGACACCTCGATTAGAAAGACGGTGGTCTATTCTACTTAACCGGATACCACACGGTGAGTCAACTTACCTTAGTTGCCTTTTACGACCCCTCGGTAAGAAATGAGTGTGGTCTATTCTACTCAGCCGAATACCACACGGCGGGTCGACTTACCTTAGTCGCCTTTTACGACACCTCGGTAAGAAAAGAGGGTGGTACTATTCTACTCAGCTGGATACCACAAGGGCGGGTCGATTTATCTTTGTCGCCTTTTACGACATCTCGGTAAGAAAAGAGGGCGGTACTATTCTATTCAGCCGTATACCGTGGAACAAAGAAACACGTAAAAGCATCTATAGAGTTTAAAAGTGTAATACAAATAAAGCACAAGTTCGAATGTCAATGTTAGCCTTGCAGTTTTGTATAAATCACGATATTTTGTTGAAATAACACGGAGGAATTGATCGGCATCTCGCGGTGTAGGGCCGGGAAATGTTCGGAGGTGCTCGTAAATTTGTGCGGTTAAACAGCAGGGCGCCTGCGACCGATGCGACACGACGGACGGATAGAGCAGCCCGTTGATTTATTGCATCTCCTGACAATGCCTCATGTTGCTTCGATTCGCGGATTGTTCGGGATTTGTTATAGCTGGGTACAAAATATGAAAGTAACTGTTTTTATGATTTGTTGGTATTATTTCATCGCTGCGTTAACTTGCCCTTAAAGGGCCAAAGACTATGGAATTGTAGTCAATATCTTTTTGAAATTATATCTTAACTAGCTGTGCCCTGCGGCTTCGCCCGCGTTAGTCCATTTTGAGAAAATCGATGACATACAGACAGCCAGATTTTAGGGACTTATATGATAAATATAGATTTGTGTTAAGTTGGCGTTAATTTAAGCGTTTAGGTTACCCCCAATAATCCAATAAGTATTTTCTCTCTGTTCTCGAAATACAAACGGTAATATCTTCTAACTTATCTAAATACTAGCGGGCTGCCCCTGCCTGGCACGGGTATAAAATATATATCCCATGTCAGTCAGTGTAAAAAAATGATTTAAATCGATCCAGTAGTTTTGATTTATTCATTACTGCCCGTGGCCCGCAAGCGTTAAATTTGGAGAAAAACAATTTTCTCTCCCTATACCAAGAAGATTTCCTGCTATCTTTGGAATATCTACATTCATATAGTACATTTTTACTTATTTACTTTTACATTTTACCTATGTATTTTATTTTTAGAATTAATTACAGGATGTCTTTAAACAAACTCTTAAAAGATTCGAAGTGCTATAGGCTGAACCGCGGCGTCCTCACGGCATTATAAATCTGTAATATCTCCGAAAATGTTCACTTAAATTACACGCTGTAAACGGTCATATTGATCTATATTAAATCAACAATTTATTTAAGGTACTTAATTGGATAAGGATTAATGCTGTATTGTATAAAAATTGCTTTGAACATAAGGCATTATTTTTATTTACAGAAACCTCAAAAATTACAGTATTTCTCTACTCCGTATTGAATGTTATTTTACGTACAAACCTTCCTCTGGAATCACTCTATCTATTAAAAAGAACCGCATCAAAATCTGTTGCGTAGTTTTAAAGTTTTATGCGTACATAGGATATATGCGACTTTGTTTTATAATATGTAGTGATATAATAGATAATCTTAACGCTATCCTGGTGTTATAAACATATGCTTTAATGTGCCGAATTTCACCATTTTTAGTCTAGCGTATTAGCAGAAAAATCGGAACAGATAGACAAACATATGTTCACTTTTTAGAATTGTTTGATTAAGATAGATTGTTTTTTTTTTAATTCGGAATGATTGCTACGGGAATAACTCAGCATAAATGCACAGAGAGTTAAATAAGTTTATTTAAAAAAAAAATTAAACATATTAATGCTTAATCGACAATCACTGAATCTTTTGAATGTAGCATGTAATATTTTATTTTATTTATTTGTTTTCAAGGGAAACAAACAGTACATAGTAAAACTTAATAGCTAGTAAAAATGTATAGATCATTGACGAATAAAGTTTCCACTATTTTATAAATCATAAAAGCTATTAGACAGACAGTAATAAAAATTTCAAAATAATACTATAGAAACAAAAAAAGAAAAATTCCACGCGCAAGATAGAAGAATAAAAATACTAATTACTAAACACTGTAAGTAGTGCTAAGTTACTAATGTAGTTTCTTTCTTTATTGTATTTCCGACTTTCAAAATGACTGGATTAACCTGAATAGTTTGGAGTGACCAACAAGTGCGTTTTAAAAACCCGTCCATTTTGGTTACCAATTTCTGTTTAGTCTTGACAGTTTGGGCGATTCTAGCACCTTTGTTTGATAAGCTTTTGATTTAAAGTAAGATGTTTCAATGTAATTTATGCCTGGTTAATACTTTATGTCCATTTAAATAAAATATTCCACAAACACTAAATAATTTATCAAGACCAATTGCCATTATGTACAGCACAGATTAAATTCACAGTGTTCCCATGCGTGTTCCTTTTTTAAAAATCCCAAATATAGTCTAATTGCGTCAAGTTTACAAATGGCGTACTGGATTCTGATAATACCTCAACAATTTATCCGTGTGACCGATGGCAGAGTCTGGAAGCCACCATTTTTGGCACATTCATTCCGTCAATCACGTTAGTATATGGGCCATAACAAAAAGGAAGATGCATTTCATTAGTTACTTATTAACTTAAGGAGAGTAGAGCGTATACAACTTAACTCTTCAGTTCCTTTAGTTATGAACGGTGTAGAGACAACGAACAATAAGTCGTTAGTGGGTTACTCTCACCTACACAGTCTTAACTCTTGGGGATATAAAACATCGTTTATTGACAGGGAACCGTCGAAAAAGTAGAACAGGGGTTCGGCTGAATAAATCATTCGCTCTCAAAACTGGCACTCGCGGTGTGCGCCTCGTTCGATAAGATTTCGGACCATCTGCAAAAACAATTATGTCGCTCCAGAATGTTGTATTTCTGTCGTGGTCGTTTTGTCTCTAGACGCCGGCCGGTGATGCCGCGATGCTGCGGTGGCATAATGCGTGCTGATAAATATTTATACAATTCATTCTCTGTGATGATGCCCGCGATGGGGAGGATGTATCGTTGGCGATTTCATAACGATTATTATTGTTTTTATTATAAGTTGTGTCTAGGTTTGGGAAATTTTCGCTCTAGTGAAATAAGTTTTGTTAATACTTAGAAAAACATGTTAGCAAGAGACCTTATGTGGATTGTGCGGTTCAAGTGAGGGTAGATGAAGAAAATGACTGTAGTACTCGGGAACGAAGACGCCGCGGCGCTCCAGTCAGTTCGTGACCACGGTGGATGCAACTCTGCCGAAACGTTGAACCTTATACAAAGGTAACGGGATTATCGCGATGTGACCCGGTTGTTTATATTTTAATTAGTATGAATCGCGAAAGTTTAAAATCTTCTATCTAGAAAGAGGTTTCTTAAAAAAATTATGTTCTTCCGTGATCAATGTTGACAATGCGTCATACAATATCATGCCATAGGAGATTTTCAAATCCTAGGTTTCTACTCCTATATCTTAACACTCTTCAGTTCCTTTGATATGAGCGCCGTCTATAGCCATTCCAGCTTCATAATTTTTTCCATCACACAAGCCGTGTGGTATCCGGCGGTGGTAGACCACACTCATTTCTTACCGAGGTCGTAAAAGGCAACTGGTAAGTCGACCCACAATGTGGTATCCGGTTGAATAGAATAGACGACCCTCTTTCTCACCAAGGTGTCATCAAAAACGGCTAAGGTAAGTTGACGTCAGGCAGACGGCCAGTTAAAATACGTAGCCAAATCATATGACAAGATATTTATAAAATGTTCCCACCCCACTTAGAGTGGGAGCAGGAGGATGACGAAAGATTTTTCATTACTGTTAGGCGCATGACTTATTCATATTATTGATGCATATTTTTTCTAGAGAAATCACATAGGAAATTGCATCATAGTAATGCTCACTGTTCGGAGATGTGACTTTATAATTTTATTAATAGTACCAAAATATTTCGACCGAAGTAAATACGCTCTTGAAAAGTCTGCGATGTTGGAATGAAAACTTGGATCGGTGGTTAGAGTGGGATATCTGTTCCGAACTTGTCAATTATAATTTTAATATGCTTCATACAAACAAATCCATTCTTAAGACCATCTAAAAAATTCTGGGCTGGTGGTGACAAAAAGGCGGGAATGCCCGCAACGCAGCGCGCCCGGCGGTCGTCGCCGCGCAAGCGTTATGCCTCGGCGGTTTTTGGTGGTCGAAATTTTCATAATGATATTTTGATAGATGTTTGATGTAGTCAATATGTTTTTGTACTGTTCAGAATCGATAATTGGATTTGGTAGATTCCAGAGACACATTTCTGTGAGATTTTAACGGTTCAAATATAAATCTAGTAACTTATATGTACCTAATTAATAAAAGTTTCATTTATTAGACGGTTCTAAAGTTAGCAAGAAAATTGACCTAAAGTTTTCTATTTCAAATTTCAAATAATTCTTTTTTCAAATTGGCTTTTACAAGCACTTTCGAATCGTCAAATTACAACGAAACTACGACTATTGTTTTATTGCAATCATTCTCACCTTAATTTTAGACATTACTAGCTCACCCGGCAAACGTTGTTTTGCCATATAAATTGTTTCTAGGGAATTTCTAGTGAACATTACCTATAAATAAATAATAAATAAATAAATATATGGGACACTTACACACACGGTCGTCCGTCCCCAAATTAAGTAATTTAATACTTGTGTTATGGGTTATATTTTTAAATACATACTTAAATACAAATATACACCCAGGCTCAAAGACCAACAAATTCATTTATAGAAAATGTTGGTCCTTAACGGGACCCGTGAACCCGCGGAGCTGAAGGCAGGGTCACTACCCACTGCGCCAACGGGCCAGTCAAAGCTATAAAATAATATAAAAAAATACAAAAAATTAAATTATTAAAAATAGGTAGTACCTAATTTATGATGATGATAAGATTTCTTAGCTGGTGAAATGATATTTGATCGGTGTTTATAAAAATTCACACACACTCTCATTCCCTCAATAATTGTTTATACAGGTTTTCTACAGGATATATGTCAGAGAGTGTGCTCCACTACCTTGCTCCTCTATCGCCTTTCTATCATTGTACCGCTAGGCACCAGGAGAAGTTCCACCCTTACGTCATTGACATCTCACGAACGTTGCGCATGGCAAGGGAATGGAATCCTATCCCACCATTTATTTTCCCGGTTCACGCCGTCTGGTATCCGGATGAGTAGAATAGACCACCTTCATTTCTGACCGTAGCCGAATCATTTTCCCAGTTCATATAATATAAAACTTTAAAACAAGAGTGAATAGGTATCTTCTAGGCAAGCATGCTTCATTTAAGACTGTATCATCGCTTACGATCAAATTAACAATATTTATTAATTTATTTTATTTTATTTATCGCTTACTGCCTATTAAGCAATAACAAAAAAATTCTGACGAAAGTATTAGGGTCGTGTACATCTAAGTTCAACATTAACTCTTGGATCAAGGAAGGATCGTTTGCGTGTCGAAGCAGGCGCAGAGACGTGCAACATTCCGGCATCGGCGTTATATCAGATCCCACGTGATGGCATTTGGAACGCACTCCGTTGGTCCTGGCTTTCCTAGAATAGGGACATCCAAAGAATCATGTTCACGCTATCTGAGCTTCTTCTGGCTACCAGGACTGTTGAAGATTATTACTATGGTAAGGGTAAATAAACAGTAGTTAAAAACGTAATGATATAATCCCCGATTAAAGGAAATGTCATCATCCTCCTGCCCTTATCCCACTCTAAGTGGGGTCGGCACAACATGTTATAAACATGTTGTTACATGATTTGGCTGCGTTTTTACGACCGGCCGTCTGCCTGACGTCAACTTACCTCTGTCGTATTTTACGACAGCTCGGTAAGAAAGAAGGTGGTCTATTCTACTAAACCGAATACCACACGGTGGGTCAACTTACCGTTGTCGCCTTTTACGACACCTCGGTAAGAAATGAGGTTGGTCTATTCTATTCAGCCGGATACCACATGGCGGGTCGACTAACCTTAGTCGCCTTTTACGACACCTCGGTAAGAAATGAGGGTGGTACTATTTTATTCAGCCGGATACCACACGGCGTTTAATACCTTATGCATGTTGGATTCATAAACTGTATGCTCTATACACTAGAACGCCAACATTACTAGCACTACACACATTCACTATCACAATACCTATCAACAATAATTTCGCCCCATAACCGAATAATCGTCAAGAGAAAACGCCACGAAAAAATCACAAAAAAATTGCCATTCACGATTCATGAAATAAACATGTTTATAATGGGAAAAATTGGGTTTATTTTATATAAATAACAGTTGTAATATGTCACTAATTAATGAAAATATTTAAAAACGTCGCATACATGTCGATGTAGACAAATAACCATGGTATTAGTATTGCCAATAGTAAATATCAAAGTTTTTATTAAAGTGTACTTTTTACCCGATCCAACCAGTGGCAGACAACATCGGCCTCGAGTCCGTGCCCGACATCTTCGGGTCGACTCCACTCTCCGGGCGCGCGCTGCACGGCCTACTCCGCAGATAGACAAAGCCAGGGCAGTACCTAGCGCGCACCTACTTACTTACGGAGCATAGCATTGACGGGCAGTAGACTCACGACCCAATAAAATTGTTGTTACCGTCTGGTGAGTCTTTTCTTCCACTCCGGGCGGGACAAAAGTTGGGTAACAAATCGCTCACGGGCTGGAAAAGTAGCCCACGCAAAAAACGCGTGTTTTGACATAGGAGTAGGTCTAAATTTTAAAATATAATGAAATTTTCATTAAGCAGCAATATCGGCAGGACTCATGATTCAATGTTAGGCTGTTGGTTGGTTTACTTAGCAAAGCATTATTGATGCATTTCATTAGCAATCAAAGTTTTGAACCCTTTTATCTCAAAACATGATTTTTTGAGTTGTATCACTATTGCAACCCATTAGCGAAATACTGTCAAATATAAATTGATCTTTAGATATCGGTTCATAAAGATTAACTTCTTTAACATAAAGAAACTCACACACTATTGAAACATAGTTTTTTAACCATAAAAACCATACCAACCATAAAGCTTTTATAATAACTATATACGTAAATATCTCTTTCAATTTATCTTCGACCATAAAAGGCTGTGAAGGTAAATACTCAATATACTTATTAACGGCTATCGGATATAACCTAAAGAATATTTAAAGTTTTCCGAAATATTATTTTAGTACCTATTAAGCTTAGTACGTTATAACTAGTAATCTTGTCATTGTATTTTCTTTAGAAGCAGCATTCTGAAGTGACGAGTGTGGCCATTTTTTTTTCACTGAATGAGAAATTCGATCCTCCTTCCAAACTTCTTTTCCGAAAACGTAATGCACCATTCCGGACGCATTGTACATTTTGATTTTTAAATATATATATACCTTTATATATCATCTTATAATTTGTCGTTATATGTAACTTGTGAAAATAAACAATGTTTTGTTAATTTAAAATCACAAAATAATCGTTGAAGAACACAAGATGCCTTAGAATTTTTAAGCTCCATTAATTTATTCTCTTGGATCTTAAAATATCATTAGAAGACATAATTTTCCTATCATCATCCTCCTGCCCTTATCCCACTCTAAGTGGGGTCGGCACAACACGTTATAAACATGTTGTCACATGATTTGGCTGCGTTTCCACGACCGGCCGCCTGCCTGACGTCAACTTACCATAGTCTTATTTTACGACACCTCGGTAAGAAAGAGGGTGGTCTATTCTACTAAACCGGATACCACACGGTGGGTCAACTTACCTTAGTCGCCTTTTACGACACCTCGGTAAGAAATGAGGTTGGTCTATTCTACTCAGCCGGATACCACACGGCGGGTCGACTTACCTTAGTCGCCTTTTACGACACCTCGGTAAGAAATGAGGGTGGTACTATTCTATTCAGCCGGATACCACACGGCGTAGAAGACATAATTTTCCTACACTATTACATTAATATCAGCATTTATATACATTGTACAGCAAAATTCTAAAAGCGGTATATTCAATTAAAATTTTTATATTTTATTTTAGTAATGTTGCTGTCTGTATTTTTTTTTCTAAAACGTTAATTCTTACTGAACTATACTTATGCATGAAGCGAGACAGAAATGACTGATATTTAACTTTTAATTTTTTATTTGTCTTTTTTACTAGTATTTGTACGAGTATTCTTTGAATTCTGTATATATTTAAATTTATTGAATTTAATGAGTACAGGATTTTTAAAATAAACCAAGACAACAGCCAACGATCTTTCTAAATTTGCGTATTTCAAAACGAGCATATAAATGCCGTTTAATAATAAAATAAAGTTAAACAAACCAACGAACAAACAAACCATTTAAAACGTCTAAAATTAAATGGTTTAAATATGCCATCATGAACAACAAAGATAGGACAGAATGGAAGAGAAAAACATGTTGTGCCGACCCCACTTAGAGTGGGATAAGGACAGGATGATATATATGCCATCATGAACAATAATTCGATCTTAACAATCTGTGCTGAATGTTTGTCATATCTTGTATTCTGAATTCGTAAAATGTGATTAATTGGAGATTTGTGGGATGTGTTATTACTAATTAAGTAAGCTAAGCACGTAAAGCGTTTTGGATACGTTATTCTTCGTTATTAATATAACAACAAAACCGTACTGTATTCGATTGTTCTTTTCAATAATCAATCGGTTGGTTAATAAATCATCACAATCATATTTACAATTGGTCACGTGACTCGACTTTACGAGTGCCAAGATAATTGCATATTTATTAAGATTCGGTTGCAGAAAAACTTGTCATACACATGCGTGCGCACCTTCAGAGTGACGAAAGGAACACTCACGGTGACAAAATTTACACCTAAAAACTAAGTAATGTGACTACAACGAAGCGAAGTGGGTTTATTTATTTTTAATGAACCCTTTGTTACAGATATTTGACATTGCGAACATCCGTTCTCTAACTTGACAGTTTTTACGAGCGATTTTGAGAATATCGATGATAAAGTAACATATATAGTATAGTATAGTAACATAGATTTGTTCAATATTAATAAGGAAAAACTAAGCTTAGAAATTTTTAATAGACATACTAGTGCCTAAATTTATTTATGAATCGCATACACACACACACACACATACACGCACTCATACACGCAAGTACAAACAGACGTTACACACACAGACACAAACATACATCCACATACACAAATCTTAGTTTTGGCAGATTTTTGTATTGTAATTAATGATAAGATTAGCTTAATGCATTAGAAGTGTAATCCTAAATTTGCTTATTTTATAATATATAGTCATACTTTGTAATTAAATTGTAAAAACGGTGTTGAATTGCCAAATATATATATAAAAAAAAAACATACGTTATAAGGAGATGGAATAAATCAATCGAGTAAAAAGATATATTGAGCGTCGAATGGCAATGCCTTGAAAAAAGATGCATGCAAAAATGGTACTCGTTGGCTCTAGGATGCCATCACGATCGGTCGGTATGGGGAGGTGTTCAAAGGGATTGCGCGGGTGCTTGCCGCCGCGTTGAGGACTTTATCCACGGCCATGTCTTTGGAGTGTCCGAGATCTAGATCGGCGCCGGCGACTGACCGTCGGCACGATGCTATCGTTAAGCGTTCTCCGCGACAATTGCTTACCACGGCGCCGTACAACACCGCAAATTATTCAAACACATCCAGGTTTTAACTTTACATTGAAATCGTTGACATTCCAATTTCACATGGTTATTTTACACGCGTTATAAATACGGCACTAGGTATTATAGGTAAAACAAACATTGTTGATTTATTGCTTAAATACCTTTAGTTACTATTTGGTTATCTACTAAGATAGATTATGATATCAAAACCGAATATTAGTTTCACTCTAGAACAGGGCTTCTTAAACTGTGGGTCGCGTACCCCCAGGGGGGTCGCGAGACTACTGAAAGCAAAAGGCGTCACAAAGATCTGATACTTTTCAATCATTATTAATACAACTACATGGCTGCAGCTGTCCTTTAAAGAACTTTTCTAACAAAGATTTATTGATATTTCTCCACCTAAGTTCCTTCATTACCCCTTTTCATTAAATTTAATTAAATTGATTTTATTAAATTTATGATTGGTTAGTTTACAACAATTATAAATAAAATTTTAAAATTAGTATACACACTTCGTACAAATATAAATACAAATAAAAATCATACAAAATAGTATTGTAGTTTTATTATAACTATTTTTTGAAAAAAGTGGCAATGCAAAACTGTTATTTACATTGTAAAATAGTGCGATATTACATTTACATCTACGGTTAATATATATTTCATTGTATGGAGGAGGGGGTCGTTTTAAATTACCTAAGCTTGAAGGGGGTCGCTATATAAAAAAGTTTAAGAAGCCCTGCTCTAGAGTACAATAGTCAAAAGACGTATCGGCTGGTTCGTATTTAGTAAAAAGCAGTTTAGTGTTGAAATGTGGAAATACACCAAACACTTTTTATTCACGTCACTGCGAAGTTTCTTAATTCATTACAATAGATACGTCTTTATTCAGATAACTGAATTCATCTCAGTATTTGGAATTGATAGTATGTTTTAAGATGATTAAAGTTGCTACAAATGGTTGTATGTATAATAACCCATACATATTATATCGTTCTACTTCATTTACGAGGAAAGAAATATAATAGAATAGAAATAGAGATATACTTTTTTTGTTCGCCATAATCCTAATGTAAAATGAAATAGTCTGTACTTAAAACGTTTGTCTTACATGATTTAGACGTACAATGGACGGCCTTATCGCTTAGGAGCGATTTCTTCAAGGCAACCTAAAGGACAGAGTAAAGAAGGAAAGTTTTGTTGAGTAGCGTGATTCCTTGTTCACTAATATTTACTACGTGTTACTTATTTTTTTATATATTGAAATCGGCCCCCACCAATTTTTGCCCCGCCTATTATATCCCATTAAAGCAGTTGAGCTTATAATATTTTAAATCAGCCTTGAAATCGTTTTATAGCTGTAAGAACTCCGTGTTGCGAAATTTGTCATCGATCCTCTTATAATTAAATAATTTTATAGCCTGCTATAATTCATTGCTTAATCGATTTCAAACATGCGTCTACAACGTATGTATATAATTTAAACTTTTTTACAATATCTTCTGCTCTATGAAGGAGTGTATGTTTGTACTAGTAAGATTGCTCTGTATATACAAATCTTCAACTGTAATATCACAATAAAGTTGGTGGTAAAGTAATATACGGTCCCTTGAAGCTCACATTTCCATAATTTATTAAAGTAGGCTTTAGATAAGACATAATATTTCCCCCTTTAAGTCGTGTGGTATCCGGCTGAGAATAATAGACCAACCTCATTTCTTACCGAGGTGTCGTAAAAGGCGACTAAGGTAAGTAGATCCACCGGGTAGTATCTGGTTGAGTAGAATAGACTACCCTCTTTCTTACCGATATATCGTAAAATACGACTAAGGTTTACGTTCGACAGGCGGCTGGTCGTAAAATACGTAGCCAAATCATGACAAGATATTTTTTAAATGTTGTGCCGACACTTAGTATAGGACAAGGGCACTAGGATGATAATAAATTTTCTTTTATTGACCACGTAATACAGGAAAATTGTCTAAATAAATAACTTATATCATGTTGTCGTATATACTTAAACTTATAGAAATTAGGGTGCTACCTAGACATGATATCCTTTTTAGTTATCCCTTTTTTTGCAAAGTAAAATGTTGTAAAATGTAAAATGAAAATAAAAATAACTGTCGTAATTTCTTAACCTAACAATTAGATCGCGTGATACCATAAGGAGTTAACAGGTATAATGTATGCTAAGAACGGCTGAACTTAATTTATTATATTTACATTATTTATGAAATAAAATCTACGATAAAATCGCTATGAACTTTTCGAAAGAAAATCTGTACATTTCAATAGAAATCAACTCATTGGTACAGTATGATAAGAAATTTTTACAGTATGTGGTTATTTAAACTTCAACACTAAAATATGACAGGAAAGTCGTGTGAATTCAGCAGTATTCCACCAATATTATCGAAGGAAATGCGGTATTAAGGCGCGGGCGCTTCTTTTTATCAAGTCATTCGAAAAGCCTCTAAAACAAAGTCGACAACCTCGGCCACCAAATTATAGTGTTTAAGAGTTTTAATATAACGCCAAAAAAATGTACGTAAAATTATAAAATCGATGGAGCTCATAATATATGTAACACTGCCTCCTGGCAGCCATTACTTAAGTGCGGGCTTGTTATTATATTCGGCCTTATTTATTTATTTATGAACTTGAGCGAGTGCATTCATATAAAAACTTTTGTACATACTTAAGTTGGACTTTCCTAGAAATTATAATAACGAAGACTATTATTCCAATCTACTTACTTTGTTCATAGTTGTTTGGTTTAAACTTTGCAATTCATTTTTGCAACTTATTGATAGATTTAAGTTGAATTTTGTAAGTTACCTACATGATTATTCCGTTATGTTATCGATCTGGATGCTGAATTTTACAATGTCTCGGCTGAGGAAGGAAAGAGGTGCAAAGAATCGATAAATGTTTCTGTTCTACGGTGCTCGTAATTTCAATGGAGGACAGTGAGACATACAATTTCAATAGAAGAGAGTTGGAAATACAATTTCAATGAAGGACAGTTGGACATACAATTTCAAAAGAGGACAGTTGAACATACAATTTCAATGGAGGATAGTTAGACATACAATTTCAATGGAAGACAGTTGGACATACAATTTCAATGGAGGACAGTTGGACATAAAATTTCAATAGAGGAGAGTTGGAAATACAATTTCAATGAAGGATAGTTGGAAATACAATTTCAATGAAGGACAGTTGGACATACAATTTCAAAAGAGGACAGTTGAACATACAATTTCAATGGAGGATAGTTAGAAATACAATTTCCACACAGGATAGTTAGACACAATTTCAATGGAAGACAGTTGGAAATACAATTTCAATGGAGGACAGTTGGACACACAATTTCAATGTAGGACAGTTGGACATACAATTTCAAATGAGGACTGTTGGACATGACCATTTCAAAATAATCGCAATTTAATTGGTGAGAATAAAACCATGTGTCATGGAAATCTCTTCAAACGACCTTTGTATAACTTATGTTTATCACTGCAGAAGAAATGAGATAAATTGACAATTTACGTTAAATAAATCTTGTTAAAATGGTTGGATTTAATTACTTTAAACAATGCGGACAAAGCGAATTTATGTTTCCTTAAACATAATGGTAGCTAATGTTTAAAATATGTAAAATGTTTACCGATATGTCTAATTTACTTTTATTGTTTCCTCTAGATACCTTATTTGTGTAAAGCCTTGATCACATAAAAGTACTTTTATGGAGTTTATTATATTTCCCTCATTCTATGTGAGTCGTACATTTTATATCTTGGAATATTTACTTTACAGTTTTAATATTATTTGATTTTGTAATATACTTTACGTATACGTAATACGTAAAGTATATTACAAAATTGAAGATTATATGGATGATAAAAATGCCTCGATTTGAAAATCCTTTTAGCTTCATACAAAACTGCGCTATAATAAAGTAAAATTGAAAATGTTTAAAAGATTGACCGCCGACTTCTTGCTAGTTCTTCTCGGTAAGAGCAACAATTCGAACCAGTTGTAGCTTCATCAATCATATTGATTCTTGACGATTCAAGTTCGTTTTGATAAAAAATATTTCGATTTGATTTGTTTATGCTAGACATTGGTTTGTTAAAATATATTGGTTTGTTAACAAAACAAAACCGCTTAACCATTAGCAGAACAGGAAAAGAATATATAAGACATTTTAAATCGCCGAAAATTGGAAAAACTATTCTCGAGTCAATCATACAACATTTTGTAAATCAGTCCAACCTTTATGAGTTCAGTCATAAAAGTACGTATGAAAGAAATGTATACAACGTGTACCCGCGATTTTGTTCTCGTTAAACAATTTTATAAAAATTTGCTTTGCGATTTGTCATAGAGTCTATCTCCTGATGATGCTTTAGTTATGGGGCGAAACTATTATAGTGCGGCGTGTAGTCTAGTGTTGTGTTGGTGGTTTATAATGCATGGGGCCTACGAACCCTGGAACCATAGGAAGATGGATAGAAGGTACACTTTTTGTTTGTTTAATCACAGATTATAGCAACATAAAATTATCATTAATTTAATAAGGCTGAGTATATGGCCTCCGTTAAATGGGATTACTTTTATAATTAATTAAAAACAAAAAATATTAATGCCATCATCTTCGTTCCCTTAAAGTAACGGCCTCTTACTATCCCACTGCTAGGCATAGGCTTTCTTTTCCCGTTTATGGAGAGGGATTCCTTCCCTTATCCCACTGTAAGGTGGCACATCAATGTTTTAAACATATTGTTAGGTACATGTTTTGGCTAATTATCTAAGAATGACTACCTGCCTGACGTCAACTTACCTAATTCGCCTCTTACGACACCTCAGTAAGAAATGAGAGTGATCTAATCCACTCAGCCGGATACCACACGGTGGGTCAACTTACCTTAGTCGTCTTTTACGACACCTTGGTTAGAAATTATGGTAGTCTTTTCTGCTCAGCCGGATACCACACGGCGGTATATAAAAGTTATTAATGTAGAAAAAGTGTAAAAAAGCAACAGCCCGAATATAACAGAGGTGCCAGTGTCGATCATAACGCCTAGGCGTGAACATTCGATCCTCGGGTATCGATGATTAATTCCGAGTTAATTACAGAGGCGATCACATAAAATATCGATCTGGAAGTATATTCAAATCGTACAGGTGGCTGGCCCGCCCCGGCCCCGGGCCGAAACACGTAGAAACGTAACTTTTAAATGTGCTATTAATTTATTGACAATGTATTTTACTGTCACTCCTGAGAGAACCACTCTTAAAGGATTTGTTTTGACAATTGTCTTTATTATTATCTTGCTTTACGGCGTACAGCGCAAATTAAGCGCAAATCACTCTGCCAGTGTCACGTAAATTGGCAACCACAATGGAATTAATAATTTGCCTAGAATGAACCAAATAAATTAACTACCTAAAATAGTATAAGATATATATAATTGTGGAATTAATGAAAACTAACGATATAGCCAAAATAGTTACTTTTCCTTAATATCTACAATAAATTTACACAACTTTTTAACAAATCAATCAACAAATCATTGTCAATTATCACTGTCTTTCCGAACATTTATCACACGGTAAACCCTTCACATAACTGTCAAATGTTGTAGATCGATAACATGCGTCATAATTCCTTAAAAATCAGTTAACAGGCGAAGTGAAAAAGCCTGGCATAACTCAAAATGTAGTCGGGATTCCTTCCTGTTTTGGACAACTCTTCACATATTCAATAAACACATCTTTACGTAAGGTTTCAGGAAGATTTATTCATATATCTTATAATCCTGGTGTTTATTCTGGTAAAGCCATAGATTGTCTTTTATTATGAACTTAGCGAATTTGGTATTTGACCATTTGAATGTTGATTCAAATGGAGCTGTAATATAATTAAATTATCTAGAGGTGGATGGTTCAATAAATCTCACAGAAATATTTCAAGATTTCGTATTTTTTTTGTATAATGTATTTATATATAAATCCAATTTTCAGTCAAGAACAATGCATAATCTAAGCATAGAATAGGTATAATACGCAATCTTAATATATAAAAATGAATGTTTATGTGTATGTCCTATGTAGGCTCCTAAGCTCCAATATTGAAATTCTTAGACAATCTTCAGAATGACCCAGATGAATTTCAATGATGATCCTATAATGTGTAGTGGCGATCAGAACCTTTTTTTTCAAATTCGGGAATTCGAAATAAGACTGAGCAACAGCAACGCGTGGCCGGGCAGCTAGTATGCTATATAATACACAATCCTTACTTAATTATCTCAATCTACGCGATTCTCTATAACATTTCGTGCCATCTATATTATTAAAACGATCTCTTTAGGGGTTTCGTATTCTGTATAACTAAGAAATTAACTCTTTTTCCAAATCTCATACTTAGAATTTGTTTAATTTATCTTAATAATGTACTTTTATGACTATATACATTCAAAAAATTAATTAAAAATAAAACAGACATTTAGGACATTTTAAATTAATGCATAATCGAGATGGCGAAATTGCGAAACTTCGCAAATTGTTACTATATGTAAGTCGAGCTCGAGCATTTTCGCTATCTCACAGATTTATCTCATAAAACCTACCTTTCTCGGATCGTTTGCAAGCAATATTAGCGGAGGCAGATGCATCGAGCACGAAGTGAGTTTCCCAATAATTTCATACTCGGCGAAGTTCGATCGAGAAACTGTCGTATCGTCGAATCCATCTTTTGCCGACGGCTCCGCTCTGTATGTATTCTTATTAAATGCTAAATAGTAACTGTTTAGGACTTCGATTTATAATATTTAATGTCTGTTAATGTTAAAAGAAGAGGAAAACAGGTACCTCACTCGCAAGGGACAATCTGCAGCGTCTACATATTCTAGCAAAGAACCATTCAAATAACATCCCTACTAATCCTTACTAATATTATCAGTGCGAAAGTCTCTCTGTTACATTTCACGGCGAATCTGCTTAACTAGTATATATATTTTATACCCGTGCGAAGCAGGTGCAGGCCGCTAGTATTATATAAAATACACTCTAAATAACACCATCAAAATCACAGAACATCTTTTTAAGGTCTGCCTTAAACAAATATTCTTTATAAGCCTTATAAAGAAACAATTTAGGCTTATAAAGTTAATCTATATAAACCTTAAATATACACGAAACGTTCTTTCTTGCATTCCAGGAAACACTTTCTCAAAAAATATTTCATTTATTTAAAATTGTATTATATTAAAAAAAGGCTTTTTTGCTGGAACGACTATTGTAAAATACATTTCTATCACAGATATGAACATAGTCATAGACAATTATAAGTTCTCAATATAATGTTCCCACTTCATAACTCAACGTGCAATAAGCTTACACAATCTTTTACCGCCCTTGCAGTTTGTAGGCGGAGTCGATAAAACCGGAGATTCCCGGGATTGTGCTTTTGCGATGTATCAAATCTCTCGTATTTCAAATCACCTATTTGTCTTGACAAAATGGATTTATATATTGTAGGAAAACAATTCGCCTGTCATTGTTAAAAAGTAAATTCATAGGATACTGTGGTCCTTATTTATATTTATTGTATAAAATTAGTCACTATAAGACCCCGTGTAGTATTCAGCGGAATTGAATAGAACACCCTCATTTATTACCGAAGTGTCGTAAAAGGCGACTACGGTAAGTTGACCCGCCGTGTGGTATCCGGCTGAGTAGAAACGGACAACCTTATTTCCTACCGTGGTGTCGTAAAAGGCGAAAAAGGTAAGTTGATCCGCCGTGTGGTATCCGGCTAAGTAGAATAGACCACCATCATTTCTTACCGAGGTGTCGTAAAAGGCGACTAAGGTAAGTTGACCCGCTGTGTGGTATCCGGCTGAGTAAAATATACCACCCTCATTTCTTACCAAGGCCTCGTAAAGGCGACTAAAGTAAGTTGACCCGCCATTTGGTATTCGGCTGAGTAAAATAGACCACCCTCATTTCTTACCGAGGTGCCGTAAAAGGCGACAAAGGTAACTTGACCCGCTGTTTGGTATCCGGCTGAGTAGAATACATCACCATATTTCTTACAAAACATTCTGGATCTTTATTTCTGAATTACGTAAATTTCATTCAAAATTAATGTATAGAAACCGGCTATACTCGCGTCTTATTTTATCGGATGAGCCCGACTAGTTTCAAGCCCTTTATCATGGCGTTATAATGCCTAAAAAGAGCTCATGAATAAGAGCCCCGTATGGGCTTGAAACTAAGCTTGAACAAAATTAAGCTGAACTGTTACAAAAACATCAATAAATTCTTATTTTTTTAAATTATAATATTAGTAAGGATATTGCCGTTTTTCATTTGTCTATACCGCTTACGTGTTTTTAAACTGGCGTTTATATAAAATATATTTATGAGCGAATTTTTATGACCGCCACTTTATTAAAGGTTTTTTAAACATTGAAAGTCAATTTAGTCCTTTATAACCGAGTAATAAATGCTATAAAGGCTTAAATTAGAACTAACTTAATACACTGCTCTTTTGCCGTTATTTAATTATGCATTTATGATTCTCATAGTTTGTACGCCGTGTGGTATCCGGCTGAATAGAATAGTACCACCCTCTTTTCTTACCGAGGTGTCGTAAAAGGCGACTAAGTTAAGTCGACCCGCCGTGTGGTATCCGGCTGAGTAGAATAGACCACCCTCATGTCTTACCGAGGTGTCGTAAAAGGCAACTAAGGTGGTAAGTTGACTCACCGTGTGGTATCCGGTTAAGTAGAATAGACCACCCTCTTTCTTATCGTAAAATACAACTAAGGTAAGTTGACGTCAGGCAGACGGCCGGTCGTAAAATAAGTAGCCAAATCATGTGACAACACGGTTATAACATGTTGTGCTGACCCCACTTAGAGTGGGATAAGGGCACGAAGATGATGATTCTTGTAGTTTGTATATAGCGCCCTGATAGCGGATGAGGTGTACTAAAGTAACAAGGGTTCAATTATCAGGTAGGCAAATAGATGTTATGTACAATATATCACGCACTTTATGGTAAATTTTATATCATGAAGAAAACCGATCATCATCCTCCTGCCCTTATTCCACTACATGTGGGGTCGGCACAATATGTTGTCACATGATTTGGCTACATATTTTACGACCGGCTGTCTGCCTCACGTCAACTTACTTTAGTAGTATTTTAAGACAGCTCGGTAAGAAAGAGGATTGTCTATTTTACTCAACCGTATATCACAAGGTGGGTTAACTTACCTTATTTACGTTTTACGACACCCTGGTAAGAAATATTATAATTATAAAAGTGAAAGTATTATAACTATTAGACATTTTAAAATCTGACCATGTGACTAGATTTAAAACTATGACAATACTTGCTTTTTTATACTTTTAATTAAATATGCATCTTTTAGACACTCCATTTAATCGCATTCGCTGCAGCGTTACATAGGTTATTGGTGGCGGTGAAATTTGCAGCAATGTGCTAACAAAATTTAGGGAGCAACCTTACTTTTTTTTAATGTTGTACAAAAATAGATTTGGACAAAAAAGAGTTTTCCATTATTTTTATTGTACATTTAAGGGCTTTACTAGAGTCGGGAAACGTCTATTGGAAATTACAATTAAGTCCTATCTATCCATCTCTGAACTAATAAAGGAATTCAAAGTAATTAACAGAACAATACAAAGCTTAATTTTTGCAATCAAATTACGTTGTTTGACGGGAGGATTCTATAATAAAATTCCGCAATCAATTTTAGCTTTGCCATTACAGCAGTTTAAAAACACTATTAATAAAAGCCTACTATACTATTGAGGAATACTTCGATGATAAAAATGCGTGGACGTAGCTACTCTTCGACTGTACAAGACAGTAATAACTAATGTAACTAGTAATAAGAATTATACATATTTTAAAAGAGCATCCGCCGAGTGTCTTGCTGAATCTTCTCGGTAGGAACAGCTTTCCGAACTAGCAGTAGAGTTGACGATTCAAAAGCACTTGTTTACAAGTTTTTTTGAATAAAGAATAATTTGAATTTGATGATGATTCTGTTCGCGAAGGCAGTTGTAGTGAACTTGCAAGCATTACATCTGTCACAATCAATACCGCGCACCTGCAAGGAGCACATTTACATAAACTAAAACCTGTGGACGATACGCCACGGAATTCTGAATATCCATAAACGTAGCTGCCAGCATACCGAGGGCCATACTTAAAAACAAAATTAAAGGGGATAGCCGTACGATAATATGAATTAAAAATAATAAAACAAAAAAATAAGAGTCACGGATCGCCTCGGGTGCTTTTTTTCAAGTTTTTTTCGAACGATCGCTGCGAACAGTCTGCCCGTATCTCATGACAATATCTTTGACGAGTTTTTTATGCCGCATTATTTTTAAATGCACAGCTTATAAATGGTTGTTTGGCGATTTAACGCCCAATCTAATTAGGCAAATGATATGTGTTTTGGGCAAAGATCGATTAATTTAGGAAAACGGTTTTTGATTGATTTCTAAATTGGGTTGTGTGATGGGCGGTCCTTTTTTAATTAATTTTACTATTATCACGTCTAGTAGTGATGACTTTCTCGTTAACAATATGGGTTTGAAAGGGTCGCCGTAAAGTTTAGCTTTCGAATAGCCGTAAAAGTTACGTTATTTTTCGTTTGTGATATTTGTACTTGTAACATCATCCTTCTGCCTTATCTCAGTAAGTGAAGTCGGCACAACATATTAAAACATGTTGTCACGTGATTTGGCTTCGTATTTTACGAATGGCCGCCTGCCTGACATCAACTTACCTTAGTCGCATTTTACGACACCTCGGTAAGGAAGAAGGTGGTCTATTTTACTCAACCGGATTCCAAACGGTGGGTCGACTTACCTTAGTCACCTTTAACGACACCTCGGTAAGATATGAGGGTGGTACTATTCTATACAGCCGGATGCTACACGATGTGATACTTGTACTTGTAAGTACAAGTATCAGGAGATAATATGTATTTCCAGTTTTATGAATAGTGAAATTTGTGTTAAATATCTCAAATAGGACTAAACTGCGCCTGGTACAAACACTCCGTATCCCATGGACGACCAAACGCACAAATGCATCAATTTTATCGGTACTAAAAGTAAAAACACGCCTTTCAACCATATGTCTCCAACGCATCCTTCGCTATTTTGGCCATATAACACGCCGTGGAGATGAAAGTTTTGAAAAACTCATAGTGAGTGGAAACGTCGAAGGCAAAAGGTCACGAGGAAAATCCCCAACTAGATGGTCTGATAAGCTAAAGGCCACCGGCGCTATCAACTTTCATGACGCTGTTCTCATGGCCGGGGACAGGAACCGCTGGAAAGATATTATAAGCCACCAATCTACTGACTGACAACCTAACGGTGATCACGATCCTCAGAAATGAGGGACCGACTATAGATAGAGAAATTTGTGTTTCTAAGAACTTGAAGAATTGTTGGTACTAGCAAAAGTTGGTGGTGAGAAGTAATTGGTATCCTATAAACAAAGCGAATTTGCCTAGCGATTTTGTAGTTCACCGCGAAATTGGTCTGAGACTTTAAAGAAGTACCAACTCATCTAGATTAATAGTTTTCGTATTAGGTATATCATCACAAAGTAGTCTAAAGCGAGAACAATTGCATCCTAGTCAAAGTTGTCGTTATGAACGTTGACTCATTACTACTAACTGGATGCCCTAGCATCTGAGTGTCGTTTCTTGGCTTTAATAAGTAGGCAATCGCGTTGTTTTGTGTCCCTTATATTTATTTATTTATTTGTTATTGAGTATTTTTTTTATAGTTTAGCGTATTTGTGTCTTTTTTTCATTTTAATTCTTGTTTATCTTGTTTCTCAATCTGTAATATTAATTTTAAAATTGTTATTGTGAACTTGTAAAGAAATAAATTTACAACAATTTTTATGCATGTTGTGGCTACCTTAACAAGCTGCACATTTAACGAATGATATTAATATGTTTAGGTATAGTTTAATAATTATTTATTTTAATGTAGAAGCTACTGGTGGCCCTTAAATAGACAAAAATAAAAATAAAATAAAATTAATCTGTCGCTGCCCACATTGCGTTTAGTCCTGTACAAACTTCTAAGGTATATAACGCTTAGACCAAAAAATACAATGAAACTGTGTATTATTTAATTGAAGTTTAAGTTCATTTTCTTTTTGAGCGCCAACGTGTATCGGTTCTTCAAAATATGTATATTCGGTTTTAACTGACGGATGTCTAGTAAAAAGGGGGTTTCTCTGTTTTTTAACGTTAATGGATTTTCAGATTTTATTCGAACGTTCCAACGGATTTATATGTGCGGTTGGAGTCCAAAAGCTTTTGGAACTTTTTTTAATCTGTCCTTGATGGTCATCATAGATGGTCTCCCTATAAACAGTGGTCTACTAACCTGGGTTTATTAAATAGAAACGATAATACTAAGCGTTATAACCACAGTCAAATATCTATATTTACTCACTTTGATATAATAATAATATTGCTTTCTTAGATCGTTGGCGCAGTTGGCTGTGACAATGCCTTCAGCTCCGTGGGTCGCTAGGTAGGTTCGATTCCCACCGAAAGCCAACATAATCCATAAACAATTTGTTGGCTATTTTTATGTATATTTTTATTTTTATGTATATTATATTGAGTGTATATTTTTATTTAAGTATGTATTTAAAATAATATATGAATACATATACCAGTGGTCTGTCACCTATGACACAAGTATTAAGTTACTAACTTTGGTGATGGGCGGCCCTGTAAATGTTCCATATATTTATTTATTCTTAAAACTATTAGATAATTATTATTTTTGACATATTATATTTTATATATTTTTATTATACACTTATATTTTTGATATTATTGTAGAGTTAGATGTAATATTGTACATCATTAATCTCTTTATAATATGACGTTGGTGTTTCAAATAAATATATAGGTATATCTACTAACCTTTCAAACTTGAGTATGTAATTCTTAAAAGATTAAATTAAATGTAAATTCAAACATGAATAATTTTTATTCCTTTTAATTATAAGTACGTACTACTAATCTAAGTAATCTAATCTCTAGAAACATAGAAACAAGAAATAAATAATCGATCTATCATAAGGTAGTTACTCCTTAGCTTTCGATTAAACAAAATATTTTAATCATTCATTACGTTAAGTGTGGAATCGTTTTCCCTTCGTGACAAATATTTGCACATGCAGGTGTTAGGCGAAGTGTTGAATGATTAGCGATCGCTGGAATTTCTATGTCATCATTCACTCATTTCTTACAACTTGGTTTCAAGAAACGTGAAACGATTTTAGTATCCATTTTATGTTGAAACTAAATTAAAATTGATGCAAAATAATCATCATCATTCTCTTACCTTTACCCTACTCTAAGTGGGGTCGGAACAATATGCCTTCTTCTTCCATTCTCCTCTATCATTCGTCAACTCTGGTGCCACACCTTTAACATGCATATCATTTTTCACACAATCCATCCATGTTTTTTTCGGCCTACCCCTAGCCATACATCCACATTCATATTTAAAACTCTTTTAGTCACATGATTTTCATCCAAAATAATAATTTTGAAATTAAATTAAAAGTGATTTGAAATAATAATTCTGAGATTACAATTTCAATTAGACTAATTTCGTATTTAAGTTATTTATCAATAATAATATTATGTTAGCAAAAACAACCACCAAGAAATCCACCATCACCCTGTGTCTTTGAAATTTATAATTGTGGTAAATGATTGCGTATAATAATTTATAAATTTTACATTCAGGCCAATTTACTATTATTACTTTCATACGTCAGAATGTTTAATTTATAAAAAAAATACCATTATAGAAGACTTTTCGATACTTTATATATAAAGCCAAACTCAATGCAAAGAAGAAACTATCAACTTTATTTAAAGGAACATAGTGCAATACTGAAGACAACTTTGAATCTTGAAATCGTGTTCTGTCTAATTCTAATAAAAGTGCTAAGTTCTAATAAAGACATCGTCCAATAAAACATTGTCTCTAATAAAACATTTACCATCTTAGTTGTTCTAAAACCATGGACAACAAAATAGTATATTTTGAAACATTGGTTTCATTATAATAAAATTTTTAATATTAATTATAATTTAATAAAAATTGTTTCATATTTATATAAATAAAAATTGTTTCATTTTATTGTAAATATAATTAAAGGAAATATTAAAAATAAATAAAAATTCCCAGATTAGACTAGTAAGTATAAACGCTTGGTGAATGTTGACAAAGGTATTTCTACACAGTTTTCTCTGATTAGTCCTTTTCAGTCCGACCATCACGATTAAGGGAAATAATTTATGACATATTCTTGTCAGAAGCCAAATAGATAAACGTTTGGTTGCAAAATACGTAGGCTTAGATATTAGTATATCTAATAGTTTCGAAGATTATTACCTCGTCTATACAACATGTTACACCCTTTCTCAGCTTCTATTTTATCTCAGGTGATAACAAAAACATGCTAGAAAGTTTTTGTAGCCACTTACAGTGCCTTGACTACAGCAAACTCTAATTGCAACAATAAATATCTGAATCTTCATTTTGAGCTACTCCCAAAATAACGTATTTATGCATCATTCTACATTTACTGATTTACATTGTTGTCGCCATTGACTGCCGCTTTGTTTTTTATAGCAACACAGTGATGAAACAAGAGTATCGCGCCCTTTTGATTAAAATGGTGGCAACACTGTGCCGTTGTTGTTTCCGGTAGAGTCTTCCTATTGATAAAACGTTTCAGTGACAGTCAGTCTTTGTTCGTCATTCAAGAGTTGTGCATCTCGGAACGGGAATTTTGGTATTCCTATTATATCGTGTTATTGTATATAGTGTGCGCTAACAACATGAAATCTTAAAATGCCTAAATTGAATTAATATGGAAATTTTACGTTAGAATAAGGCTACAATTCAAAAAGTTCATTCTAGAATTTTGAAAATGTAGCAAGAATTATTAATAGAAGCAGGCGTTACTTTGCGGATATCCGTACTAGGAATAAAAGTTACGTATTTTAATGTGAAACGCGTTTGTGTAAACGCGGATTATAGCAATATAGTTAAGTTGTATCATTACTTCTGCAGCAAAAATTATTTAAAAGCATACATCTTAGTGGATCTCAAAAGATATTTAATTCTGCCAGGGGTTGACTGCATATTTCAAAGTCAAGCATTGCAACTCACCCTATTCATCTAAATCGAACACATTGATCCCTTTACTAGTTATCAGTAAGAACCATTGAAGTTATAATTTTTCTTGTAAAATAGTAGGTTATCGTTGCTACTACGTTTAATGAGAATGTGTATCCTGATTTCGCGTATATCGTTTATTTGACGTGAAGATTCAGATTGAGTAAAAAAAGGTAGTAATTTTTTTTCATTTTTACAGGAATTCCGATAAAAAAAATCAGTTTGATGTATAATCAATAATGTCATATTTATTTTGTTTCCAGTAAACGAATAAGCGTGCCGATCGCATGCAAGGATCGGTTGAAGGCCGCGAATCATTGACCGCCGCTCGCCGGGCGTCATGTGTGGACGTGTGCCCCGACTGCAGATCACTCAACGTGGGAACGTGACGAAGAAAGTGTCCGCCAAATCGGTTAGATGCATCTGACGTAGATGCCAGCACGTTCCGCAATAAAAATTGTTACATTGAAATTATAATAACCTTTCCACGCAACGTTGATTGACACGAAAAAAACTTCAGCGCCGAGTTCAGCCCGCTTCAGGCGACATCATAATTTAGGCGTTGCAAAAACTGGTGTCTTAATAAATAAATCAGTAGATTTTTTTAACCGTCCATAAGTTAAGGCGGGAAATCCGATGGAAGTCGAGGGCGAAACTTTTAAAAAAGGAAACTGCGTTTGCGGCTTCGAGTAGTGCGCGATTGGCCGGTGCGCCGGGGGCGGGCGCCGGCCTGCGCGCGATTGGTTCCCGCCGGACGCACTATAGGCGCGTTCATCTCGAGACACGAACAAATAGATTTTTTTTAAGCAATTTTCCTATTCTTCTTGTTGGCGACGTTTCTATAGTTTGTTTTTGCTCGACTCCGTTTTGTATTGTTTATTGTACGCGACAATCCGCTCCCGGTTAATTCCCAGCGATATTAACAACTCCGCGCATTGTTGGAACCGCATGTAAATACACTAAAAACTAACAATTGTTCCTGCGAACACGCACCGTGTCGCAACCGTTCAGTAGAAAGTCACTTTACTCTAAGTTAATGCTAATTAACTGTAGATATTAACGTGATATCACCGACTGACTCTTATCACTGTATAATTGTTAACACTTACACTTCAGGTTACACTTTCAGTCACTTTTACACGTTTTTATTATTTCACATGATTAAATAGTATAATGAACTATTTATTAATAAAGATAACGTTACAAGCCATAAAGCTTCTTTATGTAATACAGGTTTTTTTTACATTAAGGATATGTATCTTACTGTAAATGTAGTTATATATGTTACTTTCTATCGAAAAATTCAAATTTCAGTATAATTTATGCATCATCATTATTCTGCCCTTATCCCACTCTAAGTGGCACAAAATGTTGTTACATGTTTTAGCTAGTTGTTTTAAGATCGGCTTGCCTGATGTCAACCTTAGTCGTTCTTTACACCTCCGTAAGAAATTATGGTTATCTATTCATTACTATATTCTACTCAGCCGGATATCACACGGCGGGTAAACTTACCTTAGTCACCTTTTACGATATCTCGGTAAAAAATGAGGGTGGTCTATTCTACTATACCGGATACCATATGGGAAAAATATTATTATATCAAATAATTTATAGAATTAGGCGTTACTTTGCGGAGATCCATAATACAAAAGTAATAATAAAATTATTTTGCTATAATCCGCGATGAAGTAAAATAGAAAATATATATAATGCTAAATGTAGAGTGGACAATCGGTTATCATACCTGATACATGCAGTAGTAGTAACGACGACCACGACCAAAATCGCAAAGCCATTTTGCTTTGCGATTTTGGTCGTGGAGTCTATCTCCTGACGATGCTTCGGTTGCGGGGCGAAACGATTGTTGAGTTTGTGATAGTGAACGTATATAGTGCTTGTGTATCACGGTGGCGGTGGTGGAGGTTTGTGCATGTGTTTTTTACGACTCCTGCATGTATCAGGTATGATAACCGATTGTCCACTCTAAATTTAGCATTATATATATTTTCTATTTTACTTCATCGCGGATTATAGCAAAATAATTTTATTATTACTTTTGTATTATTATATCAATTATATACATTTCCGGTATTCCAATATTTAAAGTTTTTAAAGCTAAAAAATACCTAATGGTTTACAGAAAAAAAAAATATACGCACTATTGTAATGTAGTCCACACAGAGACGCAATAAAACGTTTATTTAAAAATATATATTCTTGCTTCCTTTGCAAGTACAGGAAGTTAGGGCACGTTATCTTTATATTTTATCTGTGACACTTAACCTTTTTCAAAATAAAGTCTTACAAGATTTGAATGACAATTCATCGATGGCAACAATAGGTTCAAGAGATCACACCAATGTCATCTTATCACAAAACATCTTCATATGATAATTATATTATTAAAAAACTATTTCTGAAGCTGCACCATTAAAAGCGGATCTAGATATGGGTTTTGTTAGCCTTAAATACAAATTCTCTAGCATTTCATGTTTCGACATAAATCTCTTAAAATATTCATTAGGTGAAATGCAAGTCGTGCAGTCTGGTCTCGAGAATAATAAATACCTAGATCTCTATCACGCTCTGAATCTGCGGACATGCTTAGAATGAGATTAGGAAATAACTTGAAAATAAAATATAACAATTTTCCAATATTTTATTATATTTAAATAATTTTTTACCGAGGTGTCGTAAAAGGCGACTAAGGTAATTTGACATTAGCCAACCCAACTTAGAGTGGAATAAAGGCAGGCACGAGTTTGATAACATACAATTTATTATTAGTAACCTGGGTGACCGAGCTTTTTGATTCGGCTGAATAAAATAGTACCACCCTCATTTCTTACCAAGGTGTCGTAAAAGGCGACTAAGGTAAGTTGATCCACCGTGTGGTATCCGGTTGAGTAAAATAGACCACCCTCTTTCTTACCGAGGAGTTGTTAAATACGACTAAGGTAAGTTGACGTCAGGCAGGCGCCCGGTCATAAAATACGTAGCCAAATCATACAATAGCATGTTTATAACATGTTGTGCCCTCTTAGAGTGGGATAAGAACAGGAAGATGATAAACGTGGGTGACTGAGCCTTGCTCGATATTTAAAAAAAAAATAGAGGCAATTAAAAATATATCAAAAAATATTTGACCTGGGATCAATTCCAGTATTAGGTATTCGAGACCGCCCGTTACCCAATTGAGCTATCAGGACATTGCAATTGATAGTGTAATTATCATTTGATGTCATAAAATTATAGCAGTTTTTTTCAGTGCCCGAAAACAGGGTTAACAACTTTTTTTTAACAAAACTAGCTAGATCGATTTTTTCAAACCCCTACATAGGTACTGAATTTTATGAAAATTGTTGGAGCCGTTTCCAAAGTTCAGAAAAATATATACGTATATACAAGATTTAATCTTTACCTAAATATTAAACATGAATATCGTAGTTTTAACTGAATTTAAAACCCATACTTTGAAGCCGATTGAGCTTCCGGGAAATACGTAGTATATCGTTTTAATGATACAGTGTATTTTAGAATAGTTCGTACTAGTGTTCTTATTGTTTTTAAACAATTATCCTCCACTGAGAAAAATTTCAAAATTTTAAAAAATAAATTCAGAAAAAATAATTTTTTTACGCCTAATTCTATAAAATTTCTAGATTTGATAATAACACATACTAAGTTCACTGGCTTAAATTAAAATTCTATTTTATATATAACTTGAACATAAAGCACGACAAGAACTGATTAGTAGGCGCAGGAGCACCTGATAACACCCGGGCGCTGCAGAGCACCCGAGATGATTCCAGATTGTGCCTATTTTTCGTCCAAATTGCGCCCTTTGTTATGCAAAGCGCGCAAGCGCCGTGTGCGGGCCACAATCGCTCGTTTATGTTCCGTGTGACGCGGCTTATCGCGCATCGCGGGCACAATGCTGGTGACCGATTAGAATACTTCATCACCCATTTTGGGTTGGGATTCTAATTACCTGAGAGTTAAATCGTTTCCTTTTAAAGTTCGATGACCTTTGGCATGGCGGTTACCGCCGTTCAGTTAAACTATATCATAACTTGATTCTCAATCAGTTAAACAGAAATTATTAATAAATTTAAAAGACGTTTTTGCGAATTTAGGCACAATTTTTTCTTAAATTGAAAAGAAAAATATGCATTTGATATATAAAAAAAACTAAGCTGACTTAACTAAAGTCATAACAAATGAGCTTTCGGGTGTATTGTTTTATGTTCATAAAAATTTTATAAACGTGAAACTCTGTCTTTCTTACGCTTTCAAGGCTAATCCGCTGGAGCAATACTGATGCAATTTGGATCAACTGCTTATTTTCCTACTAAGCTAGCATATAAGATAAAAAATCCCGTCCTTTCTTCCATTACCTTTACTCGGATTAGGAAATTATAATTTCGCGAATGATTGAGGGTACGGTACACTAAAGTAGACCTGAACGAAATTACTTCACACGCACACATCTAAAAGTAGTATTTAATAATGCTCGATTTGTTCGGGAAGAATAGATCTTGCTATTCGTTGATTTGCCACTACTATTGAATTTAAAAATAATCGTAAGTGATATTTTTACAGCTCTTTGTACACGGTTCTGCGCTATTACAAAACATACAATAGTTTCTTTCAATACGAAATTTACATATGAAACACAATATAATAATCTAAACATCACTTGACTATTCTATATTATTTAATTGTATTAATTATATAATATTTTTAGGACAATTTATTAACCTTAATACCTATGTTACATATAGCATAAAGGTTCAACTAAATTCATAATAAAATGTTATTATGAAAAAATATTACAACTTTTACATTTATAGAAATTAATAAAAACAAAGGATATCTACTACGATTTATATTACATCTAAATTATCCTCCTGTCCTTAGCTCACTCTAAGTGGGGTCCGCAGATGTTATAAACATGTTGTCACATGTTTTGGCTATGTATTTTACGACCAGCCGTCTGCCTGACGTCACGTTACCTTAGTCGTATTTTACGACACCTTGGTAAGAAAGACGGTGGTCTATTTTACTCAACCGGATACCACACGGTGGGTCAACTTACCTTAGTCGTCTTTTACGACACCTCGCTAAGAAATAAGGTTGGCCTATTTTACTCAGCCGGATACCACACTGCGGGTCGACTTATCTTAGTCGCCTTTTACGACACCTCGGTAAAAAATGAGGGTCGCCTATTCTATTTAGCCGGAGACCACACAACTTTTATATTGCATCTAAAAATGAAGTTAAATGTTTTATAATAATTTGTCCTACTCCATCAAGTAACAATCAATTGCAACAATTTATCTGAAGTAGATCCAGATATTGGAAAGTACATTGGATATCAGTCTAATGAACATTTTGCATTTACCGATTGGCTTGCTTTACAATACACATTTCCATTATTTAAGTAAAATTTCGAGATATATCTCAATGAGAGTCCGATCACTCATTTCACCAGAGTAGACAGGTAATCCACCAAATGAGGCCTCATTGATTCTCCTGCACTAATAATTGCGATAATAACGGACAAGTTTATTTTACCACTGAATTCAGCAAACTGTTTAACCGTTTCGATCTTATCTCCTACAGAATAAAGGTGAGAATGGTATATCGGTTCTTGGAAGGGTGGCACATGATTTACTTTTCCCTATAGAGGCTCGATATCGCCCATCGTCCCAATGCATCATATTTGTCGCGCGTTTCGTCATCGGAACACACAGAGATCGGCATCGGAGCGATAATGAATGGTGGGCATTAAAGTACTACTGAATGACTAAGAGACAGTTGTAAGAAATGCAATGATTAGGATACATAGGTATTTTTATTGGCATTACTAACCAACATAGCATACATTTTTAGTATGTACTATACGTTTTCATAGCTGATAAATGCAGAATTCGTTAAAACTCCTCCACTACCAATAACACAACAATATTGAGCTCTATGTGTGCACTGTACACATTCACAACCACACTCTCAACAATCGTTTTACACCTTAAACGAAAAATCATCGACGATAAAATACTTTGACTTTTTTACAAGAGTTTGCACTTTTCACACAATTTTAGTGTTTATCTATGCTACGAAAAGTCTATCACTACATATTTATGTACACACCCCTAAAGCTTTTTCAACAAATTCTGAAAGTCAATTTAGTTCTGCTTGTATACAGTGGTTTCTTGAAGTCCGTTTGAGAGGTTCATTTAAGGTACATCACCCGTACATTATTTTAAGTTTCTAACGTCCATCAATCTCTACTCGACCTTTATTCTAATTAAATCGCATCTGACACTTCTTTTGATATCTTCGTTTGTTATTTTAACACTCATTGAGTACGATTTCAATGGTTTTACTAATTAATTTCTGTAACTTCTTATAAGGTTCATAAATAGAGATCAGAATTCGAAGCAACTTATCACGAGCCACGTGGATTGATCAAAGACGTTGTTCCTCAGGCATAAAGATATTTTGACCAAAAAGATCTTGTGTAGTCCCGAATGCTGCTTAGCCTTGATTCAATTGTGTGTCTTTTTTATGTTTTTCAAAACTTGGTTGAGTCATCCAAGTATGGATTCACTTAATGAAAGATATTTCTGTAGCCTCTAGGACTATAGCTCACCATTTTAAACAGAAGCTGATTTTTAAAAATATTAAACGTAAAGTTATATAAGCTATAAATCATAATGTTTGCCCCCCATAATTGTTAGATAACATCATCAATGTTTATGCTACTTTATTAAGGTAATTGGTTGATAAATTTTCTTTTCCTATCGTGTAAGATATTTTAACGAACTAAAGAAAATATTAATTAACTATTGAATACGTTGTTCAACATTATCTTATATTACATAGCACAGTCAAGTAAAGGCTAGAAAAGTGATAGGAAATAAATAAAAAAAATATAGAAATAAATAACTCTTACACACACGGTCATCCGCCCCCAAGTAAGTAACTTAATACTTGTGTTATGATAGACAGACAATTGGTGAATATATACTTATATATTTTTAAATACATACTTAAATACAAATATACACCCAGACTCAAAGAACAACAAATAGAATATGTTGGCCCTCGGCGGGAATCGGACCCCCGACCCGCGGAGCTGTAGGCAGGGTCACTATTCACTGCACCAACGGGGCAGTCAAAATATGGTGAAAGTGATGGTTCCTTTCACTTAACTATTGAAATTTAAAAAAATATTAGGACACTCGAGAGTTTTGCAAACTTCGAATAACTCAATTTTTAAGTTTTTATTCAACTTGCAATTGCAAGGTGGAATTCTGCAAGTTAAATTTGACCTATTTCCCGGTGTCTAATTTAACTGAAATTGTACATACTGCTCCAGTCTCAATAATAATGCATGTTTATGATAAGCATGACCTAATGGTAGTGCCAGGATTGGCTCCAAACGAGGGAACTCTTGTTAAAAGCTTTTTAAGTTGACTTGTAACTAATATTTTGACATATAAATATCAAAATTAAATTTATATTCATAGTGGTAGAAATTTTTTAATTTAATGTAATAGATAAGTAACCATTGTAATCAAAGTATGATCAGTTGTGTAATTTATAGAATAAGCCGTTACTTTTCGGAACTTTACTTTAACCCAATTCTGCACACCTGTGATAAAAGCTGCAGAATTAACATTTTAGAACAACTTGAGATTATGAAAAATGACAATTCATTCGCGATCAGATCTTCATTAGCGATCAGATATTTTTTTGTAGTTCAAGCTTGTTACACGTGTTCGGAAGCACAACAAATGGTGAGGGCTAAACCAATTAGTATATAACTATGCTTGGTTGATGCGTCGCTTTGCAATTTTGTCGTGGAGTATATCTCCTGATGATGCTTCGGCTGCACGCGGAAGATTGTTGAGTCTGTGATACTGAATGTGTTTAGTGCTTTGTGTTTTCTATTAACTTCCTCGCAGATTATAGCAAAATAATTTCAATATTAACAGTATTAGTTATGCCGTGTGGTATGCGGATAAGTAGAATAGTTCCCTCATTACTTGCCGAGGTGTTGTAATATGCGACTGAGGTAAGTTTATAGTATCTGGTTGAGTGGAATAGACCACTCTCTTTCTTAGGTGTGGTAAAAATCGACTAACATAAGTTGACATAAGTTCAGGCCGGTGAAAAATACATAGCCAAATAATGTGACAACGTGTTTATAACATGACCCCACTAAGAGTGGGTTAAGGGCAGGAGGATGATGATTACTTTTGTATTAGTTTATTGTGAAAACTATAAGTTTAAATTAACCTTTACGAATAATTAATTTAATCGCAGTTTACTCATTGCTTCCATATGTACTACCGTTTATTTCTTCCAACTGATTAACATATGACGTAGTCATGGTGACTCTTTGTGATGTGCCAATACAGAGTTGTACAGTCAGCTGTCAATTGAAAGCGATTATTTGCGTTGGTGTAGATGGCGTAGGTGGGCGGCATTCAACGTCAATAATTTGACAAATTGTCATATCGGATAATATGTGTGGTATCCGACTGAGTGGAATGGACCACCCTCATTTCTTAAGCCTAAGGTAAGTTGACCCGTCGTGTGGAATCTGGCTGAGTAGAATAAACCACCCTCATTTCTTACCGAGATGTCGTAAAATAAGACTAAGGTAAGTCGACCCGTCGTGTGGTATCTGGCTGAGTAGAATAGACCGGACTCTGATTTCTTAGCGAGGTGTCGTAAAACGCGACTAAGCTAAGTTGATCCACCATGCGGTATCCGGTTGAGTAGAATTGACCACCCTCATTTCTTACCGAGATGTCGTAAAATAAGACTAAGGTAAGTCGACCCGTCGTGTGGTATCTGGCTGAGTAGAATAGACCAGACTCTGATTTTTTACCGAGGTGTCGTAAAACGCGACTAAGCTAAGTTGACCCACCGTGTGGTATCCGGTTGAGTAGAATAAACCACCATCATTTCTTACCGAGATGTCGTAAAATAAGACTAAGGTAAGTCGACCCGTCGTGTGGTATCTGGCTGAGTAGAATAAACCAGACTGTTTTCTTACCGAGGTGTCGTAAACCGCGACTAAGCTAAGTTGACCCACCGTGTGGTATCCGGTTGATTAGAATAGACCACCCTCATTTCTTACCGAGGTGTCGTAAAAGGCAACAAAGGTAAATCGACCCATTGGCATTTACATTGCGAAAAACCCTAAAAAATTAAAATTAAATAAATAGTAATTGATACATTCACGAGTTACTCTTAACATTTTTCATTGGATAAGCTGTGTTGCATGGTCATGACGAAAATGTTAAGTTTATGTTAAGAAATGTTTAAGTTTAAGTTTATGTTAAGAATTACTCGTATATTATTCCTATAAAAATGGATTACAGACTTTGAAGATAAACAAACGAAGAAACGTTAATAAATGCCCTTTGAATAGCTACATTTCATCACCAGATTGAAAAAAACATATACATGAAACAAAGATCACGTGAGATTAGCACATACGCCATGTTTTTTTTGTCCAACCAGCCTTTACACAATGAAAATGCACACCGTGGGCATAAATTTGAATTTGCGCTTATCAAAATACATAGTAACTCTTGCAGAATTTTATTTACGAGCGGCAAGAAATGTTAACGTATGAATTACGTGCTTGGAAAGGGTGTACATATTTTATAATTAGTACAGACTCTTTTTAACCAGAATTATTGTCTATATATTTTTGTTTATTTCTCTTCCTTTATGATGCTGTGTGGCATCCGGCTGAATAGAATACCACCGTCATTTCTTACCAATGTGTCGTAAAAAGCGACTAAGGTAAGATGCCCCGTCATGTCATATCTAGCTGAGTAGAATAGAAGACTCTCATTTCTTACTGAGGTATCGTAAAAGGCGACTAAGTTAAGTTTACCCGCCGTATGGTATCCAGCTGAGTAGAATAGACCATCCTTATTTCTTACCCAGGTGTCATAAAAGGCGACTAAGGTAAGTTGACGTCAGGCAGGCGGCCGGTCGTCGTTAAAATACGTAGCCAAATCACGTGACAATACAGAATATACGTGAACATATCATTGTGACCTGTCGTGCATTTTAAAACTTATTTGTAGTTTGCCAATCAGCATGTATCTTAACTTACCTTAGTCGTATTTTACGACACCTCGGTATGAAGGAGGGTGGTCTATTCTACTAAACCGGATACCACACGGTGGGTCAACTTACCTTAGTCGGCTTTTACGACACCTCGGTAAGAAATGAGGGTGATCTAATTCTACTCAGCCGGATACCACATGGCGGGTCGACTTACCTTAGTCGCCTTTTACGACACCTCGGTAAGAAATGAGGGTGGTACTATTCTACTTAGCCGGATACCACACGGCTAATAGCATCAAATATATTATCTATTTTAATATACAGCGGATTATAGCAAAATAATTTTATTATTACGTTTTTATTATGGACATCCGCAAAGTGACGCCTAATTCTAAAAATTATTTAAATAAAAATGTTTAAAATAGATGCAATTCAAAACAATATGTGATGATCACGCAACACTGTGGTGGAAGACAGTTTGAGGAGCAATCAAGTTGTCGGCAAACGGTTAGTTGCCACGTGTTGTTTTAAATCGCCTATTTATTTGATGAAATTTTGTTACTATAATTACGGTAACCACATTTTTATTTGAAAAAAGTTGTGTTTTATAAGAATACCCCTTAATTTTGTGTTTTGTCATAGTTTACATCTACCTACATATCGAAAAAGGGACCGTAAAATAACAAAAAAAAAAAATGCTTTTTATGTAAACTAATATATAAAACTGAAGAGTTTGATTGTTTGAACGCGCTAATCTCAAGAACTACTGTACCGATTTGAAAAAGTCTTTAAGTGTAAGATAGTCTATTTATCGAGTAAGTCCTATAGCTTTCCTTGATAAATGGACTATCTTACACTCAAAGAATTTTTTTCAAATCGGTCCAGTAGTTCCTAAGATTAGCGCGTTTAAACAAACAAACTCTTCAGCTTTATATATTAGTATAGATGGAACCAAACGAAACTTGTATAGCAATTAATAGAACACTGCGAATCACGGAGACTAACTTGAAGTAAGTTTTTACTATCTTATACGGTAATGGTAAGTAAATTATTCAATAATAAGCACCTGCCGTCTTTTTTCGATGTAAATTTTAACATCACTATCGAAATATAAACCAGCCTTCATATTTATTCACGCGCATTTGCTGATTAAGTTTTTAAAATATCAATTACTCTAAAAAATTACTCGATGAATAATTAGGTATCAATAAGTTGATATCATCCTTTGTATAAGGGGCGAGTGACACCTGCTTGCCCTATCTTTAAAACTAAAAAGAATTTGCAGTGCAAATATGCCATGTCATTGAAATCTGTACCATAATGTTATAACATTAAAGTTTATAAGACAATCTTGTGTGTGTAAAATATAAATGGCGTACCGCAAGGCATTCCTTTAAACCCGTGCATATAAATGATTTCAGATATTGGTGCGTATTAAGAAACGATTGGAGACATGGCAGGATTCCGATACGTTGACAGCTAATTATATTTATTATAGTTTTTAATTAATCATGAAACATAGTTACGTGTGCGCCTGATAACATCGGAACTTGCCAACGTTTTTGCTATATATATGTATGGTTGGCAAGTTAGAGATTCATTTGTACGTATTTAAATTGAGAACTTTCAGTTTTGTATGATTTGAGTGTGGAAAATATTTGCACACATCTTTCATTAATTATATTATATGAATCATATTTCATATTAAAGTTTATAGGAAATTTTACAAGTTTCATTATAAAATAAATAATAGTTTACTTTAACCCGATGACAGGCGTTTACAGAACGGTAAAATATACATATACCGTTAAAAAATAATTAATATTATAATCTTTATTTACTAAATATAGTTAAAATAGTTAAAATATTAAAATTATTTGAATAAAGCCGTAAACTGCTATAAGTGGTGTGTAATTCTTAAATAGTAAACAAATAGAATTGAATCAATCGGAATAAGAATTACCGACTTAATAATTAGGTTAACGACTCAGAAAGTTCGAAGATAGCTTATGGATATCGGTATACGTCTTTATAATAAAATTCCAAAATCTGTTTTGGACTTGCTTTTCACAAGTTCAAAAAAGCAATAAAAAGGAAACTTATTATCAAAGCTTATACTATTAAGGACCATGTAAATGATAAGAAAGGTTGGATTTAAGTTGCAACTTCATAAGATTGTACGACTTTATTAAATTTTTATTTCGGCTTTCAATGTAGTTTACGATTGAGTAGAATAGACCACCCTCTTTCTTACCAAGGTGTCGTAAAATACGACAGAGGCAAGTTGACGTCAGGCAGGCGGCCGGTCGTAAAAACGCAGCCATAATCATGTGACAGCATGTTTATAACATGTTGTCCCACTTAGAGTGGGAGAAGCCGGTTTTGGCCCGTAGATTTGCACGCTGCACTACACATGTAAAATCTACTTTATTTAAGGCATATTGCCAAACATTTTACACTTGCAGTCTGTGGACGGACTATACGCAGCGGGCATACAGCGCTCTGCGTGTTCAGTACAACAATGTGCTGAGGGCAATGCTGGGTAAGCCACGTCAGTGTAGTGCATCAGCCATGTTTGCGAATGCTCGCATAGACGATTTCTACGCTATCATTCGCAAACGTGCTGCTTCTACGATGCACAGACTCGTAGGTAGCACCAACTCCCTCCTCAGCACATTTGTTTGTAAATGGGATAGTCCTCTCTGGAGGACATTTAATAATATACAATTTAATAAGTTATGTAAATTTCCATTTTAAATACTAACCTATAATATAAGTAATCTTGTAACTAACAATATGGACACAATGTCTGAATTAAAAATAAATAATAATAATAATAATAATAATAATAAGGGCAGCAAGTAACACTGCAATGTTTGGAGCTAAAGATTTTTTTTTTAAACTTAATAAATGTATCGCTGAATATATTGATAGATTTGCAAATTCTTTCTTTCTTTCTTTATTCTTCTTTCATCAAAATAAATGTAATGTTGTTGCTGTCAGTACAATTGAGCGATTGCATCGTCTGCCTCGCGCCCCTGCGACGCTCCTCCGTACACTCGTACGCTAATGAATTCGCGTGTCGTTTCATACTTGCCTAATTATGGGAAAATGAAATAATGCTACCATGTACATGTGATGTACACGGGCCTATGGGCCTATATTCTATGGGCCTCATAAGAAGGCTCAGAATCACTCAGCAGGCAAAGAAGCGACTAAGCTCGGAGTATCTCTATCGAATCAGAAATGAGGAGATCCGTAGAAGAACTCTGGTTCTTATTCGGACTGATGACGTCAAAAGGAGAGAAGCCGCTGGGTCCAAGATCGTGTGGTATGGAGATCCCATAAAGAGACCTATGTCCAACAGCGGACATCCATCGGTTGACTAAGAATAACAAGTGCATGTGATATCGCCAATAGTGACCGTCATAGCTCAATGTGTCGCGAAGATAGTGACTATGGGCGGGGCACATAGTGCGGAGAAACGATGGGCGTTGGGGTCTCAAGGTGTTGGAATGGTAAACCCGCACTGGAAAACGCAGTAGACCCTCCACGAGATGGACTGATGACGTTGGACTGATGATGTCAAAAGGGTCGCGAGAAGCCGCTGGGTCCAAGATCGTGTGGTATGGAGATCCCATAAAGAGACCTATGTCCAGCAGTGGACATCCATCAGTTGACAAAGAGGAAGTACATGTGCCAAGAGATCAACTTTGATTGCTCAATCAATAAAGAAAACACAAAACATATCAAGGTTCAATAAAATTATACCGCCATTGAATATTTTAACTTTTATGCCATTTTATTTTTTTAATCTATAGACCATGACTAGTATGCTTAAGTATACATATGCGCATACTAACGGATATGAAGCTACGTTTTCGTTTGAGCAAAACATTTTGACCCATATCCACGCTAATATTATAAATGCGTACGTCTACATCCTTTTCTTCACTAATACATAAAACTTAAGAGTTTGTTTGTTTGAACGCGCTAATAATCTCAGGCATTTCTGGACCGATTTGGAAAATTCTCTGAGTGTAAAATAGTTATTTATCGATGCATTACATTACATTACGCTTAGATATATAGGAGAGGGACCAGCAATAAAGAAATAATAATATCACAAAAGCGGCAAAATTTAAAGCTTTCATTGCGTGCGCTAAGTAAACGACGAAAGTCATACAAAAATCATGTACTACAAAGTTGTTCCCTTCTAAAAGTTATAAATAAAAGCCTTTTATTTCTTGCTAAACTTTCAAATGTGCAAATAATTTTTAAAAAATATGAAGGAAATCAAAGAAATAATAATAATTAAAAAGTATATTACAGCATATGTCTAGCTTTCAAGGTTAGTCCAATCTAACCATTTATATGGTTATCAAAATACTAGAATACGGTTTTAATCTTTCCACGCCGGCGAAACCGCTGCCAATTGCTAGTGTATTTATTATAAGACTCCACAAACAATCATTTATATTACCTCTTACACGTTAGCTAAATTAATCGTCCGTTTTATTCTATACAGTAGTAGTCCGTTCATCACGGTGCCAGTGACGCCAATCGCGTGACCAGCCCGCATTCAGTCGCCGAACCTTGTAAGTTTCTCGCAAACCGTAGCCGTTGGTTGTTTTATCAAAATCACATCGCCTATCGCACCCCTACAGCCACATCTTGGCCCACGCAGGACGCAACGCTAGCTTTTTACCTAAATAATTAACATACACTCATATTTTTATCACCAACATGACAATTAAATGATTTGATCGCAACATCGAAGGCGAAAATTGCGGTTAATTTCTCGTTATTTGCATCGAAATTATTTTTTTTAATGAGAAGAATGCGTGCACGCATGTCCGGAACGCATGTATAATTAATGTTGACCATGAGATATGAATGCAATTTTCTAAATTGAAACCTTAAGAAATGCTTTTAAAGGGCTTTTAATTAACAAATGATAAAATTATTTGATTCGAGTTTCATAGAATGCCCAACATCTGTTATTCAATATCCGCACAATATTAATTTATAATTTAGAATGATATTATTATTAAGCTTAATAAAATCCGTCTTTTCATAAGGAGAGAGGAGACAACTATTGAGCTATTGGGAAAACTCCCAGCAATGGGATGTGTTATTGATGTGAAAATGTGTTCATTTGTCCTTCATTTCCTAAAGGAGCAACGGATCAATAACTATATAATATTCGGTATAGATAAGTATTTCTATACTTGTGACTTATTAAGTTTTCTTAACAGATGGAAATATAATAGAAAGTTGAGTTGTTACATTACATAAAACAATCCCAGGCTTAACTAGAACATGTGAAATCTCTATGTTACGATACGCTAGGACGCTTATGTATATGTGGTAATTTAGCACGTCCATAGATAATTTATAGAATTAGGCTTTACTTTGTGGAGGTTCATAATACAAAAGTAATGAATTGAAGATAAAGACTAAGATCATCATTTACCTTACACCCTCGTAAGTAAAGAATAAATTCTTTATGTATTGATTATTTCATTATAATATTTTAAATAATGTATTCTTTAATAAATTTCAGGAATATCACATACATTCGAGTGCATAATATTAATCATGTCCAGAAGGATTAAATCTTCATAAGATCTTTGAGATGATTTCATTACAATAAGTTTTGTAATCTTCTAATTTGACATGAAACATAACAAGTCTCGATTGTAACTAAGTTAACAACAAAACCTTCGCCCATTGTATTGATTAAACTATTTTTCAAACAGCCAACAAGGCAATTAAACAACAGCAATGGAATTTTATTCAGATTCATCAAACCAATTCGAAATCATAATTGATCTGCCATGTAAAAAATATAGAGGGCTGTTAGGTTGGAAATAGGCGCCAAAAATATAAAACTAGAACGATGACTGGCCGAAACACTCGGAGCCGAAAGTCAATTAACGACCGGCCGGGCACGTGGAACCGACCTAAACATATTGTAGTATACGCTAAATATTCACATAAAACTCTATTTGGTCTATTTAGTAGCGACGCGTATTCCAACGAAAAATACCGAGTCCAAATATTAAAAAAAAAGAATACAATCAGTACATATACTGAATATTTTCTGACATTTACAACAGTTTTACTTAAGTTTAACATTTTTATCGTCGTCTTTCTCTTGGATGATCCGGTGGAAAAAAACATAGGGTTTTTATAAATTCAGATGTTTTAGTATGGCTTCAGTGATATATTCAGTGATAGTGATATTCAGTGATGTCATTTTATATTATTGTTAATGGAATAGAATAGGTAGTTAGAGACTGAAACAAATTTATTTGTTTTTTATGGCACTGTATCAAAATTAAACTTAAATTAAAGCTGGATTAAAAATCATAGCATATGTATATCGTACAAATCCGTGCAGACTCTGGTGGGACTTGGGCTAACAAAGTTTAGCCTTTAGTAATTAGTAGCAATTTAAAATTTCGAGGTTTTATAAATTCATCCTTTATTAACATTTTGAAAAACGGTTTATTTTATTACTTAGTGCATGTATATGTGGTGCCGATATTTGTTTTTTTTCTGTCGCTTAACTATTAACAAATACAGCAGTGCATATATCTTGACAAAACTTTTCTTACAAGCAAATAAAAATAATGTCTTTTACTGTATGTGATTCTGACATAGCAAAAAAGTTTTGATATTACAAATATAAGACTAATAATTAAAAACTGTCAAATAACAAACAAAACTTTTAAATACTGTAAATAAGAAATAAAATTGTGAATTGTTAAGTAGTGATTCAGAAACTTGCGAATAAATAATGTCACTTCTATCTTTTTTTAATACAATATTTGTATCGCTTATAATTTTATTTAGATACTGCGTATGTGATTTTTTTTATTTACTACTTTTTGTATGGAGCATGTTTTATCTAAAATTTTCTTTTATACTATCTATTTATTGTACTCTAAGTTTTTAGTTGGTTGCTGGTTGTATGTTGTCTGTTTTCTGAGACCGTGGATCCTACATCGAATGATTCGGTAACGCACATCGCAGTTGTGATGTTGATATATGTAGATATATGTAGATATAGTTGTACAACTTAACTGCAGAATATAGACCAGTATAATTCCTTTCTATTATATTTAACAGATTCAATAACTGGCAATTTAACAGTAATGTCAGTAGATTGTTGTGTAACGCGGAAACTCACTTGTTCATTCCATTTGTTGGTCCGTACAAATCTTAATCTTAGGTTTTTTTCTGTTTGCTTATGTGACTAACGAAGGAAAAAAGGTTACAAAAGTAACAGCCTGTTACTAACGCATAGTATAGTATACCATGTGGGCATAGGCCTCCTCGCTCCGTTTTTGGAGAGAAGGATTGGAGCTAAGACCTACCACGCTGCTCTAATGCGGATTGGTAGGTTACAGATACTCGTATCCCTACAATTGTCTAGAGATGTTTTATTTTATTTATTTTATTTTATGCAGGTTTCCCCACGATGTTTTCCTTCACACGATGTTTTCAAAGCGTGTGATATATTTATATTATAACCAGATACAAAAGTTTTAATATACAACTCATTGGTGAGTGTTCGGGGTTTGAACCCGTGACTTCCTGGAATGAGTCGCACGGTGCTACCGCTGGTCTATCACAGCAATAACCGAAAGCTGATGAAAATATCAAACCGGGGTCAATAAACGAAAGCGTTTTGAAAATTTTATAAAAGCGTTTTGAAAATTTTGTAGCTTTCCGAGCCTCGATCCTAAGGATGTCAAATTCATGTATTGGCCTACACAAAAGCCTTTATTAATTCCCCACTTGTCCGTCTCTATAATAATTTCACGAGCAATGGCGTTCAGAACGCGGCCCGCGCCGTTATCAGGGACAACAATGACTTTCTGACTGGTTGGCCATCTTCAAACGTAATTCGCATTTTTCACGGCTGCGCTTTGGGGGTAGGGGGGAAATCCCCTTCCAACACGGGAGTGCGAATCAAAATAGAATATATTTCATTTTATATTAAAACTAGCTGTGTCAACAGTTTTGCCCGCAAAATCAGTGTATCACAATTTTTTTACCGAATTGAAATTTAAAATATGTTTGTATTGCCTCTCCTATTCATTTTAAAGTGATGTTTTATAATATGCTGTAGCGGACTTTTATTTACAACTTTTAGAGGGGAACAACTTTGTAATACATGATTTTTGTATGACTTTCATCGTTTACTTAGCGCACGCAACGAAAGTTTTTCATTTTGCCGTTTCTGTGATATTTTTTTGACGGCTCTCCTATTCATCTTAGCGTGATGTTATAGTCAATACCCTCCTCGATAAATGGACTTTCTTACAATCAAATAATTTTTCAAATCGGTCCAGTCGTTCCTAAGATTCAAACAATTAATCAATCAAACAAACAAACTCTTCAGCTTTATATATTAGTATAGATAATATAAGTTAAATAATATTAAATAATGATCATGTGACCAAACGACTGTTAAACATTTATGTGGATGGATATGTGTACTAGATGTAGGCTGAAGAAAAGTTGGATTGTGCGAAAATATTAATAAATATATGGGACAATTATACACATAGTTTTCCTTCCCCAAAGTAACTTAATACTTATGTTATGGGTGACAGGCAACTGGTAAATATAAACATATATAATTTTAAATATATACTCAAATACATATATACACTCAGCCTTGAGAACCAACAAATTGTTATAAGTAAAGCATATTACTTGGATGATAAAAATGCCTGAATTTGAAAATCTTTTCAGCTTCATACAAGACCACAGTTTAGTTTAGTTACAGTTACAATTCAGTTTAATAGTTTAAACTGAAAATGTTAAAAAGATTGACCGCCGAGTTTCTTGTTGGTTCATTCGGTAAGAGCAACATTTCAAACTTGTGGTAGAATCATTAATCACGTTGATCCTTGAAAATTCTAAAGTGCTTAAAAGAGCTTATTTGAAAATAGATTATTTTGATTTGATTCGTTTATATACTCCTCGGCTGGAATAGAACCCGTGACCCGCGGATCTGAAGTCAGGGTCACTGCCAATAGCGCCAACAGGCCAGTCATTAATCTTTCATAATTTCATTCTCTTTTATCATTCGTCATCTCTTACGTGACTCCTTTCCATCAATATTGTATTAATATTGTTCAGTCGCTTCTAATCATAGTAATGTTATTTATAAAACTGGACTATCTACGATGACCACTATAATAATCCTTTATGATCCTATAGAATCCTATAGGATTCTTTTTAAGTTTCAGTGATAAAATAAACATACAAAACAATTTAAACTTTGTATTTTAGCATACTCACTACACTGCATTTTTATATCGAGCTATCAGTAGTTCACGCTACAACGCACATTAACAATTAAAACGGTTCTTTTACCAACACCGCAATATATTTTAACAGTTGTACAAATAAATAAATAATAAATAACGTTTATTATGCTTAAATTACAGGATGTAACTTCTATTCTACCAACGGGTGATATAAAATCACGTTAAACGCAATAAAAAAGTTTAACGGGACTTAAAAATATAGTTCTTATCTTTATTTTTGATTACAAATCATGTCACTTTGTTTTATTAGTCGACATATCTTACATGCATCGTAGACACGAAAGTTCTACGATAGAGGATCTATACTCTATGGTTTAAAAAAAACTCTTTAACTCTATGGTTTACTTACTTATTCAACGTGAATTTGTTCCTTTCAAACACTTTATGCAAACACGGCCTTTTTATTTTAAAAATAGGTAATTTTTTATATTATGTTGGCCTTAACGGCTTTTACAGGGCTTGAAGAAGTGACTGATGATTACTGTAAACTGAAATTACAATAAGAAAAGAAGAGTGTGGAAGCTGTGCTTTTACACTTTTCTCACTCACACACTCACTCTCCTCTTATCCTAATCGTTCATTATTAGTATGTTCAATGGTTTTTTTTTTTGTTGAAGGAAACTGTAGTAGGCTTTTCATATATAAATAACCTCAGTGTTTATTTCCAATCGATTAAATCGAAATCGATTTCAAATCGGGAACCCTCTTCTATTGGACAGGCCCGTTGGCGCAGTGGGTAGTGATCCTGCCTTCAGCTCCGCGGGTCGCGGGTTCGATTCCTGCCGAGGGCTAACATTTTCTATAAATGAATTTGTTGGACTTCTAGTCTGGGTGTATATATGTATTAAAAAATTATATATGTATATTTTCACCAGCTGTCTCTCACCCATAACACAAGTATTAAGTTACTTACTTTGGGGACGGACGACCGTGTGTGTAAGTGTCCCATATATTTATTTATTTATTCTATAAAATTCGTTTTAAATGTAAACCCTTAAGGCACTAAGTCTAATACACTGTATATTTATTCATTAATTAGTTTACGACGACATGTCACTTACATTTACTATTTATTACCATTTTTATGTTCGGAGCTGAGACTACGACAAAACACACTTAGGCATTTATAATTAGTATAGATTCTGAGTACAATGCACATAATTAAATTCAAATTCAAATAGTTTATTTGGAAATATATGGTTACAAAGGTGTTTTTTAAAGGTAAGTACAAACATATCTGCCGTTTCCGACGTCCAAAATATAAATTACTTATAATTAATGGTACAGTAATTTAAATATTCTTTAAGTGGATAGAAACTATTTTCTAGAAGGTATGTGAATAATACCTTTTTGAAATTTACAATTTTTTATATTATTCGGCAATTTATTTAAAAAAATTTATAACCATACAATAGCAATTTTCACTGAATACACTTTACCTTTGTTTTGGTAAGCGTAAATTATTTTGATACCTTTTGCTTTGATAAACGTTTTTAAATAGATTTAAAGGGGTTTTTATACAAATATTGCATATTCAAAAATATATACATACATGGAAGTAATAAGATTTTTATTTTTTTATATACAGGTTTAGAACTTTGTAGATAATCGGCATTGAGGTAAAATTGACACATTTTTTTTATTAATATTTTATGAATGTTTTATAATATTTTATTCAATATTAATATTTTATAAATATTTTATTCATTATTAATATTTTATAAATATTTTATTCATTATATTACAATTTAAACTATAATATAACTATACCATATCTTGATTGATATAAGCCATTAATGCAGCTTGAAGTGTGACTTTTTTAGCTTACATAAAACGTATACGTATTTGCTGATCTTTTTACATAACTGCAAAACATGTTCCTTTCACTTACACATCTATCTATCTATTTCTATGCCCAGAAATAATGTCATTTTACGTCATCGTTCAAAAATTATAAAATTTAGCCACAAAGATACTGTATTGTATCTTTGTAACTTTGACTTTGTAACTTTGGGAACGGACGACCGTGTGTGTAGATGTCTGTCTTTTAACTATAACACAAGTAAACAATTAGAAACCGTGTGTATAATTTTCCTATATAATATATATTTATTATCATTATTAAACACCTTCAACGTAATAAAGCCTCAAAACTATTTCCAGCTCGGTTAATGATTATTAGAAGCAATTTGTAACGATGCCCAAGAAGTAATAGTTACACCAAATAGGGTTCATTTAAATTAAGTTTTACGCTGACAAAATATGGTTGGTCATTTGCATTTACCGGCTCTGTGTGGTTTTACTCCATTTAGGGGCCTATATTTTTCGCCGTCTTGACATTTTGACGGTCGTTTTCGTATAGCGCCGGTTGCAAGCAGCTACGTTGTATTTTAATTAATTGTTATGACCGGGGTCAAGGAAGCCACGAACTGCGGGCAAGCATGAAATGCTTGTTGTCATAAACTAGTCACCAATATACACAGGTCATTTTATAGCTATATCTTTAATATTTAAATGAGTTAATCTTGTATGTATATATATATATATTTTCAGAGTCTCGGTAACGGCTCTAACGATTTTCCTGAAATTCAGCATGTAGGAGGGTTTGGGGGAGAAAAATCGATCTAGATGAGTGTTATATAAAAAAAAAATTGCGCATGGAACTTACTGTTTTTTTTGTATAGTATAGGATTTTGAAAACTTTTATTTACTGTCTTATTGTTAGCTTTTATGATTTATAAACTAGTGGAAACTTTATTGGTCAATGATCGATATATTTTTACTAGCTATTAAGTTTAACTATGTACTGTTTGTTTCCTTTGGAAATAAATAAATAAATCATCTTCCTGCGCTTATCCCAGATTTACTTTATAGTGGATTATAGCAGAATAATTTTATTATAACTTTTGTATTATGGATCTCCCCAAAGTTACTCATATTACTATTACTTACTTCTAACTTAAATTCTTGATCTTACTTACTACTTTCTGGAACCAATGAAAACAATATTTTATAATAACCTGCTCATTGATTGGATGACTTTTCTAGATATTTTCAAGGTTAGTAGAAGTCGTGTAGAAGAATAAATCTGCGTTGCTTAAAGCCAATTCCACACACAGGACGTTCTTAGCATATTTACATAGTAATCGCTCCAGCGGTTTTAATTGCCGCTTTTACAAATTCATTGTTTGAAAACCGTATTTACATTTAGTATTCTTACACGGATTAAAGGGGGTTATGACCCGTGATTGACCAGTGGTAAGAGCGCGTTGACCTTCCAAAACCTCAGTATGTTAGTTAAGTTAGCTTTGACATTATATTATGGTCTACTCTTCAAACCAATTTCAATTTCAATCCAATGACATACATACATCCGCCTGCCCTTATCCCACTCTTAGTGTGGTCGGCACAGCATGTTATAAACATGCTGTCGCATGTTATAAACATGCTGTCGCATGATTTGGCTGCGTTTTTACGACCGGCCACCTGCCTGACATCAACTTACCATAGTCGTATTTTACGGCACCTCGGTAAGAAAGAGAGTGGTCTATTCTACTTAACTGAATACCACACGTTGGGTCAACTTACCTTAGTCGCCGTTTACGACACCTCGGTAAGAAAGAGAGTGGTCTATTCTACTTAACCGGATACCACACGGTGGGTCAACTTACCTTAGTCGCCTTTTACGACAACTCGGTAAGAAATGTAGTTGGTCTATTCTACTCAGCCGGATACCACACGGTGGGTCGACTTACCTTAGTCGCCTTTTACGACACCTCGGTACGACATGAGGATGGTCTATTCTACTCAGCGGGATACCACACAGTGGGTCGACTTACCTTAGTCGCCATTTACGACACCTCGGTAAGAAATGTAGTTGGTCTATTCTACTCAGCCGGATACCACGCGGTGGGTCGACTTACCTCAGTCGCCTTTTACGACACCTCGGTAAGAAAAGAGGGTGGTACTATTCTATTCAGCCGGATACCACACGGCGGATTTTATATCATTTGATATGATAGAAAATCATAATTACTTAACGTTTCAGATGCTGAGATTTAATAGTTCCCAGTATCAGTCATAAATCCTAAACGCCATTAGTATTACGCTGTCATAGGCTAAAATATGAGTTACATACATGGGCCTGTCGAATTGAGTAATTACAACGCCTACACATTAGTTAGGTAATGTACTGCACTGTGAACTCACAAATGTTGCATATAGAAATGAGTTATTGTTAGGATGATTAGGAGTCATAATAATTAGTACCTGGGTACGCCGTGTGGTATCCGGCTGAATAGAATAGTACCACCCTCTTTTCTTACCGAGGTGTCCTAAAAGGTGACTAACGTAAGTTGACCCACCGTGTGGTATCCGGTTAAGTAGAATAGACCACCCTCTTTCTTATCGAGGTGTCGTAAAATACGACTTAAATAAGTTGACGTCAGGCAGGCGGCCGGTCGTAAAAACAAAGCCAAATCATGTGACCCCATTTACAGTGGGATAAGGGCAGGAAAATGATGATAAAAAATGCAATAAAAAAAATAAGGAAGCGCCGGGTGACCTTATTTTTTGGTCCACCGTTACCATTAGGCTGTCAAAGCTTTGTATTTGACTGCATATATAATTAGATTTCTATTCAATATTTTAGAATTTTTTCTGTGCTCGAAAACAGAGATAATTTAGTTTAATGTGTATTGACTCTTATATATAGGTATTATTATACAAAAAAAAAACAAAATATTTATTTCATTAACTAGGTATAATTCATTTTTTTTCTTTAGTCTCTGCTGGGGCAATCTTTTTAGTAACACATACAGATTGTACGTATACACAAGAAATAATTTAGGAATTTTTATTCAAAGCTCTCAGGAATAGAAACAATAATTCAAAGTATCAAATAATTGACAATACACATGGTAATTCAAACAACAGTTAGAGCCAATATTTCAACAGAGCTACATTAAGTTTCCGGTATCGATAAAAAAAACTTTGATAGCAAGAAATATATACATTTAATTTATCAAACACGTGCGAACTTACATATTTCACAATGAGCGATTCCGAACAACATACGTTGATTGTCTAATGAAAAGTAATTAACCGGCGGGGCACGGGGGAGGTATGACATGACAATGCCGGACAGAACAATCGCTGGAAGAGTTAAAGAGGAGATGCTGACTCAGCACGAAACTTGTGGGACTTGTAGCGACGCGCCAACGAGCTAAGAAACAAAACTAATGTACCTAATATTTATTATTTTACCTTCTTTGACAAGCAGCGTCTTGCAAAGTAACGGCCTCTTACTGTACCACTGCTGGTACAGTAAGAGGCCGTTAAAAAGTGGCCTATGCCCGGCCACTTTTTTCCTTTTTTGGAGAGAAGATAGGAGCTTAGACCTTCCACACTGCTCCACACCACAATGCGGATTGATAAGGTTACGCATAACTCAGGAATACTCCAGTAATAAGCAAGTTGCCTCACCTTAAAGAACGTGATAAATTATACACAAATATAAATTAACACACATATTTTAGCGGAAAAACTCATTGATGCCTTCCCAAGGTTTGAACCGGTAACCTCCTGGAGAGAGTCAAATCACATCATCAATATCAAATATGCAATTTTTAACAAAAATAAGTCGTTTATTTTGAAAATCACCCATATTTAGTCAGATATTGAAAACCATTCAATATTATTCTGTTTTGTATCATCATCATACTTTTAAACTTCGTTAAGGTAAACTCTCTCAAATTACATTTAATGATATCTTTTAATATACTTTTCTATCGTGATGGCTTAACGTGGCTTAACATGAGCACTATTAACGAGTGAACGAGATCAAACAAAAAAAAATCGAGTAGGCACTATAAAGGTTGCTAATTAAAAAAAACCGTATTTTACCAATATTTAAAATTATCATAAGATTCACGGAAAAGGAAACATCTTACAGAAATCTTCAAATCTGATTTGGAACAGCTAGAAGAATTTAATTTCTATTTCCTTCCATCTTTTAAGAGAGGTTTTACTGTCTACTATAATGATAAAGTAAACTTACATCCTAGTTAAACAGCTGTTTCTATACTTTCTAGATTTTAATGGTTAATTAAAGTCATCATCATCTTCCTGCCCTTATCCCACTCTAAGTGGGGTCGGCACAACATGTTATAAACATGCTGTAACATGATTTGGCTGCGTTTTTACGACCGGCCACCTGCCTGACGTCAACTTACCTCTGTCGTATTTCAAGACACCTCGGTAAAAAAGAGGGTGGTCTATTCTACTAAACCGGATACCACACGGCGGGTCGACTTACCTTAGTCGCCTTTTACGACACCTCGGTAAGAAATGAGGTTGGTCTATTCTACTCAGCCGGATACCACACGGCGGGTCGACTTACCTTAGTCGCCTTTTACGACACCTCGGTAAGAAATGAGGTTGGTCTATTCTACTCAGCCGGATACCACACGGCGGGTCGACTTACCTTAGTCGCCTTTTACGACACCTCGGTAAGAAAAGAGGGTGGTACTATTCTACTCAGCCGGATACCACACGGCTATTAATGGTTAATTAAAGTATACCATTTTATAAAATTTTACAGCTCAATTTTTTTATAGCGGTGTAGTTTTATACATCTTATCATTATGTTTATTACCTTACTACTTATTAGAATTGACCATACGCCAGGTCACCTGCCATACATGTATTTTTTTAAGGGTTAGGTTTTACATTATAATTATGGTAATGTAACAACTGACGTGCTATATTTGTGTATTTGTAAAAATGATGTTTGTTACTATGCTAGTGACTTCAGTTTCGAAATAACAGAACTAGATGGCGTCGAAACGCAGTGTACTAATACTTATCGTAGTGTATTCGATGGAATGCTTAAGCAAATAATCTACATAGCTATATAACATGTTGAGCTTCCTCGATCTTGTGGCGCATTGATTAAGTCGGAGTGAACTTCAGTTCTTTTAAAGACTCGTCTTTTGTGAGTGAAGTTTCTTTTAATGCTAGGTACTATTTTTACGCGCTACAGGGTACTGCTTTTTGTTTGCTTACAACCGGCAAGCAAATTATTATCTAATAATTAACTTAATTAAAAAATTAATTAATATATTTTATTTTACGGTAGCTATGCAATCTAGCATGCCATTATCGTACAGTTTAAGATTTAGGTGACGAATAAAAAATCATGAAGACAATAAGATACTGTTTTTAACGAACAATTTGAAATTAAAAACATAACCATTTCATTATGTACACTGTAATCTTTGCATAACGATTAATATCACAATATACTCGGTGGGATCCATTTAATGTCACTGTTGTCAACAATTAATCGACACACATAACTATTAACTTTAAGCTCGAACGTTATATAAAGTACCTGGTTTTGGTAATTTTTTACAAAATAAAAAAATAAATTTAAAAAAAAATATAAAAAATATTGGGTAGATGGGGCTCTATCTCTATTCATTTCTCGAGACAGCACGTTCCCCGAATAAGCTACTCTGACTTGACAAGTTACGACAAAAATTGAGTTTCAATTTTAATAACTTTTTATGCCGAAAACAAGGATAAAACGAATTTTTTTTTTAATAAAAGCTAGCTAGATCGATCGAACATTTTGTAACGTTGTCGGTACAAAATTTTCGTAACTCTGCGCCCGCTTCGGTTAGTTAAGCCGCAAAGAGACCGACATAACTTCATTGATTAAAGCTCACCTTGATCGATGCCCGTTTACGTTTCCTATTCGTGAAATCGCTTAAGTGTGTTGTCGATTGTGTGACGTAACAAATTTTACGCTCCGTTACAGGGTTTATTAGTGTTTTATTCAAACAATTTGGTTCGACCGTATCACACATTTTGACGTCGCATGGGAAGCAAAAAAACTAAATAGGTAAATAAAATGATTATGCATCCATATTAGTCCTACTTATATTACAAAAATATACGTTTATATTTGTGTGTAAGTGTGTGTGTGTATCGATGTTTCTTTAGTTAAGCGCTTCAGATTTTTAATGGATTTTTACGAATATCGCGACTTAATAAGTCTAAATTTAAATTGCTCATGCGCAAACTTTATCTGAATTCGGGAAAACCATAAGTCTTTTTTATTTGCTGAATTGTAAAATCCATTGTTAAAACAATAGAGACGATAAAAACAATAGGTTTTTAATGTTTAACGACATAGGGAAAGGGAAAGAACAAAATGACCGATGAGCAGCTAAATAGCGATATTACGAATAGTGGTGTAGACCGTTGATAAATCGAAGAGTATTTAAGTACTAATATATATCATATTAAAAACTTTAATGTTGACTGCTTAGTGCTTACTGGACATACGGAGGTCTCAAGGGGTACGGGCGGCGACGCGTGAAGATCCCGCGATAGTAACCGCCGGGCCACATGACGCACCCCCAGCGATCGTGTCGCCGATTGTAAATGGATTTTTTTGCTACGACAGTAAGCTGATTAGTTAATGATTATTTGTTGATAATTAATTTAGTAGTCAGTCTTGTGTGAGAACCATTAGACTAGACGACTAGTCGACAGTGCTAGAGTATAAAAAGGGTTCTTTCATTTTGATAGTTCGCTCATTAACATCAGTAAACATTTTATTTCTTTCTCTCCACACTCTCCCTAACAACTTTCGTCTCAATTGAAAGAAATTTAAAAGCTAGTGAAAATAATTTAAAAATAGAAGCGGAGTTACCGTAAAAGAAATTAATTCAATAAATCGTGTCGAGATTATTTGCGCTATTGAAACGCAGCTTGGACAAAATTTATTAAGGCTGTTAGTAAATGTCAAGTCACCATTTACCATATTCCGTATAAATTTGTTAGTTCAATTCCGCATTTCATACAGCATTAAACTACAAAAGAACCACATTGTTTATATCCCAAAATTATCAATACATTATTCATTAGTATTTACTGTAATTCAGATCTCCAAATACGTCGTTGTTTGGGCTGGTAAGGAACCTAAACTGCGAAGATTTTCAAAGTGTTACTATATAAATAAATAAATATTAATAAATGAGACACTTACACACACGGTCGTCCGTCCCCAAAGTAAGTAACTTAATACTTGTGTTATGGTAGACAGACAACTGGTGAATATATATCTACATATATATTTTTAAATATATACTTAAATATAAATATACAACCAGTAAAGTTTTGTTGTAAGTTCGATTTATATTGTATAGTTTAAATTTGGAATGTTACATTTTGGAGTCAATAAAGATTTATTATTATTATTATTAACCAGGCTTGGCACTTTAGCGAAGAACCAACAATTTTTTTGTAGAAAATGTTGGCCCTCGGCGAGATTCGGACCCAAGACCCGCAGAGCTGAAGGCAAGATCACTACCAACTGCGCCAACGGGCCAGTCGAGAATTACTATGCTTGAAATGTTTCTATGACATTTAATCAAAAAGCTGAAGAAAAGTGCAATATATATAAATAAGAATTCAAATTACCGACATAGTTCATCATGTGAAGGGAAAATGGCGTAGCACATAGTATAAGAAACTGAATAATGTGTATGTTCCATAGGGAAAAATATATAATTGGCATTGATTAGATACAAAAAAGGTTTCGCAACTCACGGTTTTAGTTTATGGCCTTAAATATTTACATGCGCCATGGGAAAAGTTTTAATGGCAGCCATGTCGCAAGTTGTTTGGTAACGTGTTATGACACGAAGGTTAAATAATTCACTAGAATTGGACTGTGTTTTCAACTAGAATTTAACTAGAAAACTGATATTCAAGTTTTCTCATCACCACTCCAACGTCAAGAAACGATTATCTATACATAGATAGAAATTCTTTATTGCACACACATTACATTGCACCAAGTATATAAACAAAGAAACTCAACTAAAGAAAAAAAAATATCTGTGTGAACGAGCCTTGGTAATTTTTTACAAAATAAAAGAAAGACAAATTTATAGGGTAGATGGGGCTCAAACCTCGGTATTTTTATTTGTCGCAACCATCCGTTCCCCGAATAAGCTGCGTTGACTTGATAGTTAATGCCAAAAATTCAATTCAAGTTCAAAATAAATTTTAGTATTTTTTAATGTCCAAAAACAGGGATAAAATGATTTTTTCAAATAAAACCTAGCTAGATCATTTTTTCTCCTCCAAAACCCTCTATATGCTGAATTTCAGGAAAATCGTTGGAGCCGTTTCCGAGATTCTGAAAATATATATATAAATAGATACAAGATTAACTCATTTAAATATTAAAGATAAAACGTGCAAAAGCGGGCTTATTGCTAAAAGCAATAAAACGAAGATCTACCAGAATACTTTTGGGAGAAAGAAGAAATTGTAAATAATATATAGGTATAAAATTAGGCGTTTCTTTCAGCAGATCCACAATACAAAAACAATAAAATTATGTTGCTATAATCCGCAATAAATCCATTGGAATTAGAGAGACTTCAAGGAGCTCTAGCTCACTTCATTACTACTAGATAGTTTTTTTTTGTTTACGTTGGGATACAATCTTCCAAACATACCAGGTGCATTTAAGGAAACAGATATGGTTATTTGGGATTTAAGTCCACTAAAAACCCTTAACGGCCTTACTTTCGCCTATAGGAAGGGTTGCCTCTTGTGACGTACAGCCACAAATAATTCACAAGCAAAACCATAGCTCACAGTATAGTTTTAAATAATAAGTAAGCTATGGATAAATAAAAATGTTATGCGAAATGGGCATATAGGAAATATAATGTAAGTGATAATATATTCTCTGTATTTTGCTCCCCCCGGTAAAAACTCGTAGTATATAAGCTAAGATATTTTCATTGTTATTACCTCTTTACTTTTGACTTATACTCTCACTTTAACCTGTTATTAGCATGTAGTCAATTAAATAAACATTTGTTATTCATCACGTCATATCATTGAACACCTTTGGTTCCATTGCGTACCGTACGCGCTGAAACGCAATACCTCTCTTGTTGCATTTGTGTTTATTTTGTAGATACGGCAACTTGAGACTTGAGACCAGTTGTACATAATCTCTCTGTTTACGTCGCCAGAGGTCCCATTTAGTTTACTGGTTAACTAATTAGTTTGTATTACGTAGCTAGAACTGAACTGAAGCTGTTTAGCCCAGCGGTAACACCGTGCGACTCTTTCGAGGAGGTCACGGGTTCAAACCCGGGCAGACACCAATGTGTTCTTCTGTTTAAACTTATGTGTCTAATTGATACTTGCAATTTATCACACGCTTTTCGGTGAAGGATAACATCGTGAGCAAACCTACATATCTCTAGAGAATTCTGGAGATATATGTAACCTACCAATCCGCATTGGAGTGTGGTAGGTCTTAGCTCCAATCCTTCTATCCAAAAAACTGAGAGACGAGGCCTATTTTCAGCAGTGGGATAGTAACAGGACGCTACTTTTTTTACTTTTTACGTAGCTAAAGTAAAAATAAATAAATAAAATAATAACCGTAGTTGCGGACAGAGACAAAATACGCCGATAAGAGAAATTTTCAATCATTGCCACATTTATCTTGTCTATGGCCAACGATTGTCTCGACGACCTGACTCATCATCTAATCCCGAATCGAATCCACCGCAAACAGCAATCAACAATTAAACAGCGGTACGGGTATCTCTGATTGCCCCGATATTGACGGCTTACGAAACGGCTCCGTTAGTAGACAAACTAAAAATTAAAATAGCTAAACGGGCTTCCCCGCCACTAAGCAGGCCAATTGTAGCTCTCAGCGGGCGGCGCACCTTTCATTATTCTATAATAACTCTGATAGAGGGCGAGCCAGAAACCTCCGTGTCATGCTGCGTCCAAATAACCAACTCTTACCAAATTAATTGCCACATTCTGGGCGGTAACGTCACTCTGCCTAGCTCATTGTCGTTTCTGCAATACCGATACGATCGTGTAATTAATGAATTATTGTCATTGTACTCGGATTTTCTTCATTACGTGCACCGAAAAATCACTATTGTTCAATCTCATTTTAATTGCTTTTTACGTAGGTATAATTAGTTTTACTTAAAACTAAGTATACATTTAAATTTACACGTAATATTGGTGTAGAAACAAAAAGCCGTTTAGTCTGTTGTCATGTCAATATTATCTAAAATGCTGAAGCGTTTGTTATTAATATTTTTATTGTCTTTAACTTGATTAACTATGGGTATTAACTATCCCATTAGTAGGGAACAATTCTTTTTTGATACTTCTTACAAAATTTGAAGCAAATATACGTGGTTCAGCGGTATATGTTTAATACATAAGCAACAAAACGACAAAACATATCACATGAAACGTTCAGTAATTTTACATATAAACACTAGTAGGATTCGCGACCTCTTTCGTGACAACTTAAACGTTAAAGTACCCTTAAGCTTGTATTCTGTGTTTTTGTCCTCTTTTCCGGAGGAAAACGGAAACTTTTCCTTATATGCTGGATCATTGCGCCAAATTTTATAAATATCGGTCAAAGCGACAAACCAAGATAATAGTGACGCAAATAGACCGACAAACAGACAATGGACTTTCGCATTTGTAATATTTCTGCTGTTAAAATGTTTTAAAAAATCTCTTACTCTCTTATCCATGGAGTTAATGATTTCAAAATGAAATCAAAACTATGCTATACAACTTTACAACACCCTAAATACAACACATATTTGGTTGACACTTAAAATTCGACTGTAACAGGTTTTGCATGTATTTAACTTAAAATATTAATCAATCGATCCTAGGATAAACCTACTTTTGTGTCTACATACCAACGTAGACACAAAAAAGTTTGGTATTACCATCTTCGAATGTTAGTAAACCCCGACACTGTTCGGGATGATTTGCGTGTTGGAGGTACCTGTACGAAACTTATTAGCTGTTATGCTATCGGCACCGCCTCCGCCGGGCGTTGCTCGGAACATCTGTACAAATCGATATAGCACTCGATCCGAAATCGAGATTATGCTAAAGCGATGTTAGACGTGTCGAACGCACTATCTCGGATCGATATAAATCATCTTATTAACTATTGTTTCGGGAGGTGTGGTGCGAACGAGCCCGATGTTATCGGGCCTCTGATGTGTTTTAAATTAACATAATAGGTTTTGTGAATGGATATCGTCTCTATATTTGTTGTTTTTGAACGGCCTGGGAACATCGATGTTAAACTAATCTACAGAATAGAGACAATCCCATATCTATCAACAAATGCAAATTCGTCGGGTACAAAGTTAAATTCAATCTCTGAGTACAACTTTTACAGAATATGATTAATAGATTCTAATAATACAAACAGTTCTTTAAAAAGTTCAGATAAGTTGTATTAATCATTGCTAGTCCATTTTCTGATTGTAAGATCTAAATAGATCTTACAATCAGAAAATTTACTTCCGAGTGGTGACTTCCAAAAAGTTAGGACATCATTTACGAATGCTACAATTTAGTTGGATTATATCATACTGAAATAACTACTACTATAGTATAGCCAAATAATAGTCACAAATGTTTGCGTTTACCCATTTAGTTCTGAAAATAATTTTTGTTTTATTCAATTATTCAAAATAACAAAAAAAATTAAATTTTGGAACCAAAAAGTTTTCCCCAATTTCTGCCGATATGTGCAAATTTCCTAACGATAATGATAGTTATAGTAAATTTATAAAAAATAAAAAGAAATGTAATAATAAATACAATTTGCGATTGTAAAAAGATAAAACAACCGACTACTTTATCCAAGATAAATGGCTTTAAACTACGAGCAAAGTTGACAGATAACAAAAGTGTCAAAATAATTGTCATAAATGATAATAATCTTATAAATATATTCATAATTGGAACTTTTAAGAATTTAAATATGAGTATAAATAAATGAAATAAATAAATAATTATATATGGGATAATTATAAACACGATCGTCCATACCCAAAGTAACTTAATACTTGGTTATGGGTAACAAACAACTGGTAAATATATGCATATATAATCTAAATATATACCTAAATACAAATATACACCCAGACTCGAAGAACCAACAAATTGTTTATAGAAAATCTTGGCCCTCGGCGAGAATCGAACCAACGTCAACGAGAATCGAACAGTGAAGATTTGAAGGCAGGGTCACTACAAACTGCGCCATCAGGGCAGTAATGCATTTAGTAAAAGTAAGAATTTAATACTGCAGGTAAATGCCTACCCATACTTTGAATTCATTGTCTCTAGATCGAGATTCAAGCACTCATATCGCTAGGTCACGACGGCTAATGTAAATAAAAAACCGAAATATTTGAAAATAGAACATAAACGGTTAAACTGTCAGTTTAATATAGATTGAAATCTGATATATATTTTTATGCAGCTACCTATTTATCTCAGTAGTTTTTCCCACAATATGATTTTAATCCGGTAACTACATGTTGATAGTTTTGATAAAGATAATATAAAAAACGCGTCTACAGTTTATAACGCAGTATCGTATTTCTAACAAAAATGTCATTAAATAACCGTTACAGATATTTGAAAGAATGTTCCCAGATATCCAGAAGGTATTTAATAGTAATATTTTTTAATCTAATCTTGTGGTATCCGGCTGAATAGAATATACAATCAACATTTCTTACCGAGGTGTTGTAAAAGGCGACTAAGGTAAGTTGAGTTGTGGTATCCGGTTTAGTAGAATAGACCCTCTTTCTTACCGAGGTGTCGTAAAATACGACAGAGGTAAGTTGACGTCAGGCAGGCGGCCGGTCGTTAAAACGCAGCTTAATCGTGTGACAGCATGTTTATAACATTTTGTGCCGACCTTACTTAGGGTGGGATAAGGGCAGGAAGATGATGATGATATATAAAATTTATGTAAGTAATTGTAATTACTACAAATATTTAAAATTACCTCTTTAATGTTTAAAATTGTTACTATTACCTACAATTTATACATAGAACTTAATATTGCAATCTAATTATTAATAATATATTTGAAAAACACTAAGATTGCACTGCGTTAGTATATATTTGACCAAATTTATTTATGACTAGACTAAACTATAAGATTAAAAAAAGAAGCTGTGATCATGAGAATATAACTCGCTGACTCACTTACCTCCTATGAATATAAAGTCTATATAAATAAAATACAAACAACTACAAAAACTCGTATCATTTCGTTGCAGTCTACCATTAATACGTGATTGGACAAAGTTACTAAGTCCATATAAATATGGTTTTTGGTATTATAATTCCATAGTGAGACTCTTTACCAGCTTAAAAATAGAAAATTCCAAGCTATGATAGCCTAGCGGTGAGACCATGCAACTCTCTAGAGACGGTAATGGGTTAGGACCCCGGGCAGGCAGCAATGAGTTGTTCTGTAAAGAAGTGTCTAATTGATAATTGAAATTTATCACACGCTTTTTGGTGAAGGAAAACATCGTGAGGAAACCTGCATATCTCTAGAAGATTCTGAAGATATGTGTAACCTACCAATCCGCATTGGAGCCGCGTGGTAGGTCTTAGCTCTGCACGGGTTCCAATTGTTTGTAATAAAGCATTTGATATTTAGAATTTATAACGCGCTTTTCGGTGAAGGATACTATCGTTAGGAATCTGCATATCCAGAGATATCTCTAACATAACCAATCACATTGCAAGAATGTATTGCGAGTTGATAAATTACATTTTTTTAAAGTGCAGAGAACACTTTTACCTGAGAAAGTTGAAAATCAATGTGTGAATATAATTGAAACGAAGATCTTTTTGTGCAATAAAAATAACCATATCACCCAGCCAGACTTTTAAAATGTTTAGTAAATAAGGTCAACTGAATTTAGTTTTCCGTACAACACATTTAGCACGATCAAGCAAATATTTCTACACTATTTAAATAAAACCGTCACCATATCTATTCTTAATCATTATCTATTAATTGGTACATTTCCGTACTTTAATTTCTGCCAATCTTGTACATTTTTTATATAAAGCTACGAATGACTCGGTAATATTTGATCACGACTTTAATAAACCAAGAAGCGATATCGACCAAAAAACATAGTAAGAGTAAAGTCGCTGAAACGTGAAGTAGTTGCAATTTTTGGTAGTTTTTATGAATATAATAAAAACATTGGTAAATTTTGAATAATAAATTTTGTAACCCTCAGTCGAATTCTTTGCCTTCGTTAACGAGAGGCTTGGACCTAGAAATTTCGTAACTTAATTGTAAAATATTATTTCAATCCGACCACTTATGAGTTTATAAGGCGTATATGTGTTTGCAACCGTTATTTGGTCATTGTCATATTATAGAACACTTTCTAGAGGGTTTTCGGATGGTTTGTCCTTCAGTTCTCTTAGCTCAGTGGTTGTAAATGGAATTCATTGATATATGTGATCTCGAGTGTTCCTTAGTTTTCTCGATAATACTAAAAAAGGTGCGGTAATACAACGGGAAATGATTTGTCAAAAATGTAGTATGTATTATTAATTAAACTGAAATAGGAAATTAATTAATGATTCCCTTTCGATAAATAAGCTGAATCATATACAGCTGTTTTAAATACATAAATTTAAAAAGGGAGTCGGGATTTTTTTTTACTTCGTTGCTAATTAACGTGTGATATTGAAAAATTACTTTTTATGATATCGGGTATGTTAAGGGTGTCAAAAGAGTTTTATCGAATTTGTGCGGTAGTGTGGTGGTGTATTGTTGGCTTTGTCGTACCTTATAATTCTGGATAGTGGATACGTCGTGTAAGTTGCGAAATATAGTGCTTTTTTGATTTCGATTTCTATGATTCGATTACATTTTCAGGTCTTTTTTGATAATAAATATTATCAAAAAAGATCAAAATAAATAAAAGAGTCCTGCGAAACAACTTCGTGTAAAACAACTTACTTTTAAATATGTGTTTGTATTTTTAATGGGGATATTATGGGCTTAATGAATTTATAAAATATGGTTAATTACTTATGATTCGCAGATGGGTGCGTTTTTTATATCCACTGGGAAAAAGTCGATGTAGTATATGTCAGACTATTTTTTTTTTGTTTTTTTATACAGGAAATACCCCTAATGGGTACTGCCACCCGACGGGGACAGGCGACGGTTATGTTAGACTCGCACCGACTAAAACGACCCGTGTGCGCCACCACGCTGCTGGTGGCGGGGACAGGGTACCGTTGCACACATTGCCCCCATCCCCGCCAGCAGCAACTCTGAACCCTAGAGTGCGCCACCTCTGGATTGGGGCCTCTCTGAAAACGACCCATCACTCCGCTGGACGATGCATAGGGAGCACTAGATGCATCGTCAGATCATTAAATAGACTAAACCGAAACTAAACCTTTCACTACTGTGCACTCTCTTTTTCGTATCAGTAATCTTTTTCTGACGTGAGTTAGAGAATAGCAACCACTGAAAATCGATGTTCGATTCTGTGACGTCATATCACGCAGTTAAAAAAAGGACCTTGATTCTTTTAAAACTTTGGTTCGTGTTAATAAAAGTTATTCATGAGTTATCCAATATCATTGACTGCAATCTTTGAGTTTCTTATCAGTTCTTCTTAGTAGTTGATAGGAATGCATAGTAATACTAGAATAAATATTATATACCCGTCTTTATACATATTTATTTATTTATTTATTTTCAAGGGAAACAAACAGTACATAGTAAAACTTAATATCTAGTAAAAATGTATAGATCTTTGACCAATAAAGTTTCCACTATTTAATAATTCATAAAAGCTAACAATAAAACAGTAATAATAATTTCAAAATAAAATATACGTCATTAATAACATTTGTTCCTTTCTCTTTTTTTTAATATACGAAATTAAACTATTCCTGTTGGATGGCGTACAAAGTGTAAACTTGTTTAAAATTCCTACATAGGTGCCTATGATAGTCTGGTAACGCCTCTCAACCGATTGGATAGCTGCATGAATACTAAATATGAATAAAATCAGGCTCTGAAATGAAAAACGCGTCCGATCCAAGATAACTACCCTCGTTAGTGCTATCTGCTGAGGGCGTGCACCTATAAGTACGTGTTATAGATCGAGCGATGGTATGGGAACGCATTTTCTATAAAAGTTCTTAAGTATTTGCAATTAAAGTAAGTACTATAGAGTAAAGTAAAAGTAAAGTAACGGCCTGTTATAATCCCACTGCTGGGTATACGCCTCCTCTGTCTTAGAGAGAAGGTTTGGAGCTAAGACCTACCACGCTGCTCCAATGCGGATTGGTAGGTTACACGTATCCCTAGAATTCTCTAGAGGTATGCAGATTTAATCACGATGTTTTCACCGAAAAGCGTATGATAAATTGCATTAAAATAAATTGCATTAAAAAAAACATACTGTATTCAAAAAAACAGTATGTAACATGTTAACGTAATAGGCCATTAATTGCATTTGTATATCTGTTTTCAGCCAAATAATATACCTATCGGTCTGTTACTTAATTTATGACCAAAGATTAGGTATATTGAAAGTCAAATTTTGCAATGAAATACGGTCATATAAGTTATTGCATTTACGTTCATATTATATGCGATGGGCGTATACTTTATAAGTACATGTTATAGATCGAGCAATCGCAATAAGTTAAACGTGGCTATAAAATGTAGGTTCATATTAAAGATATCTTTGTAGTAAAATAGAAAATTAATCAAAGGAAATGTAACAGTACTGCTTTTATTGTATTTCGCCAAATCAGTTTTATAACAAAATGTTTCTTTTCATATATTATTAAATAACAATTGAAACTAAAAAGTAAATTAACATCACAATAATATCTCAATGCAAAGCAAAAAGGTCGTAGGTGTGGAGATCCCTTGAAGAAACCTATGCCCAACAGTGAACGTCTATCTGTTGAACAAGAAAAGAAAATTGTTAAGGAAGAAGAAAGGGAAAGAAGAATTTATTCTATTCAAATATATTTTTGAGAAACAGCTCTTAACAATCATGTTCAACAATCAACAACAACTTGACTATCTAAAACAATGTCACAGATGTTATTGAACAAACACTGCACCAATATTGATACAATTCAATAAAATATAAGGTACACTGGTATAGAATAACAATTCTTTTTTCTTTATGGAACAGTGAAAATGATATTGTATTATTGAACGTACTTAAATGCTTAAAGTCGCGGGTATTAATAGTGAATAAACCATCGTAGTTTGTAGTAACATGTTCTCATGATATTTAAGTAGCTTAAATATAGATTACAAAATAAGAGTATTCGTTATCTCATACGATATGGCAAATAATATGGAAAAGTACGGAATTGTCTTTAAAATTTACGATATAAGTCTTTTAGTACCAAATAAAAATCATATTAAACAAAATATTATGATAATACATAAGATTTGTGTAGATTCTACACTTGTTTATGTTATAATTTTATGTTTATTATGTTATCAATATAATTACTAAAATTATCAGCTATTCGTATGTTAATTTGAGAAATATTGTATAAGCAGTCTAAATATAAAAATCTACTAAATAGCTATTAAAGCTTATGTAGTTATGAAATAAAATTATCTCTTATAATCAAAATATATGGATGTAAGAGGCACAATAAAAATAATCTTTATCGAATAATTTTACAAGTTACTAATGATTATCTGTTTTCTTAGATTCATTGATACTTAGTAAGTTTTTCTGAATATAATTGATTAATTTGTATATAGTGTTTTTTATTTATATAAAAATTGTATGTTGCAGATAACACATCAATTTACAAAACGTCAAAACTGGCGAGTAACTTAATAACTTGATGATGATCTTGTTTTAAAAAACTTGCAATTTATTATAAGATTATTAATAAAATCTACATAACCTTGACACTTAAAATGCTTACTAGCCTATGCAATAATATCAGATATATTTACATTCGTCAAAAAGAGAGTTTAATTTAAAAGTTTTGAGCTTGGAAAATTAGAGAGACCATTTGTTTTATTCAGTCGAGTAATATTGCTCAAAATGCTGTAAATGGTAGGAACAGCTTTCCGAACCAGCAGTAGAGTTGACGATTCAAAAGCACTTGTTTACAAGTTTATTTGAATAAAGAATATTTTGAATTTGAATTTGAATGCCTCTACGAGTATATACTTTCCAAATGATCGTGGTAACTATGGTTTAAATAATTTTTTTTGGTTTCAATCTTTTTATGTTAACTATCGCTTTGTGGGATGGAAATAAAACTCAATGGTTTATTTGAATCTTTCATTCTATTTCTTTTAAATATTGTTCCCGCGCAAAACTTTCAAGTTTGAACCACCATTGTTGAAATATGTGACCTCTTTCTCGCTTACACCTCTCTTTCACTCCGTGTTCGTTTAGAAACAATCCTATTATTTATTACATTTTCTTCACAAACAATTTAATATTATTATTAAATTTAATTAAAATAGGCAGTTATTATTGTTGATTTGTTTTGTTGTGTGATATTGTTAAGCCGCTAAAGGTGTCTGGGGTGATTAGAACAGGGTTGTTCAATAAATAACATCTCATTACAATGGAGGCTCGCGGCGGAGATTGTGTCTACAATATTTCACGCGCCCTCGATATAAGCGCTTCGGTATTGGGCGCGGATACAGGGACGTAGCTAAAAGAAACAAAGGCCAACTTATTGGAATTAAATACCTTTACCATCTTTACAAAATTTTATAGGAACTATCAGTGTGTAGGATGCTAAATTTGAGACAGAGTAATTACGGTTATTCATTAACGGTAGTTATTGGGCTGAATAGAATAGTATCACCCTCATTTTTTACTGAGGTGTCGCAAAAGGCGACTAAGGTAAGTTGACCCACCATGTGATATCCAGTTTAGTAAAATAGACCACCCTCTTTCTTACCGAGGTTTCGTAAAATACGACTAAGGTAAGTTGACGTCAGGCAGGCGGCCGGGGGTAAAAACGCAGCCAAATCATGTCACAACATGTTTATAACATGTTGTGCCGACCCCACTTAGAGTAAGATAAGGGCAGGAGGATGATGATATACTTTTAGCATCTTTACAAAATTTTATATGATCTATTAATGTGTAGGATGCTAAATTTGAGACATTAATTGCGGTTATTCATTAACGGTATTTTTTTCCAAAGTATTTAAAAGTATTAATAAAAAAATCAAACGTATTAATTAACGTTTTATTTTCAACGGTGTTGTAATTTCCACAAAATATGTTATTAAAACTCGTACGATTATTTCTCTATGTAAAATAGCGGCCGAAATATTTTTACGAACTTGTGCTATAAAAGTGTTTGAAACATTTGTATATTTAGTGAGATTTCCTGAATATGTTTGTAGAAAACCTGTAACATTGAATATTAATGTTATTTAAATGTTGTCATCCAATTTCTGGACGTACATGGCTAGATATCGATTTCTTCTATAATTTGCTTTATTTAAAGGCCAAATATACGTTACTTGATAGATGGTTTAAGTTGACCTTTTGTACTGTTCACGTTGCTCTTAGTACCAATATATTTTTGTGTGATTCAATTACTATGACATCTTATAAGATGCTTATTTCATCTCTATAAAGTTGCCGTAAATGTATCGTTTGAATTTTATTTTTAAGAGTTAAAGGCGCATAGTATCTTTTTTATGGATGTAAGATTTATGTAGTATTGTATCTTAGGGTATAACCATAAAAGTAATAATGGAACCTAATTATATCAAAAATTAGTTTTGGAATAATTATGGTAATTCCTCATCTTTATTACCTATTTTCACACGAAATCGTACTAGGCACAATTGAATATTAACACTTTGACAAGCGACACCGAAAATATCACATTAATAACCCAAAAAACGTTAAGCACCAAAAAATATTAAGCACATAAAATACAAAAAGTTTTTCTACGGTAAATGTAAACATACAAACATTGGTACCTTCAATTACTATTAAGATAATTAAGAGGTTCATTAAAACATTCTCTATGAACAATAATTGCCGAAATATTCTTACGAACCAACTATTAATTATTGAAGAGCATTCACGTAGTCATCTGTAAAATTTTGTGTATGCGATCCCCAGATAAAAGTTGCTTTTTTGGTTTCATTCATCGTTAATTATAATAACATTTAAACGGACATTTGGTGAATTTGGCACAACATGATATAAACATTTTTTCAAATGATTTGGCTACGTATTTTACGACCGGCTGCATGCCCGACGTCAACTTATCTTAGTTGTATTTTACGACACCTCGGTAAGAATTGAGGGTGGTCTATTCTGCTTAGCCGGATACCACGCGGCGGGTCAACATACCTTAGTCGCCTTTTAGGACACCTCGACAAGAAATAAGTGTGGTCTACTCAGCCGGATACCACACGGCTGGTCAACTTACCTTAGTCGCCTTTTACCACACCTCGGTAGGAAATTAGCGTGGTCTATTCTAGTCAGGCGGATACTACACGGCTCCGGTTTAAAAGTTATTATAGGCTGCTATACCATATGACAAAAAAAACATGAATTATTAGATTTATTCTGGGACAGTAATAAAATATACGCGCTGACTTATTTATACAAGGTCAAGAAGTTTTCGTATTGTTGGTTCTCTTCTAGAACTTCTTACGGACTGCTGTTTACGTACTCGAAAGAGTCGCACGGTATTACCGCTGGGCTGCCACAGCTTATGTTAAGCTTAAGTTCAATTTAATTTAGTGACGGACTCATGGTTTTATTTCTTGATTAATCGATGTCATGGATTGTGCTTATATAACAATAAATTTACATGTTGTAGTTTTATATTGAATTGATAATTCAATACACTTCATTTGCAGTTTTTGGTATATACAATTTTTAGCCAAAAGCTCAGCGGTCAGTCCGCGCCCTCTGTGGGCGTGTAGCGGTGGTCGTGATGCGCCGCAAGCGTGGGCGTGCTGCTTCGAAATGTACGCGTTCCTTACCTTAAGGTTTTTGTGACTCCGATGCGAATTTGTTTCACATTAAAACACCGTCTATTTTGTTACAACAGGTTTCTAATACATCCTCATAACCTCTTTCATAGAGTTGGTCATTAATATGAAAAAGTATTGTGGCTGTCATATGTGTCATTGAGTTTTTGAGTAAATGGGTTGACTCTGGGAAAACTGTTTTTTATTTATTGAATAAGTATAAACGAGAATATTGGCGTTTTGTTATAATTTATTGTGTACTAGCTTTTAACCTCCAGTTCGTTCGCGTGAACTGTTGTGGCGTGATAGGTTGATGTAATGTTATTCCTGTAGAGTTAACAGGATTTCTATAGTCTATGTGTTACCCCGGTGTATAAGCAATAATTGTGCCAAATTTCATCGATATTGGTTCAGCGGATTTGCCGTGAAAGATTAAACATACATCTATACTACATAAACTGTTGTATTTATAATATTAGTGGGACAAAAGTTATAATAAAATTATTCTGCTATAACCCACGATGAACTAAAATAGAAAATATATATAATGCTAAATGTAGAGTAGACAATTTATTGTCGTACCTGATACATGCAGAATTCGTAAAAACATGCACAAACCTCCACCACCGCCACCACAATACACAAGCACTACACACGTTCACTATCACAAACTCAACAATCGTTTCATCCCGCAACCGGAGCATCATAAATAGATAGACACCTCGATGTTTTGCGATTTTGTTCTCCGCAAAGTAATGCCTAATTGTATAAAATATTAGTATAATATTAGGATTTTGCAATAATCAAACCCCCTTAGCAACTTAAACGACAACCACTTGCGCATCAAATGTATACCTATTTACGCTATCCTGAGTACCTCTCGCCACTTATAAATATTTTTTATTTTTTTAACTGGAGCGATTACTTCTTGCCCGTTTGTATTTCATTCACCTTAGTGTATATTTATTGTATGTTCGCTCAAATTCAGTGCGTACGCCAGCTTTTTTTTCTACCTCATTTCACAGAAACCCCCGCGCAATTAACTGGTTAATCCGTCAACCCGTATTTAATCCAGAACTATTTATTATATTATTTCATTATTGTTAACTGGCGCAAAGCCGTGTGGTATCCAGCTGAGTAGAAGAGACCACCCTCATTTTTTACCGAGGAGTCGTAAAAGGCAACTAAGGTAAGTCAACCCGCTTTATAAAATTCTATGCTTTACATATCTTATGATTAGTTGGTAGTTTGAGGTCTTGAACTTCTCTTTGGGACCTATACTTGCATTTCAACGCTCTTTGCTTGTCTTACTTTTTAATACTAAACTTTTTAACTTTGGACTACATAATTAATTTTGATTCAACTCTTCGTTTTCTTGAACTGTATAATTTAATGTAATATCTACCATATAATATATTTTTATATAAATAACACGTTATTCTTTGAAGCTCATCCGACTTCAATTCAATTTTGTCATGTACAGTTTGTTCTAATTTGAGATTAGAAATATTTTTTAACGTGGGTGGCGCCATTTTGGAAATCTCATTTAATTTGATTTTCTAATGAAGCGGTTATTTTTATAGTTTCTTCTTCGATCACGATGTTTATGTATTATATAATAGAGCAGGTTAAATTTACCCGGTTCCGGCAAAAATCCTATGCTAAATAAGATGAAATAACTGCAACAAAACAAAAAAGCCGCAAGTATACATATTAATGTTTCATAATCGGATTCAGTTACATTCATATTAGATTGACAAAGACTTGTTATAGACTTTCCAATTGGAAAAAACAATGGACACACAATGAGGCTTCAAATTCTTACCGTCAGTAGGTGTTAAGACACTTCACATCGGAACAATGTTTCATCCACGATTGGTATCAGTTGTTATCCGCTCCGTAGGTGTGCTGGGCGTCTGGTTTAATAAAGAGCGATAATTAAATGCTGTAGTTGAGTTGTTTATACGTGCGGGATGGCCGGGCCCGCCCCCGCGCGGCGCCTCGTACGGATTAACGAGCTACAAGTCTTCCGTGATCAATTTCGATTGGAATAACTGCACAACACCTCAGCCTGTATGGTATGCGTGGATTGGAAATGTCAAAACACGAGCGCTATGTGATAAGCGTTTCGATCTTTTCAAGTCGATGTAATCTTTGATGAGCAAGCGTCCAGTGTTTTCGTTGCATGTTTTTTAATTTTTTTAAATTATTGGATTCCATTAGCGAATAATACTGAAATTTAAATATATTTTATCTACTCTGATACTATAATACAAAGATTATAAAACTGAAACCAAAATTCTTATGACAAAATTATGTACAGGCCAATTATAAAAAATTAAAAAGTGTTATTACGATACAGGTCTTGTATACGACATAACGATACACCTATACAACCTCCAGCTGGACCAAGGAGGTTAGACCTTACAAGATCTTAAAAAAAAGGTTTCAATGAACGAGTCCGCGGCGACGCAACACGCATGCGCAATCGATGTTTGCGCCTTGGTGCTAACATTTGACATTAATAAAATCTTCTCAATATTTAAACAAAGTTGATTTTTATTAATATTATTTTACGTATTATAGTATGAGAGTAGATAAGTAGTGTATGACACTTTACATAACTTGGTCTTATAACGCTCGTGTGATTCTATAAAAAAACTCGTCTGCGGCTCACTCGTGTTATCAGAACCCTTATTATGCAACAGTATCATAATCTACTATTAATAACTTGGTTATAGGTGTTCTGTAAATAGAATAAAGATCTTCTCACAAATGAGCTAAAAAGTTAAAGTTCTTATAGGTAATTTAAATTACACACACACACCAAACATTGTGCAAACAGTGTACACTTAACACAATTTATAACCCATAACCTTTTTCTTTTTCTACTGAAAGCCATCCGCTTACCAATGGATATTCCTCGATTCTGATTAATGGAAAATTAAGAGTAAACATAATGGAAGCATTACTTTAGGCACTTCTATGTAAGAATTTAAAAATATATGTATTGTTATTATTTAGTACTAAGAAGGGGAATTCTGAGTGTCTAATTCACTAGTCATAGTAACAACAGATATGTGTGTTTTTTTTATATGTGTTAAGGTGGGTTTAAGCATTCGCAACTAAATGCAATTAGCGCAATTTATTTGTATATGAATTATTTTATAAACCTTATGAAGTAATTCATATAAAACCTAACATATATGAACTAGAAGTATAGACTACGAAAATTGATAACGGTTATTAAAAGAAGATATTCTCAGGTTAATAATGATAAAAAAATGTAAAATAAAGCGAAATAAATCAGAATCTTATAGCACCTTAAGAAGCATCCAGTAAATCTGGTGTATTGCTAACAAATCACAGGCGAATGGGTCGTTTAGCCGCCATTTGTTGCCCTGTGGGAGGGGTGGTAATTGTGTTTACAATACCCCCCACCTCTACCCCCTATTCCGGTCGTTGCTCATGCTTGACAGAGTAACGCTTAGCGACTTTACGAAAGCATACATTTGCCGTGTACACCGCTTAATGTGACACGTGGATCTGCAAAGAAACCATCTTTTCTCTATTATGAACCTATATAAGCGCTTCTCTAAAAAAATTTTAAGGGGCTGGTACATCCGAAACCATTGATCCGGTCTATAGCAGATTATCCTTGTTACGGTAAGATCTTATCTTATTTAAGCTTGGAGCATGAGTGTTGGTACAAGGCGGCTGGTCAGCTCCTGTTATGGACTATTCCACCCATTTCCCCATGTTGAGATATGGGTTTCACTGTTTGTCCCGACAGTATAACCTGCTTTAACCTTACGCTTTAACAAACCTGATAATATCCTAGAAAGGGGGGCACTCTTTTATTTATTTAACACATTTGCTTGGAAAATGGTTATGAGGTTGACAAATTTAAAACACAAAATTGTTCTCATGCTACGCCAATACTCAGAGTATTGCAATGCAAAGCTTATGCTAAATTATACAATTATAAAAAATATTACAAGATAGCGAAAATAATTCTTTTTACATAAAAACTGATATTCAGAATGAGTATAAATACTGATATGTCCACAAAATATAATAAAACATTAAAAATTCAGAAACAAAATTATTAAAATTTACAAAAGTCATAAAATTTAAATAAATTACATTACCATCACACACAATTTTTAATATTACAAATAATTTAATTAAATAGGTATTTTAAGGTAAAAAATCTCGGATATCATAGATAGCATAGCGTAGCATAGAATCATAGATAAGCTTTTGTTAAATAGTGTTTACCAAAACTGTGTTAGCAAAATAAATAATTTCTAAATTCTAATTTCAAATAGATGTTAGATCCTTAACTTCATCCTTATCTAGTGTTTCCTATCTTACCAGTGAGTACAATTAAAAACCAGTACCTGATTGACCGAACCTTTTTCAGTTATTTTTAGAAGATATAAAAAAAATATTTAAAAAGAAATAAAAAAGGCGCCGATGACATATGGAATTCGAACCCGGGCTTAGATTCTTTTCGGTCCGCCCGTTACCCATCGGCTATCGTAACATTACCTTTGATAACTAAAAAATCCTTGCTTTAAATTCTACATTTTAAAGTATTTTTTTAATGCCCAAACGCAGGGATAAAATGATTTTTTTCCCCTCCGCTAAAAACCCCGTACATGCTGAATTCAGGAAGATTGTTGGAGCCGTTTCCGAGATTCATAAAATACGTACAAGATTAACTAATTTAAATATTAAAGATATCTTAGCACTGAAACGTTAATTTGAAACAAAAGGAGTTGCGAATACCACTAGTAGTATATATACAGTATTTAATTCGCATAAAATAATTAATGTGTTTGTAAATAGCTATAAGCTTTCTTTAATAAATAAGATAAAAAATAAATAAAACAGTTCAAAATACTTTTTACCAAAAAATTAAATTCCTTGTTAGACAAAAAGATCCATTTTCCACCCTTACTGTACCCGCCACTGCGCCATGAAAGCGACATAAAAAATAATAAACAATTTAGTTTCACTGACACGCGCTCGCCTCATTACACTTTAGTATTAGCCATCTGAGATTTTTCATGAACTCTGCTTAAGAGTAAATCTCTAGAGCCCTTCATTGAGCGTGTTAACTCAACAAACTTGGTAATTTAAAACTGAAGGTGGGGTTTATATAATGCTTAAGCGAACGTATTCTAATGAAAGGAAACTGATACTCTCATACAATTTTGGGAACAAGATTGAAGAAAATTTTAAATGAGGGAAATTAATAACTTGTAAACTATTATTTATTTGAATGTTTTTGTTAATATAATATAATAGAGCTATAAAAGTAAAAATGTTATATATATCCTCCTGCCCTTATCCCACTCTAAGTGGGGTCGGCACAACATGTTGTATCATGATTTAGCTGCGTTTTTACGAACAGCCGCCTGCCTGACGTCAACTTACCTTAGTCGTATTTTACGACACCTCGCTAAGAAAGAGGGTGGTCTATTCTACTAAACCGGATACCACACGGTGGGTCAACTCACCTTAGTCGCCTTTTACGACACCTCGGTAAGAAATGAGGTTGGTCTATTCTACGCAGCCTGATACCACACGGCGGGTCGACTTACCTTAGTCACCTTTTACGACACCTCGGTAAGAAATGAGGTTGGTCTATTCTACGCAGCCGGATACCGCATGGTGGGTCAACTTACCTTAGTCGCCTTTTGCGACACCTCGGTGAGAAATGAGCGTGGTACTATTCTATTCAGCCGGACACCACACGGCGTAACTATCGTATTTAAATAATACTATATAAAAGATCCGCTCTCATATTCATAATATGAGTACCAATTAGGGTTGCCACCTTTTTTTTGAAGAAAAATAGTATTTTTCTTTTTAAATCAAAAATATTACTTTTAGGAAATTCAGGAAAAAAAATACTACACATCTATTTTCAATCATTATTTATTTTTCCATGATTATTTATTATTACTTTCCGCTGGACAATGACAAAGGAGTTGGAGTTACTAACTAACCCCCGTAAATACAGGAATGAGTTTCGTTCAAGCATTCCCTATGCAGTGCTGCGGGTGCGTTCCATACACAGTTGGTTAAAAAAAAGCGCTATAATTGAATTAGCGATAAAAATATAGTATTTTTCGTCCTATATTGTTTTTCTATAATATAGAGTACAATTGATTAAAATATAGTACGATACTATATAATATAGTACGGACGCCGTGTGGTATCCTGCTGAATAGAATAGTACCACCCTATTTTCTTACCGAGGTGTCATAAAAGGCGACTAAGGTAAGTCGACCCGCCGAGTGGTATCCGGCTGAATAAAATAGACCAACCTCATTTCCTACCGAGGTGTTGTAAAAGTCGACTAAGGTAAGTCGACTCACCGTGTGGTAACCGGTAAAGTAGAATAGACCACCCTATTTCTTATCGAGGTGTCGCAAAATACGACTAAGGTACGTTGATGTCAGGCAGGCGGCCGGTCGTAAAATACATAGCCAAATTATGTGACAACATGTTTGTAACAAGTTGTGCCGACCCCACTTAGAGTGGGATAAGGGCAGGAAGATGATGACTATATAGTATAGTACGGGTGGCAACCCTAGTACCGATAAAACAGTAAAGCGGACATTGTGTACAATGCAAAATAAAACTGGTCGAAAGCAACAAGTGTACGATTCTTGGAATACCTAACAAATGTTACGTTTTTTCCGTTGGGCCCTCAACATGGCCCAATTAAGGGCCCAACACGGCCAGCGCCGTACTCTCTCCTTATAATTTATTCGCCAAGGGTTTTGTTTTGATCGTCCTTTTTTTCCGATCGGAATCGTTTCGTAAACACCTTGTTTAGCCGTCTGCGAGCTTTGTTTCTTGATAACGATGATAACTGAGCTAAGATTTTATTATCAATATTAAAATTACAACCTACTTACTAGCTTTTATTCGGCGGCTTCGCCCGCATTCAAATTAATCTGTCACAAAGTTTTTCCTATTTAAATTTCTATATAACCATCATAATGACCTTCCTCAAGAATTGCACTGCGTTTTAGTAAAAACCGCATTAAAATCCGTTCAGTATATTTTGGGAAAATCGATCATATACATACAGACAGCTTATGGGGACTTTGGTTTTCTATGTATGCAATAGTTTCACAGTTTAAACAGTGTAGTTATCAATTAGACATAAGTTTTAACAGAAAAACTCATTACTTACCTTGCCGGTTTAAATCTGAGACTTTTGAAAGAGTCTCACGGCATCACCGCTGGACTAACTCAGATAAAAAAGTGATAAACGAATAATCTAAAGAATAAGGTGTTGCTTTGTGGAGGTCCATAACATGGCAAAAGTTATGAAAATATCAAATACAACGAAATATTACAATAACGAGATCTTCATCGTAAAAACAATGAAGTGAAGTCTACCTGAGGATGCTTCGGTTAAAGGGCGAACGATTTTTGAGTCATCGGTAGTTCCACGAGTTTTGACGAATTCGACATTGTAGTATATGCGGGTTGAGATTTGTAACTTACCTTGTATATTTATATATAAGACCATATATTACATGTAATACATACATGAACATACACTAACTCACACTAATACTGATGTACAAAGAAACATACACGATTTCATCTCACCACGTTAGTAATACGAGAGCCCTTGGTGAGAGTGGACGTGAAGGGACATGCGTGTGCTATCATACAATATTAGTTTATATATACTACATATATTTATCAGATTTCAGAACAGATAACACACTCTACATAACACATATTTACATTTATTGCGGATTATGACAAAATAAAGTAATTAATACTTTTAAATGAATGATCTTGAATCGCACGTCTACTGCATAATCAAAAGGCAGCGTAAAGACATGTAGTTATGATAAAAGTAAAAGCACTTCTTACATGATTCTTATAATATTTTTTCTACATGTCTGCATCTTTAATATTAATCTCACTGTAATCTGGTATAATCAGGTAGCATAACCAGTATCAGCTCATTATTCTAATCCAATTATAACAAGCCGCCAGTTATACGTTACACGTTAGGTTTAAACCAGTGGCACGGGATAGAATAAATTCTTATATTTTGTTATTATCATATCCCTGTCATTATTGTGGAGACCGCTAGCTTATATTTAGCAGATTCTTATTTTTCCTAGGGCATATGCTTCATCTGTCTGTTGGAGAGAAAAGTTGGAGCTAAGATCAACAACGCTTCTCCAATGTGGAATAGTAGGGTAACATATATCCCCAGAATTCTCTATTATATGCAAGCTTCCTCACGCTGTTTTGCATCACCTAAAAGCCTGTGATAAAATGCAAATATAAACTAGACCCATGAGTCTTAACAGAGAATTCATAATAGTAGTATAATAGTATGACTCGGTCAGAACCAATTTGAACCATGACCTAAAAGAATAGCGTTTTATAGTTTTCTACATTTTCCCCTTTACCCTCTTTTCTTTATTACATGTTCAATCATTTCGACTGGGATACCCTATTTTATACTATCTGAAATGTACAGATAACAGACAACAAGGCGGCAATGTTGTATCATGGTATAATGTGATCTAAACGACAAATTATAGCCACTTAAAAACAGGGTATCACTTATAACAAATGGAGTTGTGGTAATATTAATGATATAACAATGGACCCAATGTTGTTCATTAAACGGTAAAGCAAGTGTAAAGTTGATCAATCTATAAAAATTAGCCATTTAATAAAAACATCTCAGTGCATCTCGTAGAAAAACATAACATAGCACTTACACCCAAGTTTTTAGTTAGATAATGTCTCCATCGACTTACGTAAAAATCTAACGATGGTTAGCCATGGTTGGACCACAATCTTTAAGATGTTGCCCATTGGTTCACTCCTCGCAAACTATGACATTTATCTCCTTAGAAGAATTTAGTACAGATAAGACAAACCAGTTTCGGTAGCGGGTAAATGTCGACATAAACAGTTATATGTTCAGAGTAGTGATGTGCGATTCCGACTAACTTTAAGTAAGTCTATAAAAAATATTTAGCATTTAAGGAATATTTTTCACTTAACAATGATTTTTAATAAATACTTTTCAAAGATTGAGAATATTTATATATGAATAATAAAGTCTCTAATGGTCTGGTAATATAATCTACTTCATATCTAATCAGTTAAAACTTATGTGACAATTAAAGAGCTATGCATAAATATTGGTTTAAATTTTAATACAATTACTTTAATTGTCTACTTAAATGTGGTCAATATGTACGAGCTTAACTTTTAGGTATTTGCAATATTATTATAGTACGATTTAACCAATCAAACCCTTATTGGAAGGTGTGATGAAATGAATCTTAATTGTTACTGTTATAAATTCTCTTTTAAAATTGCAAAATAAGTTCTGTAATCAAAAAGGCTCTTGATATTGGTCAACATCATAAAAATACATTGTTTATCACAACCTAATTAATTGGTATACATCAGAAAATTCTAAATAAAACTATATCAATCAAATATTTAGATTTAAAATATTTATGGTATAGCGGACTCTTTAAGTTTCTTCAACGGTTGAGTCAATTAATATAACTGACGTTAGTTTCTATAGTTATAATGTATAATGTAATTTTATATTTTGTATAATATGCATATGTAATAATAATATTTTAATCTTTAGTTATAATAATACTATTTGTAACAAAGATATACACATTTAAAGCAAATCACCTATAATAGTTTATCCCGCCCGGTGATGCTGTAAAAGCCGTTAGGGCTAACAGCATACAGTCAATTCGAAAAAAAATAATAGTTTATTACATACATTACATTTATATATTAGTTTGTTGCATTTGGAATACATTTTTTTATGTATATTGTTTTACTTTGAAATTAAAAAGTTATTTAAGTAATTTTATTTCAGTTATTTAAGTAATTTAAATCGATTAGCGTCAAATTTTCACTAAGTCACTTCACTAGTCAAGGCTCAAACATAGTCCGCTTTAAATCATGCCTTATAATGATATAATTATTTATGTTGATTTATGTCATTCATCAAAAACTGGTTTGAAGTATTTCATGTAAAACTTTATTTATATTTTTAACGACATCTATTTATAAGTCAGTTGTGTTTACCATCATAAAATAATTAAGAACTTTTAGTACTCTAAATTGTTGGCACGTTGTAAAACTGTTTATTGGCATTAATGATAATTAAATAATCATTTATGATAATCATCATTTAGATCACAACTTTAATCACCTCATGTATGTTTTCAAGTTTTTTTGTATGTCGAAGTTCGTTACGAAGCATTGTGTCGAGTAAGTTAAATATGAATTATATTAAAAATAATTTTAAATAATCTATGTGATGGGCAGATGTTAGCAAAAGCAACAAAAAAATTATTTTGCTATAATAATTTTTTTTATTATATTTTTTATTATTACTTTTGTAGTATCGATCTCCATAAAGTAATGCCAAATTCTATAAATCAGATGTTACCTAGCAATTACAACGCCACCAGCAAAACAATTCCGCCAAAAAATAAGCGGGGTGACCTAAACATACCGAGTAAATATTAATATGGAATGTCGGCATGCTTTTTACAACTCATCAAGAATTACAAGTACTCTAGAGATAATAAAATGTCACCAATATCTAAAGTCCACTTTATGAAATGAACATATTAATTATCATCAGAAGAAACACAGTTGTAATTTACCGATGTTGTCAAGGTCCAAAACTCGCTATAAAAAAAAATTAACATCTCTGAATACACTTCTTGGCTAGAAATAGTAGCTTTTTATGGGTACAAGTTGTTTTAATTAAATTAATTTGTTTGCCAAGTTGCAAGTACTTTGTTGATTTATTTCCGCCGTGTGGTATCCAGCTGAGTAAATAAACCACCCTCTTTTCTAACCGAGGTGTCGTGAAAGGCGACTAAGATAAGGTGACACACCGCGTGATATCTAGTTGAATAGAATAGAACACCCTCATTTCTTACCGAGGTGTCGTAAAATACGACTTAAGTTAGTTAACGTCAGGCAGGCGGCCGATCGTAAAATACGTAACCAAATCGTATGACAACATGTTGATAACTTGTTGTGCCGACCCTACTTAAACTGGGATACGGGCAGGTTGATAAGGATGATGAAGTTGTTTTAATTAAAACATTATTTGTTATTACTTTTTTATATATTTATGTAAACCAAAGAAACACAAAAAATTCAAACCAAAAGCAAAGAAGTTTGCCTGGTATGTTAGAATTAGTTACTGCGACTGCGGCTTACTAGTAAAATTGCGTATTTGTAGATGAATAGCACCTCAAACCATTCGAATAACCAATGAAATGAAATGAAATGAAGCAGTATGTCTTGTGGAATACATTTCCAACTTATTTTATCCCGGTTTTTCGTCTCATACCTAACAACGCAGCACATCCCACTGCTTGGTATAGGCCTCCTCCCTCCATTTTTGGAGAGAAGGGTTGGAGCTAAGACCTACCACGCTGCTCCAATGCGGATTGGTAGGTTACACATATCCCTAGGATTCTCTAGAGATATGCAGGTTTCCTCACGATGTTCTCCTTTACCGAAAAGCGTGTGATAAACTTATCAATTAGACACATAAGTTTTAATAGAAAAACTCATTGCTGCTTGCCCGGGGTTTGAACCCTAGACCTCATTGAAAGAGGCGCACGGTGTTACTGCTGGGCTACCCCAGCTTACCACAGCTTGTGGAATACATTTCCAACTTATTTTACCCCAGTTTTTCGTCTCATATCTAACAACGAAGCTCTTATATTCGTGCAGGCGCACACAGCCCGGGTGCAAGCGCATCGATTCCCAGAACCCTTTAATTGCATCCACTGCGAAGATCGAACGCTTAAAATCGATTTTTTATTCGATTTATCCCATGAGACGGAGTTTGAAATCTTGTTTTTGTTTGCCGATAGCAAACGCTCTGTTTATGTAAATTTTACACGCATCTACTGCAACTTCTCAATTAATTAAAGATGGTGACAGACGTTTGCGTAAAAGTATAAATAGTTTTTGCAAGCCTACTAATATTATAAATGCGAAAGTTTGTGTGTATGGATGTGTTTGTTACTCTTTCACGGCGTATCTGCTGAACCAATATCGATGAAATTTGGCACAATTATTCCTTATACACTGGAATAACATATACTATTTAGAATAAGAAGAAGACATAATGTGCCGACCCCACTTAGAGTGGGATAAGGGTAAGAGAATGATGAACATGTAGGCTATATAAATCCTGTTAATTCTAGAGGAATAGGATGATATTTGAAAGCGCCATTTATTATCGCCCTATCACACGACAACAGTCCACGCGAATGAAGTCGCGGATATAAGCTAGTTATTCTTAACTACTTTATGGTTGTGTTGTAATTTGAAAACAATTTTTAAGTGTTTAAAAAGACGTTTTTAAGTATTCATATTTTTTGACAATTTTGTCACGTGAAACTTAATAAGCAGTATATCATTTACCTATATAAACTTAGCCGTGTGGTATCCGGCTCAGTAGAACAGACCACCCTCATTTCTTACCGAGGTTAAATACGACTAAGATAAGTTGACGTCCGGCAGGCGGCCGGTCGTATAATACGTAGCCAAATCATATGACAACATGTTTATAACATGTTGTGTCGACCCCACTTAGTGTGGGATAAGGGCAGGAAGAAGTAACTTATATGTAAAATGTTATATTATGGTTTTAAACTACAAAAATATCTCTCGACGACAATAGAAAAGAATGCAATAAGACGATTCCATTCTGCATATGTTGAGAATTATTTTAATTGGAGACATAAAGGATAGTGGGCATTAGTCCAGCTCCAGTATTTCAATGAGCGAAATTGTCGCATTCACTATTGCCTGCTTGCGCGTGTCTTCACACCTTTATAAAACAGCCTCTTAAACTATTTTCAACTTTATTACATTACATACAGAGCATTAATTTCCTTAATTAAAATATTTAAATCACCTCATTTAAATAACAATCTATTCCCAACTTTCCTACGATATCCTTTAAGTATAAATTTGTAAATAAAGAACGGCCCATGAAACCTAAACTGTTAGATATCTTCTAAAGCTTATTAGACTTTATGTTTATAGTGTTAACGTTGAATTTCAAATGTGTTGCTTCTATTAATATATCCGTTGTAGTTTTAAAGCTATTCGTGCAGGTAATGAGGTGAAACAACTCAAAATGCGAGCGGATTCAAATATGTAGTTTTTATCTGTAGCGAATAAGTAGGCATCTGAAATCGCTATCTCGTTAGAAGGTAGATTTTAAGTAGCATTTGCAATAGAGTTTATAATAAAATATTCAAAGTACGTTTATAGGAGGTTTATTATGAGTTTGTATAATGCAATAATCGAGAAGTGAATTTCATACATTTTTTAGAATATACTAACATAACTTTTAATATATTTACATCGCACATGTGAAGGTCGAGTGGTTAGAACACAGCAAAATGACTGGAAGTCTATAATCCTAGGGATATTAATTGGACTGGAAAAAAATCGATTTTGCTTTGTTCAAAATAAATCGATTTGTAAAAAATCAATTACTTTGTATCAAAAAAATCGATTATTAAAAATAGATTTGTTCATAATTAATAATTGTTTTTTACCAATTATAGATTTTTACGACTTCAAAAGTTGTTTTTTATATTAGGTAATAATTAATTAGAATAAAAACCAATTAAGGTAGACTAGTACTAATAAAAATTACTGTTTATGTTGCGCTGTTTGTGAAATTCGATTAAAATTTGAAGTTTGGATACGTGAGTAGCATCTAACAAATCTAAAAATATCTTATCTTAAAAAACAAGAAAAAGAGATTTAAAAAAGAAAAAAGGGACGATAATTAATATAGTGATCTACTTTTTAAAAATCGAATTATATGGTTTAAAAAATTAATATTAAAAATCCATTATAATTACAAAATAGTCGATTAATATTAAATCGATTAAGGGCTAAAGCATGTTTATAATTTTAAATAAAATGTAAACATTAAACTTCGATAGTTTTTTAAGTTGCAATAAATGCAAGTAATATATAAGCCGCAAATTTAAATCTAGACTATTTAATGAAAGACAAGGATAGACAATAAAATAAAAGGGGATGACAGAGACAGGTGGCTCGCTCATGCTTGTAGCAAGGTGCAAGGATCGATCAGGTGTATTTGTTTAACAAGGTGCTTTCTCAAGGACTATAATAAAATAATAATCCATTGTACTCTTGCGAAATGATCGTTTTTTATATTATAAATGGTAGCCATCATTTAATAATACATTTCAGGATGTAACTCACACCGTAGCTAATAATTTTATAATGGTATATGATATCGTGGGTATAGTTATGTTTTTAATATAACAGAAGAAATAGTAAAAAACATTTCGAATTCCAAATTCAAATTTAAGTAACTGAACTAAAAATGTTTTGTTGTTACAATTAGAGAAATTAGAAAATTTTGTGTGTTGAGAACCAACGTTTTACATATAACTTTTTTACAATTTGTTGTATGATCCCGATGTTTTGTCTCAATTGAATGTATAAAATCATCATTCTCCTGCCCTTTAAGTGGGGTCGGCATAACATGTTTTAAACATGTTGCTAGGTATTTTACGACCAGACACCTGCCTGACAGTAACTTAGTTTGATCACCTTTTACGACACCTTGGTTAGAAATGAAGGGGGTTTATTCTACTGAGCCACTTTAATTGGGGTTGGCATTGAATGTAGAAAAGTTATTTAGAATATCTCTTTATAAAGCATTAGACAATCAAGGCAGTACTAATTCATCATAATATAAGCGTACTTTACACGTCATTTGTAGAGATCATACTGGCTTATTAAGACATGAATTTTTTATTCATTATTTACTAAGTGAAAATATTAAAGTACTTTAACATGTATAATATATAAATAAAGACATAGAAATATGTAAAGGACTATTCACATGAGTCAAGTCTTCATGACTTGTATTGTCGTATGGAAAACTATTTTATGGTTTTATCGGTAATGATCGTTGACGCCGGGTGGTATCCGGCTGAATAGAATAGTACCACCCTCATTTCTTACCGAGGTGTCGTAAAAGGCGACTAAGGTAAGTCGACCCACCGTGTGGTATACGGCTGAGTAGAATAGACCAACCTCATTTCTTACCGAGGTGTCGTAGAAGGCGACTAAGGTAAGTTGACCCACCGTGTGGTATCCGGTTCAGTAGAATAGACCACCCTCTTTCTTACCGAGGTGTCGTAAAGTACGACTGAGGTAAGTTGACGTCAGGCAGGCGGCCGGTCGTAAAAACGCAGCCAAATCATGTGACAGCATGTTTATAACATGTTGCGCCGACCCCACTTAGAGTGGGATAAGGGCAGGAAGATGATGATCGGTAATGATCGTTGATTAATACATAAATCAAAAGTGACTGAATGAATATGTGTGCAAGAGTAAGTATTCCTATTTTTGAGCATGTGATGTGTGTGTGTGCTTCAACTAATGAATGGCTGCTGTTAGACATAGGTCTTCTTACATAATATCTACGTCATTTGAATTTTTGCCGCTCAAATCTAGGAACTAATATAACATTGGATGTACTAATGTGCGTTTTTGGTGCGAAATTGCCTCAGATCTCGAAATCCACAGTTTTTAGGTATGCTCTCTACTTTAGCGTTTCTCTATTACATTCACTTCTGGTTAAACTCGGGATGTCTTTATTTCTCATTACAAAATGCAGCGAACTCTTCTCATCTCCACTATCCGACTCCTTATGGGTAGCGATGTGAAAAAATAATCGATTTTTATATTAATCGATTAGTTTTTCGATACCAAAAAAACGATTATTGATTAGTCGATGTTTTTTACTACAAGTAACATCCCTACTTATGGACACAATAGTCGGTTTCAGTTTAATAAATCACAGGCAATACTGTTTGACAGTTTGTGCTGCCAGATTTTGGTTAAGTGGATATCTATGTACATAAAATGAGATTATAAGACTATTTTTAATAATTCATTAGGTTGGTCGCACTTTTCTTGACACAGTAACATATTTTTACATCTGCTTTGGGTTCATAAAAAATACATCAGTAAATTTGTTTCAATATCATATATAGCTGAGAAAAAATAAATTTACTGATTTCAATCAAGTTGTACTTGTTATGTTACTTTGCATTTATTTCTGGTAAAATTGATTTAAATTTGTTGAAATCCTCATAAGAAGTTTTTAAGGGATTATCCATAAGAATTCTAAATGTTTGGTCACTGTTTTCATGTTTTCAAATGTTTCCAATTTATGGATTTGGTTATGAGTTGAAATTAGTAATTAAATTGTAACCAAGCGTTATTATTTTATATACAATAACACCATTAACATTCAATTGTATATAATGGATTGCTAATAGCACAATTGTGAAAAATTATGTATACTAATATACTCGTATAAAGCTAAAGATTATGTTTATTTGACGCGCTAATCTCAGGAACTACTGGACCGATTTGAAAAATTATTTGAGTGTAAGATAGTCCATTTATTAAGGAAAAAAAGGTCCGCTAGTTTATAATAAATTATAAACTTGCAAGCAGAAAGATTAAAACCGTAATATAGAATTTTGTTAACCATAAAAGTGTTTAAATTGGGTTAACCCTAAGTTAGGCTAGACATATGCTGTCGCGAACTTTTATTTAGAACTTTTAGAGGGGAACAATGTAACTTTCATCGTTTACTTAACGCATGCAAGGAAAGCATTAAATTTTGCCGTTTTCGTACTATTTTTTATTGCTGCTCCTCTCCTATTCATCTTAGCGTGATGTTATATATGTATGAGTCCTAAATAAGTGAACACCATACTTTCAAAAGTACATGCTTACGTCGGTAACTTCTACATACACTAGTATAATAAATGTACTCAAAGAACAAAATTATACGCGTTACACCTTACACGCATATCTTTTAACAGGTGAGAATCGGGCACGTGCATTAAGCTTAATAGGTTTACATCAAATGGCTGAGTGAACTGGACATATTGAACAAAAAACAATTAAAGTGATAATTCTTTAATATAAGACTTCGACCTGCCCTAGTCTTTCATTAATTTACCGTTTTAAATGTATAATAGTGTTGAAGGGCGGTAGCTAAGTTTTTCAATGGAATAAAAAATGATACAATGATGATATATATCGCTTAGTATTAAAGTGACCTAATTCCAAATTAGGCTTAATCGAGTTAGATACGTTGTAATCATTATTTCAATGTGATATATGACATCACGCTTTGGACTATTAAAAAACTAGTGTTTTCTTGTTCTTCTAAGTTATGAGTCTCATTAGCACTCACGAGTTTTAAAGGCTACTCTACGCAATTTGTCACAAAATAACTTTTTTGAATTAGGTCACTTTAATACTAAGCGTGGGATATTATGCTATTGTTTTATAGTAGCTATTGTATATAGGACACGCCTAAAACGATTTTCCTGAAATATAGCATGTAGAGGGTTTTGGGGGGAGAAAAATCGATCTAGCTAGGTTTTATAAAAAAAATCGTTTCATCCCTGTTTTTGGGTATAAAAAATTATTTATATACATTTTTTTATTTTTTATTTATATAAATTTATATACATTTAACTTTAATATAAAAAACTATTTTCATTGTAAATTGTCAAGTTAGCGTAGCTTATTCGGGGAACGGGTGGTCTTGTAAAATGAAAATACCTAGGATGGAACCCCATCTACCCAAATTTTTTCTTTTTTTTTTAAGTTTTTTTTTTTAAAAATTACCATCTACCGGGCTACCAGGTACTAGTATCATAATGATGGATTCCAGCCGACGAATAATTATTTGGTGCAGACGTATTGAATTTTAAATATTGGGGCAAATAATAACTTTGGAATGCTAATTACGAATGTAACGGAAATTCTGTTGCAGCTGACCCGGTAAAAAGTGTCGGAAATCCGATAAACATGACAATATTATTAATTTTGTAGTTTTATATCAGTGGCACGTGGTATATTAATTACTGCCTATTACACGCGACTCTGTTTATATTAACCGTTATATATATCCTCCTGCCCTTATCCCATATCCCATGTTGTAACATGATTTGGCTGCGTTTTTACGACCGGCCGCCTGCCTGACGTCAACTTACCTTATTGACTTACCTTATAGTATTTTTCGACACCTTGGTAAAAAATGAGGGTGGTTTATTCTACTCGCCGGATACCACACGGCGGGACGACTTATATTAGTCGCCTTTTACGACACCACGGTAAGAAATGAGGGTGATACTAAGAATAGTATCACCCTCATTTCTTACCAAGGTATCGTAAAAGGCGTGTGGTATCCGGCTAAGTAGAAACCTAGCCGGATACCACACGGCTATGTTTACTAACCGTTTATTAACCGTTATTTTATGCAAAAAAAAATCCTTTATATTAGTTAAGTTTACTAGTTTTTGCTTTTTGTTATTTATATTCTTCTTTTGCTTTTACTACCTTAATATGGATATTTGTTATTATTGTAAATGTCGTAGCCAGCTTTAATTAATATAGCATTTAATTTCTATTTTTTAATGTATCATGTATCTTTTGAACACGTATTTAGTGTATATATTGTTGATGGCCTAATAAAATAAAATAATGCAACAAATATATTAAAATCCGCAAAAGTATTAAGTTACTTACTTTGGGGATAGACGACCGTGTGAGTAAGTGTCCCATATATTTATTTATTAATTATTATTTATTTATATTAGTTATTAGTAGAGTTGATACTGGAGTTAATAGACGAATACCCGATCGATATAAAAGCCTCAAGGTTCTGGAATGACCTTGGACTGGAAAACTCAGCCTCTACAGATTTCCCACTTAGTAGATAGACTATGGCATAAATTCTGTAAGAAGCGACTCGATTGAGGCGACAGAAAAAATCCCTTAAAAATATATACTTCTACCACTAATACCAAGTCTCTCTAATACCAAGAGAGAATTGTTTTTCATAAACATATAATTCGCTTATTAAAAAAATAAAAATAAAATTAAAAAAATATAATTCGCTTATGTGCATATGCCACTGTAGCACATATACACATATTTTCGTAAAAATAAAGTCATGGCGTCTATATATCAATTATGAGATAAATACTCTTCAGTTTTTCAAAATAATGGGAATGTCAGTATACTATAACATAGAACATATGGTGAAATTAATTCACTTATATTTATTAAGTTGATTGATGTACCTTTGACAGTTATTTACAAACAAAGAAAGCATCATATTTTGCTCTCGCCAACCAAGGCTTTTACTTGATGTTTAATACTTTTCATTAACGAAAAGACAAAAGGTGTTATATTATTGTTATTTAATATGCGTATGTACCAGTACATTTAAACAAAGACCAATATATTTCCAAATACAATTAAAAAACCCCGTATAAATATCGTTGTTCCCATTTCTCGTGTCATAAAAGTCATAATCATAAATTCATAAAAATTATGATTGCAAATTCCCCTTGTATTTTACACCCTTGTCATAGAGAACAGCATAGACTTGTAGACCAGGAGCTAGTGCCCAAGTGATTCGATGAATGGAAACGCTAGTTTTTAGTTTCCCTTTAGTAATAAAAACAATATATTTGATTTTATTACCTTCTTTTAAATCTGTACTATTTTATGTCATTTAGCAATATAACTTAATTTCATCTTTTTAAATAGCCCTTGGAGATTCCGAAAAACATCTTTTAAATATTGAAAAATGGTACAAGTAAAGGTAGTTGTTTTTATATTAAATAGTACGTTAACTTAACTTTGTAAAACTTTAACGTTAAGTAAAACTTTGACATATTATTTAATATACAACTCGCATCTAATAAGAACATCCATTTTAGCTTTAATTTGTGTAATATTATTTCATACCTTTGAAATTAAATAATGTGTAATTAATTGAGTATAGTTTGTTGGAAAAAACTGAATTGCATTGCAGAAACAAACATGCAAGAAATCTCAAAATTAAAAAAAGACATTGTATATAAATAAAGATTATATTGTATAAGTTGTGGTAGCCCAGCGGTAACACCGTGCGACACTTTCGAGGAGGTCCCGGTTTCAGACCCGGTCAGACACCAATGAGTTTTTCTGTTAAAACTTATGTGTGTAATTGATAATTGCAATTCATCACACGCTTTTCGATGATGAAAAATATCGTGAGGAAACCTGCATATCTCTAGAGAATTCTGGAGATATGTGTAACTTACCAAGCCGCATTGTAGCAGTGTGGTAGGTCTTAGCTCCAATCCTTCTTTCCAAAAATCGAGAGAAGAGGCCTATTCCCAGCAGTGGGAGAGTAACTGGCCGCTACTTTACATTTATTAGTCAAATAAGTTATCCTATAATTAAATGGTTTGTATTTCAGGCCTATCCTAAATACCAATACGAATACAAAGTACAGGATCCGCATACAGGAGACAATAAATTCCAACATGAAATTCGTGATGGTGACAACGTGAAGGGATTGTATTCGCTGCATGAGCCCGATTACTCTATCAGGACCGTGGAATATACCTCTGATAAACATCATGGGTAATAATTTATAATATTTATTTGAAGAAATCTAACTTAGACATTCCTTAATTGATAGTGATTGATTGAAGTTTCTAATTGATAATTGCAATTTATCACACGCTTTTTGGTAAATTTCCTTCACCACCTACATCATGTGTAAACCTGCATAATATCTCTAGAGAATTCTGGAGATATGTGTAACCTACCAATCCACAATGGAGCAGCGTGGCAGGTCTTAGCTCCAAACCTTCTCTCCAAAAACGGAGAGAGGAGGCCTATTCTTAGCAGTGGGATAGTAACAGGCCGCTACTTACTTATATTCTATAATTTTATTTAGTTATTTTTCTGAATTGTCTTCAAAAATGTATATGAATTATTAAAAACGACTGAAGTGAAAAAAAACGTTGTTCAGATTAAGGATTTTCTTGAGTAACAGTCTCTTGTACAATAAAAATTGAGAAGCACCTGTCTAAAGCTGCGTAGGCTTTTATAGCCGCTGATTGAACCTCAGAGCTTCGAGGAACGGAAGTTTAGACACGCACCTTTAGCCAACGGGTTTACTAATTACCAGGTTCTTGACTTGGTTCCTGAATTGCTTTTGAATTGTTTTTTAAAAGAAATGTTAGTTCTTATTTTGAAATTTTGAAAAACAACCTGTCAACATCCTCGTTGGAATAAGATAAATCTCACCTTTGACAAATTTCCTTAAAATAATCGGTAATAGGAGGGTAGACAAGTCAATATGTAAATCGCAGGTAAAATTACTGACACCTTAAAATTTATATAATAGTTTAATTGATCAGTTTTTTTTACTCAAAACACGTTTTTTTTCTTAACTTAATGTATAATGTTCTAGTTTTTAATATACTATGTCCTATTGCATCTAATTGATGATGTTTTTAACTATTTTAGGAAACTGTTTGGTTTTCCTCCCAATAAGAAAGCAATGTTAACACATTGCTGAATAGTAATAATTCTTATAACTTTTTACTTAACTTTTTTTATAATTAATAATAATATAATAAATAATAATTATAAAATAAAATAATAGTTATACTTATTTAAAAAATAATAAGATTCACTTTTAACTTATATATCTTGCGGCGACTTCAAAAGGCCGGATACAAAATTATCCTTTAAACTGCTTAGTTTTTCAAAGGAAATCCAGAACTTTCTTGTCTAATTGGTTGAGTTAGTTTAACTAATGAGAGTGGTGATAAAATTTTATTACTGATTTGATTTGAATTGTAAATTGATCTACTCCTTTTATGATCCAAATCAGCCCAGCGATGATACTGTGCAGGTGCATGGTGTTTACGGCTATTAAATTACAGATAACCTATATTGTTATGAGCCGCACATGTTTGCATATTGCAGGGCTTATATCTTGTAAGAAATAGCTTATGGCACGAACGAAGGATATTTCGATGTAAATGTACAATTAAATTAAGTTCTTGTTTAGTGACGGTAAATTGCTTTGTGGGAAAAACAAAAATTACATATTTAAACTTTTCGACATTTTAGAATTACATAAAAATATTGCTATATATTTATAAAGAAGCATAGACGAATAATCTGTAATATCTATTGCTTTCAACTTCTTTCCGTTAAATTGTCTGTGGTACAACGAGAGGGAACCCAGCCTAAGATGTACCATAAAGAGAAAGCATATGGGGTTGATATATTTCTCTTTTTATGGGTAATTAGACAAATATGAAGTATACTAGTTTCAACTTCACCCTAATTAATTTTTAATCACTTATCACGGAAACGGATCCAACGATTACATGAAATTCAGCATTTAGGCAGATTCGGGGGCGATAGATCGATCTCGCTAGGTTTCATTTAAAAGAATATCGTTTTATCTCTGTTTACAGGCATTGAAAAACTGCTAAAATAGAAATAGAATGAAAATGTTAATTGTTCTGTCATTTGGAAAGTTGTTATAGCTCAGTGGTGAACGGGCGGATTAACGAAGTAAGTACCCGGGATCGAGTCCCAGATATCACCAGCCCTTTCCTTGTTTCTTTATTTTTTTATATTATTATTTTTTTTATTTAAAAAAAATTACCACGGAATCGGTCACCAAAGTAATCTAAAATAATATACGCTTAAAACTCTGACCTAATTTTTTTTATAACTGAATAAATTTCAAAAAATAAAACACGCCTCCTCCAAAGATGTTTAAGTTACGTAAAAGCTTAACTAAGTTAATATGAAAACAGTATTTTTTTTAATATTACATAAATAGTATAGTAAACTTGAGATTGAGTTCACGAGAAACAAATAATCAACACATATTCAAACATCAATTAATTAATCTCATTGCAATAATTATTCCAATTTAGACAATTGAAATACCAAACAGACATCATAATTATGATACCTGGAAATTTGGTTTAAAACTTATCTGGAACACGAGAACCTGTGGGCATGCGTCGAGCTAAATGAGAAGAGTCTAGATCCCTAAAAGGGCACCAAAGCCAAGTCAAAAATTAGTTTATTGACCGATCCAATTAACTTCCATATTTAAGATGTTAAATCTATACGTGAGTGACGCTTAATATGCAGAAGGTGTTTGTCGATTCGAGACTCGACAGGATACTTAAAAGACCTAATTAATCTATAATTATTATAAAACAAAGTCCCCCAGAAGCTGTGTGATTGTATGTGATCGATTTTCTCAAAAACTACTGAATGGATTTAGCATAGTTTTCAATAAAAGGTAACGCAATTCTCCTGGAAGGTTTAAGTTAATTGTATATTAAGGTTTTATGTAAATTGAGATAGGAAAACTTTGTGACAAGCAGATTTCCACATGGGCGAAGCTGAGGGCACAGCTAGTACTAAAATAATAAGCTCATATTGAAGGATATGTTAGTGACATTATGCCTTATGTACATAATTATTGCAACTATGCACGAAAATTGTGGACTGCAAAATTATGATTATGGGGTTCTCTACAAATGAATGCATAATTCTTTATATTGATATGCTCAATTATATGAATTGTGTAAGAATATATATATTAATATACAATATATATTGTGTGAGAATGTATATTGTATGTTTATAAGATACATATGTTTATAAGATATATATATTCTAAGTGTACATTAAGCACTAAAGTAAGGGCAATGTCAATTTACTACGTTGATTTTTGTGGGATATTTGGTGCAAAACCTTTTAGAATGTTATTTATGGAGCTGCGTTGATCATAACCTACATCTCTTATTAAGTTTTATTTCCACCCACCACCGTATCTGTCGGATTCCAGTGGATAATCGTGCATACTTAATGTAAACTTTATTTAAACTATCTCTGATGCCTTATCTTTGAGAGCCAGCGGCTTCCAAAGTTAATCGTCTCGTAAATCTTATTACAAGAGATTGTGGGATATTTGTACTACAATATTAAATTAATTAAACTTATGGCCAACTTTGTGTTAAAGTCATTTAATAAAATCCTTATATAATGGAATATCTCTACTTTTATAAAATGAGATGTAATAATACCTTCTTATTTGATATTTGCGATGAAATATAACAAATTAAGTTGAGATTTTTTTAATCTATTAGGACTGTAAGCTGAGATAACCCAACGGTGACACCATGCGACTCTTTCGAGGGGGTCACGGGTTTAAACACCGAGCAGAAACCAATGAGTTTCTACCCGGTTTTTGAATCTATTTGAAACTTATGTGTCTAATTGATGATTGCAATTTATCACACGCTTTTCGGTGAAGAAAAACATCATGAGGAAACTTGCAGATCTCTAGAGAATTCTAGGGATATGTGTAACCTACCAATCCGCATTGGAGCAGCGTGGTATGTCTTAGCTCCGGCCCTTCTCTCCAAAAACCAAGAGAATAGGCCTATTCTCAGCAGTGAGATGGTGAGAAGACGGTACTTACTTTGTTACTGACTGAATTTTAGTTGTGAATAGTTATATAGTTAGTATAAAAATATGGCGTCTGCGTTAAGCGGTAACTTTGGGATTGAAGGCTTATTTGAAACTGAAGTATTCAACTCACACCGTAGAGACGTCGCATTCCACTAAATTAAGTTAAGGGCCTGTTTCACAAGTTACCAATAAACTGTCAATAAAAAGTTAGCGGAACATATTTGACATATATCTCAGAATTTTGCGTTTCTCAGGTTTCTGATCTTCAGCTGTTATTTCGTTTATCTGCTGGGTAACAAATACCTACTTCAAAATAGCCGCAACATTTTCAAAATTTTTCACTTTTTAGTCTCTTTTTAGAGACATTTAACTGTTATTTAGTTTATTTGTTGGTTAACTACGACACTTTATCAGTAACTTGTGAAACAGGCCCTATTTACATCATAATACACTTTCGGAAGCTCTGTGCTCGGGAACTTTCATGAACAAAATTCTTTGAATCAACAAACGACTAAACGAAACTGGCTTCACCGTCATTTATTACTTAGTTAAACCAAGAATCGTATTAAAATTTAAACATCTTTGAATTTTATCTTTAATTTTGTTTGGAATGTTTAAATGGATGAAAAGCTAGTCTTAAAGTAAATAAAAGGTTTTTTCTTTTAGATCTGTACCCAGTCATTAGTGTTGCTATTTAATAATATAATACCAATAACATGGAAACCGATTAAAAAAAGTAGGGACACTTTTTTTTAATCGGTTTCATACAATAACGTATAAAGCTTATGATAAAATATGGTCAGATAACGATCATATAGACACCTAATTAGAAACGAAATTCAAAAATTGTTATTTTCTGTGAGATCGTATAAGGTTTTTCCCGTAATTTAAATTAAGTTTTTTACGTTTACGTAATATTTCGTACAAATCTATCAATCCTTTGAGCAATACAAACATACACTCATAAACTTTCGCCTATATAATGTAAGTAGAATTAATATTATAGTAGTTATAATATTAGTGTGGTATCCGGTTGAGTAGAATAGATCGCCCTCATTTCTTACCGAGGTGACGTTAAAATACGACTAAGGAAAGTGAACGTTAGGCAAGCGTCGTAAAATACATAGTCAAAGACATCACAACATGGTTAAAACATGTTGTGCCTACCCAATTCAGAGTGCGATAAGGGCAGGAGAGTGTATCTTTTTTATATTCAAACGATTTTTATGAAATTTGGCATGTAGGGGGTTTTGCAGGGAAAAATTCGATCTAGGTAGGTTTTATTAAAAAAATGTATTTTTGTCCCTGTTTTCTGGAAAATGCTAAAACTAACGTTGAATTTAACAGACAATTTTCGCTATCAAACCAAAAGTTATGGGTCTAGGGAGGTGAAAATTCTTAGGTTCGAACCCCACCCTGCCCAACTATTTATTCATTTTTTTTTTCAATTCACATTTTTTTTAATTTTTTTGTTATATCTTTCAAAAAATGACCAGTCACCCAGGTACTGTACTTATAATATAAGTAGATTAAAATATATTTTCTTAACTACCCCACCATATGCAAATAATTTTTTTTTTCCAATCGCACGTTTGCACCGATGCGCAATACTGTTAAAGATTTGTGCGCTGTTTCTATTATATTCGGGCATTGTAGAATAAAATTGAAAAGCTAGTCAGATGTGTCTTGACACTGTATGGCGCGGGGTCAGCGAGATAAGACCGGGTAAGTCCAAGATTGATTCCCGGATCAGACGGATAGTCGCGAGCAGTGGAGTATGTACGATTCTTTACTTACGAGTCACTGCTCCCTATGACTGACTCCTAAAGGGATTTGTGATGCCATCCCCTGACACTTTTAAATCAGAGTGGATATTGTTTGCCAATTTTATAACATTTATATTTTAGTAACCTACATATTTATGGCGTAAGTTATTGACACATTTATGTTGTTTTTTACTTACCTACTTTCAATCTTTTTAAGATTAAATCGAAAACCAGAATTTATTAATCTATGATGATATGGAGAATTAAGTAATTACCGGGATTTCTTCATATTTTTCTAGTATCTATTCCATTAGTTTATTATAGCTGCGGTATACAGTATACGGTTTATAAATTATTACATAAATTGTAGTCGGTAGACGATTTCTTGACTAAATAAGAAAATCCTTGTGTTTCCAGAATTTTCCAATTTACTACATAACATTTCAAATTTTTATTTTTCTTAAATAATTTTTGATTTATAACGTATTATATTTCAGGCAGTAAATGAATATCAATTAGAAGCTCCTTAGATGTTGTGCTTGTTAATGAAATATATTATTATTTTATTATATTTTATACAAAAGTAATAATAAAATTATTTTGCTATAATCCGCGATGAAAATTCATTCATCAATTCAATCAATTCATCGCGGATTATAGCAAAATAATTTTATTATTACTTTTGTATTATGGATCTCCGCAAAGTAACGCCTAATTCTATAAATTATATTTTATACGTTATTATAGTATAGTTCAAAAATAACACAAGACAAAGTTAATAATTATTTATCCAGCTTTTCGATGAAGTGTTTATTTGTAATATTATAACGTCAGTCATTATTCGTTCGGCTCAACATTTTTCAAAGCTCTTATCTCAATTCAATTTAGGCTCGAGTTACACGTTCGTATATATGAAAATACCTTTGTTGGGAGGAATTACAACTGTTTTACAGTCGTAATTTAGCGAAGTGCGAAGTTCCGTCACATCGGGGGGTACGTGCATTCTCGCTTAGGTGTAAGAATATGCGGCCAGTGTTATAAGCCTCGAATATTCCTCGGTGTTGCCTCACGCAATAAATCGCGGGGAGTGATGGCGCGCTTTTTGTTGCGCGACATTTTTTCCCGCGCTAGTATCCCATATATCACCGGCCGGTACGAAGTGACTTATGCGGTTGTCTTGAATCCCGCTTAAAATAAACCATGCCAGTTTTGAAAGGCACATTGCTTTTTTTATTTCACATCTTATTCGTACTTAATATTTCTTGCCTCTGTTACAATGTTGGGGTGTTGGTGTTTTTAATTGGTTTGAATATGGAACTATGACTAAATGTTAAAAAACTCTTTTTGAATTTGGAACTCCCTTTGAGACGAGTATTAAGTAAATTTCTGTCACCATACACATTATATGAATAAAATTTGTATTTAATTTGACGCATTGGTACAGATGAACGATCTATAAATTTGATTTTTTATGCTATTTTCAAAAAATAATATTAAATAGTGACTATACTGTACTCTAGCTGCGTGGTTGATTATTCATATCTGTATAATAATCTGTGCACACATTAAAAAGAGTTATACATTCATCAAGTCATTATAAATGTATGTTCGATTTTTTTAGCAATGGTTTTCCGGTAAAGTGTTCACTTGCTACTTATACAAGATCTAGGCTTGTAGAATATTTAACAAAAAAAAACTGTTACAAACTAAATTTGTGGTTGGAACGTCTCTTCGCTCTATCTAGATAAATTAATGGTTCACACGACGTCAAGTTTTTCATTAATTATTAATTAAGTTATAATTATTCAAATACACAGTAAAACAAAAATAAACTATAAAATGTTTTGTACTAAAAAAAAACAATCGCTAGTAAATAAGTATCATAATAAACCTCAAACCTTGTGATAAACCTTCATTAACAGTTTTTAAGACAATTAAAACGTTTATTGTCTCACTGCCAAAAGAGAAATACATATTTGTATACTGGTATACTTTTGGGAGTTTAATTCCTGAGGATTTAAGCATCTTTGTATATTTAATCTATATCAATGCGCAAATGCAACAAATGTCAAATCTTTTTTTAATTTTTAATCCACACGAAAAGGTTCACAAGTCTATCCGGCTCACGGGCACAGCTGGCCGCGTCGCAACCGCAAATCCGACGAAGCGAAAACGCTTACAAACTAGCGAAATAAACCGACTTAAAAAGACCAATAGCAAACATTAATTGTCTACTACAATGTCACCCTTAAAATCGGTACCGCAAATAAAACCAACATATTAAATAAGGCCTATCGTTGGGGGATAGGGTTGCCACCCGTACTGTATTATATAGTATCGTGCTATATTTTAGTCAATTGTACTATATTATAGAAAAACAATATAGGACGAAAAATACTATATTTTTATCGCTAATTCAACTGTCGCGTTTTTTTTTTAATTAACTGATGTTAGCGCACACTATATACAATAACACGATATAATAGGAATACCACAATTCCCGTTCCGAGATGCACTCTCTTGAATGACGAACAAAGACTGACTGTCACTGAAAGGTTTTATCAATAGGAAGACTAAACCGGAAACAACAACGGCACAGTATTGCCACCATTTTAATCAAAAAGGCGCGATACTCTTGTTTCATGACTTTGTTGCTATAAAATACAAAGCGAAAGTCAGTGGCAACAACACTGTGAATGGAACGCACCCGCAGCGCTGCATAGGGAATTTTTTAACGAAACTCATTCATTTACGTACGAGGTTTAGTTACTTTATAACAATTACCAACTACTTTGTCATTGCCACATGTTAACGTCAACGTCAATTTGTCAATTAATGCTACCCGGACAAACATTGAGGTTATTTTGACTATTTATTTTCGGATTAAAATTACAACAAAAACATGAAGAGTGATGATGCTTTTTCTTGCAGAAGAAAGGAAGAATAGAAAAAGGCTTCAAAAAAGCTCATGGAAAAAAATAATAGTTGAAAATAGATGTGTACTATTTTTTTCCTGAATTTCTCAAAAGTACTATATTTTTTTTTTTCAAACAAAATACTATTTTTCTTAAGTATACTAGCTGTGTAACGCCGTGTGATATCCGGCTGGGTAGAATAGACCACCCTCATTTCTTACCGAGGTGTCGTAAAAGGCGACTAAGGTAAGTTGACCCACCGTGGGTATCCGGTTTAGAATAATAGACCACCCTTTTTCTTACCGAGGTGTCGTGAAATACGACAGAGGTAAGTTGACGTTAGGCAGGCGGCCGGTCGTAAAAACGCAGCCAAATCATGTGACATCATGTTTATAGCATGTTGTGCCGACCCCACTTAGAGTGGGATAATGGCAGGATTACTACTATTTTTCTTTTAAAAATGTCACAACCCTATTTTATAGGTACATTATCTCTGGCCCTTTCTTCTGAAATGCGATTAAAATTGAATAGGTCCGTATGGTGACGGCAGCGCTCGTTGCGCGACAATCACACGGCCGGTTGCATTTTCAATTTGCCGGGAGATAAGTGCCAGTTTTGGACTTTTTCTGCGGAATGGTGGAATTGATCCGGTGACTTATGGCCGCGTAAGACGGCGAACGGTCAATTGAATCGGTTTCTAATTTAATTCTGTCTACATTGAAAATGTATGCGACGGATTTTGAGGGTCCATTTCACTGTGCCGATTTCCTATCTAGATTGTATAAAGGATCTTTGTGGGATTTATCTTTTCAATTTTGTTTGATATACAATGTTGATAGAATTTTATTTGTGTTGTTACTGTGTACTATTTACATCACCAATTTCTCCCTTTTTACTGGCCTGTTGCCTTCAGCTCCACGGGTCGCGGGTTCGATTCCCGTCGAGGGCTAACATTTTACTAAAAATCAATTTGTCGCTCTTCGAGTCTAGGTGATTATTTGTATTTAAATATGTATTTTAAAATCATATATGTAAATCATTAGTTGTCTGTCACCTATAACATAAATTACTTACTTTGGAGACGGATGACCGTCTATGTAAATATCCCCATATATTTATTTATTATCAATTTGTTTAAAAATCAATATTATCATAAGTGTATACCATAATGTCTTTATTGTCTGTGGTAAAGTAAGTATGTGAAAGATCGATTTTTTTAACATAAACGATTAAAATTAGATTCAATTAAAATAATGATTTGTTAGCAATTTTAACATTAGCATAATAAGATAATAATTATTGTATTAAGTTTAGTGTATTAGGAAGTATAAATATTGGCATTAGTCTCAATAGTCTCAACTTAAGAGATTTAAAAATGGAAGAGGAATTCATTTTGGCGGCATTCTGTTCTGACGAAAAATAATTATTATTAAAGTAATTTAGAGTAATAAAATGTTTTAAGGATTGTTTTAATATATTTTGGTAATCATTTCTATTGTAATAGATTTTTTATTAATAAATAAATAATTAAAGTTTAGAATAACTACAAAAAATGTGATCGCAATTATTGACATAAATTTTAAGCATAATATATTTTGTAAATAAAAAGCCGTGTTTTAATATCAATAAGTATTGATAATTTATTCGCAATTTTATTTAAAATACACAACTTCACAATGTTCTGTTTTAATAAACTAAAAACTTTAGGTACGGGATATCGTTACAGGTCGTTCTGCAGTGATGACTAATTTACATTTTATTTTGACAGTTTTACACCTACCTTAAAAAGGTCATTTACACTTTTTCAATATTTACAAAAATTTTGAATTTGGAAACATTGTTTTTAAGAGTTGAAAATTTAAGGCTCTTAAAAACAATGCTTCGTATTAAATTTATGGCCACACAATAGCATCTTAATTTAATGAAGGTACAATACAAAATAATATTGTAGCGATAATAATTTATAAAAAAAATCAACATGCATTCACAAATAATTAGGATACAACTCAATTTCGTGGCCAATCAATTAATTAAATAAGGTTTCAAAATGATATCCACTGACAACTGGTTCATAGACAATATTTTTATTGTGAATTTATTTACAACTCGCACGAATTACAACTATTATATAAATTACTATTGCATTTTAATAACACTACATCGAATTTACAAAAGAAACGTATGTAATATTTTTGAACACATCACAATTCCTATAGCGAACTGAACAGTCCAAATTAAATACATTAAGAAAAAAAAACAATCTATACAGGAACAGAATATAACTTAGGAAGATATGTACAAAATACACAAAATTATTTACGAACAGTACCTACTTATATATTTATATAAATCATCTAAGCGGACATAGTAACCGACCTTACCTATATTATAATACTGTACAATTTCGCTAGTTACTTTATCATGTAAAAGGAATATAGCGCCGGATCACGCTGGAATATTTACTCTGTTCCATTACAGTTCTATATTTGAATTTATACATTCATTAAATTTTATAAAATTTATTACATATATGTAATATAATTTAAATTTATTTCCTGTTCAAATTAAGATATTTTAAGTATAATTAAATTAATGATTCTCTTCAAGATAATACAATAGAATGTATAAAAATTCGAAATCAATTAATTTGTACACGATTTTATGACACTAATAAATATGTAACGAATTGTATTTTAGTAAAGATATAAAATAAAATGCAAATTATAAAAGATTTTAAATATTTTTTTTACATACCATATACTTCCGTATAATTTTATTAGAATATTTAATAGTTCAGTGTGATGCGGCGCTTGTATATTAATACTTGCAGGGAACAAATGACGGAATATAAAAGTCTTTCACTGGGAATTTCTCTATGATTCACGTTTTAGAATCAGATATGTTGTAAAGTGCGTTTGTATACTGTTACAAACATCAATTCTGTTTAACAGTCTTATACATTAGTGACGTTGTCATAGCACATATATGCCATTATAACTTTTAATGCAAAACGCTTAACGTCTTCATAGAGTTTTTATATTTAAAGTAGGGAAGAATAAAATATGCCATATTACAATAAAAAGGAAGTTAATGAGGGTGTCTTTCTATCTCTCTTTTTATGTGTGATTAGACAGAGATAAAGTATACGAGTTTTCTTCACTCTGATTATATATTTTCACATTCTTACTCACAGGCCTAACTATGATTTCTCTAATCATTATTATTTCAATTGACTGTGTGCTGTTAACCTTAATGGCTTTTACAACGTCATCGGGCGGGACGGGCGAGTGCAGAAGCATCGTCGAGGTTGCGAAATGTGGAGGGTAGAGCGCAGAAGCTCTACTAGCTTTTGGAAAAGTCCTATGGGTGTCTCCTGTGAAACCGGCTTCCTCTACTCTGAATATAATAACTCTATGAAAATTTTACATTTATCGATGTTTTAACTAAATTTAAAAAAATAGGATGTGGTTTATATTATATATATTATCTTATCGTTTTGCATTAAGAGCGACGTTATACTCCATTTTATTCTACAAGTGAAATCACAGTATCTATGTTTAAGATGCCTTTGTTTTGGCTCGCTCCGTCCGAGGGACTTAATACCTACACAATCACCGACATACCGACATACATAGTTATGCTCCTTTTTGGTTGACTTATCACGTATATTCACTCCTCCAGCCGGTCTGTAAATAAAAATATTTTTTTAATATCTAGTGCGTTTAAAATAAAAGAGGGAGCTATATAGAAACAGCATTATAAAATATTGCATTTTTACGTTAAGTTACATAATATATAAAAGCTGTGATGGCCTAGCGGTGCGACCGTGTGAATCTCTAGAGACGATCATGGGTTCAAACCCGGGCAGACACCAATGAGTTTTTCTATTAAAACTTATGTGTCTAATTGATAATTGCAATTTAATTGCAATTTAATTGCAATTTTTTTATCACACACTTTTTGGTGAAGGAAAGCATCGTGAGGAAACCTGCATATCTCTAGAGAATCCTAGGGATATGTGTAACCTACCAATCCGCATTGGAGCAGCGTGGTAGGTCTTAGCTCCAACCCTTCTCTCCAAAAACGGAGAGAGGAGGCCTATGCCCAGCAGTGGGATAGTAACAGGCCGGTACTTACATAATATAAACTAAAATTCACAATTGCATTCAGCGATGTAAGTCTGTAAAGTAGATTATTCAAAGTATTTGTAGGTTAACAAATAAGACTAATAAAATTTATTAAAATATGACTTTTTATTTGAATATCCTGATTATTGCAACAGCTTTATTGAAACAATTACTTTTCTGATGAAATACCTAAAGATTTATTGAAATTTTCGTTTCAATCTATTGAGATGGAAAACGAAAATTCCTCAAACTAAAATTGTTGTATTATCTAGTATGGGCTACTAATGTAGTATTGGGCTAGCTTAAACCATTCAGACGGAAACGGAAGAACGGAAGGGTTACATAATTTGTTATGCTGATTGTAATTTTATCCTTTTTTTTTGGGTATTAAAAAATTACATTGAATTACAGCGTAGCTTATGGGGGTTAGCGGGGAACGGGTGGTCTCGAGAAATGAAAATAACTAGGATCGAGCCCCACCTAACCCAATTTTTATTTTTTTTTGTAAAAAATTTCCGAGCAAAGCTTGATCAACCAGGTACTAGAATATTAAGGGAATGAAAATTAAATACGTACCATTGAATTTAGTTGCGCGAGGTGGTGGTGATGGTAGGGATTATGTGACGAAGGTGGCGGAGCGAATCCTTGGTGTGGTGCCCCATACCAATGGGACATGTGTGCAGCCGCAGGATGTACTAAGCCTACTTGATGTTGACCTATGGGAGAACATAGAGTTTATAAAAATGATCACGCAATCAGATAATTAGCAAACGGGAATGGACGTAGATAAATAATAATAATAAATATATGGGACACTTACACACACGGTCGTCCGTGCCCAAAGTAAGTAACTTAATACTTGTCTTATGGGTGACAGACAACTGGTGAATATATACATATATGCATATTTTGAATACATACATTTTTTAAATACATACTTAAATACAAATATACACCCAGGCTCAAAGACCAACAAATCTTGTTCAGGAATCGAACCCGCGACCCGCGGAGCTGAAGGCAGGGTCTACCCACTGCGTCAACGGGCCAGTCAAAAAGATATATGACTGCAGCATAATGTTATGATACGACTTCTTTGGTTGCAACACCATAATTATACATCATGATCCTCCTACCCCTATCCCACTCTAAGTGGGGTTGGCCCAACATGTTATAAACATGTTGTCACATGATTTGGCTACGTATTTTACGACCAGCCGCCTGTCTGACGTCTCCTTACCTTAATGGTATTTTGATATATTAATGAGGATGGTCTATTCTACTCAAACAGATAACACACGGCGGGTCAACTTACCTTGGTCGCCTTTTACGACACCTCGCAAGAAATGAGGGTGATCACTACTCATCGGATACCACCACGTGGCATAAACACCACTACTTTTATAAAGTACCAAAAGTATTATAAAGAATTAAAAAAAAATTAAGTCCCTGTAAAAAGAAACGAATATTGCATGTATTGAGGTTACTTAAAAGCTAAGTTAGCATGAAAAAACTTGCGGGTACCGTTAGTTAATAAAAGTTGATATTTTTTAAAAAGCAGTTAGTACTAACCGAAAAATGATAATTCAGAAGAGTTATTGATGGGTTCGATATTACATTTCAATTAATTTGTCATTTAATTTAAGCAATTGGTTTTATTCTAAACAACATTAAAACGAGATAAGCTTACCGAAGTCCATAGCTGAAGGAAATGCGGACCCGCCGAAGCCTTTGGTAGCATCGCCGAGGGGTTTGATCATGTCACCCATGACGCCACCCAAAGCAAGCGCACAGGCACCGCCACCCATTCCCATGCCACCCTTCTTCTTCTTACTTTTACTGCTCAGCTTCCGGTTCCTCGTCTGTATCCCCTCTTTCTTCATCGTCAAAGGCCGATTTACCTGCATCAAAGAAATACTAATTTAGTTTCTAACGAAATAGATGGACCATTTTAGGATAGCACGGAATCTCTAATCACACACACACACACACACACACACACACACACACACACGTACACACTCGCATTTATATAGTTACACTGACACATACACACACGCACACAGGCACACCTTATTACTTTATTTAAATGTATATAAATTATAAGTCTTAGTGGTTGAGCGGGGCACCCAGTAATACGGGCAATGTACATAATATATAAATACAGATAATAATATATTTCCTACTAATAATATAAATGCAAAAGTTTGTGCGTATGGAGGTATGTTTGATCTTTACGGCGAATACTCTGAACCAATATCGATGAAATTTGGTACAATTATTCCTTATACACCGGAATAACATATAGGCTATAGAAATTCTGTTAATTCTATAGGAATAGAATGACATTGTACCAGACCTGTCTAAGACAGTAATGACTAATGTGACTAGTAATAAGAAATATAATTTTAAAAGAGCAACCGCGGAGTTTCTTGCTGGCTCTTCTTGGTAGAAACAGCTTTCCGAACCAGCAGTAGAGTTGATGATTCAAATGCACTTGTTTACAAGTTTATTTGAATAAAGAATATTTTGAATTTGAATTTATCAACCTATCACAAAACAACAGTACACGCGAACGAAGTCGCCGGTAAAAACTAGTATTCATATAGTCCGAGATTATATCAAAATTCGTTTGATTTAACTGTTGACCTTGTGAAAATAAAAATTAATAATTTTTAATATTCTTACCGAGTGACGTTACGATTGTTAACCTCTTGTTAACAATCGCAGCGGCCTGACTCAGTTTTACCAACGCGCTCCGACTTTATTGCTGTGACATGACATTAAAGCTGTATAAAAAACGTTTGCAAACTAATTTGGAATGCTAAGTAAGAAGTATAAAGGCGAGCCGAGACCATAAAATGGTATCACAATGGGCAGTGTGCGAATATTTAGCTGTTTGGTGGTCGAAGCCGACATGCGTGAAGTGGACCTACTACGCATCCTAATTACTGCACCGATGCACTTTGTGACTACATTTGTTCACATTTGGTGGGAAACTTCAGTTGCGTCATTTCGCATTTTAATGGCGAAACGGCGAGAATTCAGTTATTAGAGCGCAATGCATTTTCTTGAACGAGTGAAAATACAGAAAATTGGTACCTTAATTAGTAGAGTTGATGTTGTCTATCTTGTGAATAATTTACCTTTAATACCTTTAATTTAACAAAATATATTATTTTTTTTAGATATAGGAATTAAACATGCATTCAACTCGCCAACTTTACAATAGATATAATACAAAGAGAAACTTTGACAAGTACATATGTAAAAAATTACGATTTAACGGAATTTTTGGCTTCGTTCAGCTACTAGATTCCCTATAACTGGAAGTTATTAATTAATTATTTTGCTATTATGTTAGTTTTATAAAATTAAAACATCCATGTCAACCCTAAAATAGATATTCAGTCAGCAATAACACTTTCTTCAAGTAAATATTGAAAAATTGACATTATCATGATTTTTACAAAACTTTGATCATTTTATAGATACTAAAAGTCCCATCTATACATATTATAAAATAGAGTTCCCAAAAGCTGTCTGTATATAATCGATTTTCTCTAAATCTACTAAACATATTTTTATACGGTTTATACTAAAAGATACTGCAATTCATGGGAGAAGTTTAAGGTACATTATAGTTTTATGTTAATTGTCTAAAATATAACGCGTCAAAAACTTTGTGACAAGCTGATTTCCTCACGGGCGAAACCGCGGGCGGAGCTAGTTGAATAATATATGGTTCTAGTTATTTTACTTATGTAAATATACGTCAAGCAAGAGTTCACATCTCGACGTTTTCTACCGCGGCCCCATCGAAAGCATCGGACAATTTCATTGTTCCCGTGCGAAATGCACTTTCATATTTGTGCATTTCGCGGGTCAAGTATCTCGGTCACTTTCTGCATTGCATCGTTACTTCCAAGAAGCGTGCGTCACGACGGACGGACGGACGGACAATGAGTTATTCATCGCCTTCCGTGGAAGTTTGCGGCGGCATGTGGCCTAAACGCACGATTTCATTGCGCCTGCCGCCGAGACGTTCAAGCGTATGACCTGATCTTGTTTGCGCTTTTGGTGTGATGTGTGTGGCGGTACCAAATTTCTAATAAATCTAAATTTTTAAAAACAGACTATTATTATAAATGCGAATGTCTGTCTGCCTGTTACGCTTTCACGTCCAATCCGCTAGAGCAATATTGATGAAATTTGTTATTAAACTAACCCGTTAGCGCAGTTGGTAGGGACCCTGCCTTCAGCTCTTCGGGTTTCGGGTTCGATTCCCACTTAGCCCAACATATTTCTTTAAACAAATCTTTATTGTGCTATGCGCCACCTTATAAATTCTTTTGCCCAGTATATAAAATATCTTAAAATTTGGAAAATATTCACTTCGATAAACGATAGGTTTTAGGAAGAAGAATTTGCTTTTTCGTGACATTTGGCACCGAAATCTATCATTGCATTGAAAAGGCCCGAAGCGAAAAGGGTTAAACTGGTGACAAATCCATTTTCAAATTCAAATCGCCCCCCGTAGAGCGTAGATCCAACTTTGGGAAACATTGCTCTAGCGAGAATATCCCTCCCTCTCTCTAGATTTCGAATCTTTAATTTACTACCCATACCACAAAGTCTTCAGCGCGGAGGCTTCACAATGACCTAATTACGTGCGCTAAATCTGCCGACATGCGCGCAAATGTTAATGCATTTTATATTGCTTCAATTGCACGACGGCGACGGCGCGGTATGCGTCGAGATGTGTGGGCGATTCGTAGGAACGTATTAGGGACATTGGGAATTAGCACGCACGTTTTACTGCAATTGGATGATCAAAGGACCTTCCATAACAGAAAAAATGATGCCATACTCAACAGATGGACGTGTATATTTGATATTAGACTTATATATACACTATAACTTTGATTTTCTGTTCTCTTTGGCATTTTAATAATAATATTAATAACATCTTCGCACTAATAACATTATTAAATTAATCTCTAGCTATGAAAGTTTATAACCCTATTTAGCGAGCGTCATACTCTTATTCCATGTCGCAAAAGTGAACTGCGGGTAGGTGAAATTTAGAATTTGTACCTCTACAATCAAGACGCAAAAATAATATCCAAAATTAAATAACTTAGAACTTCAGTAGAAAGTTTAGCTTAGAACTACAGCAGGCAGAATCAATTATAATTTTTTAGAACAAGAAAGATCGTCAGAAAATCAGGAGGAAACGCCATTGCAAATTCTAAAGACTACATTTAGAATTCTACCATAATTTAAAATATTTTTTTCGGATATTGATGTTTAAATAAACATTTATTTTTATTTTTCCAATTACATCCTCCTACCCTTATTCCACTCTAAGTGGGGTCGGCACAACATGCTATAAACATGTTGTCACATGATTTGGCTGCGTTTTTAAGACCGGCCGCCTGCCTGACGTCAACTTACCTTAGTCGTATTTTACGACACCTCGGTGAGAAAGAGGGTAGTTTATTGTACTCAACCGGATACTATACGGCAGATCGACGTACCTTAGTCGTCTTGAAAAGCAACGACACCTCGGAAAGACATGAGGGTGCTCTATTCTATTTTCTAATTAAGCAGCCATTACTTTATACCTAGTTCAAATTTCTGGTGGTCTATTCTACTCAGCTTTATATGACACGGCGGTTTTATTTTTCGATTTATTTTTTTGAATTAGGCGTTACTTTGCGGAGATCCATATTAGTTACCTGATTTTATTTTTCTCTCAATTATAATTTTAGCGTTATATATCGTACCGTCTATTTGAGCTATAAGAAATCGAGATTACTATAAAACTTTAAATGATTCTATTATGTGCAGGTTGCCTGGAAGAGAACCTTGCTTAAGCGATAATACCGCGAGTTGTGCAACTGACAATATATAGGTTTTTAATAATTGTTTCTCTTTAGTACATAATTAATTATTTTTAATTTTTTTTGTTGTATAATAAAGAATGATTTTTATTTTGATTTTGAATACCATTCAACAAGCGCAGACCATATTAAAAACCAACAATCACATTAAACAGGAAAATGTAACCAAGTTTGCACTCATCACACGCGGCTTGCATGCGAAACAGTTCCTTTATGGTTATAGTCTGATAAAGGAAGGCGTATATCCCAAGCTGAGGTATATAGTATATAGCGTAATGTTACTAGTAGCTAGATCTTAAGGCGGCCATGTTGTGGAATTGCTTAATAACTGGCTATTATGTCAGGTTAATTACATTGCAGTTCCCACTGACGATGCGATGTACAGGAAGGCATATGTCCGTAGTCCGTTAACGTGCAATCGTAAAACAATAAGGTTATGTAGTACATATAATATCAGGCACCTACCTGATATTATATGTACCTAAATATAAACCGTAATAGCCGTAGGAAAATATCATCATCCTCCAATACACCTTAGTCGTATTTTACGACACCTCGGTAAGAAGGAAGGTGGTCTATTCTATTAAACCGGATACCACACGGTGGGTCAACTTACCTTAGTCGCCTTTTTCGACACCTAGGTAAGAAATGAGGGTACTAGTCTATTCCGCCGGATACCACACGGCGTAGCAACTTGACATTAGTGGTCTTTAAATATTAAAATGGTATTAATTTCGCGACTGTACTGCAAATTATCATTTAAAATCTGTTTTCATCGCACACGCCTTGTTAAGCAATACCATAGTAATTACGCGGAGATATATCGTGGTCATACGACTTTGCTAGCGAATCCGTTCACTAACGATATATACATTTTGCATGCAACATTCCGCCTCTTTTCTATGACCGGCCCTTCTGAATAACACGACGGCTTTATGCAATTATACTAACAATATAAATGCGAATGTCTATCTGTTTTCATGGCTAATCTCCCAGAGTAATATTGATGAAATTTGTTACAATTTCAACGTGGCAATATAGTTTTATTTTCGGTAAGAGGTAAAAAAACATTGTATTATTTAAAGTAGTTAAACGCTTAAGTTGGCGCGAACGTAGTCGCTGATACCACTGGATAAATGTAAGGAACGATTGTATATAAAAAAAGAATAACGTTATAAAATGGAATTTAAATAGTAATAAACCATACAAGTTTTTTTTTAAACTCATAGGGGCCTGCTAGGCGTTTGAACCGGCAATTGCAAGAGCTTTTAACAGGTTTAGTTTTATTATTCTATTAATCATCACCCTCCTGTCCTTATTCCACTCTAAGTGGGGTCGGCACAACACGTTATAAACGTGCTGTCACATGATTTGGCTGCGTTTTTACGACCGGCTGCCTGCCTGACGTCGACTTACCTTAGTCGTATTTTACATTTAGTATTTGCTCGTTGAATAACGAGCAAAGACTGAAAGTCACTGCAACGTTTTATCAATAGGAAGACTCTGCCGGAAAAAACAACAGCACAGAGTTGCCACCATTTTAATCAAAAAGGGCGCGAAACTCTTCTTTTATGACTGTGTTGCTATAAAATTCAAAGCGGAAGTCAATGGCGACAACACACATATTGACGTATTAAGAATGTTTCCAACTTTTAAACGTAATATAAAATACAATTTGTTTATGTTACAGATGTATCACTAAACTGACCTTTAGTTTAATGATCCAGGTCAGCATTTGATGTAGTGTGTTTATATATCGCAATAACACCAAGTAAACCATAGAGTAACATGAGATTGAAAGGATTATTGTTGCAAGGCTAGGATAAAGCGCATGTAGGTGAATGTGAGCTGCACACGCGATCACCCTTATGGTGTTTAAGCATGACTTTGAACGAGACATTTTAAGTTCGTTTTCTATACTAATATTAGAAAGAGGAAAATTTTGTTTGTAGTTTGTAGCGTTTTCACACAAAAAATACTGGACCGATTTCAAAAATTCTTTCACCATTGGAAAGCTGCATGTTTACTGAGCAACATAGGCTATAGTACATCAAAAAAATATAGATCCGTAATAAAAATTTAATAAGGTGTATAAAATTACATACAGAAATTTGTCATCGCATGCGCTGCAGAAACTGATATATTGATGATATATTTAACAAAAATAAATCTGTTAGTCTTAGTAGACTTTCCACTGCCATGCGGGTGAAACCGCGGTCTATTCCTAGTACTATAAATTGCGTGGGAACTGAATTATTTTTAATGAAAACTTTTACCTAATAGATGTTATAAAACGCCGTGTGGTATAATAGTATCGCCCTTAATTCTTACCGAGGTGTCGTAAAAGGTGACTAAGTTAAGTCAACCCGCCGTGTGCTATCCGGCTGAGTAGAATAGACCACCCTTATTTCTTACCGAGGTGTCGTAAAATACGACTATGGTAAGTTGATGTCAGGCAGGCGGCTGGTCGTAAAATACGTAGCCAAATCATGTGACAACATGTGCCGACCCCACTTAGAGTCCTATAAGGGCAGGAAGATGACGATGAAACTAAGGTTTGTTATATTGAGGTAAGGTTGGTCTATAATTTGTAATAAAGAGGTAACAGAAAGAAATTTTATTCGCCTCAAATTACGTACTCATCTTGTAATAGCTAACAACTTCTACATATAAATGATAAGAAGTTTTTATTCAATTACACTGTATTTTCTATTTAAAAACATTGGCTTCGATTATTTTCCGAAAAAAAACGTATCGTAACCTGTTGCGACCGAATCACATATGGGATTAAGAGTAATATACTAGGCACGTTATACAGAGGTTTTCAATTGTCAAAATTCGTTAATTATTCAAGGTATTTACATCTTTCTCTTTGATAGTTGCGCAAATTCGTCATTCAATTATAATCGCTGAGCCATTAATACTCTTATTAATAATCAAAACGTAATTAAAATTCATAATTAGAAGTAAGCATTCAAATCTGTTGTGCGTAACACCAGCATGCTTTCGCAACAAAAAAATTGAGCAACACGCATAAAAATATTTCAGACTCGTTAGGTTTTGCGGTGCGTGTGAATAATTACGTTAGATTTCTAGAACGGTTATCTGGCCCCATCTGCACAGCCACCATAACCACTGAAATGGGAAAATAACAGGCTCACATGTACAATGCCCTGGAAAATGCTCACGGTCTACGCTGCGGGTAATTTTTCCGACAGCTAGAGAGCTTTGTGTTCGCTTACTTCGTATAATTAAGGTGGAATCACGTACGTAATAATGCTTCCAACTGCGAACTAACAAAGGGAAATCAATAGCAGTGACTTTTATTATAGTATTGTTTGTAACTTAATTAAAATGAGCATAAATGATTAACATCACCTTGCAAAATAAATGATAAATTTATTTTAATATAGCAGATTATTTTTTGTATTATGCACATATTCGTTCGAATTGTTATATATTGTTAGACCTAAGAGAGTTTACAGAATTACCACCGCAGAAGAGTCAATGAGGATGCGAAAGAAAGGTTACTACTAAAGCTCTATAGATAGAAGGATGTCTTCTATAGAAAGTACCTCCGGGATACGACATATAGTTAAGCTGGCAGGCTTTCAGGAATGTGATGAGAAAAAATGACCAATCGTCGTCAGAAAACTATGACCTCTTCTTGGTTGGAAAAGATACTGTGTGTGTGTGAGATTTTATTTATAATTTTGCTTTGATCATCAAAATCACACAAAACGCCCACATTTTCGGAGAGTCGATCATGCTGGAGCAACTGGTATGAGACTTATCGTAAAAAATATATAATAAGATATTAATTATAAAGAATATATAAAAGAAGAACAAGAGATTTGTAGAGCGTCTCGTCGTTGCAAACTTAACATCTTACTCTTCTTATTGTACTTTGCATTGGATAAAGCACAGAGCTCAATATATCGTTGGAAATTTGGATCTGAAGTTTGGGTCTTCAAGTATTGGCCAAATGTTTTTTGGTCTGAAGTTTAAGTCTTCAAGTATTGGTCAAATGTTTTTGGGTCTGAAGTTTGGCTCTTCAAGTATTGGTCAAATGTTTTTTAGTCTGAAGTTTTGGTCTTCAAGTATTGGTCAAATGTTTTAACTTAATGGAAATTGCCAATTACGTAATTACGGCTAAATAATATAAATATAAGATTAATATTACGTAGAGGCGAATTTAATAACCTGTTATGGTTAAATCCAATTTATTTAAAACAACGAACAAATGAATAGCTATTGTATGGAATAGCACCGAATTTCAGTACGGTTACGAATACTCCATTTGCAACAAAACCAGAACAAAATGGAATGCAACGGGCCACGCAGCGAGAGAAATTGTACAAACCCCGGTTAGCTGTAAATCAATCGATAAGGATCAGATAAATTAGACAGCCGTACTGCACGACAAACCTTAAGAATTAGCAACCAATTACACAACAATAAAAAATGTACAGCTATTATCAAGCAAAAAGTCTCTTAAATGGGTCTATTGAAACAGATTAAAGTTCTGTACCGCTTTTGTTTTTGTTCAGATAACGCTTACAATATTTTTCTTACATAACTATATTCAATACGTTTTATTTCATATTATTTTCGTTATGTTTCAAAATTTAAGAATATTTGAGTTTTATTATTGAAGTTTACAAAATCAGTCTGATGACCTTAAATTGAGTTTTTTTAACCCACTCGATCGCGTTAGGTTCATGCCATTTTGTGTGTTGCTAAAACTGTTGCCACTAGATGTCGCTGTTAAAAAATAACTCGCACCAACCATACAGACCTTAAAGTACTTTCTCGGTCAATAATAATTTCTGTGCTAAACTCTTCGCATTTTGCAGTTTAATTCTTTTGGGCTCGCAGTGTAATAGACGCCTCCGTTAAGGCCGTTGGGGCGTTGAGGCCACCAACATATTGACAATTTAAAAAACATAAATGACATTTATAACAATGATTATTATCTTGATTGTTATTATCAATTGTCCTGTACTATTAGTAGAACTGATATCAATGGTTATGGTTAAATGAGTATAGAAAGAAGTCTGTATAAATAATTAATTGTATTTATAAACGAGATAAGACATTGGCGTGTGACAGGTTATAGTAAATTAAATGTAACAAAACGTTTCGTGCAATGATATATATGGACCTTATAACCTTATTTATTAGTAAAATGTAGATCCAAACATTGTGCTATTGTAACAGTCTCATCCCTACATCGAGCTTTAAAAATAAATAATAATTAAAATATTTTAGAAAAATTTATAAAAATAAATCTTGTCACGCAGTAATGTTTTGTATTATGTTTTATATTAATGTAACGTCTTATGTGTTGTCGTAGATTAACAAGTACATGTACTAATTAAAGTCAACGGTAAGTTTTACATAATTCTCCATTCTACGTGATATTGACGGAATATATCGTGCCCTAAAAGAACAGATCAAATACAAATTCAAAATTCAAAATATTCTTTATTCAAATAAACTTGTAAACAAGTGCTTTTGAATCGTTAACTCTACTCGAGACCATAAACACAATAAGATATATTTAAAATGTCTTTCTTTTGACTGAGCGCTAAAGGCTCGTGAAATTTGGTAATTGAAGAGACCCATGTCTAACACTAAACGGAGCGATAGATAACTACTTTTTCTGCGTAATCAACTTTCGATTTTGATTTCATTAGCGGCATAATCGGGTTTTTTTTAAGATAAATCATCTAATAACTGTAATGACTAGATCAAGTTACAATAGATATAGATCGTGTGAACTGCAAACACTTTATAAATCGCATTCATAATAGAGTCGCTCACGCCTACATACACATTTGTCTTCTTATATACCGTCAAAGATAAAGATGTTAATGACAATTTATAACTGGAGCCATATTTTCCTTTTTTGTAACCGCAGTAAGTTAACCGTTCAATGATTTATATCGGACTAGTTTTAGAATGCTACCTCGCTCGTGTGATTACTTATATTTTCATTTTTTAAATGTTTTTTTATTATTTTTATGTTATTATTTATTGTTTCATTTTTTAAATGTTTTTTTTATTATTTTTATGTTATTATTAATTGTTTCATTTTTTAAATGTTTTTTTTTTATTATTTTTATGTTATTATTTATTGTTTCATTTTTTAAATGTTTTTTTTTATTATTTTTATGTTATTATTCATTGTCATTTTCATTGTATTTTTCATTTCATTGTATTTTTGTCTGCTATTCGCTTCCTTTCGAACAATAAACATACCATGATCTGTTAGTTTCTTGTAGATCTCATCATCATATCCTCCTGACCTTATCTCACTCTAAGTGCGGTCGGCACAACATGATATTAACATGTTGTCATATGATTCAGCTAGGTATTTTACCGATTCTATTATATTGTCTAGGCTGACTGATTCTACTGATTCTGACTGATTCTGTTATAGTCTGGGGATTATATTATATTGGCTAGGTATTTTTTGCCTGCCTGATATAAACTTTCTTTAGGCGCCTTTTACTCTATGCTATTCAGCCGGATTCAGCGAAGTTTCTTGTAGATCATATATCATAGAGTTATTATACTAGAGTAAGAAAACGAACCTAAAATGAGCCAATAATACAATAAATAAAGAGAAAGCCACTAAAGGGAGTATCTGTCTCTTTTTTTTAAGTGTGATTAGACAGTGATAAAGTATACGAGTTTCATCTTCCATCTCATTATTTATTGTGACACCGTCACTTATCTCTAGTTTAATAACTCTAGGAGTTATATACTTATATTATATATTATAAATGTATATTTATTATAATATTATAGTACAAAAGTCTGTCTGTTATTTGATCTCTCCTTCTGTCCATTACACTTTCACAGCTAATTCGCTGAAGTTCTATTGTATGAAATAGATGATTATATACCACAGATCGTGGAAGGTATAGCTAAGAAGATTTGCACTTTGGCCAGACTACGGATTCTTCAATCATTTTCATAAAACCGATGGCTAAAACAATGTCTGTTCTTCAAGCTGCACTAATAGCAAATAAGGCATGCTTTAATGGACATCTTTACTAAAAAACTCAGTCTGCAAAGTGTTCTGAAATAAACGAATTCATATATCGCTTAAAATAACTTGATTCAATCAGTTTTATGTTGAAAGCTGTAATTAAATGGAATTGTCCTGGAGTCAAGAGAAATGTGTGGAGCAGACAAATAAACAAAAGTACGTAATTGACCGCGTCAACGACGGTGGCCACACGCAAATATTACGCGGAATCGACCGAATCCGAAGACTGAGGATCTTTTTTCAGTCAACGAAAAAACTCACTAATTAATTGCATTCCTCCTTTTTTTAAACAAATAGAATTCTACTGCTATAGTTTCAGGGAGTGTTGAATTTAGTTGAGTTGAAGGAGAAAACTGTGAGGGAACCTGCATATCTCCTGATAATGTCAGTGTGGTGGGTCCAAACTCCATAACTCAAAACCTTCTCTCTAAAAATGGAAAGAGAAAAGCTATGCCCAGCAGTGCGATAATCAGAGACCGTAATTTTGTTTTTTTTTACTTCCATAATTTTTTTGAATAATAAATCAATATATTAAGATGTGGGTGTACCCTTTGCAACGCCATGCCAATAAAGAGAGTGGCCTATTCTACTCAGTCGGATATCGCACAGCGGGTCAACTTGCCTTAGTCTCATTTCACGACATCTCGGTAAGAAGTAAGGTTCGTCTATTCTACTCAGCCGGATACCACATGGCGGATCAACTTACCTTAGTCGTTTTTTACGACATCTCGGTAAGAAATAAGGGTGGTCTATTCTACTTAGCCGGATACGGATTTCTAAAATGTACAGGTTATTGGTAGTAGTTTAATTACTAATAATAACATACGCAACGTGCCATTGGAATATAAATGTGTGTATAAGTTTCCATATTCATGTATGACAATATTTTTTTGTTACGCATAAAAAGCAGTGGCGCCGCGGCTCACTTCCAGCTGCGAAAGAGTATCGCGTCAATGAAATCCAACCAACCGTGGATGGAAAGGGTTCAAGAATTTTTTAGGGCTGACTGAGCTTTACTTGTACCACTTATGATTTATAATTTTCATACATCTTCGTTCATCAAGTTATTTAATCAGGAAAGGAATATATAATCTTTAATATTTTAATCAGTAAGTCATATATATATATATATATATATATATATATAAACTTTGAAATCAGCTCCAACGATTTTTATGAAATTCAGGGGGGGGGGGGTGAATAGATCTAGCTAGGTTTTATTTAGCAAGGTTTCCATTTTAGCACTGTAAAAACCTGCTAAAATGGAAATAGCTTCTAAAGGCATTCTTGCAAAAAGCAAGTTAAGTTCATAAATTAATTTATACAACTAGGCCTTACTTTGCAGAGATCCATAATACAAAAGATATAATTCGCGATGAAATAGCGGATCACAGAAAAATAATTTTAGTATTACTTTTGTTTCTAAATTACACGAATACTTTTTTATAACCAGTTGATATTATATAGCCTATAGCCTTCCTCGATAAATGGACTATCTTACACTGAAAGTTTTTTTGCAAATCTGTACAGTATTAGCGCGTTCAAACAAACTCTTCATCTTTATACAGGGTGTTTGGAAGGTCGATGCAAAGCTGCAAACAGGAGCTAGTATAGACTATTTAGAACCATTTAAACTGAACTTATGTTAGGCGAAGTGCGACTATTTTTTTTTTATAAAATTTTAAAGATTTTTGAAGAAAAATCCGAAGTTATGTCATTATTTGCTAATAATCGGCCATTTTGAAGCCAAAGTCAATTATTTTTTATTTTATTTTATTAAACTAATGTGTAAACAGTGTAATAAAACATGATTAAGGTATCTGTGTTAAGAGATATTTTTTTTACAGATATTTGAAGTCAATCATTTCTTTTAAGATCAGAGAAAGCTGATTTTTGATGGCATTTGAAAAAAAAATAGATTGTGCTTTTTTAGTTCAAACATTTTATTAAATATGCCTGGTCATTGTTCTTTATTTTGAGGTATCAACTATGCGGATAGCCCGCAAATTATTGAAATTAAGATCTACAAACTAAGTTGCGAGAGAAAATTAAAATTTATAGGCGAAGTAATTAAAACAAAATTTTAATGAAAATCATTTATTTTTCGTGTTCAAAATGTCCGCCGCGGTTTCTAACACAAGCACGGGCCCGACTTCTCACTTCTGTTGTCGTTATCTTTAACTTCATTTCCACTTTCATCGTCGCGAACGCTGAATTAATTCTGTCAATTAATTCTTCTTTTGTGTTGGAAATACATTTGTGTATACATTTAATGTGGAAATACATTTGTGTATACTAGCTCCTTAGCCCGACCCCACACGTAAAAGTCAAGCGGAGTCAGGTCAGGTGAACGGGCGGGCCAAGGGATGGGCCCATCTCTGCCGATCCAGCTATTGGGGAAACAATTGTTTAAGTGCTCCCGTACATTTCTACATTACATGACATAACTTCGGATTTTTCTTCAAAAATCTTTAAAATTTTATAAAAAAAAAATAGTCGCACTTCGCCTAACATAAGTTCAGTTTAAATGGTTCTAAATAGTCTATACTAGCTCCTGTTTGCAGCTTTGCATCGACTTTCCAAACACCCTGTATATTAGTATAGATAAGTTTTAAAATTTAAAATACGTACATAAAAATAAAATACAACCTGTCTTAACACATCATATGAAAGTTGAAAAAATATTTCGCGTGGTTCAACGAAGGAACGGCTCTGTTGTCAGAGATTAGTTCCGCGTTGTTGGCATGCCAATTGAGCGGCCGGCGGCTGCGCATATTGCATCTATATTTTTAATAATATAATAGTATATAACTACGCCGTGTGGTATCCGGCTGAGTAGAATAGTACCACCCTCATTTCTTACCGAGGTGTACTAAAAGGCGACTAAGTTAAGTTGACCCGCCGTGTGGTATCCGGTTGAGTAAAAAAGACCACCCTCTTTCTTGCCGAGGAGTCGTAAAATACGACTAAGATAAGTTGACGTCAGGGAGGCGGCCGGTCGTAAAATACGTAGCCAAATCATACGACAACATGTTTGTAACATGTTGTGCCGACCCCACTTAGAGTGGAATAAGGGCAGGAGGAATATATAGTAGTATATAGTTGCCAAGCCTTGCTCGGTAATTTTTTATAGTATATAAAAAATGCAATAAAAAATTCAAAAAGCGCCAGCTGATATGTGGGAATCGAACTTTTTTGGTCTGCGCGTTAGGCTATCACAGCTCGACGAACGTCAGCGAAAATATCATTTGCTATTAAGTCCTATTTTAGCAGTTTTTTTAGTGCCCAAAACAGGGATAAAACGATTATTTTTAAATAAATCCTAGCTAGAATAATTTTTCTCCCCCAAAACCCCTGCATGCTGAATTTCAGAAAGCCGTTTCTTTCTGCCCTTATCCCAGTCTAAGTGGGGTCGGTACAACATGTTATAAACATATTGCCATATGATTTGGCTGCGTTTTTACGTCCGGCCGCCTGCCTGACATCAACTTACTTCAGTCGTATTATACGACACCTCGGTAAGAAAGATGGTGGTCTATTCTACTAAACCGGATACCACACGGTGGGTCTACTTACCTTAGTTGCCTTTTACGACACCTTGGTAACCAAAACTCTTTTTTTATTGTAAGTAATAATTACGTCTGCTAGACACTATATTTTAAAATTAAAAACTAAAATAACTAGCTGAAACTCTAATCAAGATTACTTGAAAGTAGCATAAAAATTTTAAATATCACAATTCGTCAAAATGAATGCACAGATAAAATATAGAATACAAGCTAAATATAGAATTATACTTTCTATCATTATACAGTTGGCAATTTTTTGCAACTTGTACGAGTGAATAATTAAAATAATTTACGTGGTTCGTATAACGTAAGTTCAAATTACAGTCACTTAACTATATTCAACTTTTTAATGGCTTACGTTATGGTTTTAAGTATGAGTTTGTAGTTTATTATTCTTACTATGTATGTGATTTATTTAATGAACGATTGAATAATAAATTTAATGTGCCTGGAGCTATTAAAAACTTATGTGAATTGGCTAAACCAGTATCTTAGTCACTTTATTATATTTTTAGTTTACTAACATTTTTGTTCCTGACTTCATCTGCTCAAACTTCTATACCGTAATACTAAAAAGTGTAATAATAGTAATACTTTATACATGTGTTTTTTTTTAATTTTCTTTTTGTTTTCTAAATATATGTTGGTATAAAAAGAAATAAATAAATAATAAATAAATATATGGGACACTTACACACATGGTCGTCCGTCCCCAAAGTAAGTAACTTAATACTTGTGTTATGAGTGACAGACAACTGGTGAATATATACTTATATATTTTTTTAAATACATACTTAAATACAAATATACACCCAGGCTCAAAGACCAACAAATTCATTTATAGAAAATGTTGGCCCTCGGCGGGAATCAAACCCGCGACCCGCAGAGCTGAAGGCAGGGTCACTACCCACTGCTCCAACGGGCCAGTCGAATAAATAAAAAGTGGTATATATCTTTTCGATTTTGATTGAAATTCAGCTTGAAGGGAGTTTATGTAAATCGATCTAGGTAGGTTTTATTAAAAAAAATGTCGTTTTATTCCTGTTTACAAACATTGAAAAATTGATAATATTGACGTTGAATAGAAAATACTATTTTTGTTGTCATGTGTAAAGTTGTACTAGCTCAGTAGGGAACGGGTGGATTAAAGAGCCACCACCCCTTTTCCTTTTTTTATTTGTCTTTCTTTATATTTAAAAAAAAATTACCATGTGAGGCTCGTTTACTTAGGTAATTTAAGAGATTTAAAGTATTTTTTTGTGTTTCAAGACCCACTAAAAATGAACGCTATAATATTCAAAACTCTTGAACAAACATCATAAATTATTTCACAACGGAACGAAGACTTTCTTGAAAGGAAAAATATCCAAAAAAATCGACTCCTCAACATTAATTTGACATTGATACTTTATTACGCACCGTAAATATATAAAATAGGCTTTAACACATAAATATCACCAAAGACGGCCGATCCAAGTGTCGTTAATTGACAATTGGTTCAGTGATTGCAATAAACAATATTTCATAATTAAGCAAGTGCCTCAAGAAATGTCGACAGAGACGAAGACCAACCTATATTATGTATACTTGTACATGCGTGATTAAAATAAATACTCGGGGCAGTAGTCGGACAGCTGCTACTTCAGGGATAATTGAAAATACGATTTATATTCCCGCCAAATTTATCGACGGCCTCGATGTATACGCACGGTGTTAGCTGTGACGAGTCATATTTGTATTTTTTTTGTCACTGGCAACAAGTTTTCGTTTGTCCAATGGGACATGCTGACCTATAAGAGGTATACGACAGTTCTACATATCTATGGCCTTAATTGGTTCATATGCCTTGCTGAATTAATAGGCGTAAGTAAGATTTTAATTCAATTTACCTGGGCAACAATTGTCTTTGTATTATATGAAATTTGCGCGACGGCTTTAGAGGTTTCAATTAAGTATATAATTAATTTATATTTGTGGTATCCGGCTGAGTAGAATAGACCACCCTCATTTCTTACCGAGGTTTCGTAAGAAGCGACTAATTTAAGTTGACCCGCCGTATGGTATCCGGTTGAGTAGAATAGACCCGCTTTCTTACCGAGGTAAGTTGATATCAGGCAGGCGGCCGGTAGTAAAATATGTAGCCAAATCATGTGACAACATGTTTATAACATGTTGTGCCGACCCCACAAGGGGTGGGATAATGGCAGGAAAATGAAGATGAATAATGTAGCTTACATTTAACAAAGGATCAAATAAAGCACTATAGATATAGGGAGATTTAATATAATACACTTAGTGTTTTTTAAAGGTTACATTAACATACGAGTAAAATCCTAAAACATAATTTACAGTACGGGATTATTTATTTCTAAATTATATCAAATGGTATTTAGACAGCAGTTATCTTTAAAAGAACTGAAATGGTCATGTTTTTTTTCAAAACAGTGACGGACTCACATTATATCTTATCAAATATTAATTAGTTCTCACTTATCAATAGGCACTCTCCGTATCGCGGAAACAGCTCGTAAATTAACTTGATTTGTAAACTTAAATATTACGACCGCCGCTCGACATTTTTAATTACGCTTGAGTGTAATTAAACATTTCTCCCTACCAAACGACCTGCCGACACAAAGTTTCAAACTTTAATGTTATTAATCTAAACGCGGTTTACATGAACCTCTTTGCCGATAAGACATAGTAGACATTTTTTACTATTTATTTTTATGATAAGAAATAGCGCGAACAACTATTAAGTACTGTACTACATATTTGAAGTAAACGTTAAATTTTACTTGTGTCGCTTTGTTTTCTTTTAATAATATACAGATTCAAAAAATGTTTGATCGTGGGATGTGGAGATCCCTTAAGGAGACCTATGTTCACCAGTGAACGTTCATCGGTTGAGAAAGATAAAAAAAAACGAAAACAATCATCAGAAATTAGCATAAAATAGCTCAAGATGCGAAACTGATAAACTGGAATAGGTTACATCATTAGAGAAATCGATAGAAGATAAAGCTAAAAAATTATGACATGAATAGATAAATAGATGATAGCCATAGCGTTTATAACATATACATAGGTAGTGCTTTAATGGTTGTGAACTTTGGATAACTAAAACAAATTTCAAATCCGAATATGCCGACCGACAATTCGATGTACAAAACATTAGAAATTTATACCGTAAATAACACCCAAGCAAAAACTTAATCTGTGACAGATATCACGTAGAACTGGCCTTTGAATTTAAACATATAAATATTATAGAAACGGAAGTAATCCATTTGACGCGAATATGAAGTGAGGCTACTTGTTGGACGTTATAAAATTATTGCCAACTTCATACACGGAAATGTGTTTTGCCGGTATATTGTATTTTTGCATGAACAGGTTTTATCGTTTCGAAACTCTTAATTAGATTTCACACATCACTAGGCGTTTTATAAAAACCGCAAATACAAAACCACTTTGCATACAAAACGATTCTTCTATGTGAACAGTCTATGTTAATGAAGATGGTTCTAGTTGTAAAGGCATATCTCAAAAACAATTATAGGGAGCAATAAATTTGTCTGTTTCGCGCCTGTGGCATCGAACCCGGTCCAATTAGACGTCGGCGAGGTCCTCAGTAAATCTCATACGGCTACCACGCTACACTAATTCATACGCGGTCAGCGAGCGGTAGCTGTCGACATCGACACAAAGTTTAACAGCTTCTCGATTATCGATGACTCTGGTTCGCAACTCTAATAATAACTCAACGTACGAATTGTATATATTTATTTAGTTCAACGCTTTCTGATCAAATTCTATCGAATCAAATCAAAATAATCTTTATTCAGATAACCATTTCAAGCACTTTTGAATCGTCAATGACCAATATGATTAATGAAAATACAACTGGTTCGGAATTTTGCTCTTACCGAGAAGAACCAGAAAGAAACTCGGCGGCCAATCTTTTAAACATTTTCAATTTTACATCTTTTCAGCTTTATACAAGAATGCGGTTTAATAAAACCGCAGTCTTGTATGAAGCTAAAAGGATTTTCAAATCCAGGCATTTTTATCATCCAAATAATCTTCAATTTTTTTATATGGTTAACGTATAAGTAAATCTCATATAATTAACTTAAACCTTTCTGAAGACTGATCTAGTATGGATTGCGGAATTTTATTGTAGATGGGAATACCGAGACCATCGAATGAGTTGCTAACTCTGCTAAGTCGCGACACAGGTATCAGAAGCTTTTTGTGACCTCTCGTATGTCTATGATATACATCTAAATATTCTAAATATCACCATAAACATATTCTATTTCTATTTTCATTCTAAATATTCTTTACTAAGCAGACTGTTTTAAGTACCTAATGTTAGGGAAACTAGAAGAGTAGAACTAGCTAGAAACTCAGCAGATACTGTTAGTTAAAATTATTAGATTGTTAAATAATTCTAATTCTTAGAACAAGAAAATGTTTATGGCGATCTAAATTTACTGGCTGATACGAACTAGCCAGAACAAACAGTAGAAAACTCCAAATATTAGAAGGGCAGCTGCATATAAAATATGTACATATCTAATTCCATCACTACAACTATACTAAATTATTCGTAACAGAGTAATATATTTACTATAATTTAGTATTTGAACGAAAACGTGTAAGGCATGGGCCAAAGTTGTAAATGGGTCGGCGGCGCGTGCGCACCAAGAATCACCTGCCCTAAGACCCCGGTAATTATTCCACCACTTATTATATGATTATAAGGCTTTTTTGGTGCTTTCAATCAAATTACACCTTGGCCAGGCCACTTCGGAATGAGATGTCATAAACTTTTTTTTAGTTCCGTTATTACGAGCGACGGTTTCGTCGTAACGGTGTAAAACGGCGCGACGATTATTTCAAATTTGGGGGGAGGGGATATCGTTCAACGACACCTTGATCCATTATTGTAATTACTAACAGATGACCGCAACTCAAAGTAAGGTTAATTTTGTAGTCCAGTGCAAGTAATAGAGTTAAATCATCCTCTTGCCCTTATCTCACTCTAAGTACTCTAAGTAAGTCACATGATTTAACTAAGCATTTTACGACCGGCCTGTCTGAACTTACCTTAGTCGCTTTTTACGACACCTCGGTAAGAAAAAGGGTGTCTATTCTACTCAGCCGGATATCACACAGCGAATCGACTTACCTTAGTCGCCTTTTACGAGACCTCGATATGAAGTGAGAGTGGTCTATTCTATTACGCCGGATATTACACGGCGGGTCGACTTATCTTATTCGCCTTTACGACACCACGATAAGTAATGAGGGTGGTCTATTCTACTCAACCGGATACCACACGGCTAGCAAGTAAGAGACTTTAGACATTGTTCCTATAGCCCTCCAATTCTTTTTTATATAAAAATTACATATAATTCTGTTGGTGGATCTAATATAATAAAATACCGATCAAAGGATGCTGGTTTTTAGCTTGTAGTAAACTATATTTTACGCTTAAAATGTTTAGTAAGACTATTAAATAAAATATAATAAAATCTTTAATACATTCTCCTCATAAATAAAATCATTTTTAAATTTCCATAATCATATATTCATATTATTAAAACGTATAGACTAGACTCCGCGAAGATTTAATTTCATAAAAAAGTAGACGAAGAAATTTGACGAGATATACAGATAAAATCTTATAATTTCGTAAAGAACAAAGCATAAAGGTAAAGTTAAATTATAACTTGAATTAGATTGACAGGCGAACTACAGTTCTAATAGGTATTGCCTAATAAAAAATACTGGTATCGATTGATAACAATGGTGTCAATATAATTTGTTTAAACTTATCTAACCATGAAATCTTCTATGTATTAGTAGCAGTACAAATAAATAATTCATCAAATTGCAGTAAATCTTATGTACATAAGTTAGGAAAATAAGGTTTCATAGATTTTCTAAAAGCTTTTATTTATCTCGACTTGTAAATTAATATGGAATCTTGCAAGTTAAATTTGATCCACTTCCCGATGTCTGAATTAGCTGAAATTTTTATACTGCTCCAGTCCCGATAACAATACATATTTATGATAAGGAACATCCTGGCTCCAGACAAAGGAACTCAACGGAACAGACTTTCACAATTTTCCTTTTGTCACGAGAAGAAAGTTACATTGTCGATCCAAATAATAATAGTATAATGAAAATGAAGAACTAATAATCGCAAAAATTAAAAAAAAACTGTCGATGGTGACCGAGACTAAATTACATTCTCTTAACATTGATACAATTGAATGATCATTCCGAAACAACGATATTGAAATCAAAAATAAAAGTTATTTATAATAGTTACATTTCACAAAATAACTTCTTTGTAGACGCTACCAGCCATAGAGTGAAGTATCAAATTTTATGATCTCCCAGCGACATAAAGTGTACAAAAAGATACTTCGAAAGTTAACCGTGATTAAACGTCTAAAAGCACAAGAATAAATAGCGTACCAGTATTGAGGTTTTAGAACGGACTGTCACTAAGATCGGCTAAATGATAACGTTATGGCTCCATTCTAAATTTGTGATCATGAAAACACACAGTTTTGCCGCCGAGCGCATCGATGCTATGATAAGCGGGCATAAATAAATAATTAGACGGAGAGCTGAGGAAGTTATGGAGGCGGCGGTGTAAGGGGGGCAGAGGGGGAGGTATTCGGATAGTTCTTAGATAATATCTCCCGCAACCGCGCTTTGTGTCAAACGTCAGATGGTTATCTGTAAGATGTTTACAGATGTACCGAAGGGGGAACGGCCCAAATCTGTAGTGGACGCAATCGACCGGTATCTACTCTAATATGGTTGATATGCGAGTTAATTACCTGTGCTGTACCCACGTTTTAACGTGTGAGCTATGACGGAGTGGAAGGGTAATGTTATAACTTTAATAGACGGGTGGGACCGAAAATAAAACAAGCTTTTTATATCGGCTATTTTAAGAAACGATCGATCGAGTATTACGTAAAACGCAATGGTATAAATTGTTCAATACAACTTTTCTTGACTGGCCCGTTGGCGGAGTGGGTAGTGAACCTGCCTTCAGCTCCGCGGGTCGCGGGTTCGATCCTGCCGAGGGCTAACATTTTCTATTAATGAATTTGTTCGTCTTCGAGTCTGGGTGTATATTTGTATTTAAGTGTGTATTTACGAATTAAATATGTATATATTCACCAGTTGTCTGTCACCCATAGCACAAGTATTAAATTACTTACTTTGGGGACGGACGACCGTGTGTGTAAGTGTCCCATATATTTATATTTTTGTTGTTTATGTTACTTTTTTATTCATTGATGGTTTTTAACTTTAGGTTATTGTGAATGATTTTGATATCTACATGTATCGACCTAGTATACTCATTATAATAATCAGATTTGCGCGACTGACTCTGAATTAATCCAGAATTCTTAATTATGAGCTTTTAAGCGACGTCACAACAAAGCTCGCTGTCTTATTTAAACAAGGTACATATACGTGGGTATTTTCCATATACCAGACTATTAATAATAAAGACCACATTAACATAGAGTTCTTAGACATGAGTTCTATTATCGATGTTGTTTATGTGGAAGCTGATCATATTAAACATTATTGAAGTAAAACTTGAATGCTTCTGCTGTGCAAACGTTTTATTTTTCACAACTTCGGCTTAAGCTTGACCGTTTAATAATTTGGCACAAATAATGGTTAAGAATAGAAAAAAAAAAAAAAAAACTATAAGCACAAACGAATTATGGTAAAAGTAACTTTATAATCCTTTGCGGACAAGAAAACGCGGGAAAAATACACATGAATAAGCAGTATAATAAGTAAAAGTATACAGATGATGTAAAATTGCAAAGTCTTTCACACACTCAACTACACACATATTCATAATTTTTTTTTTCTTGTTTTAAAAGAGAAACATCTAGATGATATATCGTTTCAGATCACACTAGATGGCATTGATAAAATGGAAACTGGCCAAATCTACAATTATCTATGCCTAGACATCCTCGTCACGTAATATCTGGAGATGCTTATCAATAATTTATAGTCACACAAAGTAAAAATTAACTTAATTTCAATAATTTTATTGAACGTAATTAACTTCGAAGTTGCAACAGTAAATTTAACTATTAAAGTTGATAAAATTTAATATAAGCTTACGATTTTTTTTTCATTAATTTATATTTATAAATTAAATGTAAACAAAAATGATAGAGAATCTTATCTATACTAATATTATGAAGAGGAAAAACGTGTTTGTACGTATGCTTGTAATGTTTTCACACAAAAACTACTGGATGGATTTCAAAAATTCTTTCACCATTGGAAAGCTGCATCTCTACTAAGTAACATAGGCTATATTACATTACAAAAATAGGGATCCATAATATAAATGTAATAATGTGTAAAAAATTAGTCATAAAAATCTGTCATCGCATGCGCTGTTCTGCGAAGCTGTGATGGCCTAACGGTGCGACCGTGTGAATCTCTAGAGACGATCATGGGTTCAAACCCGGGCAGACACCAATGAGTTTTTCTAATAAAACTTATGTGTCTAATTGATAATTGCAATTTATCACATGCTTTTCGGTGAAGGAAAACATCGTGAGGAAACCTGCATATCTCTAGAGAATCCTAGGGATTTGTGTAACCTACCAATCCGCATTGGAGCAGCGTGGTAGGTCTTAGCTCCAACCCTTCTCTCCAAAAATGGAGAGAGGAGGCCTATGCCCAGCAGTGGGATAGTAACAGGCCGTTACTTTATGCGCTGCGGAAATTATTGATGATATATTTAACAAAAATAAATCAATAGTCCGACGTAGTAGATTTTCCACTGCCATGAGATCGGTATGTACGCGGATGAAACCGCGGGATATTACTAGTAATACATCTATAGATTGATTTATTTCACAGTTCACTTAATGAATTTGGGACATCTTATTTTATAATAAAATATCAGAGATAGCAAAGAGAGTAATCGATTGAAGTCAGAAAATTAAAAAAAGTAACTACATCGTAGACAGTTCAAGTATAATTGTTTTCGAGAAGGACATTGCTATCGCGCTAACGATCGCCCGACTAAACTTGCAGCTGCCATTTTGTTCCTTTTTTAAATAAATTTGAAAGCCCCTCTGCACGATTGCCCAACAACAGCTACCACAGACAAATCACACTATTCACAGAACTTATTCGTATACTTGTTTATTAGTCGAATAATAAAAATAATTAAAAAATATATATTTACACGGAAAACAAATTTAAATTTATCATCGCATTCGTTGATCGTAGATTTTATATCTACAACGTTTTTATTTATATTGCTTATTGGTAGCAAACACGCGGTTTCAGCATACATAGTTCGTTTGAAACACATTTCATTAAACAAGCGATCTTGGTTTACAATTTAGATTTGCAATATACTTAGTCAATCAAAACAGACACCAAATTGCTCTGTTACTTGTAAAAACTTTCTATGGAAAATAAATTACAGTTATTCTCTGCTTTTAACAATATTTTCAATAATATATAAACAACAACATAGACTGATAATTTAACTGCACTCTGAACTATTTATTCTTATCCTTACAATATCTTCAAGAATATATTTTATAGAAAGGTTTTAAATTTAATCTAGACTAGGTATAAACATCTACAAAAGCAGAATTACATTCTTGAGAACAAAAACGATTCCCAGTTTCCCAAATTTATTACGAAGACAATAAATCAGCGGAGAATCGCCCGCTAAACAGAATGGGAGCCTCATGAATAAAAACATGCTATTTAGCGCTACACACCATGCCTCGGAGTCCACGGAAAACGGTTTTATTTCCACACCTTGTGAACGAAAATTAACTCTAACAAATAGTGTCAAGCGTCAAAATTGCATATAAACTTTATTGCACCTACTACCGTTTCGCTTTGTATAGTAGTTCTACGCAAACGCATTTCCGGCCAAACGCTGCCGGGAAAAAGCCATTTAAAACAAAAAAGAAAAAAAATGGTAACGCGCCGCGCGCTCGGACACTTCCGGTGGGCGCCATTTTTTCTGTATTGCCAACAGATAAAATCTTTCCGGCCTACTGCGCAAACGCCAACTTGTATTTTGTTGTTTTATTCAATTGATGGGTTTTAGCAGAATTGAATAAATGTAAATATTTGTCGTCAAAAAATTATGTTCCATTCAATATTTGACCGAAAATAAACAAAAATATTTAAATATTATGTAGCTTACATTATTCAATACTTTATTAAACTTACTAGCTTTTACCCGTGACTGCGCGGACTGTGGTCGTGTGTGATAGCTCGATAATAGATGGCGCTTTTCAATGTCATCCTATTCCTGTAGAATTAACAGGCCTTCTATAGCCTATATGTTTTATTATGTATAAGGAATAATTGTGTCAAATTTCATCTATATGAGTAATAAACATACATACATACTCACAAACTTTCGCATTTATAATTTTATTTATAGTAGGATCTTATTAAGAATATTAAAAATAAATATAGTTGACATTAATTAAGCCTGACGCAATTTCAATACTTGGTATAAAACATCTAAGTGGTATCAAATATACTTAATTTCGCAATAAAACAAAGTAGAGTAAAAGGTGAATAACAATGAACTAATTATATATTCATTGTAGAGTTCCTTTGGATGCATAACTTCCTGTTGCGTTAGGACAGAAACTTAAAATTATTGCATCGCAATGGGAACCACATACGCATGGAAAATTCAAATTATTTGCACATCAAGCAAATAGAGCTATAATATAAAAGGCTCCTTATTTTTATTAGAACACATCATTTATTAACGATTAAAATTATTTTTTCAGTTACGAAGTTTTAATCAAACAATATATGTTAAGTTATATTTTTGTTTCGTTTATAATTTAATCATGCATCCAATATGCCGTAAAAAACGGAATTTAAAAATAGTAAACAATAATTCTACTAATAACTATAATACTTATGGAGTCTGTCTGCCACCCGTCCGTCTGTTTATAAAAGTGGTGTATACCTACCTACTCGTGACTTTCTACTGGTCGATTAAAATTTGTCAGTTTAAAAAAAAACTATCATAAAAACAACTAGTATTTTCGCTCTTCCAAGTTATGGGCCTCTTTAACACTTATGAGTTTTGCAGACGCTACGCTAACCTTTATTGCAATTTGGTACAAAACAATTTTTTAGAATTACGTCACTATAATAGCAAGCGTGCGATATGTATGTTTTTAGTTTAGTTTAATAAGTGTAAATAATTTAAAAAACTTTTTGTTTCTCTGCCAAGTTATGGGTCTTTGAGTGTTACATGAGTTTTGCAGGCGCTACGCTACCCTTTAGATTAAATTTGGCACAAAACAACTTTTCTGAATCAAGTCACTTTAATACTATTAAGTTTATATATTAGTAGTTTTAAGAATATACTTATTAAGTTTTTAATGAGTGTAAATAGTTTAAAAACCTTTTTGTTATAACCTTATCAATATTGGCATCAGTAAAATTAAACACAAGGGCCACATAATTAGGAGTGAACATTTTGCATTGCCACAAAATTCAACGGTCGAATCTATGTAAATGGGATCGCTGTTCGATGTTGAATATTCAAATTGATGTCATTATAACATTCGGCCAAACGCGTTGGCCGTTTGGCCGCCAGCCAGATGCATGTGTAATGTAATGTAATGAGTAATTTAAAGGCTCTTTTTATCTTTGCCGCTTAAAAACTAGCAAGCGTTATTATTGAGGAAATTTAACTTCATTTTTTGATACACTTAGTATTTTTTTTTCTATCATCCTCCTGCCCTTATCCCACTCTAAGTGGGATCGGCGAAAAATGTTATGAACATGTTGTCACTGTCGCCTGCCTAACGTCAACTTACCTTAGTCGTATTTTAAGACACCTCCGTTAGAAAGAGGGTGGTCTATTCTACTCAGCCGGATACCACACAGCGGACCAGTAAAAAACTGTAGTATAAACAATAAAATGTAGGATCTGAGCTGCTTGTAAATTAAGGAAATATAATTTTATATTCTTCCTCTGCTTTCTTAATTAAGTACTATTTTGTCTAGTTTTTTTTTTACTTTATAAGGCTAAAAAAAGTTTTTAATAAAGCCTGGCTACGATCTCGCCTGACGGAAAGATGCAGCCGAAGGCGGACCGCGCTTGCCAATGTAGTGCCTATTCACTCTTTTTTTGAAGGTATTCAAATCAATAATAACTGAAAATGCTTCTTTTAGTGATAAAAAATCTTGTCAGCTTTAGGCATTTCACATACAAGTGTATTAATAAGGTTTAATTAGAAAATGTGCTTACAACAAAAAAAACAGCGCGTTTGATCAAAAAAAATTCTAAATACATATACATATTACACACAGGGAAATGTATTTTTTCTGGTATAAAATAATAGTTATGTAACTTAAAAACGTTTATGTAAATTATGTCGTATTAAATCGAAACTTAAGAAAGTTTGGAATTTAAAAAATATCATGACTTAAGCTAGCTATGAAAAATATTAAGATGATTTAAAATAATTTTTGTGTTACTTTATGTTGTAAGCATAAAACCATTTTATTACCAAAAACTATAACTAAACCAAAAATATTTACTATTTATAAATTCAGGTTACACTTTGTACATATAATTCCACATTTAAATCTAATGTAAAAGAAAAACATGAGAAAAAACAGTGACTGTCAGATTCCCTCGGATGTTGGCTGAACAAAACAGCACTTTAGCCGAAAAAAAAAAAGAACTAGGAGAGCGTTCTCAATTCAAAAATTGAATTGATCGCCCCATTGTATTCGAAATGTATCATTTGAGCTGTTATTATGTGCTCTCTCTCTAGCTTGAATGCAACCTGGTAATCCAATACTTTTGTATGGAAGGCACTTAACGTTGCGATCTGGTTACGAAACGGCTCAAGTGTTATTAGAAATTAATTTGTATAGTATTTTATTATTTAATACATAAAGATGGAATTGAAGGCGGACGTTAATGATGGTTATTTATAGTGCAATTTGTACTCAATATTTAGCCTCGATATCAAAGTAGATATTTGTTTGATCTTACAAATTGTCACAGATTTAGTATTCCTTTTTTAAACAGTACTACAGGGATATCCTTAAAAATATACAGAATATCACATACGATACCTTAAATTCGAACATAATGCCGCTTTCACTTTCGACCTACATGCAGCAGCGTGTATCAGATAGGTTGGTTGGTTATAAATTAACCCATAACTGAATGGATTACTAAAATAGTGAATTAGAGCTTTTAATTCATAATCAATACAAATTCAACATTGTGAATATGTGGTTTTTAAATCGTTAACTCTACTGCTGGTTCGAAAAGTTGTCCTACCAAGAAGAGCCAGCAAGAATCTCGGCGGTTGTTCTTTTCACTAAATACTACACTAAATACACACTAAATGCCTAATACACAAAATTAAAAAAATAGTAAAAACATTGCAGATGTTACTAATATAAGGTTTTACGGCTCTAAATTTTCCTTTAATATTGCCGAAACGGTCCATATTTTTTATTGTAAAAATTAAAACGGATATAATTCATAAAAAAGTACACGCTCATATAATGGAAAACTTACGTAAAAGTTAAAAAATATAAGCAACAAAAACTTAATCATGTACGAATAGAAGGAAGTACCGAATAAACGAGCATGATAAATTATTTAAACAAATTTATAAAAACCTAAACAGACAGACGGGCAGAGTTTTTGTTAAAAACTTTGCGGTTGGTAAAAACGTTCTAGTCGATATACTGAATTAGTTCTTACTCCAGTACACGCAGAGTTTAATTTTGAGCAAACTTTATAAGGACAGTTTAACTAAATAATACTGTATTGACTGGTGAGAATCGAACCCACGCACCTTACATAATCCTATTAACCCATTGTGGTTGCCCAACTAAATAATTTATTTTCGATTACATTCAAATTGTTACCCACTGAGCTTAAAGTTGAAGTCTTATTAAAAATGTCTAATCATTGGGAAAAAGTTGTGTCATGTAAAATTATGTTTGTTTTAAAGAAGAAAACAAACAGAAGAAGAAAATAATAATAGATTTTTGAAAGCTTATAAATATCTAAAAATTTAAATTCATAATTTAAACTCTTTATTTTTCTTTTCCTGTGAAAAGTTCAGATTATACTTTTTCTAATTATTTGCACGTAAATTCAAGTGATTCCAGCACGGAAAATTTTTAAGGTTATTGTAAAAATAAATGACAGGTACATAAAGCCATTATAAAACACTCTAATTATACCAACAAATTCAAAAGTAAATTGTAAACATAGAATGTGTTCTTAAAACAACTCGCCAGTCATCATTCAACATTCCTTACAAAGTTAAAGTTTCCCATATCAATCAAGTCCACAAACACGAATGTATCAAAAGGCCAATAAAATGTTTTTAATAAAAACAATAATACAAGAGCGCATTTAGCGAGACCGAAAATGCATGATCGTTGTTCGAAACTGTACTTTATAAGGGCAATTTAAGCGGTCTCAATTGTAAGAACTTAAGAGGCGTGTTTTGAGTAAACACTCAAACGTATTTCGAGTGGTGTACTTTGACGTATCGCTTTTAATACTTGAAGTGCTGCTGCTTTTTTATTTGAATCAATATTTAAATGAGCTTATCTTGTATGTGTGTGTGTATCAATATTTAAATGAGTTGATCTTGAATTTATATACATAAATATATTTTTTTGAATCTTGAAAACGACTCCAACGATTTTCATGAAATTCAGCATGTAGGGTTTTGGGGAGGAAAAATCGATCTAGCTAAGTTTCATATAAGAAAAATATCTCTTAATCCCTGTTTTCGGGCACTAAAAAAATTCTCAAATGTAGATGTTGAATGCAAATGATATTTTTAGCTGTCAAACGTATTATTGTGATGGCCTAATGGTAACGGGCGGACGAAAAAGTTCCAAACCTGGCATCGATTACCACTTATCACCCGGCGTTTCCTTTCTTTTACTTTTTTATTATTTTTTTTTAATATCTTTTACCGAGCTAGTCTCGGAACTAGTCCTTATAAGAAGCAGTAACTGTTATTAAAGTCCTTTTTTGTATAGCTTGTTGACTAAATACGGTCGTTATTTCTACAAAGTTCTACTACCTATATCCATAGAAATAATTTTAGCATGATATGATTGTAAAGATATAATTATGATGAATCTTATATATTTTTTAATTTATACAACCTTCGTGTTATGATCAACAACTTGTTTATTTTTGTAAAGAGCAAAAATACGAAATGATTAAAAAATAAGGAACATTAAAAAATAGATTAGCTAAAGATAAGAAATCTGTTCACTTTAGTTACAAATTTTGGTAGTTTTAGTTCCACTTCTCTTAATATTGCATTTTGAATGCAAATTCTTATTTTCTTCCTAAAAGTAATATGATAGATTTACCTGTGTTACAGGAATTGAAGTGTTTTTAAGTCCTGAATAATCATATCACAGAACTGCGATAGCAAAAATAGCAACTCGATTTATACATTATCTCCTTTTTTATACTTTTATCTTTTTGTGACGTCGGTACAAATTTAAAGGCGATATTTGTAATGAAAATTTTTGTCGTAACAAATATATCAATATTGATTTTTCTTATCAAAGCTATAACGAAAAATCATGTAGCTTCCCTAAATCAAAGTTAATTACTGATAAATCTATTGCCGTTTACTTTATCTTATCAATCACATAATAATCTGACATACAAAAATGTATTTTTACGTATCTTAGTAGGTATTGAATCTATTATTTCCTGTTACTTTGTTTTTTTAAGTAAAATACAAAACAAAATTTTCTGCGGAAGTGTAAAAGAGTGATAACAAGATATCATAATGCCAGAGTATTACTTTGGTAAAATATGTATGAATATAATAAACATGATTTTTTTTGGTATTTTAAACTAGGAAATAAATCAAAAACAGCTTCACATTCAGAATTACATTTTATACAGTGAATAAATAACATATACCCGGTGAATTTTTAATTTTCGTCACTCTCCTATTTTTATGCCACTATGGGGGTGGGGACAAGATGTTTTTCTTTTGCATTCTCTCCCATCATTCTTCAACTTTGGCGCTACTCCTTTTAAATGCAAGTCATACTTCATACAATCCAACAATTTTTTTTCAGCGCTCCTTCTAATCTCAGACTCATCCACATTCATATTTAACACTTGTCTGGTCATTTGTTTTTAACCCCTCCTAATTATACTCATTATAATTTTTTTGTATTTTCTCTAATTAAACTCTAAGTAAATGGATTATTGTGCGTAAATTAAACAGTACCTTGCTTACAATCGATAGAAATTTTAATAGCAGCAAGTTTTACCACAATTCTTTTGCAGTGCAGGCATATGTATTTATATGCATATCGTTATTAATATTCTTTGTTTTATACACACCACATACTATATATCTGTAGCTATGTCCTTTCATCAACCTGGTTGTCTGGAAGATATCGCTATTTAGCAATAAGTCCGCCAGATTGTATCACTACTTTAGTTATGTTTTAGTTTATTATTTTTAGTTTTTACTTTTACTTTTGTGGTGTTCAATAAAGGCATTCATTCATTCATTCAAATTTTAATATTTTTTTCGTATATTCGTATTTTTTCCTACATCAATTCGTTAGAATGTGACCTACAAAATCGTCAAGAGCGTTCTACAGTAATTTAATTTAGGAAGATATTATAAATTAATCTGGTAACGTATCAAGAGTGACGCGGTGCAGTGTAGGCGGCTTGTGCGGGTGACGTCGAATCACAATAGGCCCGTGCTTTATTGTATGAATGGCGTTTTTTGAGTGAAATCGATCACGAGCGGTCCCGATTCCCTATATTATACTGTATTTATTTACGCATTGTTGCCGAACCTTTTACTGTGCCGGCCTTTGACAATAATCGCATATATCTTAAATAATTAGCCAAATAACCTCACTTTTGTCACAAAATTGTTTACGCTTTTGTTGTTATACGAGGACTAACAAGGGTAATACCAAACCTTTATTAGAGTAAAAATATGAGATTGACGGTATACTATACATATATTAGCAATAGTAAAAGTATGTTACTCTTTTTGTTGGTAATTTTTCACTGAATTAAACATTAAACTGATTTTGTAAAGATTTTGACATGCTCGTATATTGAATAATTTTTAGAATTAAGCGTTACTTTGCGGAAATCCATAAAAAAGACATTTTTGAATTAAAAAAATAATATTTTGAATGAATATGAATTAAATCTCATTGTTATTTATGAAGATGAACTGAAAGGAGCAAGCTCAATGTCATCCTGAAATATTAAGTTTTTTTCACATGATAACTTTTAAAAAAATAATATTAGTATGATGTATAAAAAAAAAATTATCACAGAAAATAGAAGCATAAGCGTTTTCTAATAAAACTAGACCTGCAGACTAACTTTTTTTAAGATAATACTGCGACAAAATAACATTGGCTAGCATATTGTTGTTTAAAAATGATACTGGAGGTATTTTATAGGTATAATAATGCAATGGGTTTTTCTCCCTGTTTCCGAAAGAAAGGCGAGATTTTTTTATCCTATATGTTTTCCCCGTGTATAAGCTATAATTGTATCACATTTCTTTAATGTTGGTTAAGCGGACTAGCCACGAAGGCGCGATAGACAAGTTGAATTTTCGATTTATAAAATACGGATGAATATAATGTTAAAGTAAATAACCACGATATGTCTTTTATGTTATAAAAACAGAAGTTCGATATTAAAATTGTTATTAAGAGAATCCTTATAAATAAATACGCGATTTAAGTCTCGTTATAAAAATCTTTTCTAACACTAAACATGATTATGAATCATTATTGTTATTACTAGTTGAAACCTAAATGGCTGCACATTACAATAAACATTCGCTAACGTATCGTCAATGCTGATTCTAACTCGTTTCCATCAAGTAAATTCTCACATTTTTATATATGATTGATGAAGACTCGCTCCGAAGGCCATGGGGCCAGCGAATGTTTACAAGACTCTATAAATATGTATGAGGAGGCGTTCCTCACATCTTGACATCGCTACTGGTCCATTCCTGTATTGTGATCCCGTCATTATGCGTCGACTGAAGTAGCTACTTCTTTGTCACTGTTATATAGACGCTTGATAATCGTAAAATGTCCATACATTTGATTTCCTACAAAATTAATAGTTATAATAGAACATCAATTAATTAGATTACAATGATTGATATATTGTAAAGGAAAGTATTGCGTACGAGTATATAAAGCGATCGACTTTTGCTCGGTATTTTGGTAAAAAATATTTAAAAATGATGCAATATGAAAAAAAAGGCTGGTGATATTTTCTTTATTCCACCCGTTCTCGGCTGAGCTACTATTTTTACAAGTGACAGCATAAATATCCTATGTTTTCTAACAATATTGTAGCAGTTTTTCATTGCTTTGAAAACGGGGATGAAATGCCGTTTTTAAATCGATTTATAGCCCCCGAAACCTGCTACATACTAAGTTAAATGAAAATCGTTGGAGCAGTTTCCGAAATTCAGACGCAAATTATCAGAAGCAGATGCGAATCTATGAATTGCCGTCTAAACTAGAAAAAATTTAGTCTAAATTTTCAGTCTATTTTGTTTTCTAATACTTAAAAAATAGACAAATCTAGTGTAAATATCAAAACCACTAGAATATGAAATTTTACTTAGTATTTATACGCAATTTTTATAAGAAATACATCATTTCGGCCATTTTAACTTTTATCACAATGAATCGTTCAAAGTTATATCTAATATATTATGTACTGTATTAAATACGTACACCTTGCTTATCGCTCAATAAAAAAACCAAATATTCTTTATTCAAATAAACTTGTAAACAAGTGCTTTTGAATCATCAACTCTACTGCTTATTCGATAAGCTGTTCATACCGAGAAGAACCAGTAAGAAACTCAGTGGTTGCTCTATTAAAAAAAATATAATCCTTATTACTAGTTACTTATTATTTATTACTAGTACTAGTAGTACATTTAGTTATTACTGTTTTGTACAGAGTCCAAGAGTAGCTACATCCACGCATTCTTATCATCTAAGTATTCCTCAATGGTATTTCCGTCACCCATATAGTTATTATGTTATACATTGAATGCAATTGTATCTTAAGTAGTGGCCTGTTAATATCCCACTGCTGAGAATAGGCCTCTTCTCTCCGGTTTAGAGAGCAGGTTTGGAGCTAAGACCTACCACGCTGCTCCAATGCGGATTGGTAGGTTACACATATCTCCAGAATTTTCTGGAAATATGGAGGTTTCCTCACGATGTTTTCCTTCACCGAAAAGTGTGTGATAAATTGCAATCAATTAGACACATAAGTTTTAACAGAAAAACTCATTGGTGTCTGCCTGGGTTTGAACCCATGACCGTCTCCAGATATTCACATGTTCGCACCGCTGGGCTATCACAGCTTCTATATACAATTGTATCTTACAATTCAGCAATTTCTTTAAGTAACAAGCATCTGCTACTTTGGTATAATTAGACCAAATAGTATTGTCAGTCGTTGAGAGCCTACAAAGTATATATTACAACAAAAAATCTCAAGATCTCAGAGGGCCGGCCTGACTGTTAATTCATGTCATTGTATTGAACCGTTCAGTAACGTTTGTTCTTTTTAAATGTATCGTTGAAAATGTACAAGGTTTAATGCAGGGCTTTGAGAGTCGTGAGAATTGTTTTAAAACTTTTGTGTACATTTTTAATTCAATGATCAATGCAGTCGACATTTAACCTTTTGAATGTTTTGCGTGTCGAATTTACGGGTACTATTCATAAATTGAAGTAGGTATTTGAATAGTTATGTAACGTATTTGACGTATTTGATGACACGCCTCCAGAATATTTGGAAAAATCGGCCAATAAGTTATAAGACCAAAGCTCGATTAGTCAGAGCTCTAATATTCCCGATCTTTCTCTATGGAGTAGAGACTTGGACAATCCGAGCTAGGGAAAGACAGAGAATAGACGCATTCGAAATGTGGTGCTGGAGGAGAATGCTCCGAATACCCTGGACGGCCAAACGCACAAATGTATCTATTCTCTCCCAACTCGACATAAAAACCCGATTGTCCACCACCTGTCTTCAGCGCATTCTCTCGTACTTCGGCCACATAATGCGAAGAGGAGATGGCAACCTTGAAAAGCTGGTCATTGTTGGCAACACAGAAGGCAAAAGACCACGAGGCCGGTCGCCAACACGATGGTCTGACCAAGTGAAAGAAGCCACCTCCTCTTCGAAATTCTATCAGACGGTTAGGGCTACTCTAGACCGGGATAAATGGAGGCAGGTCATACATAAGAAAGGTTCACGTGACCACGATCCTCAGTAATGAGGGACCGATCAAGAAGAAGAAGAGTAACGTATTTATTCATTTAAGCCGTTTGGTATTCGACTAAGTAGAATAGACCATCCTCATTTCTTACGGAAGTGTCGTTAATTAGTAAAAATATCAAAAGATAACTCTACTAGTTGTTTACTATAACTAACTCGAAAAAACCTATTTATAGATTTAGGCGTTATTTTGCGGAGATCCATAATACAAAAGTAATAATAAAATAATTTTGCTATAATCCGCGATGAATAATCATCAACATTCATCGCTGATAATATCAAAATAATTTTATTATTACTTTTGAAAAAAGCAATCAAACGCAACTTAGATCTAAAAAAATTAAGTCAATTTAAGCTAAGTACCAGGGTGACCGAGCCTTGCTCAGAAATTTATGAAACTTTGTAAAAAATAAATTAAAAAAATTAAAAAGAAAAATGAAAAATAATAGGGCAGGTGGGGCTCGATCGTAGGTATTCTCACCTCTCTAGACCGCCCGTTCCCCAAATGAACTACCGTGACTTTACGTTTGACAGCGAAAAATTGTAATTGTATTCAACGACCGAAATCGAGGGATAAAACGAGATTTTTATTAAATAAAACTTATCTAGATCGATTTTTCTCCCCCAAAACCCTCTACATACTGAATTTCAGTAAAATCGTTGGAGCCGTTTTCGAAAAAAAAAAAAATATATATACATATGTATAAAGTATAACGGACGCACGATGGAGTGATGATATATGACAGCGGGCAGTGGATGGAAGCAAAAAGCCCAGGATCGGGCTCAGCGGCGAATAATTGGAATTTGGAGAGGTCTATGTCCAGCAGTGGACTAAAGTGAGCTGTTAATGATGAGAGATATATATATATAAATGTGGGATTGTAAGTTTGAACGCAGCGGAGAGCAAGTGAGAAGGATGTATGAATGACAGAGTGAAAGGATTAGGTGACGTATGGATGGTTTTTAGTTTGGAGTTCCTAGTCTGTAGTCTAGAGTCATAAGCCGAACGACGTAACAACGCTAACGTGTTTTCAGTGCTCTGTAATAATTTTAACCCCTAGTCTAAGTGTTTGTCAAAAATCTTTGAATAAAGAAATAATACCATTGAAGAAGAATTTTAATAATCCCACATACATACAAGATAAACTCATTTAAATATTAAGTATTAAAGATATCTCAACTTTAAAATATTAGCACTGTCATTAAAGTAAATCGTTTCAGCTTGACACAATTGTATGGGTGTTATGACACATTAGTCCCCATAGGGTGCGGCTGTACCCCAAGCATTCGAAACAGTCAATTCATCCGGGGGGATTTGCTGGCCCTTGGGACTCAAAAGGGATTCAGTATTTAATTACATTTAACATTATTTAAGAAGTATCCAATCAATATTAACATACCCTCGGCTTTTCCATATGTAATAGGTGAATAAAACTACCACAAACAAATGTGTAGAAAACGCAATCCTTCTAATATTACATACATCCTCCTGCCCTTATCCCACTATAAGTGGGGTCGGCACAATATGTTACAAACATGTTGTCATATAATTTGGCTACGCATTTTACGACCGGCCGCCTGCCTGTCGTAAACTTACCTTAATCGTATTTTACGACACCTCGGTAAAGTATGAGGGTGGTACTATACTATTCAACCGGATACCACACGGCACGCAATCCTACTAATATTATAAATGCAAAAGTTTGTGAGTATGGATGTATGTTTGTTATTCTTTCACGGCGAATCTGCTGAACCAATATCGATTTAATTTGGCACAATTATTCCTTAAACACCAGGGTAACATATAGATATAGAAATCCTGTTAATTCTATAGAAATAAGATAACATTGAAACCGATCAATATAAACAATGTTTTAGCATTGTATTTTACGTCAACGAATCGTAAGGAATCTAACTTATTTTTTGTTTATAGTTTGATTGTATTAAGTAAAAAACTTAATTAATATACAAAAAAAATAATCGAATTTATTTAAAGTTTACTTTTGCATCTCCACCGTTCTCTGTCTATAATTTCATTTGTTCTATAATTTCTATTTTCTTTTGCTCCACTTCATATCGTACCATTTCTCTGATAACTCAATAATTTATAGATAAACATGATACATCTTTATTTCCTATATGTCACTTAATTGTAACAAATACTATCTTTTTCATTTCAGTTAGGACTCAATCAAATTTTAACTGTGAAGTAGTCAAAAGTACAGACGGCGATAAAAAATTTCAGTGTCGTTTCTTGTTACCGTTAATTATTTTATACAGAGTCGTGTATTTGATAAAAATATTATCGAATATCGATATTATTTTTGATAAAGAACTATGTATTTATACAGTTGATAAATGTTTGATGTTTCGGCCGAAAGAAAAGTATTGGCCCATTGGCAAAAAAAGACCATCTTAGGGTCTAAAATCCCACCGATTTTTGCACTTTAGGCCCAGCTCGAAGCTATTTCAGCTTGGCCATTTTTCTTATATTTAATTTGTTAATTTAGTAATTACTACGCATAAGATCCAATAACCTTAATTATATTATACCATCACTCAATTACTCACCCACCACCTAAGGAACAAAAATTGGCAAATTCTTGCCTAATATAAATCTATATTCATCTACAAATATTTAACAAAACTTAAACAAAGTTTAGGGATTCTTTAAGAAGTCCGTTGAGCAAGGAGACGGTACGGTTTGACAAATAAATTATGACGCCCGGTACAAAAAAAAATATTTAGATCATAAATTAACATAGCTTATTATGCACTTAAAGGGTTTGATACTACAGCGGTCCGTGCATATTTTCCTCCATTACCCGTCAAGAGTTCTAAGCATTATCATGAGGTTGCTTTGCAATTTCGTCGTAGAATCTATATCCTGATGATGCTTCGATTGTGGGGCGAAACCATTGTTGAGTTTGTTATAGCGAACGTGTGTAGTGCTTGTGTGGATTGTGGTAGCGGCGGTGGCGGCGCTAGATGTTTGTTCATATATTTTTACGAATCCTGCATGTACCGGGTATGAAAGCGGATATTCCACTCTACATTTAACATTATATATATTTTCTATTTTACTTCATCGCGGATTATAGCAAAATAATTTTATTATTACTTTTGTATTATAAGCTGTGATGGCCTAGCGGTGGGACCGTGTGAATCTCTAGAGACGATCATGGGTTCAAACACGGGCAGACACCAATGAGTTTTTCTATTAAAACTTATGTGTCTAATTGATAATTGCAATTTATCACACGCTTTTTGGTGAAGGAAAACATCGTGAGGAAACCTGCATATCTCTAGAGAATCCTAGGGATATGTGTAACCTACCAACCCGCATTGGAGCAGCGTGGTAGGTCTTAGCTCCAACCCTTCTCTCCAAAAATGGAAAGTGGAGGCCTATGCCCAGCAGTGGGATAGTAACTGGCTGATACTTACTTACTTACTTTGTATTATGGATCTCCGCCAAGTAACGCCTAATTCTATAAATTGTTTACATGTGTTTTTATGAATCCTGCATGTACCGGGTTTGAAAGCGGACATTCCACTCTACATTTGACATTGTATATATTTTCTATTTACTTTATCGCGTATAATAAAATAATTTTATCATTACTTTTGTATCATGAGGTCCGTTACCTTCTACTAATATCTTAACAAATATAGTATAAACTCACGTTATGTAGTTTGTAGTAAAGTCCGCATGCGTTGCAGACGGGCTCGCCGTTCTGGTTGCGTCGCCAAAGCGTGGTGGTCGTCGTTTTGCAGTTCGCACACGACGTGCCGGCCCGCCGCGCTGCACTCTGTAGCGACTGGAAATTAAAATAAACTGGATTAATGAATACTGCATTCAAAAGGTATGAACACGTTAGGTATGAATCCAGCATGCTTAAGGTATGAATATTGCTTTCATAAAGAGTGAACACGCAAGGTATGAATCCTGCGTGCTTAAGTTATGAACATGTAGGAATCGGACATGGAAGCTATTACATTACTTTAATCCACGATTCAAAATATTAAAAAAAACCATTTTCAATTGCGGATTAAAGCCAAACAATCCAATGTTATTGTATTATACGAGTAGAAAAAAAAATGCATCAATATCAATTAAACTGAACATTAGTTACAATGTTAGTCTTTATCAATATTTTTTCAATTTTTTATAGTATTTATTATTATATTTATAGTATAAAAATACCATCACGTAAAATGCGTGTATTTCGCATAAGACATAGGGCTTTCCACAGGATTTCCTTACCGTGCCTTATAGTTTAATATCCCTTGGATTCAGCCGCTACTTGCAACCTTACTATATACATATAGTTCTGCAACCACCAACCAATCTGCCAGCGATGTTAATATTTATAAAAATTTGTGATTCCTTAAATAATATCTTTAACTGTAATAATACAGTGCTACTTAAATATCCATTAAATAAATATATATCCACTCGTAAGGAACGGATATGCTAATATATTATTAGAATTAAAAACCACATGTTATTTTATCGCAGACAGGTTGACATATTAAGATAATTATTCAAATAACCTTATAATTTTTATATTTATTTAAATATACAATTTGCAATATACAAACTATGTGTAATAAAGATAAGAGATAATCTAAAAATAATCTTTATAGAATAATTTGCGATGTCTTCCATAAAAAGATCTTATGACATAAAACGCTTTGAAAATCATTTTCCTTTAATAATTCAATGAACTATAACTTATTTGCAAATTTCGCAACGCATTTCTCAGTTATTAAACCATGAATCATTTTAACTCCCTTATGTAATTTACAACGCTATAAAAATAGAAAGCTCGCACGCAATATTAAATAGTCACTATCCAACGTCACTTACTAATTTACAGTCCCTTCTAAGCATATGACGAAGCGAGTCGCAAAACGACTCAACCAAGAAAAAGTGAACATTCGAACATGGAGTCGAAAAAGTCGGGTAGCTATCGGAGGGCCCCCTTACGCACCTGCCCATTACTACACGTCAATCAAACAAAAAATATCCACGGCATGCGGTGGCCGTTTTATACAGTCCACAAAAGTGCCACACTCAATTAAAAATGCATTCGTCCTAAACCGACACAAAAATAAAACGAGCCGCACAATCCGACTCATAATAAATCCATTAATTTGTCGTGTCATTTATCGAACAAAAAGTATTGAGGTCGTAAAATATTAACTATACGGAACGAGTCGGATCGATTCTCGGTAACTAGAATCTCGAATACTACCAAGATTATCGTGACCGCACCGCGGTATTGTCCGACATAGTACAGACGAGCTCGAAAGCAAACATTGTTACCGAAACAAACAAAATCCGACACTTAAAGCCGGTAAATGTGTTCGTAACGAATAAACCGGGTATATTACGATAATCATGATCAGATAAGAGCTATCTAAACTAGTAACATACGTATCTGTGTCAATTCGAGCCAATGTACTAAGCGTGTTTATCTCCGACAAAAACAATAGTGTACACCAAGTCATAATTTTTAAATCAATACTGGTTATACCTGTTGTACACGCCGGTACAACTGCATATTGGAATACCTAAATATTAAATGGTTTGCGTCAATATTCGCTTCGTCATGGCATCTCCTTTGTGCCAGAATGAGATTAGAGCTCGCCATATTAGCCGAGCAACAGCCGAAACTTTTTCTTCCCATTGAAAAATGATTCGAGTTCCGTCAATATTCCTGTCAAGTAATAATTTTATACGTATCGATAGATATGAAATATTTTACACTTGAGTTCGCATTACGATAAAATATCAATTATAAGTGTATCTTGATTTTTATCATTTTAAATATTTTTGTTTTGTTTCAGCATTATAAAAGAATGTGATAGCACAACGGTGAGACCGTGCGTCTCGTTCAAATGGGTCATGAGTTCAAACCCCGGGCAGTTAGGCGGGCAGGCATCAATGAATTTTTCTGTTAAAACTTGTGTCCAATAGATAATTGCAATTTATCATAAGCTTTGGGTGAAGAACAAACATCGTGAGGAAACCTGCATATCTCTAGAGAATTCTAGGATGACCGCACTGGAGCAGCGTGGTAGATCATATCTCCAATCCTTCTCTCCTAAAACGGAGAAAGTCTATGCCCATGGGATAGTAACATGCCGTTCTTATTTTACTTTTATTATAAAAGTATGTCCAATGGCATTGGGATATACGTTTTCAACAGAAGATTTGTCAATCTAGAAAAAGCACAAAATAAGCTCCGTTTAAGGAAGAAATTAACCAAGTGGTCAATTTGCAGCGAAGTTTCTAAAGTCAAACTACTTATCGGCAGTCAGACTAACTGGTTCAAATACATACAACATAACAGACGTCAACTCTGTTCATGTGATATACCGAGCATATTTATAAAGATCACCGACAAACACCCTAAGAAGACACCGGCAGTGTAATTTCCTACATGCAAACGGATACTAAATTAAAGAGTACAGTTAAGTAAATTGCATTTAATTTCATACTGCTACATCAAAAAGGTTAGCTCCTCGTACTTTCAGAGTATTATATCTCTAAATAGGGGCATACAATGCATAGTGGAAACATCAAAGTCTTTTTTTGCATTGTCTTTGCTCCATTTGTCGTCTGAATTTGAACAAGAAGGTTGTTGGATATTAAAAAACTAATGGGAGGCATAAGAACTTCATCGCAACGTGCAACACAACCAGAGTAACCTGTTCAGTTTTTTTTTTAACTTACTTTACTATACTTATTGGACGGGACTAGCATGTCCAGAAGCATCGTTGAGGTTGCGAAATGCGAAGAATAGAGCGCTCTACTAATGTCGGGCAGTATTATGCCAAGGGTGGATTGCCTAGAAGGCTTAGGAAGATGATCTAATGGATGTCTGTGATTAGTTATCCCGACGTCAAGGGTGTGACGAGAAGACTGACGTTAGAAAACAGGCAGATTTTCGCATTATTATATACTAGCTATACTCGCGGCTTCACTCTCTTGGAAATTAATATGTCACAAAAAATTTCCCGCGTAAATCCCGACCCCGTAGAATTTCTAATGTAATTTGCTAATAACCTGAACATTCCTCAGGAATTGCAATATCTTTTGTTGAAAACGTACAAAAATACGTTAAGTGGATTTCGAGAAAATCGATCAGATCGATCGACATACAGACAGCATTTGGAGACTATGTTCTATAATAATGTATAGAAGTATGAATTACTGAATATTTTCATGCAGTTATTTCAATATTTAATTTGGCGATAAAGTCATAAAGTAGTATATTCGGAGTATATATCTTTAACGCATGACTTGATATTATTTTAATGACTTTATAAACATAAGTTTTCTTTATAACCAAAAATAATTTATAACAATTAATACCATTTGTAAAATTGTAATATTCAAATGCAATTGTTTAATCGAACAATAACAAGTGAAATACGTTTACAAAGCGAGCCAATAATTATTAACTTTCGGTTTCACGACTCAATTACGCGAAACCGATTTTATAATCTGCAGATAAGATTTTCTCATCAAGCCAAAACACCCGCTGCATCACTCCGGTCCCAGGGGAGGGTGCGTCTAAACCGGAGGGGTATCGACTAAGCCGATTATAAAAGTCAACCGGTCGTGGGGGGCGATTTTATTTCCATAGAAAAACGGCTGTTTACTCGTAATTTTATGGCCGAATTACTTTTGCTCCTCGGGTGACACACAACTGGTAATATATCTTTAATATTTAAATGAGTTAATCTTGTATGTATAGATTCTATAGTAAAATTCCACAATCAATTTTAGCTTTGCCATTACAGTTGCTTAAAAACACTATTAAGGAGAGTCTGTACAGAAAGCCTACTATACTGTTGAGGATTATTTAGACGATAATAATGCGTGGTTCGGCCCTGTACAAGGTAGAAACGATTAAATGTAACTAGTATTAAGAATTGTATTTTTAAAAGAGCAACCGCCGAGTTTCTTGCTGGCTCTTCTCGGTAGGAACAGCTTTCCTAACCAGCAGTACAGTTGACGATTCAAAAGCACTTGTTTACAAGTTTATTTGAAAAAAGAATATTTTGAATTTGAAAATATATATTTTGGAATCTCGGGAACGGCTCCAACGATTTTCCTGAAATCCAGCATGGGGGTTTTTGGGGAGAAAAATCGACCTAACTAGGTTTTATTTAAAAGAAAATCATTTTATCCCTGTTTTTGGGCATTAAAAAATACTAAAATTTATATTGATTTGAATTTTTGCCATTAACTGTCAAGTCAGCGTAGCTTATTTGGGGAACGGGTGGTCGCGAGAAATGAAAATACCTAGGATCGAGCCCCACCTGCCCTATTTTTTTTGTAGATTCCTTTTTTTTAATTTGGAAAAAAATACCGAGCATGGCTCGGTCAACTAGGTACTTCATACTTATATAATTTTAAATAACTACTAAAACCACAGTCATGGAATCAACAAGTTGTTTTAAGAGAAACATTCTCTTCAGTGAGAATCGAATCGGTCTCAGAGGGAATCTAAGCGCCTAGGAACCAGTCAAATTTAAAAAAATAGCTCACAAGTCTTGAATATTTCTATATGTCAACTGTTAGTCGAATAATAACTTTTATTTTGACCCGAATAGATACATAAAATTTTCAGCAAAGAATGTTATTACTAGTAATGTGATACTTATTTGAGAATTATTTCCGTTTTTTCTTCAACTTCACAGATAACAGTCATTAATACTTTTCTATATACCTACTAATTCAATGTGAAGGAAAATCAATACATACTTAATTTCATCTTCAGTGATACTAATTCACTTCTAAGCAAGCTAGGTCAGCCTTTTTGTAACAATAACTTCTTAAAATTCTCTTAAAGATATAATAAAGGAATGCAAAGAAATAATTAACGATATATCTAAATTAGCAAACTTGTCTACACAAAAAAGGAAATGATTGAAAAGTATCAAATTTACAGTGACTACATTTTTAAATTTTCAAATTATACACAAATTTTTAAATTAAACAGACAAATAATAATATAATACGTTATAGAATCCAACATTGACCACTTTAGCGTTTGCCATCCCTTAAAAAGTGTACTATAATAGATATTTTCTGTCCAAACTCAACAATGGGGTTCTCTTTGTTAACGTCACACAAAAGAGCCCTGATTTTGTCATCGCCGTTTGAGTTTACACTACACTGAAAATTAGAGTGCCACAACAATATGTACTGGATTTAAGACTTAAGTATTTGTTTGTACGAAGCTTTTTATCATTGTCGGTATTTGTTTGATAGTATGTGGAAGCCTGCGCGATATCGATCGCGGCATGTTGACAGTGAAATGGGTATAACAATTAATAAAACTCTTTGGTGTCCGGGACAAGTGTACGCATGCCTCGAATATTTGTTAGTCCTGCTCAGGTATTTGGAGTTTTTCTACGTTTAATTAAATGTAATGTCCTTCATTGAGGTCCCAGCGGTGATGGGTGTCAAGCTTATTCCAATAAAACATTATCTCGGAATGTTGTCTTCAGGGTGGCATACGTGATTTTCTTGTGCAAGTAACAGGTTACAGATTTCTGTTTTCATCGAATAAATTACCTTTCTAAGAATGCTTCAAAGAATTGCTTTTGATTCAGACGGATTTTATTGACTTCAACTACATTAATAATAGAGATTACAAACGTCGAATCTTATATAAAGGTAACTCGATTTTATAGCGATGTGATACGTATGTATAATTTCTATGAATTGCGAAAGTTTAAAGTCTACCATTAATTATAGAGGTCATAAAGCTCTCAGCAACTTTCAAATAAACATATGTTCATAGTTTTATATTATAATTAGAGCGCATACAAATCATTTGAAAAGTAAATAACAGTTCAAACGCGTTAATCCATGAAATTAAATAATTAAAAGGATTACGCAGTTTAACCTCTGAATTTGTGCGTCCAACTTTTACGAAATATGAATAACATTAACTGTACTTAACAATAATGCCAAATAAATTCAAATCTTATTCATAACACAGTTAAAGATAACAATCTAATTATGAACTAGGTTTAATTATTAACCAACAAACAGCAAACGGATTAGTTTCAGTCGAACTCGCTCAAACTCAGCTAATTCAATAAGCTACCCACATTAAAAACATATTTCTATAAGGGCCTGCCCTCCCTCTTGCGATCCAATCAGCCTTATCTCCCCGACCCTTTGCAAACACCTCCTAATCAAATCAAATCGCAGCCTCCGTCTTCCCTAATCTATCCACCTATCTACGCTTAAACATAAAATTATATTACAAAAAGGGATGGTTACCTACAGCCCCTCATATATTTGCAAACACAGGCAGAATTTAACCCGTCGGAAGCGTCCCTTGCAACAGCCGTATAACTTCGTAAAACACAAACCGACCTTATCTACATAGACAAACTCCGTTCATGAACATCGTGCACACATAGCCGCGTATCAGTATATCTACGTCATCTAGATCCCACTATGAGAACCCCCAAGAGGGAGGCAATCCATTTACCGTAGACCTCTCACTACTGAAATTTCCTTCCTACGTAAATAACGGTAAGGTTGACAATCGCGTGGCAATGGCACTATTTTTAAAGGTTTACATGGCCCCTAGCAGTGAAAGCGCGGAATCGATGTAGCCTTTACCCCTCACCCCGCGCCAGTTTTTCCGGAGTTCCGTCTTTATCAGACCGGGGCGATTAGATAAAGACAGATAGAGCGTGAAAATAAAGATTTTCATCGTGTTCACCCACACAGCCTTAGTTTTATGTGTGCTATGTAGGTATTCCCTCATGAAAGTATTGAGTGAATGATAAATATATAACGGACATAGGGAGCAAAATACATATTTCAGATATTTCCTTTACTTGTTTATCAACAGAATCAGTTTTGTTGTTTTTGTTGTTCACAATTTGTTGAATTTGAGTTTACTTTGTTGTTTTTTTTGTGTTTACTAAATATGTATGTTGATCACTTTCGATTTATATCATTAGACATTATTTTGTTTGTTTATATGTATACTCTAATAATGATAAGATCGTTACAGTTTATTTTCTAAGTACGGAAATTATATAATACAGGAAATAATAAAGGAATTTCAGACATCGTTGTATTAAATAAAATCCTCCTACCCTTATCCTACTCTAAGTGGGGTGGCACATGTTTTGGCTACGTATTTTACGACCGGCCGCTTGCCTGACGTCAACTGACCTTAATCGTGTTTTACGACACCTCGGTAAGAAATGAGGGTGGTACTATTCAGACGGACACCACACGGCGTTATAACTTTCGTAAATCACTATGTATTACAATTTTGATTGCGCAACTACGACAATCATCAAACTTACTTTGACATTTCTCGTAACTTACATCGACATTATTAATATACAGCCTAATTGCTCAATACAGCGTTCCAATAAAGTATGACAGCTGAATAAGATAGCTACAGTACAGCGTGCATAGGCCGAATTTTATAAATCCGTTAGGTTAACAAAGGCAGCGGTTGGCCAATAGGAGCGGTCGCGATGCGGGCCCGATACGAATCGCAGCGGATTGACACATCAAGCACGAGATTACATCGTACGTCGTAATCGACGCCCGCGTCACGCCGCGTCATCCGAATTACTATTTAAAAATTAATGTCGTGTCAGTGTTGGTAGTTCTGTATGTTGGAAGTCTTTTAGGTTGGTGTCAAACACTATATGTTCTCATTTAGTTCAAATCACCATCTATGGAAAGTTATTCTTCATCTTTCCGCACTTAACCATCTCTTAGCTTGGTTGGGATTATGACCGGCCACTTTACGTTAACTTACCTTAGTCGGTCTTTTACTCACTTCACTAAGTTAGTCGCCTTTTACGACACCTCGGTAAGAAATGATGTTGATCTATTCTAGTTATGTATCATCATCATCTTCCTGCCCTTATCCCACTCTAAGCGGGGTCGACACAACATGTTACAAACATGCTGTCACATGATTTGGCGGCGTTTTTACGACCGGCCGCCTGCCTGACGTCACCTTATCTCTGGTGTATTTTACGACATCTCGGTAAGAAAGAGTCTATTGTCTAAACAGGATTCCACAGGGTGGTCTATTCTACTAAACAGGATTCCACACGGTGGATCAACTTACCGAATGCGAGACCGCACTTAGAGTGGGATAAGGGCACGAAGATGATGATTTTTTATCGTAACTGTAAATTATATTTACATCATTTTACATCTTGGTCTATATAAAAAACAATCAATGAACAGCGAAACCAAACAGGTTTGTACAATTATAATTATAATAATAAGTTGGCAGTGCTTATTACGTATAGTAAAAACATGGGAATGCACTGTAATTAGTTCAGTTAGACGTTGATGGATGGCGCCACTGTAATGTAAATAAGGTCTCGTCGCAGATACGCAAGGCCTAGCGCCTACTTCGTAATTGTCTTTTTTTATTTATGCATTAATAGCGATGGCAAGACAGATAAAACACTTGTATATTATTTTACAATTTTATTGATAAAGTGACAGAAAAACTCGTTCTCTTTTGTATAATAGAAATAACACTTAAATGAAATTAAATTAAATCAAAATAATGTTTATTTAAATCAGCTTTCTCAAGCGCTTTGATTATTATGTTTAATGAAGCTACAACTGGTAAAGAATGTTGCTCTTACCGAGAAGAACCAGCACGAAATTCGGCGGTCAATCTTTTAAGCATTATTAAACCGCCGTTTTGCTATAATCTGCGATAAAAGAAAATATGTGTAATGCTAAATGTAGAGTGTATTATTCGTTCTCATACCTGACACATGCAGAATTTGTAAGAACTCACGCACTACCCGACACCGATGGCACAACAATACACAAGCACTGCACACATTCACCACCACAATCTCAACAATTGTTTCGCCCCGTAACCGAAGCATCGTCAGGAGATAGGCAAAATCGTAAAGCGAGTCGTGGAGTCTATCTCACTCTACATTTAGCATTACACATATTTTCTTTTATCGCGGATTATAGCAAAATAATATTCACATTACTTTTGTATTTTGGACTTCCGCAAAGTAACGCCTAATTCTATAAATTATATTGCTTCCACTGAATTTCTGTAGAAAGTTAGTAGAAAAGTAGTAAATCTAGTATGGACTGCCGAGTTTTATTATAGATTTTTTTTTTTAGAATTGACTCTTTTTCGATTTGAACGGCTTTTGCAGCGTCACCGGGCTGGAATTATTATAGAAGCGAATAACGAGACTTATGAATGGGTTGCTAACTCTGCTGAGTCGCGACACAAGAATCACAAGTTAATTGTGACCTTGGATTAATTTTTTTATCTACAAGTGTAAAGACAGTTTTAGAAGACATTTCCTTTTTATTATTTTGTAGTAATAACTTAAACATTAAATAAAGATGTTGTTAAATTTATGGTAATCAAAATTTCTAATAATTTTTTATTAGATTTAATAAACAACCAAACAAACTCTTTAGCTTTATATATTAGTATATATATATATATATATATATATATATATATATATATATATATATATATATTAACGTGATATCTTTAGATAAGATATTACGTCTTGTTATTTACTAATTTGCCGTGGACCTGATATTTATTTTAAGTTATATCTGCAGATAATCTGTATGGATAAACGAGTTACAACAATTCTACCATTTACTGAAGGTTGCTAAATCGTTATCTTGCGCTTTATATTTAAAGAAGTTTTTAATGTTAAAGATAATAACCGTACATGTCGATAACTGCTTGAATTAACAAAGTAATCATTGAGGAATAAATTCCATATAACAACAATAAGTTATTCTAAAAAGTTAGAAATTTGACCTTTATTGATTTCAAAGACAAACAGTTCGAAATAGGTTTAGTATATACGGGTGCCTTTGCACGCCGTGTGGTATCCGGCTGAATAAAATAGACCACCCTCATTTCTTACCAAGGTGTCGTAAAAGGCGACTAAGGTAAGTTGATTTCAGGCAGGCGGCCGGTCGTAAAATAAGTAGCCGAATCATGTGACAACATGTTTATGAAATGCTGTGCCGACCCCTCTTAGAGTGGGATAAGGGGGTCGGCCGAAACCAATTATTAGGGATTGTAAAAACAATGTTTATTTCAATCGATTATTTTATTATAATAATCGATTTTTAATAATACATTTTCTAAACATTAATAATCGAATTTTTTAATCGATTATTAATGTAGTAAAACTAGGTACATAAATACAGTTAAACGAGAAATAAAATATTCGATCAACTATCCAACCGCAGTAACTAAGGCAATCTATCAATATGGTATTTGTAAAGAAACTAGAGTTGAACAGTTCAATGTACGCCGTGATACTACGCCATGAAATGAAAAAGTTCAACTGCACCTAAATAACCCACGAAATCAAAATAATATCCAGAGGCGACTAAACGTTGGTAATTCAGCGTCGTATCGCTTCTCGTAACGTGTGAATTTGCATTGAATGGCAAAGGACAGTGCGGCCGTTTTCAAATTAGATACAAGGCGAGGCCGCGATATACACTGTGTTTCGTATTAAACCAAGAGACAGTTATCAAAACAACGGTGTAACGAAAACAAAACTTGATAGAACATATTTTCAAAATAGTATAACAAATACAACGTTGAAAAGAATATTCCATTAGGCCAAACGAATTTTATATAATAGATATAGAAGTAATGAAAAATATCTGTGAATAATTTTAAATTTTAATAATATTATGTTTATGTGTACACTGACTGCGATCACGTTTTAAAAAAATATATAAGTATTTTATATCGAAAGGTTTTATACTTTGGCTAACTGACCCGTGACTGGTTGACTGGATGTCGGTTCGATTCCCACCAAGGGCTAACATTTTCTATAGATAATTTGTTGGTTTTTCGACTCTGGGTGTATTTATGTATTTACATCATCATCTTCCTGCCCTTATCCTACTGTAAGTAAGGTCGGCACAATATGTTACAAACATGTTGACACATTATTTGGCTAGTGTTTTAGGACCAGCCGCCTGCCTGACGTCAACTTACCTTAGTCGTATTTTACGACACCTCGGTAAGAAAAAGAGTGGTCTATTCTACTCAACCGGATACCATACCGCGGGTCAACTTACCTTATTCGCTTTTTACGACACCTCGGTAAGGAATGAGGGTGGTCTATTCTACTCAGCCGCATACCACACGGTGGCTTTTAATGTATTTAAGCATTTATTTAAAAATATACTACAAGTATATTTGCCACTGTCAGTTACCTTAACACAAGTATTAGTTACTTTGGGGACGGACGACCGTACTTGTAATTATCTCATATATATTTATATTTATTTATTATTATCTTACTTGTAATATAAATGCGAAAGTTAATATGGATGTATGTTTGTTACTTTTTCACGGTTAATCCACTGAACCAATCAATGAAATTTGGCACAATTATTCCTTATACATCAGGGTAACATATAAGCTATATAAATACTGTTAATTCTACAGGAATAGGATGACATTAAAAAGCGCCATCTTTTATCAACCTATCACGCGACAGTAGTCCACGCGAACGAAATTGCGACGGTGGTTCCTAGACTAAATTTACAAGGAATCAAATGCGTCCCTTCCAAGCGTTATTGCACGGTGTTCACTGTGTCCTACGATCAAAAAACATTTTGTATTCGCAAGTTTTATTAGAATGCCTGAAGGTTATCGTTGTGTGATTTACTGCAATGACATAATAGATTACTTATAGCTGTCTTCAAGCTTTATTTATGGTTTCACGATTAAGTCCATTAATAAAACTAGCCATTACACTTTTTATAGGGCACACTTTTATGTTCATGTTTTATTTATAATGTAGGTTTCTAGACCGTTGATAATGATGTAATAATTTCATAATTTCTAAATTGGTAAAAAAAGCCACTTTCGATTCGTTTCTTACTTATTTACTCACAAGCATGGCGAATAGGTGATATATTAAGATGCAAATTGGTTAACTAAGGGAATCATAAAAAACAATGATTGGAAAAAATGAAGCTATTAAAATATCATAGATGGTCATTTACAGATAGATAAGTGCTTTGCTTTGAATGTATGTCCTTTATAGACTCCGAAACGGCTCAACCGATTTTAATGAAATTTTTAGACAATCTTTGGAATAAACCTGATAATGATCCTGTAAAGTTTGGTGGTGATCGGAGCATTTTTTACCTGTTGAGTTCTATTTCAAGGGGAATTCGAAACTAGACAAAACCACAGCAACACGTGGCCGGACAGCTAGCTCTAAAAATAACTAAGCTTATAAGTCTAAGCAATCTCTGTTATTAATCAAATAGTTTCACAGCTTTTGCCTCTTTCTTATCGAGGTGTCGTAGAATACGACTAAGGTAAGTCGACGTCAGCAGGCGGCCGGTCGTAGAGTGGGATAAGGGCAGGAGGATGATGATTCAGCTTTTGAATACAATTATTTTTCAATAACAATTAACCAATACCACACTGATGATTTAGATTTATAAAACGACTTGTAATATCCTGCAGTTTCATCCGCGTACATACTGATCTCATGGCAGTGGAAAGTCCACTAAGCCGGACTATTCATTTTTGGTAAATATATCATCAATAGTTTCCGCAGCGCACGCGATGACAGATTTTTATAACTAGTTATAAAATAGTAATAGTATACTACACCTTAAAACATTTATATTACAGATCCCTATTTTTCTTAAATGTAATATAGTATATCTTGTTCAGTAAAGATGCAGCTTTCCAATGGTGAAAGAATTTTTGAAATTGGTCCAGTAGTTTTTGTGTAAAACATTACAAACATACATACAAATTTTGCCTCTTTATAATATTAGTATAGATGTAAGGAAATAATATATTTACACTGCATGATCTCATAACAATTTCCGAGACGGCAACACAAGGTGTATAATCCTGTTAACCGTGCTATAACATTAAAGTGGAATATTGAATTAATAAAATTAAACAGGTGGAAACATTGAGTCCCGTAGGAAGCGAGGAAGTCGTAAATATAGCAGCTGCCCTGTCTAGCCTCCATGATTTCACATTTGCATCCAAATTAGTAACAACTGAGTGGTTAATTTATAACGAATTTAATCCGTGTATTATAAAAGAATGTATAATGTTTACGCAGTAACAATAGCTATTAATTTGGAGAAATGTGTTAAGAAATTGTTTAAGAACAAATAAAATATTCCGTTTAGGAACAAATTAAATATTCCGTGTAGGAATAAATAAAAAATTCCGTTTAGGAACAAATTAAATATTCCGTGTAGGAACAAATTAAATATTCCGTTTAGAAAGAAATTAAATACAATTTTTTGTTTTTTCGTTATGTTTATGTTATATATTAAGTAGTAAATATAAAATATTAAAATTTGAAACTGCAAATGTTTGTCATTTAAAAAAACAACGTTACTGTTGATTTGGAAAGGTTTTCTAAGTGAAATAGAAAAATGAATTGCAAAAATATGCTAACAATATTATAAAATATAGAAATATTACATCACATCCAAGCTTTCCTATCATACAACCTTTTCAATATGTACATTTATTTCAAAATACATTTTTTTTATTTAAAAGATTGCCGAGTTTGTGATAGCGCTTGTGTATTGTGGTGACGGTGGTTGAGGTTGGTGCATATGTTTCTAAGAATCTGCATGTATCATGTATGAAAACGGATAGTCCACTCTACATTTCTCTTTTACTTCATAGGAATCTCGGAAACGGCTCCAACGATTTTCCTGACATTCAGCATGCAGGAGGTTTTTGGGGGAAAATCGATCTAGCTAGGTTTTATTAAAAAAAAAATAGTTTTTTCCCTGTTTTTGGGCATTTAAGAATACTAAAGTTTATATTGAATTGAATTTTTGCTGAAACTGTCAAGTCAGCGCAACTTATTCGGGGAACGGGCAGTCTCGAGAAAAGTAAATACCTAGGATCGATCCCAAGCACTTTTTTTTTTTTAAGTTTCTTTTTTTATTTTATTAAAAAATTAACCAGGTACTAAAATATAGTGTAGCAAATGAGTATATTCTAGTTTTGATAAATAAATTTTGCCATATGTAATAAATTTTACCAGTCAGATCGAAGGGCGTAGTGTGAACGAGTCTCGCACGGGTCGCGGGTTCAATTCGCACAGTTTAGCACCGCGTCATATTTATAATTACCGCGGGCCCAACAGCACGCGTTCGGATCTCGCAGCGCCTCGATAAATCAAAATTTTAAATCACCGGTGGGCGGCACTCGCTCGCCCAGCGCCGAATAAAATGAATTAAAAAAAAACAAGCTCGATCCATGCGCCCTGAGAAAAGTTTAAAGATATTTCGCTTTAGTTTTTTTAATTAATACCTTGTTAAATTTTAATATTGAGAGCGCATGCGTTATTACAATGGGTGTGCGGGAGATTTTAACTGGCCCCTCGGACGTTTCGGTAACTTATTGATGCCCGCGACCCGTAATTGGATCAGTTTTTTAACGAGAACTGATAAACCCCACGAAGGGTGTGACGGGTTCGTTACACTAACTCTCACTCGCTCACGCAAATTAATTGCTAAAATAATCCATAGCGTGTAAGTTAAGACTTTTTCGGGGAAGAATTTATTTTTGCAAGGTTATGAAAGTATAATAAATTTATAAGTAAAAGTTACAAATTCATCGTATACTACTGAAATACATATATGTCACGTATTCTTCGTAAATTTTATCAATATAAACCATTTATTATTAAATTTTGTTCAAAAATTCAAGTACGTGAAATATGACGATACCTTATGCGTATCTACTCTTTTCCTAAAAACTTATGTGTTTGACAACAAACTAACAAAAAGTTCCAAAGTGTTACTTTTTAGTGCAAAAATTTTTTTATCCGTTTTAACACCTCGGTTGATTGCCTCTTCAGGTGACAAGAGGGCTGGCTCCTTTTTCGCACAAAGAATCAGCTTAGCGATTCAGCGCGGAAACGCTGCCAGCATTCTTGGGACCATTCCACGTGGGCATGATTTGTATAGTCCTAGCGTGTAAGTAATTTAAGATAGATATAACTTGTACATTTTTGCTGTAAAAAAAAAAAAAAAGCCATTACATACTTAAAACTTTTACTGTTTTTATATTTAAATTAATATAGTAGATAGATAAGTTAATATATTCTGTTAAACAAAATTACTAACAAAAAATAGTGAAAGTAAATCTGCATTTAAACTAAAAATATGTATTTCACATTTTTTCTTGAATTCATCATACATAGCTATGCAAACATAAATGCGACTACTTTTTTTTTCTTCTCATACTCATATTATCATAGCACCACGTTTAACCAACGCAGCAAATATACTTTGCTTTAAAATATATTAATATAATTTTAATATTAATATTAATATTAATATTTAAAATATATGAATAAATTATACCTATCTGAATTAAATAAATTCCGTTAGATAATTAATAATTACATAATCAATAAAAAAAATAGAATAAATTTAATTTTATTGACTTAATTGTCGGCTATTATTTTAGTTAACATCTAGATTTTATCAAATAGTTTATTTAATATCTAGGTCGTAGCAAGTATATTAAACAATGCAATAGCAATATGTAAAAGAGCCTCAATTTATCGGTCATCTGTAGTCAGTAACTAAATATTACTGACATAGATCAATATTGAATCTGAATTTCGCTTTAACAAAACCGACAACAGCCTCATTGAAAAAGAAATCGTCTAAGCATCTTGCTTATAATAAACACGTAACAACTAGTTCCTTTCAAACAAGTTAAGACAAATAGACAGAATAGATGATTGTTATTACGTAAAAGCCTAAGCAAGTTGCTCATTAGCTCGTTTCGATGCGGGTAGCCGTCACACTGGAATGATTAAAGGCGCACCAATCAAACGTCCAAGGAACGAGCTGTCGGCTAAGTGACGCGTGTCCGACTACCGTCTACTGACGTGGTATACGTTGAAAATATTTGACCCCCGAGGTTGCTTGGATTGCTTTTTAAAACCGTACGTACCGTTATTGAGACGAAAAAACTGACATGTGGTTTTCAATTCCAATATGATTTCATTATGGGCCTTAATATATGTTTAAAATATATAATCAATGACTAACATTACTAAGCTGTGCTCTATGTATGTCTCTCTCAAGAGGCCATGGGTTCAAACCACGAAAACAATAAGTTTTCTGTTAAAACTTATGTGCTAATTGATTGCAAGTCTCACGCTTTTCGGTGAAGAAAAACATCGTGAGCAAACCTGCATATTTGCAGAGAATTTTGAGAATATGTGTAATCTACCAATTCGCATTGAAACAGAGTGGTGGGTCTAACCTCTAAACTCTCTCTCCAAAAAAGAGCGACAAGGTCTATGCCAAGCAGTGGGATCGTAACAGGCCGTTACTTCACTAGTATTATGAACCTTGCACAGCTAATCCGCTAGAGCGATATTGATAAAATTTAGCACAATTGATGCGTAGTGGGATAACATATGGAATGAGAAATCAATATTGGACCAGTGGATTAGCCGTGAAGTGTAACACATATACAGACATACGCATTTATAATATTAGCAGGGATATACATATATGAGCTGGATATTTAAGAGTAATTTAAAATTACATGCTTTTAAAGTACAAGTTATTTTTCTTCTTCACAATTCAGAACAACAACTATGAGATTTCAATTAAAAATCTCTTGAAAAAGACAATTCCCATCATTGAAATACTTACTTACTTACTTATGATACAATAGATTGTATCCGGGCAGTAGTAAGTATGAAATGACATTCAAAGCGTGCTTTCATAACTTTTTCTATGGCACTTCACGTTTTTTCCAAGACACGTGAATGATATTAGTTTAACTTGAACTATTTTTTGCTATAATTAAACGTAAAAGATGGGGTGTGAGGCAATTGCATGCACTCGTGCTTTTCATACAGTTCAATTCAATACAAAAAACGTTTACGACCACAGCAACAAAGTAGAATAATGTTTTTCAATTATACTATATCAATTGTTTATTAATATAGCTGCTTTTCATGTAATTATGCTGTTATCTTTATAAATCCGAATATTAATAAGGTTTGTAATGAGTTTTTTTATTTATTCAAACTGACATTTGTTTTTGGCTTTAATGGCTTTTACAAGGTCACCAGGTAGGACGGGAGAGTGCAGAAGTTTCGCTGAGGTTGCAAAGCGTAAAGAGTAGAGCGCAATCGAAAGTACGACTCTAAAAGGATAAAATATGAAGTAATCATTGCAATTGAAAAAAATATTGCGCACGCTTACGCTGCACGTTTACAGTCTATACCAATGTTTCCCAACGTTGGGCCCACGACCCACAGGGGGAAATTTATGTAAAAGGGGTGCTATTCGAAAATTGACTCGATACAAGCTTAACCATTTTGCTCCAGGGCATCTAAATGCAATGATAGATTTCGGTGCCAAATTCAACGATAAATTCTTCTTCCTAAAACCTATTACTTTTGTTTCATTAATGAACATTTCTTGTTTAAATATTAAAAGTGTATGTATACATAAGTAAGGTGAATGTAAATAATACATATAAGTGTATGTATTACATAGCTACATAAGAAAAGCTAATAGGGAGCATGGCACAAAAAAAAGATTGGAAATCACTGGTCTATGCTATATACTGTAAATGTACCAACGCCTTAATCACTCCTTTTCACCTGATATAAATTAAGAGTTCAGACATTGCCCCGAAGCATATTGGCAGATAGGAAAAATCCCAAGAATTCGCTAGAGATATGCGTTGTAAGGAATATAGGTTAATATTTCAAAGTACCTGTCAATTGAATCTGAAATCTTCTGTTAAGGTAAACATGTTCCCTAAGGTCATGGGTCGAACATCAAGGCTTGTTGAAACAAAATTTGTTAAGTGATAAATAAAGTATTTATCCCTTTCAAATAAGACATTGACGATATCGCCAGGAGTAAGTACAAATATAGGAGAATATTTCTTGTAATTATAGTATTATGATAATTAAATACTAAAATTTATTTACTAAAATTATATATAAAAGCACTACTATGTTACTAAATTATCATAGTATTTTTTTCTCTCATTTCAACAACAGAAAGACGGGACCATCGCAAGGTGCAAGGGTGGCCCCACATTTAACAATACGGATTAATTATCGGCCGAAATCGACCACTGAAATATACCTGTCAGTGCTGTAAAACAGCGCAACCCAATTTATAAGGGCCCCGAACAATGGTAAATGCAGTAAACACAATGGGCCCCGCAAAATGAGCAAAACTGTCTGAATCCAAATGAACGCCGGCGGCCTCGCGAGTCAAAATATACTAACTATTGTTTTCAAATAAATTGTGACGTGCAATAAAATATGAAAATAATTTTTCCGAATATTTGAGTTACCAATGCTTGTTACTTATTTGGGAGTAATTATAAGTACCTTGTTGATGAAGCCTTGTTCGGTAACTTTTTTACAAAATAAAGAAAAGAAATAATAATAGAATATATAAATAGGTGGGGCTCGATCCTAGGTATTTTCATTTCTCGCAACCACCCGTTCCCCGAATAAGCTACGCTGACTTGACATTGCATGGCAAAAAAGGTGTAGTCGTAAAATACGACTACGGTAAGTTGACATCAGGCAGACGGCTGTTCGTAAAATACGTAGCCAAATCATATGACAACATGTTTGCAAAATGTTGTGCCGACCGAAATTAGCGAACTATAATGTGGGTTGTATCAATGCAATATATCAATACATTGATTAAGTAGTTAATTCAATGTATTGATTTGTTCATCATTTTCCTGCCTTTATCCCACTTCAAGTGGGGTCGGTACAACATGTTGTCACATGATTTGGCTACGTATTTTACGACCGACGCCTGCGTGACTTCAACCTACTTTTGCCGTATTTTATGAAACCTCGGTAAGAAAGAGAGTAGTTTATTTTACTCAACAGGATTACAACACGGTGGGTCAACTTACCTTAGTCGCCTTTTAAGACACCTCAATAAGAAGGAGGCTGGTCTATTTTACTCAACCTGATACTACTCGTCGGGTAAACTTTCCTTAGTCACCTTTCACGACACCTCATTAAGAAATGAGGGTGGCCATATGGCGGGTCTACTTACCTTAGTCGCCTTTTACGACAGCTTGTTAAGAAATGAGGGTGGTCTATTCTACTCAGCCGGATTCCACACGGCTTAAATTTTTTATATTTGCTATTTCACTAAATATTATATTCGCAATATTTTCAAATATAAGATTTATCTGAATGTAGCTATATCTTAAATGTTTATGTAAATTGGAAGGGTTGAACAGAGCCGCGCACGCGCTGCTGACGTGCGGACCACCGGCGGCTGTGTCAGCCCTGATTCACGGCCCTTACACTAGGGTTGTACAACCCCTAAAATCACGAAATACTCTTAAATTTACTTTATTAATATCAATCTTCTTTCTGTATTTAATTTTTGATTTGGCAGTCACAGTTTTATGCAGAGCGACTGCCGTCTGACCTTTGCAACCTCAGAAGAGTTACTGTTGTTGTCAGAGCCTCATCCGTTGCTTAGCAGGGAGCATCACTTGCAGGTGAGGTTGACTTGGCACCGTCAAGATGTTGATACGGTCCCTTACACCCCATACAGTCCCTTACACCCCTTACTTAATCAATATCAATATAAGTTCAAAATTCAGCCTCAAACATGGTGGGTTAGATAATAAAACAATTTAAAGTAGTTTCCAATACAGCAATACATTACGCAATGATCATCATCATCATCTTCCTGCCCTTATCCCACTTTAAGTGGGGTCGGCACAACATGTTATGAACATGCTGTCACATGAATTGGCTGCGGTTTTACGACCAGCCGCCTGCCTGATGTCAACTTACCTCAGTATTTTACGACACCTCGGTAAGAAAGAGGGTGGTCTATTATACTAAACCGGATATCATACGGTGGTTCAACTTACCTTAGTCGCCTTTTACGACACCTCGGTAAGAATTGAGGTTGGTCTATTCTAATAAGCCGGATAACAAACGGCGGGTCGAATTACCTTAGTCGCCTTTAAAGATACCTCGGTAAGAAATGAGGGTGGTACTATTCTATTCAGCCAGATACCACACGGCTAACATTACGCAATGATACAAACGTTAAATATACCATTTCGTTTATACCCTATATTATAGAGGATCATACGATCGTTTTATATTCAAGCTTTATGTACGATAGCGTGGCGGCAATGCCCCGAAATTGTTATGGACTTGTTGAGCCAGCCCTGCGGCATGGCTGCGACAAGCGTAGCATTGTTAGGCTGAGGCCGCCCTGCCTGTATAAATACATTCATATTGCCACTCTAAATATCTCGCATAAGCCCTACCGTATATACGTGAAAAACCGCGCATTAAAAATATTTCTCTCTATAAAATCGAACATGCGTGTGAATAAACTTTAACCAACCCAACCGGTTGGACACAGATAATAAAGCTACTACTCAAAAATAAACAGCCTCTTAAAACCCCAAGTGTTAAACGAGATAAAATATAAAACTTAGATCGCTCCAAATCGTTAACACTAACAACTCATTCCTATAGCACTCCGGGATTTAATCGCGCAAAATCTACCGCATTGCCGCACATTCAACGCTTCAGAATGCTCAGAAAATGGAAAAAACATGGCGCTAAACCGCGAAACCGTATGTATTTAAACGCCGAATCCAAGATTCCGAGCATCAAAAAAGCGGGTCATTTAAATTTTTCCAAAACGTGAACACAATGGAACAGATTCAGAAAGTTGGCCTTTTTGTTTTGTTTTTAATTTTAAATTTGAAAAAGGAATTCGGTTCGGCAAAGCCTGTCACATCATTCCAGCGCTGCTAAGTGACGCCGGACGCACGTCAGTCCCTTGGATGTGTTTTATTTTAATACGAATCCAACCGACTCGGCTTGTTTTTTGTTATCCTAGATGTCGGACTCGCGTATACGATTAATTTTATAAACGTTTATCGATCGTTGGTCTTATTTTATCGCCATTATAATGCCTTAAGAGACAAATTTAATTGTATTTTCTTTTTTCGTGCACCTTAACACCCATTAGTATATACGTTAGAGTCATGAGACATTGACCGTAAAGTATCAGTCACTTATGTCACTGCCTCCACCTCACAGTTGTTTTTCGGACACCGTTGTAACCAATATGTAGCAAGTATCAAGTAACAGCTGACTTTTGATCTAATACAATATACTATGCTACTACGCTTTTACTTCTTGTAAATAGACCATCATCAATGCTAGTCATTGAATAAAATACAATTCGTACTAATCTTTATTAGAAAATGGTATTGACATAATTTACGCCGTGTGGTATCCGGCTGAATAGTATAGTACAACCCTCATTTCTTACCGAGATGTCGTAAAAAGCGAATAAGGTAAATCGACCCGCCGTGTGGTATCCGGCTGAATAGAATAGACCGCCCTCATTTCCTACCGAGGTGTCGTAAAAGGCGACTAAGGTAAGTTGACCCACCGTGTGGTATCCGGTTAAGTAGAATAGACCACCCTCTTTCTTACCGAGGTGTCGTAAAATACGGCTAAGGTAAGTTGACGTCAGGCAGGCGGCCGGTAAAAACGCAGCCAAATCATATGACAGCATATTTATAACATGTTGTGCCGACCCCACTTAGAGTGGGATAAGGGCAGGAGGATGGGGATTAAGTAAACATAATTTGAGTAAACTAGAATGAGTTATAAAATTTAGTATAATAACGCTATATTTACCATAATGTACCGTATCGCTCTGTGATAATAAAGGCTGTCGCTCACATGCGCTCACTGGGCCCGACTAGCGATTGACGTGCGTCGGGATGACGCTAAAAGGTCTATTGTATACGAAATGCTCGTTACTCGCCATCCAACCGGTCTTTAACACGCCCGAACAATGTGATCACTTTACTCGTGTTGGTTTTTATGTGGCTATGATTGGGTCCCAATACATTTTTTAGCAATTTTTTTCTTACTACTACTGTAATGATGATCATCTTGTCTTGAAATAAAAGTGTATATCAATCTATATTATACTAGCTTTCACACGCAATTACGTTCGCGTGGACTGTTGTCGCGTCCTCCTATTCCGGTAGAATTAACAAGATTTCTAGAGCCTATATGTTACCCCGGTGTATAAGGAATAATTGTGCCAAATTTCAGCGATATTGGCTCAACCAATTCGCCGTGAAAGAGGAATACATCCATACTCACAAACTTTCGCATTTATATTATTAGTAAAATAGGAAATGCAACATGACATTAAAACAGAACATACTTAAATGCAAATCGCTTACTTTTATGATGTAAAAGAAAATAATATATGTATTGTCCGCTGTAGGTAAGTAGTAGACTTAATTTTACGCGATTTTTATGTATTTATTCAATAGTAATATAGTCGTAACTCAAATTGACCGTTTAATGTAAATGTAATTACTCCATTGCGTTCTTTTATAGTGCAATTAATCAAAGGCTGTTACAATATGCATGATTGCTTAAACAAATAAAAGCAATTATGTAAATACGCGGCTCATTAAGCATTTCACGTGAATATTGTCGCGGTAAAGGCTATCGAGTCAACGCGTGATATCGCATCTCGGATAAATATCGGATTGCGTCAATTACGCGACTGATCTACCGCGATCGAGCGATACATACAAATGTGCGCGTCGACCCTCATATTTGGCGAACCAGTTTCTACGCGAATGAAATTGATATCGCATATTCTAAAGGGATTTAGTAAAAATCTATATAAATAGATACTATTCAAACGGCGTAGTGTAAATTATTCGAGTCGAATAAAATATTTAAATTAAATATACGAACTATGCTTATACGTAAAAAATATTACATGATGATAATTTAAATGACAAAAATGCTTGGATTTAAACATCCTTTCAGCTTCAAACAAGACTACGGTTAAATAATGTAAATTTAAAATGATATAAGATTGACCACCGAATTTCTTGCTGGTTCTTCTCGGTAAGAGCAACATTCCGAACCAGTTGTAGCTTCATTAAATCTAATTGATTCCTGATCAAAAATGCTCGTAAAAGCTTATTTGAATTTAGATTATTTTGGTAGATTTTGAACTTTCACGATTCATACTAATTAATAAATAAACAAACGGGCCACATCGCGCTATTATGCGAGAATGGCGCGTGAAGCCATTGAGATTCGAAAGCATAATGCTTTTAACAGAGAAGAGGGCATCAGATTGTCAACAACTTGGGATCCAGTGATTAATAAATATAACTCGCGGAAAAAATCGTTGAAAGCTATATCGCGTGCAGATTATATCAGTGTTGTGTGTAAGAGACCTTATGTGGATTGTGCGGTTCAAGTGAAGGTAGATGATGATGAAAATAAAGACTGTAGTACTCGGAAACGAAGACGCCGCGGCGCTCCAGTCAGTTCGTGAAAACGGTGGATGCAACTCTGCCGAAACGTCGAACCTTATACAAAGGTAATCGAGGTTACCGCGATGTGATCCGTTTGTTCATACATAGATTATTTTGATTTGATAAAAAAAATTCCTAGCAATACTTCGCTAATATAAATATCTTATACTTAACCTTATAGTTTATAGGTATACAGATGGCGAACAGTTAGAGCTCACGGTGGCTGCAATAGGTTAAGAGGCCGAGCGAGATTTAATGATAACCAATACTAAAGACTCTACCAAATGCTTTGTTTTTTTATACGTTCTACAGATTCGTGATTATCGATTTGTTTCACTGACTCTTTTTACTTTTAGAAAGTAAGAGAATAATAACTTAGCTCTCGTACGTAATTTAAGTAAAAGAATACTAATGTTAAGAATCAAACTGTTGTATTAATGCTACTCTATCTTTGTTAGGTGAAATATAATTTCTAATTACTTATTATTGCTTTTCTTACTGACTTACTGACTTATTACTGACTTACAGAGCGTTAAACTTATGTCTTATGTTAATGACTAATTTATAGAAGTAGTTACTATGTGGAATATCACAGTACAGAAGCTAAGATAGAACTATTTTACTATCCGCGTTAGTTAAGAGAATCTCTGTAATGCTAAATGTAGGAAGGCGACGTTAACACACCTTACATGCAGGATCAGTTACCACACCTATCACAAAACGCAATCAACAACACACCACACGAGCACTACACACACTCACTACGACAATCTCTATAATCTTTCTCCTCGTAACTGAAGCATCGTAGGGAGGATAGGTTACGAGACATAACTTAATGCTTTATTAAAAAATTTGCCCAGATGTCAACTTTAGTGTAACAGAAAAGCTACACATCAATACTAACATTATAAATGTGAAATCTGTGTGGCTTTCTGTCTGTCTGTTACGTTTACACTCAATCCGGATTGGTAGTACATATATCACGAATTCGAGATCTGCAAATTCCCAGCCGATGTTTTCCTTCACCGGAAATCGTGTGATAACTTGCAAATATCAATTAAGTTTATAAAAGTTTTAATAGAAAAACTGAGATACTGAACCAATATTATTGGCCAATGTAATGCTTCGCAAAATGCTCATTGACTATTTCTAAAGAAACAATTAGTATAATGCAACTTTTTGGTAATGTGTTAAATATACAGAGTTGAGCAAGTAGCGAAGTTGCAGATTATTTCCTAGGATTTTTATTTCCTTATTTATATTAGCGATTCAACTAGGAAACGCTGCCAGCATTCTTGGGACCATTCATGATTTGTATAGTCGTACCGTGAAAGTAATTTAAGATAGATATAACTTGTACATTTTTGCTGTAAATAAAAAAATAAAGAAAAATATTCCTGGGAATTTACAGTTGTAATCGTAAATGACAATAAAATGGTATGACCAATTGGTAGTCATGTATCAATTGTACACGGAAGTGAACGGAGAATCGAAGTCGGGCCCGGTGGCTTAGAGCGCATGCGTGGGACGATACAACGCGGTTGACAAAACGCAGCCCGCTCGCCCTCCCGACAACAACGGTTTACGTTAAATAGTTTAGATAACGATTTCCGTACAATGTTGGTATTACCTATTTGTACCTCTAGAATTCTCTAGAAATATGCAGGTTTCCTCACGATGTTTTTCTTCATTGAAAAGCGTGTGATAAATTGCAATTATCAATCAGACACATAAGTTTTAACAGAAAAACTTAGTTAACCTTTTTTCTAAAAAGATCGCAAGATGTTTCTGGACCTAAGCAGTATACATAAAAATAGCACGAGAAATTCCTTGAGGAGCCCTAAGTCCAGAAATCGATCCGTTAAAGAAGGAGATCTGATATATTACGTCAAATAAAACGGATAGGTAATATATGCTATTATAGACTTTACTCGTTACACGCCGTGTGGTATCCGGCTGAATAGAATAGACCAACGTCATTTCTTACCGAGGTGTCGTAAAAGGCGACTAAGGTAAGTTGACCCACCGTGTGGTATCCGGTTTAGTAGAATAGACCACCCTCTTTCTTTCGTGTTGTAAAATACGACTGAGGTAAGTTGACGTCAGGCAGGCGGCCGGTCGTAAAAACATGACAGCATGTTTATAACATGCTGTGCTGACCCCACTTAGAGTGGGATAAGGGCAGGAAGATGATGAAGCTTTACTCGTTACATTGCTACACGTAAATAAAGAAATTCATTTTAGGATCACTCGACCAAACCTGCCAATCATCATATTTCCTCATGTTGCTCCCAAAATAAGCAATTAAGAGCATTAAGCAACCGTTTTGAATGACATCAAAGGCAGAACTACCGTGTTACGTTATAATCTGGGCTAAGCTTCTGACGGACTGACAGACGAGTAAAAGCAAGCTACCGTCGATCGATCGAACTGGTCGATCTAATAAATGATTCGGCTGCCCCCACTATTGACTTCTTAATCAATTAACATAACGTGGGTATGGGTCAGCTTTATTACGAACCGATTCTTGAATGCATTGCAGACGTTAGAAACGATTTGATTGATGCTTACATTTTTTAAATAATTCTATAAATATAATATTAAATTTGTTTTATTTAAGAGATATTAATATTAAATCCTTGGATGAAACGCCGTTTTGTGTCCGGCTGAGTAGAATAGGCCACCCTCATTTCTTACCGAGGTGTCGTAAAAGGCGACTATGGTAAGTTGACCCACCAAGATGTCTAAAGCCACAGCCACAATAGGGAAGATCAGATCTATATTGTTAACTACCTTACAGATAAAAGATATAGACGAAATAGTGTCTTCATCTTCCTGCCCTTACTCCACTCTAAGTGGGGTCGGCACAACATGTCAAAAACATGTTGTCACATGATTTGCCTTCGTATTTTAGACCGGCCGCCTACCTGACTTCAACTTACCTTAGTCGTATTTTACAACATCCGATAAAAAAAGGGTTGTCTATTCTACTCATCCGGATACCACACGGTTGGTCAACTTACCTTATTTGCCTTTTAGAGCTCGGTAAGATGTGAGGATGGTCTAAACTACTCAACCGGATACTACGCGGTGCGTTAATTTACCTCAGTCGTCTCTTACGACACCTCGGTAAGAAATGAGGGTGGTCTATTCTACTCAGCCGGATACCGGGTCTCGAGAAAATAGTGTCAAGTACACAAATGTACGAACAGCGTCACTCGCAGGAAGCGCCTACTGTCATTAGTACGTCAGCGCCAACTGTTACAAAAGTACTCGAATCACGGCTTACGCTCATATAATTAGAAGTCCAATGGTTCATAAATACAAATAAATAAAGATCGGTGTTGTGGCAGCCGGCAATTTAGCGATGCGTTCGCCGCGGCCCAAATTATTGGGTGCGGGCGCGACGTCTCACTGACTAATGACGCGGCTGCCTAAGCCGTGTTATAAGCGTATTTAATAAAAATCAATTTGAATATTTTATAACGACATATGCTACGTTTTTATAATGCTTTCGATTTGTATCGAAAAAGTATTTTTTTTACACATGTTGTTAAAGCGAGCGAAACAAAAGACGAATGTGCAGTTCAATATTTATAGTAATGTTAGCTTGTCGCTGCGACTACCTCAACAGGGAATTTACTACAGAGCTAAGAAGTAACCTACAGTACGACTAAAACCAGAGGATCCTTTGCAGAGATTTTCTACTGAGCTAAGAAGTAGCTTATAGTAGTACTGGAAACAGAGACTCCCTTTCCGAGAAATTTACTACTGAGCTGAGAACTAGTCTATAGTAGTACCGTTAACAAAGACTCCCTCTGCGGGGAATTTACTACTGAGCTAAGAAGAAGTCAATAGTAGGACTGGAAAGATAGGCTCCTTTTTCGAGACATTTACTACTGTGCTAAGAAGTAGCCTAAAGTACTACTGGAAACAGAGACTCCCTTTACCGGGAATTCACTACTGAGCTAAGAAGGAGCCTATATTAGGGGTGGAAACAGAGACTCCATTTCCGGGGAATTTTCTACTGAGCTAAGAAGTAGCCTATAGTAGTACTGGAAACAGAGGCTCCCTTTGTGGGGAATTTACTATTGAGCTATGGGCTGGAAACAGACCAGTCCTTCAAGTAACTATAAAACAAAAATATCATTAGTATGAATTTTTGTGAGGTTTTACAATACAATATTATCTATATGCCAACAATGGTGTTGCAAATCGAAGTTGAGACAAACCGCTACTTACAGCATTACATATACATAGTCTATAAATAATATCCTATAATATTTTATAATACAAAGTCTAAGAAACATAATTAAGAAAAACATAAGAAAACTAACACAAACTGTAAATTCAATATACTGTTGTAACGAAATTATTTTTAAAACACTCGAAAGAAATACGGTAAAAACTAACAACTCGCAAAACTTTTATTAATATATCATATAAATTGTAATTTAACTAACAAAATTTTCATTTTAAAAATTCGTTTATTTCATTCTCAAGTAACTAACCTACATAAAAAACAACAAACAAAAAAGTAGAATCAAATTGTCTACATATGAAACCGTTTTAACCGTGCAGGTGCTGAGGTGTGATATGATTCATTGTTACTGTGTTAAAATTAATTAATCGAAATATTGTATCTACGCAAATTTTAATATAACTTTAAGCCTTTAAGTTACCTGTAGTAAAGCAAACACGAGCGCAAGATTAAGGAAAACGCTCCCATAACTCTAAGACGTGCAATTTAAGGCTTTAAATCACAGGCGTCCACAGACGTTCCGGGCTACCGATAAATAAATTTGTTCGCGCGAAACGATTTGTGTAGCACAAGAATCATTCCACTACATAAAGTTATTACAGTAAATATTGAAGGATAGTACGAATATATCTGACCCTACAAATACCTCTCACAGATTACTTATTTCTATTTATAGCGATTATTATTTCTATATCGATTATTATTTCTATATCGTTTCATGAACGAAAATATCATAACCAAAATTTCTCAGATTCAATAAAAAACATGTACTTGATAGATAGTTTAATATCAAAATGCAAGGAAAAGAAAGAAAAGATCGTGAAAATCTTAGAGAATTCCCGGGATGCTCATCTGACAAACCTCATCTCCAAGAAGATTTAAGAAACAATCTGGACAAGAATTCAAGAAAATTAGGCGTATAAATTATTATTTCCATATAAGCCATAACAACAAATTATCAACTCTGTGATAACGAGCAGGCACCAATGAGTTCTTCTATTAAACCTTGTGTCTAATTGATAATTGCAATTTTTAAATTTATCACACGCTTTTCGGTGAAGGAAAACATCGTGAGGAACCCTGCATGCAGGAGTTCTGGGAATATATGTAACCTACCAATCCGCAATGGAGTGACGTGTTACTTAGCTCCAGCCTTCCAGAAAAGGAGAGAGGAGACCTACGTTCAACAGTGGGATTGTGACAGGCCGTTACTTTAGTTTTTACTTTTATAGCACTTTTCTTAATATTATCAGTATCCGCATCCAATCCACTCTTGTTGTTAAAAAAAAAACTTGCCGTTGCCGTAGGCTTGTATGGAAAGGAAGGGTGTAATCGAATGAACCAGCTATACGGATTGGTTTTGGAGAGCGGACGATTTCACGCGCGACCCGAGTAAAATAGATCGTCAGTTACGTCTAGTCAATTCGTTTGGGTATTCGGTTGTAATTTCAGGCGTTAATACGTAAAAAACGTGCTATTTACCTATTTGTTTTTTAAAAGCTTTTATTTAACTTGCTTTGTTTGTATGTGAAAGTGGAATCTTGCAAGTTTATCAATTTAACCTACTTCTAGGTGTCTCATTATGCTGAAACTTTACATACTGGTCCAATCCCGATGACAATGCATACTTATAATAATGCTTATGAGAATTATAAAAAATATGAGGCGGTTTAATAGACTTCCATTTTCAATGAGAAAATAACGAATGACGTAAGAGGTAAATAAAATGCAAATATCAAGCTTGCATCTTGCAGTCAAAAATAATAATAACATTATTTTACTATAATCCGCGATGAATATGTAAAATAAAAAATATATATAATGCTAAATGTAGATTTGACAATCCGTTCTCATAACGTGCATTTGTTTTTATTCATCCTGCATGTATCAGGTATGAAATCGTCGCGGATTATAGCAAAATAATTTTATTACTACTTTTGTATTATGGATCTCCGCAAAGTAACTAAGTAAGCAGTCAAATTCCTATAAACCTTTATTCTTTTAATGAAGTAAAAATCCCACGCCTATTAAAGAAAAATTTGAACCGCTATTTTGACATGAAAAATTAAAGAACTCTGCGCTGTATATTTACAACAACCCCAAAAACTGTGTTCCTGTTATTAATATCGACATTAATACATTCCCAATATCCTGCCCATAAATGTCACAGCCACTGGCGCCTGGAACAGGTAGACAGGCTCCTTGAAATGCGTACAGAAAAACATTAAATTCCAAACAATGAGTCGGTGAGTCGAAAAAAACTCTTAAATTTATAACACCTCTCTATTCGGCCACCGGTATAAAAATCCGAAGATTGTAATTTTTCTTACAAAATTTAGAGATGTGTCAAACCTGTTTGACGTAGCAAATAAAAATATACGACGAAGTGGAGAAAAAACTAACTAAAGACTTTAGGTTATTGCTAAAACAAGAAAAGGTTACCATATCAATCAAGGCGTTGACAAAAGTGGAATTTTTTCCTCGTGCTCGGACCGTGGGATGAAAAAAAGGGTCCGTGTTTATGGAAATGCAGTAAGAAAGACACGAAGGCTGTGCGAGCGCTAACTTGTGGAGTAGTTTCAACTCGCCGTATATTAGATAAAAATATACGAAATATTTATGATGCCGTGTGGTATCCGGCTGAGTAGAATAGACCACCCTCATTTCTTACCGAGGTGTCGTAAAAGGCCGACTAAGGTTAGTTGACCAGCCGCGTGGTCCCCGGTTAAGTAAAATAGACCATCCTCTTTCTTACCGTGGTGTCATAAAATACTACTAAGGTAAGTTGACCCACCGTGTGGTATCCGGCTGAGTAGAATAGACCACCCTCATTTCTTACCGAGGTGTCGTAAAAGGCGACTAAGGTAAGTTGACCCACCGTGTTGTATCCGGTTAAGTAAAATAGACCACACTCATTTCTTTCCGAGATAATATAATAGGCGACTAAGGTAGATTGACGTCAGGCAGGCGGCCGGTCGTAAAATTTAGAAATCATGTTACAACATGTTTATAACATGGTGTTCCGACCCCACTTAGAGTGGGATAAGGACAGGAAAATGATGAATACGAAATATTTACAAAGGTTTAAAGGTACAAATCATGTTACAAAAATATTTTGCTGGGAACCGCGAAGTTAGAAAAACCCGTACCTCGGGGTCACCGATAATACAAAAATTATTACTCTCATATCAAAATTAAACAAACTTTATAAGTATATACGTACATCTATACAAAAATGAGGAAAAGAATTTAAATATATGGTTAGTTTAATAAAAAAATGTTTATGCGTGTTTGTGTGCCCACATACGCACTGAAACACATACGCAGGTGTTTCAGTGCGTGTGTGCAAGTTTTCTGACATCAACTTACCTTAGTCGTATACGATTCCTCGGTAAGAAAGAGGGTGGTCTATTCTATATTCTATACCGGATACCACACGGTGGGTCAACTTACCTTAGTCGTCTTTTACGACACCTCGGTAAGAAATTAGGGTGGTCTATTCTACTCAGCCGGGTACCACACGGCGGGTCGACTTATTTTAGTCGCCTTTTACGACACCTAAGTAAGAAATGAGGGTGGTACTATTCTATTCAGCCGGATACCACACGGCGGTTAGAATTATAATAAATATTGGCAGAAAATTATAAATTCTTAAGCTTTAAGTTTAAATCATGTTCACGTTTAGATGTTTGTTAGATAAACTTTTAATAGCGTTAAGAAAGTTAATTGCGAATACGAATTCAGTTGGCGTCTCATTTATTCGTATGCTAGGCTTTTGTCCGTGACCACAGAAGCGTATAATGTCTTAAATTATTTTTTCTTATCAATACCGCTTCGCCGCTTTAGCACCTTGCGCGTCACGTGGTCATACGTAATCGCAAATTACTCTCGAATTTAATTATCAGATTTATTATTCTCATTTACTTACGCCGTGTGGTATCCGACTGAATAGTATAATACCACCCTCATTTCTTACCGAGGTGTCGTAAAATACGACTGACGTAAGTTAATGTCAGGCAGGCGGCCGGTATAAAAACGCAGCCAAATCATGTGACATCATGTTTATAACATGTTGTGCCGACCTCACTTAGAATGGGACAAGGGCAGGAGGATATACTTAGCAGTCAAATATATAATATAATTATATTGTTGTTGTATTTTAAAGTACCTATACTACGTTTCTTCTAGTTATCAAACCACCAAGAGTCGCTGGCAGAGATCAAATTCAAATTCAAATTCAAAATATTCTTTATTCAAATAAACTTGTAAACGAGTGCTTTTGAATCGTCAACTCTACTGCTGGTTCGGAAAGCTGTTCCTACCGAGAAGAGCCAGCAAGAAACTCGGCGGCTCCTCTTTTTAAAAATACAATTCTTAATGCTAGTTACATTTAATGTTTCTATCTTGTACAGGGTCGAACAATATTTATATCCACGCATTTTTATCGTCTAAATAATCTTCAACAGTATAGTAGGATTTCTGTATCAGCCTCTCCTTAATAGTGTTTTTAAACTGCTGTAATGGCAAAGTTAAAATTGATTGTGGAATTTTATTATAGAATCTTATACCCAAACCCACAAACGACTTACGTACTTTTTCAAGGCGCAAAGTAGGGGCCGCAAGCTTATGTCGGTTCCTACTTTGTATATTATATACATCGCCTATTGTTTTATAATTCTTTATATTATTATATACAAAAATTAAATTACTTAAAATATACTGTGAGGCAAATGTAAGAATACCTATTTCCTTAAACTTCTCTCGCAGGGAATCCCGCGGACTTAAATTGTATATGCCACTTACGGCTCTTTTTTGTAATACAAAGATTTTTTCATTATCCGCGCATTTACCCCATAGCAATATTCCATAGGACATAACACTATGGAAGTAAGCAAAATAAACAAGTTTTGCCGTTTCGACGTCAGTAAACTGTCTAATCTTTCGAACGGCATAGGCCGCTGAACTGAGTTTCCCTGCAAGAGTTGTTAAGTGTGTGCTCCATTGGAGTTTTGTATCCAAAGTCATTCCCAAAAATACAGTTGCATTATCTGTTTTTAGTGAAACATTGTTTATAAAAAGTCTATTTGCTGTTTTAGCAGCATTAGGTAATACAAATTCTATCCATTTTGTTTTATTTGAGTTCAGTACTAAATTATTTTGTCTGAACCAATGAGCAACCTGCGACAAACCACTGTTTACTTCGATCTCTTATAGAGATAAATTTTCCTTTGTGCTGGTTATCCATTTAACTGCATTTTTGTATGTTTTCTTTTATGGTACATAAATAAATATATAAAATAGGTACAACTTATGTCGATGACTCCTGATAATAGATGTCTTCTTCGGATATTTGTTTAATCAATTATTTAAGGAACTACAATTTGGAATTATACTATTAAATTGTTTAAGTTTTTCTAAGTCTCATGTTGACGTGGAATAGGTCCCCTAATCAGCCGGATACCAGGGTATACCGGGTGAGGAAAAAAACGTTTTATAGAAAACTTATAAATGGTCGAGATTTCAACTCATGCTAAAGTAAAAATAAAATTGCTAAAATTTTGCTATAAGCCGTGATAAATTTTATCGCGAATTATTTCATTAATAACTAAAATTTTTAATATTAATTTCTTTCATTTCATAAAGTACAAATAATTATGCTTAAATTTAATTAATAAAAGTAATACATATTCGAATATTGTGGCAGATCTATTGATACTCGTACTAGGTCGCCCTGTATATTAGTTTTGTATTATGGATCTCCGCAAGTAACGCCTAATTCTGTAAATTCCGTATATATGCTTAAATCTAGCGGCTTTTACTGCGTCACGGGCGGGAAATACGCGTCTCAACGTCCGACTGTAAAGACTGTTACTGCTGTTTTTATAACGCACCTATATGAATTTCAAGTAATTTAATACCTAAAGTTAAGCTGTGAATCGAACCCACTAGCAGGTGTATGTAAGCAGGTTGCTGAACGGGTGGGGTGGACTAAGATTGATACAACGGCAGGGCACCCCCGCCGCGCGGCCGCGTGTCACTCACCGAGACCTCGCTCCGTGAGAAACTACTACCTACTGTATACTTTAATGGTAGTAATATTAACTGCCGTGATAGCCGTACGATAGCAGCAAACCACACCATCATCCTCCTGCCCTTATCCCACTCTAAGTGGGGTCAGCACAACATGTTATAAACATGCTGTAACATGATTTGGCCGCGTTTTTACGACCGGCCGCCTGCCTGACGTCAACTTGCCTTAGTCGTATATTACGACACCTCGGCAAGAAGGAGGGTGGTCTATTCTACTCAGCCGGATACCACACGGCGGGTCGACTTACCTTAGTCGCCTTTTACGACACCTCGGTAAGAAATGAGGGTGGTACTATTCTGTTCAGCCGGATACCATACGGCGTAGCTGCAAGCCACACCATGGATTTGCAAATTCAAACGTCTGGTAAATCTTTGTGGTACTGGGCTGAGTAGAAACCTCATTTCTTCCTAAGCTGTCGTGAAAGGGGACTAGCTAAGTTGACCTACCGTGTTGTATCCGGCTGAGTAGAATAGACCACTCATTTCTTACCAAGGTGTCGTGAAAGGCGATAAAGGTAAGTTAACCTGCCGTGCGGTAGCCAGTTAAGTAGAATAGACAACCGTCATTTCTTACCAGGGTGTCGTAAAAGGCGACTAAGGTAAGTTGACTTGCCGTGTGGTAACCGGCTAAGTAGAATATACAACCCTCATTTCTTACCAACGTGTCGTAAATGCGACTATGGTAAATTGACCCGCAGTATGGTATCCGGCTGAGTAGACCGCCCTCATTTCTTAGCGAAGTATCGTAAAATGCCGACTAAGGTAAGTTAACGTCAAGCGGCCGGTCATAAATTTAGCCAAGTCATGTAGCATGTTTGTAACATGTTGTGCCGACCCCACTTAGAGTGGGATAAGGGCAGGAGAACGATGATGACATAGTGTGAGTCTAGAAGTGCTGTTAAGTTTTTTAGTCGGTGGGAATCCGACGTCCACGTGGGGCGGCGATGACCCATAATGGGTTTTCCTGACAAAAAAAAAGACTACTACACCAATAGATATATGTTCCAGATAATCAGACTCCTTATTTATCAAGAACCACCAACGTCATTCAATTACATCATTCAGTGATTGTTATGATAAATAAGAACAAGCAACAATAATCTTTAACAATAATCTCAAGTGTGACATATCTTTTAATATCTATGTGCGTCAATGATTTTCTATAAGCTGATGTACAGAAATATATATTTGGCTGGCTCGTTGGCGCAGTGGGTAGTGACCCTGCCTTCGGCACCACGGGTCGCAGGTTCGACTCTCGCCGAGGGCCAACATTTTCAATAAATGAATTTATTGGTCTTTGAGCCTGGGTGTATATTTGTATTTAAGTATGTATTTAAAAATATATATAAGTATATATATTCACCAGTTGTCTGTCACCCATAACACAAGTATTAAGTTACTTACTTTGGGGACGGACGAACGTGTGTGTAAGTGTCCCATATATTTATTTATTTATTTATATGTATCTCATAAGATTCGTACCGAGTAATACTTTAAATAAATAAATAAACAAATAATAAATATATGGGACAATTACACTACTTTAATCATAAGATTTCAATTCAGAATATTCTATATTCAAGTAAACTTTTTAACAAGTGCTTTTTTATCGTTAGGAAAGCTATTCCTATCGAGTAGAGCTAGAAAGAAACACGGCGGTTGATCTTTTCAAAATAACTGACTAGTTTCATTTAGTCATTACTATCTTGTACAGTGTCGAACCGTGGGTATATCAACGCATTCTTATCATCTAAGTAATCCTCAACGGTATAGTAGCTTGTTCAACAGTATAGTTATCTAGTTAAAATTAACTTATAAAAGAACGCATAGTAGTAGGTACTAACGTCTTAATGGATTTGTACAAAATTTCATTAGAATTAGATTTTTTTTCATACATTTTATCTATGGTCGCGGAGGAAACTAAATGAACTCCATTTTAGTCTTCACTTAGCTGGAAATCGCAAGACGTAGCTAGTAAGTTTAATCAAAACATCTGACGCAGAAGGAAGTAATGCTCAAACTTATATAAATTTTCATCACCTAATTAGAATTTCAACAAACAGAACAGCTTTAAGATCCTAATGTGTCTAGAGGAGGCATTTTATTGTATTTTAGAAGCACAATTTCAAAAGTTTACGACGCCTGTGGTGACATGTATTTGTATATTTGATATCCGGTAATATAAGAATCGCTACATGTCCATTTGTAATTTAAATTGTCAACTTGAATAATTAAAATATATCCATGAGCTTATTTCTGCAAATTTATTAAAATTTATGAAATATAAGTCGAATGATTACTCGTTTTTGAATATAAACTGATGTATTATGAGCCTGTACGATTATAAATCCGCGTTTGGATTAGAAACTAGACCAATCCGACAGTTTTACGATGTGAATATAGCCGGTTGTACGTCAATTATGACTATTTGTTAATATAAAATCGAATTTAAATGATTAAACAATCTCTTAATGTATTTAAAGTGTCAAGTCTACAAAGTGGCAAATAATGTTTAAACTTTAAAGCGCATTTTAATTTTTTTATATTTCTTATTCATTTTAGTACATCAGTCGTAAATATTATAGCAACAGAAGTCCACTGTTATACAAATATTTGTAATATCAATGCCACAAAATCTTGCGCACCAATGACTCCAACTCGATATTAGTATAGCTTTTGCAGTTCAATATCCGCATTTAACGCTCTCGACAATGTTTCCGCGCTCGACTATTCGTACTGGTGATGCTGTAAAGTTTTTGGAGCTCTTCATATCGTTAATTTGGAAAAAAAAGGAGCGAGTCTGCGACCCTTTTGACATATCTTAACGGTTTTTACAAACGATTTTATCGAAACATACTGTAGTACTCTTAAAGCGCAATTGTTCTACTTTACTGAAAGTTTTAATTTTACAGGGCCCTGCAAAATCGTTTTCACAAATAAAGCCAATTTCGCGCAGATCGCGGTTTCGATTCCCGCCGAGGGCCAATAAAAAATCGAGTCTGGGTATATATTTATATTTAAGTATGTATTTAAAATTTACATATATTTATTATTACTAGTTTTCTGTCGCCCTTAACAAAAGTATTAATTTAATAACTTTGGTGTGTGTTATTGTTCCATTTTAATTTATTTATTTTCATCATCATCATTCTCCTGCCCTTATCCCACTCTAAATGGGGTCGGCATAACATGTTATAAACATGCTGTCACATGATTTGGCTGCGTTTTTACGACCGGCCGCCTGCCTGACGTCAACTTATCTTAGTCGTATTTTACGATACCCCGGTAAGAAGTAGGGTGGTGTTTTCTAATAAACCGGATACCACACGGTGGGTCAACTTTTCTTAGTCGCCTTTTACGACACCTCGGTAAGAAATGAGGGTGGTCTCTTCTACTCAGCCGGATACCACACAGCGGGTCAACTTACCTTAGTAGCCTTTTACGACACCTCGGTAAGAAATGAGGGTGGTACTATTCTACTTAGCCGGATACCACATATTTTATATCTGAATTAACTGGCAATCCAAACTTACAAGCTATACTTCGCCAGAGGCCGAAACATGGCACAGTAAAAGCGTTAATATGAAACAGCGGCTTAACGCGCAGATTAACCTGTATTCAAATACATGTATCAAGTCAACAGTCGCCATAATCTTTAAATCAGTTGACCGCGAGATGTGAACGACCTAGCTACACATGACTGAGCCAAATGAATCACGTCGCATGTATTACGTTAAATTAAACTTATTAGCTCTTTGTTTTGTGAAATAACACCTAAATACTGTACTAGTAGACATAATAAATATTTTTAGTTTTATTAAATTTCCAGCCGATATAAATATCAAAATCTTCTGGGACATTTTTGCAAAATCATAAATGTCTAATACTTCATATAATACTAATATATAAAGCTGAAGAGTTGGTTTGGTTTGTTTGATTGTTGGAAAGCGCTAAACTCAAGAACTATAGGACCGATTTGAAAAATTCTTTCAGTGTAAGATAGTCCTTTTATCGAGAAAGGCTATAGGTTATATAACATCACGCTAAGATGAATAGGAGAGGACCAGCAATAAAAAATTGTACGAAAACGGCAAAACTTAAAGCTTTCCTTGCGTGTGATTAGTAAACGGTAGTAGTTATTCAAAAATCATGTATTACAAAATTATTCCCCTCTAAAAGTTCTAAATAAAAGCCCGCGACAGCATATGTCTAGCTTTTAAGGTTAACCCACTTTAAACATTTTATGGTCATCAAAATACTATATAACAGTTTTAATCCTTCCACGCGGGAGCCGCTGGCGACTGCTAGTTTTTAATATTCTCAATAAACAGTGAAAATTAGCGATTATTTGAAAACCAGTCAAGTAAAAAGACTTGTAAAAAAGCTTTCAACAAAATTTTATGTGCTTACTATGTATTAACCGTTGTGGAGTTTCGTCTAGAGCAACTCTGCAGCATCAGATCATACTTATCATAAATATGCATTGTCAAAAATATCAAATTTCATCTTAATCGGACACCGGGAAGTGAGTCAAAAACTTGCTAGATTCCACCTTCAAGTACATAGGTACATGTCAAGTTAAATAAAAACTTTAAAAAATAGTATTATTTAGAGCGAATTTCAAAACGGATTATGAACAACAAACGAATATTTAATTTTCAATGTTTCCTATTTTTATACATATGTTCCTAAAGAATCATTCAATTTTGAAATCTATAGTTAAATGTTTTCCACGCAATCTTACTTACTTAATTTCCCCCAAATTATTTGAATGGAAAAAAGATGAAAAAATTGAGACGAAACATGTATAGTTCATCTTTGTCTAATCAATATAAAAAAAAGAGACAGATATATCACCCACATTTTTTTCTTTCTTTTTATTGTAATATGGCAAATTTTAGGCTGTCTTCCCTACTCTAACTATAATAACTCTATGGGATTTTTACGTAGTCATTGAAGTTAAGGTGCAAGATTACCACATATGCTTTATCAATCATAGGTATATGTTAGAACAGATAATATAGATTTTGCTCTCTGAACTATATAAGGACTGTGAGAGACGGCAGAATTGAATAGATAGATGCATTGAAGGATAACATAGTTTTTATTAACATACTGTGAGAAATATCTTGAAAATCTTCTTCTAATATATGTATGTATGAAAATAAATGTTTGTCTGTCCTTTATAGACTCTGAAATGGCTGAACCGATTTCAATAAAATTTTCGGACAAACTTTAGAATGACCCAGATTCTAATCTTGTAAAGTTTGGTGGGGATCGGAGCATTTTTATTAACTGTTACGAGGAGAATCCGAAACCAGACTGAGCCACAACAACGCGTGGCCGAACAGCTAGTAAGTACTCAATGCTATTTTTTTCTATGAATTTAGGACAGCAAACGGTAATTAGCATAAAATTCTACGCAAACAATTTTGTACCATATCTAATAACAAGGTTTCGTGAATTCAAGAACAAGGTCCGTATCATTCAGCAATTTGGCCAAAAGATTCATTTGTTCTAATCATTATCATTCATCTTATACAACTATAATTTGCCTTTAATTGCGTTCACTGCTTATTAAATTAAATTAACCGCGACATGTTTACTTCATCGACTGTTTAAGTATGACATTTTAAGTGGAACTACAATATGTTGTACGGTTTAACGGCTTTTATAACGCTAAAGACTTACAGACAGAAATATCTCAACTCCTAATATTAAAACGTATCAGCCTATAAAAGAATTAAAATGTATACATAGATATATTTACCGATGTTATTTATTGAAGTACCCGTGTGGTATTCGGCTGAGTAGAATAGAACAGCCTCATTTCTTAACGAGGTGACTGAAGTAAGTTGACGTCAGGCAGGTGGCTGGTCGTAAAATATCTAGACAAATCACATCACCAATAAAACGATGTTTTCTACTGCAGAACTTTAATGCTAATTCTTAATTTAGATTAGATCTAAATAAAGAATTAGCATTAAAGATTCTTAATTTAGATTTTTTTTAGTTAATGTATAGAAACCGGCTATACTCACGTCTTATTCTATTGAGTGAGACTGCCTCGTTGGAAGCTTATACGGGGCCTTATTCACGAGATCTTTATGCAATATTATCACAACTGCTTTAAAATAAAACAATATGATTTTAACTCTAACGGCTTTTAGAAGTCACCAAACAAAAGTAATAAAAATATTATTTTCCATGAGTTATTACAAATTCTGCATGTATCAGGTATGAGAGCGGATAGTACACTATACTATTTAGCAGAACATATATTGTCTTTTATCGCAGATTATAGTAAAGTAAAACTTTACTTCCTAGTGCAGAAAAATTGCGAAAGAAACTAAAAAAAGAGTATAACTAAATAAAAAAAGACTATTCTTGACGTGTATCGGAGACTACTTGATATAGTTGTGAATATATTTAGTTTGAAAGCAACGACCGACCTAATTTGAAGCGATGATACTAGCCTAGAGTCGATTACAATGCTGACCTTATCGATAGTGATGCTGCCCAGTGTAGAAGCTATACTATCGACGTGGAACTTCGTTGTAAAAAAACGATTTTTAAAATAATCGATTATTTTTTCAGAATAATCGATTTTTAATAATCGATTATTATTGATATCCTTTTTTCTTTTTTACTCTTTTTCTTGTTTATTAATAACAAAGTTATTAATGACATAGTTACACCATATATATCGGGGAAAGCATCACTTAGCTTTCTCTATATGTCCCTATATCCCTATGTATGCTTAAATCTTTAAAACTACGCAACAGATTAGTTAATTAATAGATAGAGTGATTGAAGAAGAAGGCTTTTATGTATATTAACATTCAATAAGCAGTAAATAAATACTGTATTTTTTTATATCCATGCAAATCCGGCGCGGGCCGCAAAAGGGAAAAAAACAATGTATTATTGAGGGTTAAGTAATCTCAACGCTTAGATTTACGCAGGTAAAACTAGTATAATAATAAAGTTCCCGCTTCCGCTTGTGGCTTAGCACAGGGACCGAAACAAGATTTATTCGACGGCCCGCCGTGATCGATGAGCGGCCGGCGGTCCCGTGCGACGCGGTCACTACCGTATGAACAATAAAAACTACATATTTAATTGGGTTCGGAATTATATCTAAACATATAAAAATGTTTATTGACTGACAAACCATCGTCTTCCTGCCCTTATCCCACTCTAAGTGAGGTCGGCATGTTTTAAACATGTTATCACATGATTTGGCTACGCGTATTATACGACCGGCCGCCTGCCTGATGTCAGACAGACAGCTGGTAAGGTAAGTGCCTGAGGTAAGTACCTTAGTAGTATTTTACGATACCTCGGCAAGGAAGAGGGTGGTCTATTCTACTCAAACGGATACTACACCATCGGTCAACTTACCTTATTCGTATGTTACATCTCGGTAAGAAAGAGGGTGGTCTATTCTATTATACTCAACCGAATACTACATGGGGGTCGACTTACCTTAGTAACATTTTACGAAACCTCGGTAAGAAATGAGGGTAGCCTATTCTTTTCAGCCGAATACCAAACGGTACGTTAAAAAGTTAATAAAATGAACACTTGAAGTAAATAAGCCTTTGGTTCTAAAAGCCTTTTGAAACCAAATTGCATACTTAGTTCGAATTTTAATTTTTGGGTACTTAATGCCTTATTTACTTCAAGTGTTCAGATGTATCGTTATTGAACATTCCGACTTCCCAGAATCAAAAACACGCACCTTACTGCAAACGTTCTTATTCATAGTGACGTCATAACAACACACGTATGGCAGACAGTGTGGGACCTATCACATAAGCCTAAGGCCATAGAATTCTTATTGTAATATTTATTTGGCACTTGTTAGGGCGGTGAATGCCAAATAGGCAAGTTCTATGACCCGCGTATATTCGTACGGAGGATGTGGTGATTTAAACGTGCGATTATACCGCGTAGTGGTCTGTAATTGAGGCATTTGCAAGCCACCTGGCCAGATAAGATAGCGTGGGAGATTCTAGATCGTGCGATATATACGCCGAAATCTACAATCGTTACAACTTAGACTTCTAAGTATAAATATCTGGGTGACCGAGTCGGTAATTTATAAAAAAAAAACTTTAAAAAAAAAGAAAAAAATAATTATTGAGTTGGGGATCGATCGTATTTACATTCGAGACTGCCCGTTCCCCGAATAAGCACACTGATTTGACAGTTGATGGCAAAAATTCAAATCAATATAAATTTAAGCATTTTTAATGCCCGAAACAGGGGCATCGATTTTTCTCCCCCAAAACTCCCTACTAGCTGAATTTCAGGAAAATAGTTGGAGCCGTTTCTGAGATTTTAGAAGAACATTTGATTTGGCGACCTTATATGCACTCACAGCTAAAAAAGTTTGTCTGTCCTTAGAGAAATAGATTAGAGCTATCACGCTGTTCCAACACGGATTATCAGGTCTCAAATATCTACGCATAGGCAGGTTATATTATGATATTTTCTCTGAATATTATTCAAATAAATTAGGATGTTTTCGACGAACTTTCTGATTTATAGATCTTCTAGGTGTAGGGTTTGAATGTACAAATTCTTAAAAAAGAGGTATTCGGGGTATTATTAAAATTATTTTTCTATATTCTGGTATTTCAAGAAATTCTTTACGAAATTAGTATTTAATGTAGAAAGGCAGAAAGGACAATAGAACAAATCGTATAACATAGATCTTCTAACATTTAGATAGAGCTTCTAACATTTAGTATAACATAGATTTTCTTAAAACGCAGAGTATGGAGAAACAATTATATTACTAGTTTAGTTACAATAGCTTTTATCCATATAAATTAGGATGTTTTCAACGAACTTCCTGTTTGCTTGTTGTAAAAATTCTTGACGTGTATTCGTGGCACAATTAAAAAAAATTCTGCTATCATTCGGCATTTTGATTTTAGAAATTCTTTATAAAATTTGTATGTAATGTAGAAAGTACCATGCGTTCTCATATTTTATATATGTAAACTTAGTAAGCGACTAAGGTAAGTTACTACGTAGTTCACTACCGAGATAAAAGTAGCCTATCTTCTTCAGCCGTGTGGTATTCGGTTGAGTAAAATAGGCCTCCTTCTTCCTTAACGAGGTATCGTGAAATAAGTTGATGTCAGGCAGGCGGCCGGTCGTAAAATACGTAGCCAAATCATGTGACAACATGTTTATACATGTTGTGCCGACAACACTTAGAGTGGGATAAGGGCTGGAAGATGATGTAATCTATCATACCACAAACTAACTTTATGACCAAATCTAAAGATATAAGAACAGATCGTGCTTATAACATTTAGCATAACATGGATTTTCTTGAAACACAGTGAATAGCCCTTTTCCAAGAGTTTGAGATATAAACCGTACGCAGATCCAATTATTACTTTGTATATAATATAATTCAATTTAATACATATGAAATGTAATATAATTCAATTTAATACATAATTCAAATTAATATAATTCAATTTATTATATAATTCTAATTACTATAATTCAATTTCATATATAATTCCAATTAATATAATTCAATTTAATATATAATTCCAATTAATATAATTCAATTTAATATATAATTCCAATTAATATAATTCATTACGCCTTCTTCTATAAAAACAGCTATTGTAACTGTAACTACTTTTATTTTATTGCTTTAGTCTGGTTAAGTGTTAAACCCATGTGCCGAATTTTCGCAGTGAAGTAATTCAAAGCTAAAAACAATCCAACATGTAAATTATAGCCATGTAGATCAGCCTTATCTCCTACACAGGTGCTCGAGGGCGCTCGTCGTTACGCAGCGCAGTCCAAACTCTTTTGTTTCCATTATAATACGAATATAATACGATTTATTGCTCGTGTAAGCGCCAAGCCGGAGTACTGGCAATATAATGTGAGTGCACGCTTGCAATGACTTCGAAATAAGCGACTAATAAAATAAAATATTTACTAGAACGGCTGCGTTATAATTTATAGAATTAGGCGTTATTTTGCGGAGATCCATAATACAAAAGTAATAATAAAATTATTTTGCTATATATTAATTATTTGCTATATTCAGCGCGGATTATAGCGAATTATTTTATTATTACTTTTGCGTTAGAATTATCAACGAGGTATTTTTAAAAATCGTATAATCATTTAGTAATAATGAAAATATAATGTGCGAATTTAAATAATATAGGCAAGCTTTTTATTATTAGATACAGCCATGTGGTATCCGGCTGAATAGAATATACCATTTCTTACCGTGGTGTCGTAAAAGGCGACTAGTGTAAGTCGACCCGCGGTGTGGTATCCCGTTGAGTAGAATAGTCCACCCTCATTTCTTACCGCGGTGTCGTAAAAGGCGATTAAGGCAAGTTGACCCACCGTGTGGTATCCGGTTGAGTAAAATAGACCATCATTTTTCTTAGCGAGGTGTCGTAAAATACGACTAAGGTAAGTTGACGTCGGCAGGCGGCCGGTCAAATCATGGCCAAATCATGTGACAACATGTTTGTAACATGTTGTGCCGACCCCACTTAAAGTGGGATAAGGTCAGGAGGATGTTGGTTAATGACCTACAAGAACGCAAAGCTTAGCATAAATATAAAACTGTATTTATGCTAAACTGCTTGCATACTTTATTTTTTTTATTATATAAGTTTAATAGTTTAAATTTGTAATGAAATATCTAAATTGATATAATGTTACTTATAATAACTACATTTGTTCTCGAATCCGAATTTAGAAAAAAATTGGAATTAACAGCTGCTTAAAAAAGAAACATGAGGAGAAACTTAAATACAAAACTTTAAAAATTAGCGCAGTTATAATGTTTGTCATTATAGCACTTAATTCATTGTTTTATGGTATAACTTCACCTTGTACATTTGAATATAAAAATATTTTAATTCTTATTTTTTTATGATTTATTATACTTATGAAATAATTTATTATCTACCAACTCGGTTATTATAATAATACTGTTGAAAAGCAATATTTATATCAGGATATAATAAAATATTCTATGACTTATTATTTGAGTAAAACGTAGAAAACCGGTCGAATGTAGAATATATTTGTAGTTATTTTATCATTTTATAATCTATTCAGGAAATATAATGTAGCTTTTTGAGAACTGTCACTTGAAGTAGGTAAGAAAAGTTTACAAAGAAAAATATGTTATTTTTGAATGTGTATGTAATATTATTTATTGCTTAGAGTAATTACAGTATTATCTAATTAAACAGAATTAAATTTTTTAAGGCTGTTTATAGGCCCTCGTTGCCCTTGGTGCCTTTAGGCACTTGTATTACAAGTTACTGATAAAGTGTCGGATAGTTAACCGAAGAATAAACTAAGTAGCAGATAAATTAAAAAGAGACTCTAAAAAGAAAAATTAAATTAATAAAATCGCGGCCATTTTAAAATAGGTATTTGCTATACAGCAGATAAACAAAACAACAGCCACATGATCTACCTGTTAACTTATTAGGGACTTTAAGTGCTGAATAAGCCTATCTAAAACCTGAGAAACGCAAAATTCCGAGATATGTGTCAGATATGTTCCGAATAAGCTGACAGTTTATTGGTAACTTTTGAAACAGGCCTTTAGTTTAATTGGAATGGAGTGGAATGCGACGTCTCTATGGTGCGAGAAGAATACTTAATTAAAAATACAATTTGGAATACAGTTTGGAATAAGCCTACAATCAGTTTATTGGTAACTTGTGAAACAGGCCCTTAGTCTACTAAATATGTGATAAAGAAAACTGAAAGTGCAGTTCAGTGTATCTATATTTAAATAATTCCATGTTTCATTTCTATTTCCAGGCTCTAGATAAGATTCTTACGTTTTCTGTTTCCTACATTCTATATTAAATTCGTTTTGTGAGTCATTATCATTCCTTATCCCACTCTAAGTGGGGTCGGCATAACATGTTACAAACATGTTGTCACATGATTTGGATTTTATGATCAGCCACCTGCTTGACGTCAACTTAGTCGCCAACGACTTAAGCGCCTTTTACGACACATCAATAAGAAAGAGGTTGGTCTATTCTACTCAGGCAGATATCACATGGCGAGTCAATTTACCTTAGTCGCTTTTCACGACAACTTGGTAAGAAATGAGGATGGTCTATTCTACTCAGCCGGATAACACACGGCTGAAGAAGATAGGTTTTTGTTTATCTCGGTAGTGAACTACGTAGTAAACGGACAAAAGTTAGAATATGCATATTTTCTTAAACTTATTTGAGCTGTTTTATTTTCATTTTTAAGTATAATACAAGTAGTCACATTAAACAGTTTTTATTGTACATTTAAAACTTGAACAATAAAAACTTATCACACCAATCTCATAATAACCCCAAGATGGCAATGTGTTTTATACTGCATCTTCTACCTTTACGAACTGCATTATCACCATTTTTGCGAAAATATTTAATTGCGAAAATTACAAATTTATCAAAAACTCTACATTTGTATTTTACTACATCATTATTCTTCATTATCATCCTCTTATTCCACCCTAAGTGGCGTCTGTACAACATGTTGTAAACATGTCATCACATGATTTGGTTAGGTATTTTATGACTGTGACACGTCAATTTACCTTATTTACCTTTTACGACCCCACGGTTAATTAAAATTTCAAAGACAGTGGTCTATTCTGCTCATTCGGATACCACACAGCCGGTTAACTTACCTTAGTTGCCTTTAAAGATACCTCGGTAAAAAATAAGGATGGTCTATTCTATTCAGCTAGATACCACACGGCGAGTCAACTTACCTAACTCGCATTTAATGCCTTTAATGAGAGTGGTCTATTCTATTCAGCCAGATACCATATACGAGCATAATTGTTAAACGTTCTTAATAATGGAATGCGTCATTTAACGGCATATTTCTTAATTCATACTTATAAAAAACTAAACTTCAACTTTAATTAAAATAACCTCGCATTATAACACTTTTATTTAAACATTTTGTAAGTTTATACAGTTTAGCGAAAGTAAAAACTTTTAATTTATAGTAGCCGTCATACATTTAAACAAGACAACAGCCGTTTTTCTATATTCATAATGAAGTAATTCACCGTCTCATTTACACCGGAAATATTTAATTATATAAAAAATATAAAATTCTGCTTTAATGACATTATAATTAAGACATTATATTTTCGTAAAAATGTATTTTGTAATTTTAATCAGTTTAGCGCACATTAATATTTTTAATTTGTAAAATATTTTATTTAATTCAAAATGAGAAAACATATACATTTACAAGAAATCAATTGAATGTGTGATAATCCGGCCGAAATTTATTTATTATAATAAATTTATACTATTATAATAAAAAAATAACTAGGAACTGTTGTTAATAAATCCTCATGATTTATTTTTATTATTTCTTTTAAATGATTAAGTATACTTAAATATTTTTTAATATATAAAAGTACAATTTTTTACCAGCAACTTCGTTCGCGTGGACTGTTGTGTGTGTTGGTAATAGATGGCGCTTTTCTATGACATCCTATTCCTGTAGAATTAACAGGATTTCTAAAGCCTATATGTTAACCTGGTGTAAGGAATAATTGTGCCAAATTTTATTAATATAGATTCGAAGATTCACCGTGAAAGAGTAACAAACATACATCCATACTCACAAACTTTCGCATCTATAATATTATTACGATAGGATTGTAGAGTAAAGTAGTTACGCCTAAAGAACATTCATTCATGATTTGACCACGTTTTTACGACCGGCCTGCCTGACGTCAACTTACCTCTGTCGTATTCTACGACACCTCGGTACGAAAGAGGGTGGTCTATTCTACTGAACCGGATACCACACGGTGGGTCAACTTACCTTAGTCGCCTTTTACGACACCTCGGTAAGAAATGCGCGTGGTACTATTCTACTCAGCCGGATACCACACGGCGGGTCAACTTACCTTAGTTGCTTCTTACGACAGACACCTCGGTAAGAAATGCGCGTGGTACTATTCTATTCAGCCGGATACCACGTGGCGATAATGTTAAAACAATGACAATGTTATGACGCTGACGCACAATATTAATCAGGGTATATAATGAAAGAAAGCTACTTATTAAGTCGTGGAAGCTCTTAAAAGTAACTTCTTAACAAAAAGCTAGAGAGTTAAATAGGTAATAGTTTAAACTTTTGTTTTTTCTATATCAATTAAAAGCTTTTGACAGCGATCTTATTTTATTTCTATTCAGACGGATACCACACGTAACGTACGTACCCAATAATGCTCTACTAATTCAGTAGTCTGTTAATTAAGAAAAAATTAACGATCGGTCCTAATGATATTACAAACATCAGTTAAAAGTACATAAACAACCTTAAAACATTATACGTAGTTGCATAAATTCGATAAAAACTAATCGCGTGGTAGCGGTTAATGGATACTTAAAAAACTATCTTGGTCAGATAATCTCTTCGCTACTTGTTAAGCTTAATTTATATAATAAAAAGATATAAGATGGATAACATACAGTTATTAACACTTATATTTTAAAAATAAGCTGTGGTAGCCCATCGGTAACACCGTGTGACTCTTTCGATGAGGTCACGGGTTCAAACCCAGGCAGACACCAATGAGTTTTTCTGTTAAAACTTATGTGTCTACTTGATAATTGCAATTTATCACACGTTTTTCGGTGAAGGAATACATCGTGAGCAAACCTGCATATCTCTAGAGAATTCTGGAGATGTGTGTAACCAACCAATCCACATTGGAGCAGCGTGGTAGGTCTAAGCTCCAAACCTTCTCTCCAAAAACGGAGAGAAGAGCCCTATTCTCAGGGGTGGGATAGTAACAGGCCCCCACTTACTCTTTATATTTTAAAAGCTGTCCGGCCACGCGTTGTTGTGGCTCAGTCTGGTTTCGAAAATCCCTTGAAACAGAACTCAACAGTTAAAAAAATGCTCCGCCACCAAACTTTACATGATCTTCCGCTGGATCATTCTAAAGATTGTCTGAAAATTTCATTAAATTAGGTCAAGCCATTATGATTTTTTTCGTGAAGCCTAAACTTCTGATTTCGGTTTCGGGGCGAAACAATCGTGGAGATTGTAGTGGTGGGTGTGTGTAATACTTGTGTGTTACGATACGTGTGGTGACTTGTCCTACATGTATAAGATATGTGATTGTTGCCTGCTTCATACACTTAGCATTCCATATATTCTCTTACTTACATAACCACATATTTTAATGTTATATTATTTTATATTACATTCTAGTAAATTCTTTTCTCAATTTTTTAAATGTTATCTACATTAAAAACATTTACATTTACCTCGTCGTCGACAAAATTATCTGTTATTTATTCACATTTGACGCAATTCTTATATAACTGTCACTCGTAACCGACGAAAATGTTTAATTAATCAAAAAATTAAATTCAACTTTACATAAAGTTTCAATGAACTTTTGTAAAATATTTAAGTATGATTTCAACCAATTTAGGAACTTTACATTTAAGAACAGTGGTTCCTGGTATTCTGTTTATTTTATATTAATTTTTTAAATAAATTACACTTAATGATGATTTTAGAGACTTCACGAGAGTCGTTAAAGTAAGAATGTTATTTCTACGCAAATATTGCAACTTAGACGATATCTTTAATTAAATGTTATACATTTTTATGTAAAGTACGTTATTATGCAAAATTAGCCACTTGTATAATTACAAAGATACAATGGACTTAGAAGTTATTTGGCCATTCAACTTAACGATTATCCGATAGACAAAGAATCTTTGCTTTTAATTGTCCCATGTATTTAGTAAAATTTTAATATATACTTCGATGGTTACTAACGAAATGATATACTTGTACGTCATTCTCTTGCCCTTATCCCCTCTAAGTGGGGTCTGCACCACATGTTATAAACATGTTGGCACATAAATTGGCTATGTTTTTAACGACCGGCCGCCTGCATGACGTCAACTTACCTTAGTCGAATTTTACGACACCTCGGTAAGAAAGAGAGTGGTCTATTCTACTAAACCGGATAACACACGGTGGGTCAAATTACCTTAGTCGCCTTTTACGATACCTCGTTAAGAAATGAGGGTGGTCTATTTTACTCAGCCGGATACCACACGGCGGGTCGAGTTACCTTAGTCGCCTTTTACGACACCTCGGTAAGAAATGAGCACCATCATCATCATCTATTGAGCTTAAAGTTATAAACCTAAATTTGGACAAATCAGTTTTTCAATGTTACATCAAAAATTGGTAAAGCGTTTTTGAAGATTAGCATACCCGAATATCCTGACACGCGACTTTATCTTAATATATAGAAATTAATGTTTGTATGTATATCTTTTGTAGACTCCGAAGCAGCTGGACCGATATTAATGAAATTCTCAGACAATGTTAAGATTGGTGGCGATTGGAGCATTTTTTTAACTGTTGAGTTCTGTTTCGATGAGAATTCAAAACCAAACTGATTCTCAGCAACGGACAGCTACTATAATATAAATGTTAATTGATGTATAACCGAATTAATGGCTATGTTACAAATACTGTACAGAAATAAAGAAACAATGACATATTAAATTATACAATTCATTACATTAAATTACTCAATAACCTTACTATCACGCTCAAAGCTCAGAAGTTGCGGACAAATTGAATTATATTATACAGCGTTAATTGGCAATTGTCTTTTCATTGTTTATTATATAAAATTGTCCAACCATCCCATTGTCGCATTTGCGTCTAGGCTAATTTGTATTGTCCAAACATTCCCACTTCAATTCTCATTCGTGTCAAGTGCAGTTTAGTAATTAGTTTATTTTATAATGATTATTGTTTTAACTTTAATGTACCAAACTAACCAACACCGTCTAATTACGCAGTGATTCTACAAGGTCTCGGTTTAGTAATAATATTACGCGCCCGCATTTCTAATTTTGTAGATGAAAATAGTATTAAGAATTAACATTCGAGCTAGATAAGAAAATGAAATCATTCTCCTGCCCTTACCCCACTCTAAGCGGGGTCGGTACAACATGTTATAACATAATTTGGCTAGGTATTTTACAGCCGGTCGCCTGCCTGACGTCAACTTACCTTAGACGCCTTTTACGAAACCTAGGTAAGAAATGGTGGTTTATTATACTCAGCTGGATGCTACACGGCGGGTTATCTTACCTTAGTCACTTTTTACGACACTTCGATATAAGGGTGGTCTATTCAATTCAGGCAGATTTTTTTTTTTATTATACAGGAAAAAACCCCTTATGGGTACCGCCGCCCGACGGGGACAGGCGGCAGTTATGTCGGACTCTCACCGACTAAAACGACCTGTGTGCTCCACCACGCTGCCAATGGCAAGGACAGGGTATCATTGTACATTTTGCCCCCATCCCGCCGACAGCTCTGATCCCAGAGAATAAACACCTCCAGGTAGGGGCCCCTCGAAAGAGAAACCCCCCTCCGCTAACCGGTGCATCGCGAGCACCAGATGCACCGACCGCCTCGGGGACCTGTAAGCCAGGTGTCCGATGTACCCCGTTCGGAACACCCGAAGGTCCCCAGTTAGGGCGGCAGACGATGGGCTTGGGCGAGTCACTAACACCTGGACTCACCAGCAGCAGATTGGATCCAGAACAACAGTTCGTGGAACCGCTCCGCCGCCTCCCTCCGCCCCCCTCCGCAGAGCTAAAGGAGGCCATCGCTGCCCACGATCGCTCCCTGCCCACCGTGTTTGCTATGTCACGGTCGACAGGGAGAGATCGCGCCCCAAGTAGGGGCCCCAACGCCTTGGTGGGCGTTTCCGCCCCCACCGGGTAATTTTTTATAGAGGTTTTCTTCCTCGCAACCCGAAGGTCCCCGTTCCCATTGCTGGGGTTCCGGGTTTCGCCGACGGTGGCCGTAACCATGTCCAGCCAGACTTAGAGTAAGCCCAACTGGACCCGTCGCTCATTAGGGACTTCACCCCAAGCCCCCCCGAAGTCCCCGGCCCGTCCAGATTGCCCTCTGCTAATCAGAGGGACAACTGGATTGGCCACCCCTCAGTGGTCCGTTCGCCAAGACTAAGCTTGAATTCAGGCAGATACCACATGGCGGGTCAAGTTATCTTAGTTGCCTATTACGGTAAGAAATGACTGTGGTCTATTCTAGTCAGCCGGACACCACACTGATTGGCGGTAACGCCGATTTGTATGGCGCTGTAAAAGCGGTCACTAGATGTCGCTATTGTAACGCCATACAAATAAGTGTTAAGTCTCACTAAACACACTTATGGGCTAGTCGTGGCAATCATGAAACCTTTAATATTGAAATGAGTTAATATTTGTATGTCTATATATAAATATATTCAAATTTGTTTATATATATATATATTTATTTATTTTTTTGGAATCTCGAAAACGGCTCCAACGATTCAGCATGTAGGGGGTTTTGGGGGAAAAAAATTGTTTTATCCCTATTTTTAGGCATTAAAAACACTAACATTTATATTGCATTGAGTTTTCGCCAGTAACTGTCAAGTCTGTGTAGCTTATTTGGGAAACGGACAGCCTCGTGAAATGTAAATGCCTAGGATCGATCCCCAACCAAATAATTATTCTAAATTATTTCTTTTTTTTTTCGGTCACCCAAATATTAAATAATAATGCAAGCTTTCTCTAAATATTCTGTAAGATAGTCGCAGATCTGTTTAAGATTGTCCATAAACTATTGTATTATTGAAATTCAATCACAAAAATTCCATGCTTTTTATTCCATTGTATCCAACCTTGATTTGAATGTTTTTATTGAGTGAGCACATCCATAGTAACATAAATTAAAAGCATATGACATTTGAGTGTGTAATTATTAATATGATTAAATGCGTACTTATATTTTAAGCATCTCGCTATTTCAAGAAAAAAAACTTCATTTGTTTAAATGCTAATTTCATCAAGGCACTAAAAACATGAATAATGGAAAAGTTACTTTTATTTAAGACTAGCTGTCCCAAAAACTTTTCCCGCATCGAAGTCAGTAAAACACTGAATTTTTCCCCGAATTGAAATTTTGAATCTAAAAGTAGTAATTGTAAGTTAACCATAAGAAATAGAGACGTACTGTCGCGGACTTTTTTGTAGTATTTTTATAGATATACAATTCTTTAGTACATTGCTCAAGTATATCTCTACTGGTTTTCTCTGTGAGTAAAGCTCACAGTAGGCGAGTTTATTTACATTTTTTTTAATTGACTGTATGCTGTTAGCCCTAACGGCTTTTAAAGCATCACTGGGCGGGACGGGCGAACGCAGAAGCATCTTTGAGGTTTCAAAATGCGAAGGGTAGAGCGCAGAAGCTCTACTAGCGTTGGCGAAAGTCCTCCTAAGGGTGCCTTCTGTGGCCGTTTATTAACAACCGCGCGACGTGTTCAAGATCCTTTACATTAAGCGGTAATGTACTATTTGTATTTGTATGTAATGTAATGTATTTAAACCTTAAGGAAGAATTGTATTATCTTTCAGTAACAACCGTTAAAAATCCGTACCGTAGATTTTCAGATAATCGACCACATATAGACAGACACTTTGTTTTATATTTATTAAACATTGGTGAACAATTGTGTCAAAATAAGTCATTTATAACACACTCTATATATTATTCTCGTATAAACTTAACGTAGGGATTAAAACCAGGTAGTTGCCGCTGTCCGACACGAGCATTGTCTTGTTATTTCCCACAACGAAATTAAAAGTGAGAATTCAATCCCAACGAGCCGCATTAACGGTATCAAGGTACAGTACACTGACTTTAAACATTTAAACCGCGTAGATATTATTACATCCGGGTTTAAAAACCATAACAGAGCGAAGTACTTGGAAATGTTTACATAGTAAAATTATGCTAAAAAAATTGTAACAAAAGTGAACCTATATTCCGAGCTTAATGTACAAGCGAGAGTCGGAGAACTGGGAGTACTAACGTTACGATGCGATTATATCATAATGTTTGGACATTACGTAATTTAGCGAACAAAAGGCAAATAATTCGAGCTCTAGTTTATGTCGGCGAGAAGGGTATTAAGGTAAATTGTACAATTGTGGGCACGGGCCACTCGTTAGCCAGACTCGCGGCGAGGACGTGACGTCTTAGCCGCGATGTCGCATTGTTTCAGTTTTATGCGTGCCCGACCTTAGATTAAACGTTAACTGGAAGATTTATGGCGGTCATAGAGAGGCTAGTTTTGTGGTCTTTCGTAGAAATACTCAGGTTTCTTAAGAGCCCAATTTGTGGGAGCGTTTAATGCGCTGTCGTGCTCGTATGCATGCCCCGCCTTTTTATTGCTGCCCCTAACTGTAAACAACACCCATTTTGGCTTTCGTCTTGGTCCAACTTAATGTTGTAATGCAACAAAGATAAATCAACTTATTAAAATAAGTTTACTTTTTAGTTTACAAAGGAGCTCGAGTGGAAAATCCACACTTTGATACTATCTTGGACTTTGCACAATAATGACTTTAAAGAAGGAATTAATATTGTATTTTGTGTTAAGCAGCTTAAACTTTAAAAAAAATAAGGAAACAAATATGAACAGTTTGGTTTATGATAAAGGTCTCCTTTCTATTTATTTATCCTAATATATTTATTACAAGGTTAATACCAAGATTTGATTAAGTCGCTGAAATATAAACTATTTTTCTATATAACAAGAAAACAAGTCTTAAGCATACCATATAGAAGCAGTTTATCGACGTCTTACGAGGTACGTTTGGTAACAATTGCTCTAAAATAATATAATCATTGTTGATGATAAGAGAATAGATTCATGACGAATTGCAGCTAACAACTACAAATGTGGCTTAATATACTACACAAATTCAAATTATTCTTTATTCAAGTAATTTTTTAAACAAGTGTTTTTGAATCTTCAGCTCTACTGACGGTTTACAAAAACTGCTCCTACCGAGAAGAGCCAGCAACAAACTGGGTAGATGTTCTTTTCAAAAATATACTTATAAACTTAGTAACTATGTTGTACAAGGTCGGAGAGTAGCTACATTGAAGTATTCTTATCATTTACGTAATCCATATAGAACTATATCAGCCTCCTTTTGATAGTTTTTTTTAGTTACCCACTATACCACAAAGACGGTTAATTTACACAAGCAGATATTTGATGAATCACATATACTCGTATACAAGAAGACTAGCAATCACTATGGCTCCGCCCGCGTGGAAAAATGAAAACCGTAATATAGTCTTTTGATAACCATAAGAAAGCCAGACATATGCTGTCACGAATTTTTATTTAGGACTTTTAGAGGGGAGCACTTTTATTATACTTGTACGCATGCAAGGAAAGCTTTGAATTTTGCCGTTTCCCTACTTTTTTTTATTTCTTCTCATCTCCTATTCATCTTAGCGTTATGTTATGTATGGTAAAGCCTTCCTCGATAAATAGACCTTACACTTAAATAATTTTTACCAAATTGGTGCAGTAGTCCCTGAGATTAGCGCGTTCAAACAATCAAACAAACAAACTCTTCAGCTGTATATATATAAGATAAGATAAGAAGATTTAAACAGATGTATGTCATATGGCAGTGCATTCCAGCTATACAGCTGAACTCTTTTTACAGTGAATGCCTGGCTGCGCTTTAGTACAGTTAAAAGGTATTTTGAGATTTGTATCTTTGAATTTACAATCAACATTTCGGCGGCAGGTGGTAAACGCTGGCAAACGTTGCTAACAAATAGGCAAATGTTGCTAACAAATAGGCAAACGTTGCTAACAAATAGGCAAACGCTGCTAATAAATAGGCTAAAGCCGAACAATTAATTTGATTTTGTAATAAATAGTATTAAAGCGTTAGAAAATCATAAAAATTGGTCGGATTCTTACACTCACCAGTCTCCGCTTGGGCTTGATGAGGGGCCTGTTCTGGCCGTTCATCTTGTAGTAGAGTCCGCAAGCATTGCAGAGGTAGTGTCCCGTACCATCTCGTCTCCATAGAGGTGTACTTGTCGCCCCGCAGTTCACACACTCTCGACCCTCTGTGTACGATATAATGATACTTAGCAACAACTATAACCTTTATATAGAAATGTAAGTGAAAAGACTATAAAAAAGCAGTGTTTTATAACTAAACTTTTAAATAATGTTTTGTAATAGCAGAGTAAATATCGCTTTGAAATATGACCTAATCCAATATGAAGTTTTTAGTGATCATTATATTCATGAAAGATTTTCGTTTAATAGCTTTTCCATTGTTTCGCTAACAATAATATTATAATTTACCGAAATATCTTCAATTTTGGAAAAGGTCACATTTTTTTATATATATGGGAAACTTGCACACAAGGTAGTCTGTCCCCAAAACAAGTTATTTAATACTTCTGTTATGGGTGAGAGACAACTGGTGAATATATACATATATAGTTTTTAAATGCATACTTAAATACAAATTTACACCAAGGATCGAAGAACTAACAAATTGTTTATAGAAAATGTTGGCCCTCGGCGGGAATCGAACCCTCGACCCGCCGATCTGAAGGCAGGGTTCTACCCATTACGCCAACGGACCAGTCAATTTATGCAAAAAAATATGGTTATATTGTCCTTTTTTATTCTTTTAACTAGAATTTAAAAAATATATTGTTGAGTAACTTAAGAAAAGGTTATATATACGAATATATAGAATAATAAGCAAAACAATGAACAGTTAGCAAAAACAAGAAAAATTACATATTTCACACGAACTAAAGTGTCTTGTATATAAATAAAAATTCCGTAAAATGTTTAATTTTACCTGTCTCCTGGCAGGCTGGGGAAGACGACAAAAAAATCACATTCAGAAATTACCAATCAAATGTTAACTATTTACTTAATCATGCAAACTACATGCCAATCAGTATTCTATCATCTTTAGAATACCAGCTAAATTACACTAATAAAAGAAAATATTAAATATTCAACTAATAAGGGAAAGCGCGCACAGTTTCGCTCATAGAAAATATCAAGATTTTTTTTACACGCAAGGAAAACGTTGAGAAATCGTTGCTCGCTAACAAAGCGCCGGACTATACAATTATTTCATAAACGTTATTAACGCAAGCTTTAACGAGACTAAAAGTGAATTATTTATGTCTCTATACGTTAATAATATGCAGAAAGGTGTAAAAGATACTTATAATTTTGACAGACAAAACCTCTTTATTAGAAAAAGTAAATACACTATCTACATTAAAACTAAAATAAATTTTACTTTTTATTTTTTCAAGTACTTTTTAGTTTTATTATACGCCTATACATTTCAATTTAAAAAAATATTATGTATAAAAATTTTAAGACACTTCAAAGAACACCGTTAATTATGAGCATTCACAAAATTTGCGTAATTAGTTACATATACTCATAAATTGCGAAATTTTAATTTCTATTTTAATTAATCAAGAACATCTTAATTGCTTTAAATATTTAATGGCACCAAAGTATATTTTTTATAAAAAAAAAAATTATTCCTTTATAATGTTTTATACTTACAAAAATGATAAATTTCTAAAAACTACACCTATTCGAAATTGATAATAAATAAAAGAAATCGCAATGATGTTTGTAAAGGTCAAAAGTTTAACAAAAACTTTAACATAAAAATAAAACATACTATATATTATTAAAGACAGATACTAAATCCATTCTTAGTCATGAACAAAAGCGAATTTATTTAAAGAATATTTAATATAATATGTTGCAAAAAGATTCGAGAGCGATGCACTAAACAGAGCGTAAAGGAGCCATAACTAATACCTACATGCTAATTTTCACTATGTGTAATTGTTATACGTACATAAGTTATAACAATTTTCAACGCAAGCATTTCAACCGTAAAACATCCGCATAACTACAAAAGAAAAACGCTTGTTTAGGACGACTTTTTTATGGCTACAGAAGCAATAAAATCAATTACGAACAATTACGAAAGAAAGCTGGAGTTTTATAACGCAAGAATACTTGCATGCTTTAGGATAATCATGCAGTATTTAAAATTTTGCCCCAAGATGTACAGCCCTCTGGGAACATACGATTTAATTAATAGAAATCACTTTTTTATCTCACTGCAGTTGTTAAAAAAAAAAATTTTAATACCTATTTGTATACTTCAACCCAATCAACATCTACTCTAATTAAATTATACAGCAATTACCGCACAATATACATCGTGATAGGACGTTGCTTGCCTTTGTCAAGTACAGGTTGTTCAAGGAAAGTATCCTTAATCCTTAGAGTGTCTACCATATTATATCGCCACATTGGTTTTTTTAAAAACTAATTTGTATTGCAAATTTATGGTAGGTTCCTAACATAAATTTACAGTCTGTAACACAACGTACTAGGAGCACCTGATTCCGCACTCAAAACTAGATGGCGCCACTCGTCATTTGCTCCGCGCTATCGAAGTGCTTTCATAGTAATATAAGAAGTCCCCATACATAGTGTTATCAGATCGACATCGCTATCAGATCCTAGGGCTCTAATGTGCATCCTGCTGGAACACTACGCCTTAGCGCGTCTGAGACGTGGCATCCTCTGTCCGGCACATCCATACCTGGAATGCCGTGAGGAACCCGTCGTCTGTCCGCGATGCTTTCCGTATTCATTAGCACGCATTCCCGCCCCCGACAGTACGTGCGTCGGGTCATCGTATTACAATTTGGCGCCCAACTAGTGGCCGAAAAGCGACCTTGAGTACAGTCTGACGACAAACTCGCAGCCAAAAAGCGATCCTGAGTATAATCTGACGACAAACTCTTAGCCGAAACGCGATCCTGAGTACAATCTGACGACTTACTTGCAGCTGAAGAGAGGCCCTAACTTCATCATACAATCTGACGCACAACTCGACGTCGAAGAGTGACCCTGAATGCAATTCTTGTCCAGGGGGAGGGAGAAGAGAAACATCCGCTGGAGTTAGCTATCGATCCCAAGCATCGCAGTTATAGTGCATCCAAACTGGAACACAACAGTTCAGCGAACTACAAACGGAGCATCTTCTAATACATCCTTACCAGGAATATCGTGAAGGACTCATCCGGGACACTGTTTCTATTAGAAACAAGAATAACACTACATCTGTACGTAAGTGTTTCGCACTTCGTCGTATTACCAACTAGCGACCAACGCGCATTCGAGAGTGGCTCGAAGAAAATTTTATGAACCGAAGAAATGCCGAGTATTGTGAAGAAACCTAAATCAATAGAACACATTGGCAAACATATCAAATTCAGCGATATACTGTTACGAAAGACAATACATACGCCTATATCTGTTTCACTGCATCGCTTAACGAAATGGTTGAGAGGCATCATTCAACCTTATGTCACCATGGCGGCTTCTGCAGTTTTGTCCAGAAGAAGGAACGGAATGAATATCCAACGGAGTTCAATACCAGACCAAGTTAGAACGAAACTGCTCAATACCCTCGATACGAAGTGGCCGAGGCATCCGAGGAAACAATTTTTATCCTGTCCTACTCGTCGGGACGCCTTCGTGGACAGAGGGGGAGTTTGTAACACAACGTACTAGGAGCACCTGATTCCGCACTCAAAACTAGATGGCGCCACTCGTCATTTGCTCCGCGCTATCGAAGTGCTTTCATAGTAATATAAGAAGTCCCCATACATAGTGTTATCAGATCGACATCGCTATCAGATCCTAGGGCTCTAATGTGCATCCTGCTGGAACACTACGCCTTAGCGCGTCTGAGACGTGGCATCCTCTGTCCGGCACATCCATACCTGGAATGCCGTGAGGAACCCGTCGTCTGTCCGCGATGCTTTCCGTATTCATTAGCACGCATTCCCGCCCCCGACAGTACGTGCGTCGGGTCATCGTATTACAAGTCGTAATTTTTACTAATTTTATGTATCTTGTTATACTCTTAGTTTGAAGTTTCTGGATATATGTCTAAATTTTAAGTATTTTAATACGATCTCATATAGAAAAATTTAATATGCAAAATCAATTTAGTATAACTTTGTTTCTCACAGAGGATGCTCACATACGAAGAACGTGGACCGCCCCTAATCTTTCTCTAAACTCGATTACCGGAACGATTATTTATCGAAATCGATTTAAAAATCCATTTAGTCATGCCTCCTATTCCCGTCTGGCGAAATCACATTTACCTTACCATACCTTTGTTATACAATATCGTTAAAATGAATTCAAATAGACACACAAAACACGTTATTCCTCTATGAATGTCTTCCAAAATTCTATGTCAACAACATTACTCATTCGGAAGTGTGTAAAAACAACTTTAAGTCGAACAAGTTTATTACACTATAGATAATATCACTTCAGTGTATCGGTAAGTATCTATATCATAATAATATGTATCTAGATCTGATTATCCAAGTCCCCAGGTAGACGAAGCGGCGCACAGAATAAATAATGATTCTCGCGCGGGGATCTAACAAGAAAGGTGAAAGTGCTCGAGTATAGAAAAAAATTCTTAACAGAATGTTACCCAGCTTAAGGCAGAATAGCCATTTATCTTTTTTTTATGTAAAACCAGATCACAACCGGCAATTAAATCGCCCGGACCTTATCGAAAACTTATTGCGATCGAACCGACAACTCACTTTTTGGACTAACCCTTTATTTTTTGTACGCCGATAAAGCCTGTAATTTGTTTCGGAGTTTCTAATAAATAAACACCAATAACGATTATTAAGAAAAAATAACAGGATATTACGACGTAGAGTTTTAGTATGGTGTCTCTCGCACGGAGACTGGTCAAATTCAATAGTAACATCTCTATTGATATTTGTGAAAGTCAATGTAGCCTCGGGCGGAGGGTCAAGAATTACGGCCTCCTGCCTATACGAGAGGCCGGAATCACACTTATTATTAAAGATAGCACGATTGTGATTAATTGTTCAACAAAAATAGCGTTTAATCCTGATATCTCATAACTTTAAACTCCTTCGTACTCTGAGAATTATTACTTCATTTCTCGTCTGGTTTTGACTATCGAATGATCTAACGTTCGCCGCTCGCTCGACGTGATGCAGACGTGAAATAAAGATACCATTTAGTGCGCACGTAACGGGGCCTGTCCAGCTAGAGATAAACCTATCCTGAACGAGTGCAGAAGTTTGAGCGAAAAATTCCAGTGTTTGTTCAAAATTAGAATGCGGCGCGCTCTTTAGTGCCCGGAGTGACGTGCGGTCGTGACGCGGCCGCGTACGTGACCGCGATAAAAGATTTTCATCTGCCATATTTACGTAGGCGAGTGGGCGGTTTTTATTTTTCGAGAGTCTCAAAGCGAGCGCACTCTGATCTCCAAGCAGAGGGTACAGTTTTCACACGCCCACTCGCTCTGGGAAAATATACGCACTACAGGATAGCTGACGGTGTGAATCGGGTATAAGTGAAGCTGTCGATATGTTCATACACTTACAAATGTTAACAACTTTGACAGCATATCAACGCAAAATAATTAGCTCCAACCTTTTTAACACAATCTATTCAAAATAATAACATATATAAAACTTGATTTACAGCAATTTTTCTATACCCATAAAATAATTTTGTTAAAAATAATATTGTTTAGGCAGTGTATAATGACTTGGTATAAAATAACTTCTTGAAATAAAATAACGACTACTAAATATAATTTCGAAATAACTAGTTTAATACATATATACACCCAAACTCGACGAACTAACAAATTGTTTTGTTACCCACGAATAATAACTTAAACATCACTGAATTAACCTTTGCATTCAATGTATATTTTAGATAATTTTTCAGTGCCTGAAAACAGGGATAATATACACGATTAACTCATTTAAATATTAAAGACTAGCTTATACCCGCGACTTCGTTCGCATGACCAGTTGATAGGTTGATAATGACGCTTTTTATTGTCATCGTATTCCTGTAGAATTAACAGGATTTCTAAAGCCTATATGCTATTCCGGTGTATAAGGTATAATTGTGCCAAATTTCATCGATATTGGTTTAGCGGATTCGCCGTGAAGGAGTAACAAACATACATCCATACTCACAAACTTTCGCGTTTATAATATCAGTAGGAAGTAAGTACACCAGAGTAACCGAGGTGTCGCTAAGTAGAATAGACCACCCTCTTTCTTACCGAGGTGTCGTAAAAGGCGACTAAGGTAAGTCGACCCGCCGTGTGTTGTCCGGCTAAGTAGATAGAACACCCTCTTTCTTACCGAGGTGTCGTAAAAGGCGACTAAGGTAAGTTGACCCACCGTGTGGTATCCGGTTAAGTAGAATAGACCACCCTCTTTCTTACCGAGGTGTCGTAAAATACGACTATGGTAAGTTGATGTCAGGCAGGCGGCCGGTCGTAAAATACGTAGCCAAATCATGTGACAACATGTTTATACATGTTGTGCCGAATATAAAAAAAGACGAGAAGTGCAAGATTGAGATGGTATGGACATGAGGAGGGATGAAAATCATGTGACCAAACGAGTGTTAAATTCGACTATGGATGGATATGTGCCTAAAAGGAGGCCTAAAAAGAGATGGTTGGACTGTGTGAAGTATGACATGCATGTAAAAGGAGTGGCGCCAGAGTTGACGAATGATAGGACAGAAAAAAAGAAAAACATGTTATGCCAACCACACTTAGAGTGGGATAAGGGCAGGAAGATGATGAGTAACATGTGGGATAAAAAACCCCGTTTCTCTATGGGGACAAAAAAAATCATGTCATTTTTGAGGAGCTATTAAACGCTTAAGTTGCACGCGGATACCACTAGCAGTGTTTTATACGAAGGTGGGCCGTCACTCATCAATATAATCACGTAAAAACTAGAACATAGTCACGTATAGCGCTTATGCGGAGCGGGGTAATGTAATTTAAATGAAGGACTAATTTGCTCCCGTGTACCGTGACGCGCTCTCTCGGCGCATCGGGCCATCAACACGTAACGGTGCGGCTATTTTGCATACAAACCATTAAATTATTGCTCGAAACTTATTCTTTGTTGCGCCACAGACGCTGTTATTACAGCTTAATTGTACGTCTGTGTGCAAATAGATAATTTTATGGAAGCCAATAATCTCGTATTGTTTCATTGGGTATTGTTAAAAACAATCATCATCATCATCACCTTCCTGCCCTTATCCCACTCTATTTCTCCTATAAAGCAGTTGAGTGGGTCAACAAAAAAACTATATTGTCTTTAAAATTAACACCGTGTGGTATTCGGCTGAATAGTATAGTACCACCCTCATTTCTTACCGAGGTGTTGTAAAAGGCGACTAAGGTAGGTTGACCCACCGTGTGGTATCCAGTTTTGTAGAATAGACCAACCAATTTCTTACCGAGGTGTCGTAAATACGACTAAGGTAAGTTGACGTCAGGCAGGCGGCCGGTCGTAAAATACGTAGCCAAATCACATGACAACATGTTTGCAACATGTAGTGCCGACCCCACTTAGAGTGGGATATGGGCAGGAAGATGATGATCTTTCATTATAGTAGATATTAATTACAATGTTATTACAGTGTTAACTAAGCGATTCAACAAGAAGCGACACAAATATATGTATATATGAATATATAAATGTATTTCATGGACACATAATGAATTCGTTATAATTCATTCAATCTAAAAATAAAAGTAATAATACAATTATTTTGCTATAATCCGCGATGAAGTAAAATAGAAAATATATATAAAGCTAAATGTAAAGTGGACAATCCGTTTTCATACCTACATGCAGGATACGTAAAAACATTTATTACTTTTGTGTTATGGATCTATACAAAGTAACGCCTAATTCTATAAATCAATCATTCTATTTTCGTTTCTTAATTTATAATAATTGCATATGTTTAATAATTTCAAATGATTTTTTTATTTTATCTACAACAGATTATGTAAATTATTTTCATAGTTTTAATGTATATTCTGTAAATCAAAAAGCATCTAAATTACCGTGAAGAAAGTTCTCGTTATTTCGCGCGCGTTCATTACAAAGCGTCAATGGAATTATAATTTAAAAAACATAATTACACGTACATAAATACAAAACTCATTTTGTAGCCCGTAAATATACTTTTATAATGAATTAATCACTGAAGTTCCGCCGAAGTCATATGCAAATTTTTGTGTTGCAATTGTATCCCACTGTACCGGCAGACCGTGACTGTGTTGCTACGTATAGGTATATTGTTAGGTATATTTAACACAAAATATTCATTAGCTCGTTTTTAAATACGTAACACCGGATCTCATTGTATTCTTTAGAAACTATCACAATAGAATTAAAACTCACTAAAAGGTTCTATTTAATTAAAGTAGCGCATGAGTGCAATGCAATATGATCGAAAACGATTTCTGAGATATAAAATAGGCTGATATAATGTAGAGAAGTAATGCGAATTCCACACCTTCATATAAACCCTGCGTAGTTTTCCAAAGGCGTGTTTATATATGTTTATTTTGTCTCATAATTTGTATTGGATAATAAATTTAAAAAAAAGGCACTTAATTTTTGAAATATAATTTCTTTTTGAAAGCATTTAAACATTTGATTATTTTCTAAGGTTTTTCGGCATTGAACATTTAGTTAAAAAAATTTGACACAACTAGCTTTTACCCGCAACTCTAAAAATGTACCTAATTAATCTAATCTCAAAAACGGCGCGAAACGACGCTTGCATAGAACATTATTGGTCTTATTAAAATTTTATGTTTTTTTGAGTGTGAGTCTTATACTCTTTTTTTTACTACATTTTAAAATTATACTAAATTTTTTGAATGCTGATTTCGTTTATCATTTTTTGAATACTTGTTTCTCAGAATTGAATTTTTACGACAGCAAATATTTTGTTTTTTCGACAAATTAATTATAAACTAATTTCAATTCAGTCGTTTTGTTTTAATTATTACACACTGTTAACAAACTAAAATAACATTTAAATATCTATTTTAAAATAGAATATCCAGTAAAAATGTAATAGTATAATCGCAGCAAAAAATAGAAACCTCATTGGGTATGCAAATCTATTAAAAACCATCATGGCACAATTCCAGTGTAAAAAGAATTGCATTCAACAAAAATAATAACACACTCAAGACGCCGAGCCGTCTTCATTCCTCTTAGTCGGCCGTCCGTAGCATACAGTCTCACACTAATGAAAAACCTTCCCGTTACATTCATACTATTTTCGCGTGTATTACATATGTCGTAAAGATTATAATCCCCTGTGCCATTTTAGACAGTACTACGTAATCTCTTTACGAAATGTGTGCTCTGCTAATTGGTTGCGCAACTTTCCGCGAAACATCTTTGTTGCAACAGTACGTGAGTTGCATGGCAATTATATTATAGTTTGGTCTTTGTGATAAAGTATACTAACAAATATGATTTTGCTACATACACCCGTGTTTCGCTTGTTGGTTTTGTACATATTAACCATACATATTTAACTAAGAACTTAATATCTAAACTATATGTATATAAGAATAAACATACCCAAGCATTAAAGTAATACATACTCGTATTGCAAAGATATTGCGCTTAAACATATTGCAGAAATAGAGTAACACACCAATAATAAAAAGATAAATATGAAAATATTTAAATATCAATCCGTATTGGAGCAGCGTGGTAGGTCTTAGCTCCAACCCTTCTCTCCAAAAATGGAGAGAGGAGGTCTATGCCCAGCAGTGGGATAGTAACAGGCCGTTACTAAATATCAGTATTTTAGATTTATTAACGCTGAATAAAGTATGGGACAAATTTGTATGGAGAAAGAATGATATTATATATTTAGAAGCTCGCTATATCAATTATTTTTCGCACTTTAAATAATGCGCTTTCCTAATTTAACACGAATATATACGTGTACACTACATAGAAACAAATATTATTAAGTCATTAATTCGAATGTAGTGTAAAACAACACAAAAGAATTACACTAATACACACTAAATGTTTTGTAGTTTCAATGTTTATTATTTATCCTACACGTCGCTCATGGGCTGCAATAGTGGTACAACTCAAAAAATCATGTTTTGAGATATATACTCGCATTGCATTGTAATAAGCTTGCATTTGAGATATATACTTTGAATTGCTAAGAAAAATGTATTAAAACGCTTTAGTTTCCTTAAACGAACGGGCTTATATATAATTTTAAGGTCTAACAACATCGCTCTTGAGCTGCAATAGTCGCACAACTCAAAACAAATATTTTTTTAGATAAATGGGTTTAGAGTTTTCATTGCTAAGGAAAATGCATGAAAAATGCTTTAGTTTGATTTAACGAATAGCGTAATTCTTAATTATGAATTGTGCCGGAATTGCCGCTGAAAAAAATGTGTATTTAGGATTTACATCTATTCTTAGTCCAAAACATGTGTTTTTTAGTTGTGCCACTATTGTTGTGTTGTACAGTCCATGAACGATATGTTTAAATAATGAGAGCATTATAGAGGGAGTGTAAATAAGTGCATACCGCGTATTAAATTTGGCATAAGTAAAAATTATTACATACAATTCTCATTATTGAAAAATAATTCTAACTTTATAGTGATTAGTATATACGAATTCTCATTTTTAATTAACACGAAAATATACACATTAATTTTTATAAAGATAATAACATTTGTTAACAACTGTACTTTAAAGAGCAATGGACTTTTAGTTAGGTTGCATTTGAGTTATCGTCGAAACACAGATTGTAGTTTAAATTAAATGGCATTAAAGTGAACGTAGCGTATTGTTTTAGAAAGTTCACAAATAAACCATTTAGGAGTTTGTTCATTTTAGTTCGAGATTACATTATTAAGGTACAAAAATACGAAACTTATATCCTAGGGATATATAATTATTAGAATTTTCAAAAACTTTATTTAAAATAAACTAATTTATGTTTATAAAAATATCTTAAAGCGTATTATTATGTACACATTTTGTATGTTTTGATTTTTATGAATATACCTATTATGTATTTATTACTAGCAATTTTTTAAGCCAGTTGCTACACCCGCTTGGAAAGATTAAATCCGAAATATAGTTAAATTTTTTTATAACCATAAAAATACTAACAAAGTGGGTTAACCCTAAAATCTAGACATATGCTGTCGCGGAACCTTATTTAGAATTATTAGAGAAGGTTTTTTTTTGTAATACATGATTTTTGAATAACTTTTACCGTTTAATTAGCGCACTCAAGTAAATCTTTAAATTTTGCCATTTTCGTATTATTTTTATTGCCGCTCCTCTCCTATTCATCTTAGCATGATGTTATATAGGCTATAGCCTTTCTCGATAAACGGACTATCTTACACCTAAAAAATTTTTCAAATCGGTCCAGTAGTTCCTGAGATTAGCGCGTTCAAACAAACAAACAAACTCTTCAGCTTTATATATTAGTATAGTGTCCGCGACTACAATCAAGTGAATCAGTGTGTCACAAAGTTTTCCCGAGTAAATCGAAAGAAATTCTAATATAATTTACAATAACCTCAACCTTCCTCGAAAATTGCACTATTTTTTAGTACCAACTGTACCAACATCTGCCCAGTAGATTTTGAGAAAATCGATCATAGACAGACAGCTTTTGAGGACTTTATTTTATAATATGTACAGATGTAACTTTACATTTTGGTCAAGTTAGGTATTTAAAAGTTAGTCCTATTTGATTTGTTCTGTTTAAACTTACGGTTGGTTACGGTTTTAGAGATATTAGTACAGTATTATTAAAAAACATTACTATTATTAATTACAATTTATTCTAATATCCTAATATAGATTTAATGGCGTGTCTTATAAAGAAAAATATATAGTATAGATAAGAATATAAAATACACCTAGTAATGAAATTAGCATAACAATTGCGTTAGGTTTGCATATTTAATTTCTTCTTAAAATGTTCTATAGCTTGGAGGTCAAATCCGCAACAATGGAATGGGCCACATCCGGGCAGCATTATTATAATATTACTTCCACTAAGTAAGTACGCCAATATAACACTATAATGTCGGTTGTATTCAACATTTAGTTGAACGTTTTCATAGGCTTAGAAAATTTAATTATTTGGATGGCCGAACTGGTGTGACGTAATAAAGTAATTTGATTTCTAATGATATTTATATTTGGAACGCCGTGTGGCTGAATAGAATAGTACCACCATCATTTGTTACCGAGGTGTCGTAAAAGGCAACTAAGGTAAGTTGACTCACCGTGTGGTATCCGATTAAGTAGAATAGACTACCCTCTTTCTTATAGCAGTGTCGTAAAATACGACTAAGATAAGTTGATGATAATTTTGAATGAAAATATATACATTTTTTCCTATGAATACACTTTTCCCAATGTGATTTGTGGTATCCGGCTGAGTAGAATACACCACCCTCATTTATTACCAAGGCGTTGTAAAAGGCGACTAAGGCAAGTGGGCACGTCATGTGGTATCCGGTTGAGTAGAATAGACCACCGTCTTTTTTACAATACGACAAAGGTAAGTTGACGTCAGGCAGGCGACCGGTCGTAAAATACATAGCCAAATCATATGACAAAAATGTTGTGCCGACCTTACTTAAAGTGGGATGATGGGAGGAAGATGATGAATGATATTCAAATTTGGAGAAAAAAGACTTGGAATTGTGCGTGTTGGCAGTACTTATGGATTCTAAATTTTATCGTTTATCGGGGCTCATATGAAATTCTTGTGTCAATGAGCGAGCTTTATTTGAATGTAACAAACAGCTTTTATTAGCTACAACAAACAAAACGCTTATTATTTAAAATATCATACAAAACGGTCAACCACCATTACATGGACTTACTAGTGCACTTACCTTACTGTATGTTTTATAAGATCGTCATAAATCATTAGAATTGCGATCAGCTGAAATCACAGACTAACAATGTCCGACTGTCAGAGATGAAGCCTTGCACTTTAAGATTAATATTGATAACAGTTGTATCTTTTATTTCAATAATACAATCGTCATTCAATTTTAATGGTGACCTTGTTAGCGATAAACATCCTACTGAATATCGAACGGGGCTTTGCTAAGTTTTCCTTGAACCTACATTTAGAGGTCGGCACACGGACATTTACTTAGAATTCCTGCTCACATACCATACGCAACGAACGTATAGGAAAATAAACAGAATCAACACCACAAACATCTGTAACTAGATTATATTACCGAAAAAACCTTTTATTTCGGATTAAAGATATGCATTTTCTCAAAAGAACAATGTTCACTTAACTGAGAATTAAAAATAAACTATTCTATTTGCTTAAAACGCATGCACCACTTAACAATTTGTAAAATCTTAGCAAATTAATTTACTCATATAAAAAGAAATACTACTTAAATATAAACAATAACTAAACATATAAATATTGACAATTTGATTGATTGATTATTTCGAACTGACTATATGTTTTCAGCCTTAAGGACTTTTACAACGTCACCGGACAGGACAGAGCGCAGAAGCATCTTTAAGGTTGCGAAATGCGGAGAGTAGAGCGCAGAAGCTCTACTAGCTTCGGGGAACGTCGTTTTAAGGGGACAAAGGCGACTGGTAGTGGAAGGCTAATAGTATGACTGATTGGTCATCATGACGTAGGGAGTATGATCCGGAAAACCTTGATGTTTTAATTTGTATCACAAACTCATCCAAAGTAACTTTTGAATGTAAAAAATACACTCGCAATCTTCTGCAATTCAATATAACCACTTAATATTTGTCTTGATCTATTTTTCTTATTATTTAAAACCAAATCGTCTTACGTAATACATATCTATCTATATTTATTATAAAACAAAGTCCACAAAAGCTGTTTGTCCGTATGTGATCTATTTTCTCAAAATCTACTGAACTGATTTTTGTATGGTTTAACTAAAAGGTAGTACATTGCCGGAGGGTTTAGGTTAATAGTATATCACGGTTTTATGTAAATTTTGTTGAAGTGGTCATGTAGTAGTAAAATAAACTCCTCTGCTAGGGTCTTTAATTTCATGCGCCGCGTAAACTAGACAAGATACACTAACTTAATGTAGTAGAGAATTGTAGATTTACAAAAATACTACTAAAGTCCGTGACAGCATGTCTCTATGTCTTTTGGTTAACTCACAATAACTACTTTTATGTTCCAAATTTCAATTAAATACACTGATTTAAACGCGGGTGACACCGCCGTCTGTTTGTGTGTAACCCTTTTATGGCTAATCTGCTAGACCAATATTGAGGAAATTTGACACAATTAATGCTACACTGGGGAAATATACAGGATAAAAATTCCCGTTTTCGTTTGGAAATAGTATAAATCACATATTGCAATTAAGCTAGTGATATATAAATATCAAAACATTCTACAGAATTTGTTCTATAACTTTTTCTTAAATATTATCTTGTCAATTCAGCACTTTAGTTAGTTATTTTACGATTTTGTCGTGGAGTCTCCTTACGATGCTTCGGTAACGGGGCGAAACAATTGTTGAGATTGTGGTGGTGAATGTGTGCAGTGCTTGTGTATTGTTGTGTCATCGGTGTCGGGTAGTGCATGAGTTCTTACAAATTTTGCATGTATCAGGTGTGAGAACGAATTGTACACTCTACATTTAGCATTACATATATTTTCTTTTATCGCGGATTATAGCAAAATAATATTCTCGTTACTTTTGTATTATGGACTTTAGTTAGCCTTAGTAAGCCTTAGTGATTTCAATAAAATCTTCCATTATATAAATTTAAAAATACCAGTCTATATTGTATGTATAAATATAAAAAGTAATAACTCTTATCAGAACAGCTGGGATATACTTAAGTATGAATAATTTAATTGTTATTACTTCAGTTATGAACTCTACAAGTATAAATTGGTGATTTCACAGCTGGAGACTTAAGTTGTTCTCATTTTACATCCATAAAAATCGAAACTGCTACTATTTAGAATTAAACATAGAGTTATATATTTATTTTTCATATTAACACTGCCATTTACGATTACATTTGCATATATGATCACGCCATTAACAAAATATATATAGTCTAAATTTTCTATGTTTTTATATCTAGATTTATGTCTAATGTACTATGTTGTGAACTGCTTTATATTTTAGACAATAACTTATTAGCTAACTTTCCCATACATTAGTAAATAAAGATCTCTAACCCGCAGATAAAATATAAAACTCAAAATAAGAATATAAAAAGGTTTATTCATCATCATAATAATTCATGATCTTCATCATCTTCATCTTCCTGCCCTTATCCCACTCTAAGTGGGGTCGGCACAACATGTTATAAACATGCTGTCACATGATTTGGCTGCGTTTTTACGACCGGCCGCCTGCCTGACGTCAACTTGCCTCAGTCGTATTTAACGACACCTCGATAAGAAAGAGGGTGGTCTATTCTACTAAACCGGATACCACACGGTGGGTCAACTTACCTTAGTCGCCTTTTACGACACCTCGGTAAGAAATGAGGGTGGTACTATTCTATTCAGCCGGATACCACACGGCGTAGCATCATCATAATAATTGTCCTGCCCTTATTCCACACTAAGTGGGGCCGGCACAACATGTTGTTCCGATGTTTATATTGTCACATGATTTTGCTCTGTATTTTACGATCGACCTGACGTTAAATTACCTTAGTCGTAAAGGTAGGTTTTACGATACCTTGATAAAAAGAGGGTAGTCTATTCTATTCAACCGGATACTACACGATGGGTTAAGTTACCTTAGTCGCCTTTTACGACACCTCGGTAAGAAATGAGAGTGGTCTATTCTACCCAGCCGGATACCACACGGCGGGTCGACTTACCTTAGTCGCCTTTTACTACACCTCGGTACGAAATGAGAGTGGTCTATTCTACTCAGCCGGATACCACACGGCGGGTAGACTTACCTTAGTCGCCTTTTACGACACCTCGGTAAGAAATGAGAGTGGTCTATTCTACTCAGCCGGATACCACACGGCGGGTCGACTTACCTTAGTCGCCTTTTACTACACCTCGGTACGAAATGAGAGTGGTCTATTCTACTCAGCCGGATACCACACGGCGGGTCGACTTACCTTAGTCGCCTTTTACGACACCTCGGTAAGAAATGAGAGTGGTCTATTCTACCCAGCCGGATACCACACGGCGGGTCGACTTACCTTAGTCGCCTTTTACTACACCTCGGTAAGAAATGAGAGTGGTCTATTCTACCCAGCCGGATACCACACGGCGGGTCGACTTACCTTAGTCGCCTTTTACGACACCTCGGTAAGAAATGAGAGTGGTCTATTCTACTCAGCCGGATACCACACGGCGGGTCGACTTACCTTAGTCGCTTTTTACTACACCACGGTAAGAAATGAGGTTGATGTATTCTACTCAGTGGGATACCATACAGCTTAAAGGAAACAATCTATATATTATACTTATTATAAAACAAAGTCCTCAAAGGTGTATGTCTGTATGTCATCGACTCAAATACAGACAAAAAATTTACACTAAGTCTTTATAAAGTCGGAAATGATACGATATGGCGCGCTATTTACATGTACAATGTAATTGAATTTTGTATTCGATTATAGTATAAGCACTTCCGTTATTTTGTCTTGTCTCAAAATAATTAAGTCATGATTGAAACATGTTGTTGACATTAGCGAAACTTAATGTGCTATCTCGGTAATAAAATTAATATTATACAGCAATATTAACGATAGACTCGAGATTTTCTAACTTAATTCCAACTTATACGATAGAAACAATCAAGGAAACCCGATATAAACAATACCAATATTACAAAAGTGATAATAGAAATATTTTGGTATATTACGCGTTTTTTAAGAAAATCTATGCGTAGGAATATGTGTTAAGTGTAAGAAGTAAAATCCGTTCTCAAACCTTATATATGCAGAATTAGTTACCGCACGTATCACAAGACAACACCACCAACACAATACACATACTTACTACGACAATCTCAATTGACACTCAAACTTATATATCACAGTCTAATTGCTTTAGCGTAACTAAATCAAATATGTTTTACGAAAAAATTTCATTTCAAACGAAAGAGTGAATCCTGGTTTTGAGGCGATGACGGCCTAAATATGCATATATAGTTAAGTTCCTAAATTATTACATAATGTTTCTAAAATCACATTTCAATCTTGATAAAACTATTTAATGTAAACGGAAATAGATAATCGCAAAACAAAACGTAATTGCCAATAAACGAATACCAATCTGACTTAATAAAGTTAGTATTTCATACTTTTTGTTCCACATTGTCGATGTAATCAGCGATAATATATATCAACACAATATTCAATAAGAAATATGATTTCCTACGATATGAACGCCTATTATAATCGCAGTATTGACAACAGTTCTAGTTTTTACGCAGCAATTAACACGCCTTTTTCACTACGCCTCTAATTAGCTCCTGAGAAACTATAGAGATTAGATTCATCCGTGAGATCGGAACATGTTAATCCGAGTCGGAATTTCACAAAATATTGAATAACCATAATTGCTCACAATTGAATGTTTGCGTTAGCATGTTTTTTGTCCGTAATGAGAGACAATAAACGGCCGCTTTTTGTTCCCTTCCCATTGTTGAGCTTAACTGTGAGTTATAATTACATATTTATGTATAAAATAAAGCGGCCGTAATACAATTACTGTTGAGCAATCCTCGGTAATATGAATATTCGTCATATTGTGTTGGTGATTGCGAAAACTTAGCGTCCAATTGTTGGTGTAACAATGCAAGCATTAGTAGTAAAGGTCAGTAGAACAATATTACGCGAAACTGAGTTTTAATTGTATCTCCGAATTTGCGTTCTAATAAAGGAACTATATGACGAGCTCAATCGACACAATACATAAACTTTATAGAAATCTTCTTATATATATATATATATATATATATATATATATATATATATATATATATATATATATATATATATCTTCTTGTCTTTATCCCAGTCTAAGTGGGGTCGGCACAACATGTTTTTCTCTTCCATTCTGTCCTATCATTCGTCAACTCTGGCGCCACTCCTTTTATATGCATGTCATACTTCACACAATCAAACCATCTCTTTTTAGGCCCTCTAGGCACATATCCATCCACATTCAAATTTAACACACGTTTGGTCACATGATTTTCATCCCTTCTCATTACATGTCCATACCATCTCAATCTTGCACTTGTCGTCTTTTCTATAATGGGCGCAACTTTCAGACTTCCCCTTATATACTCGTTTCGTATTTTATCCAATTTAATAATAATGAACCTATATATTCTTCATATGTTATAGTAAAATAAGATACGAAAGGATAGATTTTTTAACTAATTCCCCTAATTGCTCTAGGTCACTGTATAAAGGATAGCTATTAATAATTTTCGAATTTTTCATTTTTATTTATATTTTGAATTATATGCATTTTTTCATTTAAATACACTTTTCCCAATGTGATATAATATTTTAGGAATTTGTTATTATATTTTCCGTAAGTAAATAAAATTAAAGCTGCCTGTTAAACTAACACTGTGAAATCAACACAAATAGAAAGCTTTCACTGCAAATTTATTTTAAATTGCGATTAAAGAGACATCTGTATTTCATACTTCTAACGTATAAATATAAAGTAAAATTTTAATTTTTTACATAATCTATGCAAATCCAAATGTAGGAAGCACAATTCGATCGTTAATCGTTAGTTTGACAAAATCGTAAAGCCTTATTATTATATCGTGGACCTTACCTCCCTTTATAAATACACATCATTTTCATAAATAGTTAAGTTTTTCTGTTAGAATAGCAACTTCTAAGTATATTATATTTAAATTAGTTCATATTGGAAACCGTATTAAACCAACATGTGAAATTAGTTAAAAATTTAGCAATTCATATAATAATTTAAGGAGAATTTTAGCTGCCAATTAGGCAAAATATATTATGAATATCCTCATTATAATATTTATATGGGTAGGTAACTTTTATCAGTGGGAAATAACGCAATTTCATCTTAAGAAATAATGAGCAAATAAATTAATTAAAATGTAATCCGAATTAAGCAGATAGAGTCACTATTGTGTTTAAATTTAGTAAAAGGAGTTTGACGCTTTCGTAACGAGCACAATTCGAATATTGTCTTGAATATAACAAATTAATTAGAAATCTACGAAGTTTATGTAAAAACAATAGCCTTGCCTTTAGGTAGTGGGAAATTGTTGCATTAACCGGTCATGTAAGAAAAGATGGTTCACATGTAAATGTAACAAAAGTAGAACTTGGGTTTCGTGGACTGGATTGTAAATAAGAAACTTGTGAATATTTGCATATATTTTTTTTCAAAGCAGTAAAATCACAAGGTATTTTTTCATAGTATCATGAGAAGGTGGCCAGTTTTCCAAACAAGACAATTAATGCCATAGGTATTGTAACATATTGTGTGAATATAATATAATAATGTATTTGTTGAAACTTTAATAGTCTCATCATTATCATACGTGCTTTATAAAGATTAGGAATATAAGATAATTTTTTATACAAATTAGTTTTATATTTCTATGTGACTGCATAATGTGAATAAACGATAAATTTGAATGTCTCGCAAAATTATGTCTCTTTTGATTGAATTTATAATCAATAATTATTATTAAACAAAGTTCCAAAAGCTGTTTTTCTGTGGGTGATTCATTTTCTTTAAATTGTTTTACTGTTTTTACTAAAAGGTAGTGCAATTTTTCCGGAAGGTTTGAGTTAATAAGTACATTACGGTTTTATATCAATTTTCTTGAGGAGATCAATTGTGTCGCATAACCCAACAAAGATACACTAAAGTAATGTATTAAAGAATTGTAGATCTACAAAAATACTACAAAAAAGTCCGCGTCAGCATATCTCTATCTCATATGGTTAACTCACAATAACTACTTTTATGTTCAAAATTTTAATGAAAATTATTAAGCTATTATCGAGACTGTTTTACTCTGTTCTGTTCAGTATCAATTCTTATCTTAATCAATGCGTTCGTTAGCTTTGCTATTTAATGTAGATCAAAATGTAGATGTCCTTTACCATATATGAATCAACTTTAGAAGATATTAGCTTTCATAGTCACAGCTAGTATTTCTATATTAGAATTTTCTTTATGTAGTCAGCAATGACTCATTGAAGTTTGTTGAATAACTAATGACATTTTTACTTTTTAAAGTGAGACATATTCGAATTTTAAATTACGTTCAATGCAGATAAAGAGTAAATGCAAAGTATAAAACCATATGCGTTAAGTTTAACTCTTAATGTATTATTTTTACACAGTATCAAGATCACGAAAATAACTTAAAAAACCAGCAATGTTCGTTGTTTGTTAAACTTTACCGTTAAAGTTATTTTGTGTAAAAATATATAATGATATATACTGCGATATCTGAATTTAAAATCTTTTAAAAGTCATAAAGTCATTATTTTTGCTGTGGTTAAGAATATCATAATATAACAAATTTGGTTATCCGACATTTTGCTTGGAAAATACATAGACATACTGAAACGGAAATTACAGAAGATCTGATGTATTTTTTCTTAATCTCAACCTAATAGGCTTCCCGTTGATGAATTTTGTAAAATACTCGATTCTTTGGATCTACTTACAAGTACGGGAGAGATTTTATATGGTACAAATATATCTGTATCTGGCGTGAATATGTTGATAAGTCGACTTACGTATGTTTAATTATAAAAGGCATATTTTTTAGAAATTTTGAACGTAAAAAGTATTATTGTGAGTACACATAAGAGACCATTTAGATCTATAAATCTCTATTACATAAATTTAGTGTATCTCTGTTAGATTACATGGCGTACGCGAGTAATGTTCCCAACAGGCAAGATTTTTACAGCCGCGCGCCCTCCTTAACATAAATAACACAAAATTATCACGTAGTATTAACTTCCATTATATTCCATATAGTATTAAAATCCATTCAGTAGATTTTGTAAAAATCGATCACATACATATTACATGCTTTTAGTTATACTTTGTTTTATAATTATATTTTATTCTAAAATAACGTTGTAATTGTAATTCTTTGACTTTATATCGAGCATAAAACAGTGCAACAAATTCCACGCAATTATAAAAAGTATCCGGATTTGAAACGGCATAATATTTCGTCAGTGCATAATTCAAATCTGAATTAATTAACATAAACGCGTTTTGAATTTATTATTTACTCAGACAGCTAAGGTCTTAAGCTAGGTCATAACTTTCCAAATTAAATAATAAAGTTAACTGAATGTTAGAAATCATGTAATTTATGCATTTAAAAAATGTATTAATTTAATTTTGAAAATTGTTAATGTATTAATCACCATTTTTCATCAGTAGAGTAGCGGTCAATCACCATCCCAATGCTCAAAGACCTCGTCAAAACTTCGAAAAAACCTTACTTGTATTGATATATACATATCGCATGATTTCTTCAGAAATATACACTGAGGCTTGATTCTGTTACCCCCTAGGCACACAGTCTCTATCTATCTCAGTCTAATTGTTTGTTATATATACCCCTCTACCCTTATTCCACTCCAAGTGGGGTCAACGCAACATGCTACAAACATGTTTTCACATGATTTGGCAACGTATTTTCGAAAGACCGCCTGTCTGGCGTCAACTTACGTTAATCGTATTTTGCAAAACCTCACTAAGAAAGAAGTTGGTGTATTCTACTCAACCCGATACCACACGGTGTGCCAACTTACCTTAGTCGTCTTTTACGACACCTCGGTAAGAAATGAGGGTGGGTGGTTTTTCGTTATATTTAATAAAATTATTTGCATTTATATTATTATCGAATATCCTATGCTATAGGTATATACTTATAATGTGTTTATAATCACCTTATTTAAATATCTCTTGCACTATGATATCCTGGTATTCAGAGCTGCGATGAAGGTTAATTTGTTTTTTTATTTCCTGATTAATAATTATTAAATCATTTTTACCGCAATGACGGTTTTTATAAAATGACGATAGAATCCTTTTTTTAATTAGAACATCTCAAACAGGCGTTGCAAATGCATTATTAGTTTTTCAAGTTATTAGTACGAGTAATAACTAATCTATTCATTATCTATAAAGTAAAGTTCATATTTAAAGTTCTGAGTTTAAATTTGGCAAAAAGTAAGTCCAATTTAGTCTTTGGTACGGATTCGAGTTAAGCAATATTAGTAACCTCCACCAAATTTAGCAGTTAATATAAGCGGTATATTTATGGCACCACATGTTACCACCGTGATGAAAACGTGTTACCATAACCAGTGCAACCACGCTTACCTGACCACCTGAAGTGATATTTTTATCATATTTGATCTTTGATAAAGTTTTGGAACACTTTTGATGTTCGCAAAAATTCTATTGCCTGCATTGAACTTATCAATAATTACAAAACGTGACACAAAGCAATGGGATTTTAATCAAAACTACTTTATATATCTCATCATGTTGCTGCTGATAAAAAAAAGGTCCATTTATTTGATTGTGCTGATCAAGAACTATGAATTTTGATTTGTAACTCATAATAAAAGTCCCAAAATCAAAATTAATCAATACTCATACAGAAACATTATTTTCTATTGTTCCGTATATATCTTAACAAAGTGAATTCCCAAATAGTATAAAATATATGAGATTGATACACGCAAATACTCGCAAGGGTATTACTGGAAAAACTATTACACTATTTGGTTTATCATTAGTACTATCAAGTCCCAAGTGCGCATCAAAAAATTTAATTAAACCTTTTTAACTTAATAAGGGGTCGTATCATAAAGTCATCAGGACCGCGTTTAATTCGCCAACGTATCAGGTGATCGGATAAGCGTGAAGTTATTAGTGTAAGTGCGAGCGAGGGTGGTGCAATCGGTCGGTCCGGACTCACCCGCGCTAGTTCGCGTCTTGTTCGGTCGCGGTTTACTCTGTTGTTGCCCGCTATACCCTTTCCCCTGGTAGTTATAGTAGTCGCCGGAGTTGTACTGCGCGTTGTACTCCCCGGAGGGCTGACTCTCTTGGGGACACGAGTCTGGCTGCGCACCTTCGCGTTGTTTCGAAGGCGGCGCGCCCATCATGGGCTTGACGTCCCCGCAAAGGGGGAGCTCCTGCTGCTGCTGCATGAAGGCGACGCTCATCGCCGTGGCGTGCGCGACGGCAGCCTGGTAATCTTGCTGGCCGAGCGCCGCCGCGGCGACTGAATCGGGCGTGGAGTCTTTTGGCGGCGTGGGGGGGAAGGAAAACAGGGGATGGGGGTGAGGATGCTGTGCGGGAGACAGGGGCTTGTCGGCGGGGGTGTCTTGCTGGAAACCTCCGCCCCAGGCTCCGCTGCCTAACGCTTTGGAATCGAGCCAGGGGTGCAGTGGTGTGTGGAAGTGCGGCCTGCAAACTTGCCCGCTCCCGCCGCTTAACGTTCGACCTGGACACACAAAACATAACGTTTTATATTATAAGATACTTTTAAGTATTTCTTTATATCCTACTTAATATAAAATATAAAAGTTGTGAGAATGGATATATGCTTATTACTTTTTCACGGCGAATCCGCTGAACGAAAATCAATGAAATTAGGCACAATTATTCCTTATATATCGGGGTAACAAATAATAGGATGACATTGAAAAGCGTCATCTATGATAAACCTATCACGCGACAGTCCACGCAAACGAAGTTGCGGGTAAAAACTAGTATTCAATATATTGAATAATTAGTTTAGCTGCCACTTATATACTAAATAAGATGTCAACAACACGACATATATTCATCAGTTTGTAACAAACATTACTTTACGGTTTAACAATAACCTACTAAATATTTTAATAACTACCGTTAGCTGTCGCTTAAATTGCAATAAAGACTGTTGAAAATTTAGTTCATTGCCCTTCAATTACCCTGGCCTCGATACCCAGACAGGTATGAACTACAACATCTACCATATTCAAAATATTTGAACCTTTAAATATAACACGAAAAATCATAAATTTGAATCAATTTTAGCTCATTCATATTAATCTGGGTATATAATGAAAGAAACCTATTTATTAAGTTATGGAAGCTCTTGAAAGTAACTTCTTAACAAAAAGCTAGAGAGAAAAATAGGTAATAGTTCAAACTTTTGTTTTTTCTATGTAAATTAAAAGCTTTTCATAGCGATCTTATATATTTCTCCTATAAAGGCAGTTGAGTGGGTCAACAAAAAAACGATATTGTCTTTATAATTAACGCCGTGTGGTATCCGGCCGAATAGAATAGTACCACCCTCATTTCTTACCGAGGTGTCGTAAAAGGCGATTCAGGTAAGTCAACCCGCCGTAAGGTATCCAGCTGAGTACAATAGACCACCCTCATTTCTTACCGAGGTGCCGTAAAAGCTGACTTAGGTAAGTCGACTCGCCGTGTGGAATCCGGTTGAGTAGAATTGACCACCTTCTTTCTTACCAAGGTGACATAAAATATGACTTAGGTAATTTGACATCAGGCAGGCGGCTGGTCGTAAAATAAGTGGCCAACTCATGTGACAACATGTTTATAACATGTTGTGCCGACCCCGCTTAGAGTGGGATAAGGGCTCGATGATAATGATGATGAGTATCTTTGTACATAATCAATACTTTGCGCTATAATCTAAATTAGATAAAAAAAAAATTGTTTTATCTATTATAATATTATAAAGAGGACAAATTTGTGTGTATGTTTGTAATGTTTTTACACTAAAACTACTGGACCGATTTCAAAAACTCTTTCACCATTGGAAAGCTGCATATTTACTGTGCAACATAAGCTATACATAAAATTTAAAATTTCGTTTTTTTTTTTAAATTTAGGCTATTGATGATATACTTAACAAAAATAAATCTATAGTACGACTTAGTAGACTTTCCACTGCCATTAGATCGGTATGTACGCGGGTGAAACCGCGGGATATTACTAGTTAATTGATAAAGTATACTTTCGATGTAAAGACGTTACGGAATTCCGAACACGCTGCCGAAGTTCAGATGATAGTCGAGTCATTGCCCGAACTAGCCGTCATTAGGGCGGACAATTTGGAGGCGTTACGAACCGCCCGTGATACCGAAATTAATATTATTTGGGACCAACAACTCTTTCACACGACATCTTTATTAACCAATATTTACAAGACCGTGAATATCATTAAGTCGTGGACAAACTACAGAAGACTAAAAGTGTGCAAGTAAAGATGGAAAAGATAAAACTTGATAAAAATTGATCATAGTACGCGTACTTTATAGAATTGGACGTTACTTTGCGGAGGTGCATAATACAAAACTAAGGAAAATATTATTTTGCTGTAATCCGCGATAAAAGAAAATATATGAAATGCTAAATGTAAAGTGTACTATTCGTTCTCATACCTGATACATGCAGAATGTGTAAAAGCTCATATACACACAATCGCAAAACTTTGCAGTTTTGTCGTAGTGTCTATCTCTTGACGATGCTTCGGTTACGGGGCGGAAAAATTGTTGAGATTGTGGTGGTAAATGTGTGTACTGTTTGTGTATTCTTGTGTTATCGGTGGCGGATAATACATGAGTTGTTACAAATTTGGCATGTATCAGGTATGAGAACGAATAGTAGAGTCTACTTTTAGCATTACATATATTTTCTTTTATCGCGAATTATAACAAAAAAATATGTTCATTAGTTTTGATCATAGGACGTTATCATAAGAAAAATATTCACCTACCTGTCGTGTTGTCACATGATTTGGCTACGTATTTTACGACCGGCCGCCTGCCTGACGTCAATTTACCTTAGTCGCCTTATTCGACACCTTGGTAAGAAATGAGAGTAGTCTATTCTACTCAGCCGGATACCACACGGCTAAATAATAAGAAAAATATTATAGAAAGTAATCTTAAAATGTAATAATAGGACTATGGAATTCTGTGAAGTATAATCTACTACTATAAATTATTTAAAACTTTTTTGTTTTAATTGCCATATAAAATGTTTGTATAGTGTCTTTATAAATTGCGTTCCGGTTTGATGCCCCATAAAACTGTAAAAATTCAGATATACAATCAACAGACAATGAAGAATTCAGAGAGTGTTATATAGACAACAAAAAATTGAAATTTTTATGGAAAGTAGAAGAATTTAGTGTTCGAATTTTAAAATTTGGTAATTTTCCTAAAATCTATATACATTTCGTATCTCTATCCACTCATGGGTTAGTAACAAACTGCCACTTTTTCTACTTTTTTACAACATGAATGAAAGAAAAAGAAGAAATAAAGGTAAGTAGAGCATAAATCAAATTTATAAAAAGTGGTTGCTCAGTCTAACAGTATGCACTCCGCCTAAAGCATAATGCGTATTTGATAAACAAATAACGGCCATTATTTAGATTTGGTTGAATAAATGCGGTCTTTTCTATACACAACAATACACAAAAGTCGTTTTAAAACAACATGTAATTAATAGTAGGTAAATTAAAAATTTCATTAATTAAATACGACGAATGATGTATACGGCCATGATTTGTTATAACATAAATTTATAATTAGTAGATGAATTTTAAATTAAGCCTTTGTAAAATCACCGCTTCATCATACATCTAATTAATTTTTTTTTATAAAATATGCAGAAATAAAATATCGATTTTATATATTTATACCTACGTGTATTTATTTATTGTTAAGTTCCATATTTCAATGGAATTTTAAAACCTTTATTAATTGTGAAGTGTCTAACAAATGGATGTTTTCATGGCGATGGAAAATTCAAAGGAGTATTGATAATTTATTCAATTCAAAGTTATAATTTAAAAAGGATATAATATAATTAAATTACCGAAATAGGCGTTACTTTGCGAAATTTCACATAAAAATAATGATAGAATTTAGACTTATAATAATCCGGCAATAATCCGGCTATTTCTACACTTTTTACATCATCATCATCCACTAGAATAGACCACCTTCATTTCTTACCGAGGTGTCATAAAATGCGACTATGGTAAGTTGATCCACCGTGTGGTATCCGGTTGAGTAGAATAGACAGAAAGGTTTAAGTTAAGTATAAAAGATGTACTTATACGTAAAGTATATTACAAAATTGATGATTATATTTTGCCTGGATTTGAAAATCCTTTCAGCTTCATACAGGACTGCGGTTTAATAATGTAAAATTGAAAATGTTTAAAAGATTGACCGCCGAGTTTCTTTCTCGAGTTTCGAGATTAAAACACTCTAAAGCGCTAATGAAAGCCTTTAACAAAAGTGTTACTTGTAAAATATGAGCGCTTAGTAGAACTAATCTAAGTAAACTAGCGAGGGCGCTTACAGGGCACTGCAGACTAAATAAACACATGTTAAACCTGAAGCTGAGGCGGAAGAAACACACATGCATATCCTGTGCGATTGTCCTACGCTGGTTAACATTCGATACTCTTCCCTAGAGTCGCATAGTCGACGCCCAAAAGAGGTGAAAGATCTCGCTGCCAAAAAGATCCTGGAATTTCTGGAGGACACCTGCATTGGCAGGGAACTGTAGTCAGTGGCAATCACAACATATTAGTAATGGTCAAAGTGATACTGGGCCCCCAGGCATTGCAAAGCCACTACTCCCAAAAGAAGAAGAAGAAAGAAGAGTTTCTTTCTGGTTCTTCTCGGTAAGAGCAACAATCTGAACCAGTTGTAGCTTCATTAATCATGTTGATCCTTGACGATTCAAAAGTGGTTGAAGCTTAATTGAATAAAGTTTATTTTGATTTGATTTGACCACACTCTTTCTTACCAAGGTCTTTCTACATTTTTTACATATAAATTGATCATAAAAAAATTTATGATGCGATGACGAAATAGTAAAATTTGTAAACCACTGCGCCGTTTTCAATGCCGAGTACCTACTGATGATATACCCATATGCTAACTGCACTTTAAATAATGACACCCTATTCAATTTAACAATCCACAATTATTATTTATAAAAGTGAAAGCAAACATATGTAGCCGATAGGGAGGGTAATGATAACTGTGCGAAAGCGACCCCATTGGTGCACACATCCGAGGGGGAAATCCCTTGTCTATTGGACGGGGTAAGAACGCCATTGTCGGTACTTCCCCAAAATTCACTGCGGGTAACTAATAGTTAGTTTATGACACAGTACGATACGCTCATTCTTATTTTTTATATATTTGTTTATTAATAAAACTAATTACAGCAGTTTAAAAACACTGTTAAAAATAGGCTGATACAGAAAGCCTACTATATATACTATTGAAGATTATTTAGAAGATAAGAATGTGTGGATATAGCTCTCTTTAAACCTGTACAAGACAGTAACGACTGAATAGATTATCATTGTAAATAGTATTAAGAATTATATTTTTAAAAGAGCAACCGCCGAGTTTCTTGCTGGCTCTTCTCGGTAGGAACAGCTTTCCGAACCAGCAGTAGAGTTGACGATTCAAAAGCCCTTATTTACAAGTTTATTTGAATTTGAATTTAATGTATATGATTTAAATGTAACATAGTTTAAGTAACATATGTTTTTGATATCACGTTACAACTATATAAATGAAAGAACCACGTAATAAAAATATTATATTTACGCGTTAATTTATTCGTCTTTACCCTCTTTTATCTACGCATGTTAACTTATGCCTTGTTCCCGCCAAAACAACGACCATAGAGTACTTCAATAATAGTTACTTCAACATTTAGTACACGCTAGTGACCATAGTTACCACAGAAAATAACAAAAATATATATACATCATCATCTTCCTGCCCTTATCCCACTCTAAGTGTGGTCGGCACATGTTATAAACATACTGTCACATGATTTGGCTGCGTTTTTACGACCGACCGCCTGCCTGACATCAACTTACCTCGGTCCTATTTAACGACACCTCGGTAAGAAAGAGGGTGGTCTATTTGACTAAACCGGATACCACACGGTGGGTCAACTTACCTTAGTCGCCTTTTACGATACCTCGGTAAGAAATGAGGTTGGTCTGTTCTACTCAGCCGGATATCACACGGCGGGTCGACTTACCTTGGTCGCCTTTTACGACACCTCGGTAAGAAATGAGGGTGCTACTATTCTATTCAGCCGGATACCACACGGCGTATGATAAAAATATACATACGTGCAATATTTCAATATATATATCGGAAGGAAATACATCCATATAATTAATAAACCAACAACAAAGATGAGTAACATTGCACGATCATGACATAAGTATATATTATTAATTTGTTCAATTTTAAGCTTTACTACATTGTAATAAGAACTAAACTACATTGTGTGTAACTCCAACCCGCATCAAGTCGATCCAGGTGCCGATCGTAGCTACAGATTATCAAAGATGTTTATCAGAAACACCCGTACGTAGCAAAAGTGGGCGAACTGTGTTGTTTGTCGAAATATTAATTAGATCCCAGTGTTTTGGTTTTTCATATATCACTCGATTACTAAAGTAATACTGAATAATCATCCTCCCGCCCTTATCCCACTCTTAGTGGGGTCGGCACGAGATGCTATAAACATGCTGTTACATGATTTGGCTGCGTATTTACGACCGGATTTATTTTCTGCCTAATTTCAACTTACCTAAGTCGTATTTTACGACACCTCGGTAAGAAATGAGGTTAGTCTATTCTACTCAGCCGGATACCACACGGCGGCTCGACTTACCTTCGTCGCCTTTTAAGATACCTCGGTAAGTAATGAGGGTGGTACTATTCTACTCAGCGGGATACCACACGGCGTTTATTTCTTTATTTCCATATTAAATTATTTGATTCACTGATTCGACACGATATTTCTGCATTCAAAATGTTTTAGCACTTTGGCGGGTAGTGTAAACTGCGGCATAAGTTCTTTAAAAGGTTTGTTATATAATTTTATTTGTAAGATCCAAAAAAGATCCCTTCTGTCCAAAAAAAAAAGGAGAGAGGAGCATAGAGCAGACTTAACTTTTTTACAATGTAAACCTTATTCGATAGAGCAACGAACTTAGCCATTTTCAAGCACGGAATAAAACATCGAATTTAACTTCTAAGATCATCTAACACTTCTGTTCAAAAAAAGGAGAGAGAAGCATAGAGCAGACTATACTTTTATTTATTTATTTATGTACCATTAAAGAAAACATACAAAAAATACAGTTAAATGAAAAACAAGTACAAAGGATAACTTATCTCTATATTTACTTTTTTACAATTTAAACCTTATTCGATAGAGCAACGAACTTAGCCATTTTCAAGCACGGAATAAAACATCGCAAGCACCACATTAGGCCGAGTGTACACCGTTTTGACAGTGGCCGCGACACCGGGAGCCACCCCTCGTTCACAATGCCACCAGCGATGGCGAACCGATAACGCGTATGAATAATTCGTGTTATCGCGCCATCTCGCCACATGCCCTACCTGCCCCCTACCATGATACCGAAAATCAGCAAAGCGATGCGACACGAATATACTAGAATAAAATGAGAATATACTAGAATAGATCACCCTCATTTCTTACCGAGGCGTAAAAGGCGATTAAGCTAAGTTGACCTCAGGCATGCGGCCGGTCGTAAAATTCTTAGCCTAATCATGTAACAACATGTTTTAAACATTTGCCGACCCTATTTAGAGTGGGATAAGGACAGAAGAATGATACGAACAATAGTTTCTAATGATACTATCTTTTCCACCTTTCTTTTTCCCGAACTGTATTTAGGAACTGTCTGTAATCGTATAAGATTTTCCACGATCTCCATTTATATTTATTTATTTATTATGACAAGCCAATACCATTTTACACATACTTATAAATACACTTTTCATAAGGCAAGTTCTAGGTGAAACACTTTTTAAGGGGAGTACAAAAGTAGTTACAAAATTATTTACAGTACTAGAAGGAGACAAATTAACTTATACTTACAGGAAATTTTGATAAAATTTATAACTTAAACTTAACAACTTAAAGCAGGCGAGCAAGTTAATTTTTAGTTATATATATATATATAAAAATATATTAAATAATGAGCCTAAAAGCGGCACATAATTACCAAAACAATGGTCGTTACGTACACTATCAAAAATCACTTTATAATTAGACAGTAAAGTCACTTTACTTTTCATAAGTTTAATGCTTAAACCAGTCGTTAAATAAATAATTTCATATTCTATTAATACAAAAAAAGTAAGTCATGCTCTTCCGAAGTTTTAGTTATGTTTATAAATAATTTCATCTGTAAAAAATTTACTTTAATGTATGTCCATTAGAGAAGAGGCCTCCATACTGGTTCAAGGCATTCGCATAATAAAAGAAAGTTTTTAACAAAGCGGACATATAGAAAGTAGTAACGAACGTATACGCGAATACTTAAAAGCATAATTAATTACTAATCTGTCTAGTTAAGTTATTTATTATTATTAGACATAACAGTGATTCTTTCATGATACATATGAAAAAAGGACAGAATTTTTTTTTTTTTTTTTTTTTATCTTTATTTTTTTTAGGACTTTTTTCCTTCAAGGATATGTCAGTCCCATCGGCGCCTAAATCAATATATACAAAAATTAAATTACAATTACTAACTAAACTAAATGACTTTCTTAAAAAATATATGAACTAGTACCTTAAATATATCAGCAGATGGGTAAGAGAGAACACTTGTTAGAATTCCCACATTATTATAATTTAAATTATATTTGCGCATGAAGTGTTCTCTCTCCCCATCGTACTTCTTACATTCTAATAAAATATGCTGGACATCATCCGTCGTCCCGCACATATCGCAATTGGCCGAATTAACTTTTTTCATTAGAAATCTAAATTTGTTAGACGGATAATGTCCAGACCTTAACCTATGAGCTACAATTATATACTTTCTACTTAAATTAATGTTATCAAACCAAGGGAAACGAAGAGGCTGCCCTTGTATAACTTTGTACCAAATGCCTTTTTCTCTACTTCTTTTATCAAAATATTCCCTAAATCTATCATAACATATATTTTTAAAACGGTGTAATATTTCTGTATAATATGGTAAGATAAATATCTGACTACCTTCTATCAGTGCTAGCTTCGCTAATTTATCAGCCTCTTCGTTTCCTACTATACCTATATGAGAAGGAACCCATTGCAATCTCAGATTTATATGACGCGAATTGTATAACTGACTTAAAATTTCATAAGCTATCGGAACTCCTCTGCTATATCCAGAGGCACACCGAGCTAAGTGTTGCAAGGCGCTTTTGCTGTCACACAAAATAACAATATTTTGCGCGCTTATATTATTAATATACTTAAATGCTTCTGAGATTGCAATAAGCTCCATTGTCATAATAGAAATTTGTTGATCTGTTTTAACCATTTTTAAAAATTTGCTACTCAAATCACAAAAGGCTGCGCCTAAACCTAATTTATTCTTGGATCCATCTGTAAATATATGTAACCAGCCCTCGTATTTATTATTCAATTCTTCTAATACCAGAGATCGAAGATGCACAGCCTCATGTTCTCCCTTTGCTACCTTCAAACAATCTAAATTCGCACTAATTACATTATTGATATTAATATATGATACCCAGATATTTAACTGAAACATTTGTAAAGGACTCGTCGAATATATTTTATAGTCTTTACATTCGTTATATATTGTAAGAAGTAATGGTTTTTTTTTGGATTGCCAATATCTATCAAATTCATTTGAGCTAAGATCGTCCAGAAGATTGATACACGTATTATTTGACCATGACATACTTTTGACAAAATATTTGTAAGCTAAATACAACCGTCTTATAAATAATGGCTGGATACACATTTCGTTTTCCATTACATGGATAGGTGTGCTTCGAATAAATCCACCAATAATTCGAAGAGCTTGATTCTGAACCCGGTCTAGTTTTAACAGATTGCTATTTGCACTCATATCATAGAGAAAACTGCCATAATCCATTCTACTTCTTATAACCGATATGTATAACCTACGTAAGTGCTTAGGGTGTACTCCCCAATCTGGGCCAGTTAATACTCTAAACAAATTTAAAAATTTTGACGTTTTTTCAATTATCGCATTTATATGTCTATTCCATCGCAATGATCTATCAAGCCATATTCCCAAATATTTAATATTATCTTCTATATGTAAATTTTGATTATTTAAACTGAGTTTCATCTGTTTTCTTCTATAACCCCTATTGAACAAACATAATTTTGTTTTATTTGTGGATATACTAAGCCCAATTTCGTCTAATTTATTTACTATTGAATTTAAAGCTGATTGTAAATAATTTTCACAAACTTGTAAGTTATTATGACTAAGGTATATTACCAAATCGTCTGCATATTGCAGAATGCCCACATTTTCAATATCACGACATATTTTATGGGTGATAATATTAAAAAGTAATGGTGATATGGGATCTCCTTGCGAAAGTCCTCTATTTGTACATCTACCCTCCGATATTTGACCATCTTTTCCATGTTTAATCATCAATTGGCGATCACTTAAGAAAGACCACAAGTATCGGCAAATATTTCTACCTAACCCTAATTCATCTAAAACTTTAATAACTTTATGAATCAACACATTATTGTAAGCATCTTCTATATCCAAGAAACATGCTGCTGTTGATTTTTTTTTAGCGAAACCTAGTTGAATATAAGTTACAAGCCTTGCAATGCAATCTAAACTTGACTGGGCTTTCCTAAAACCTATTATACTTGGTGACAATGTTTTACTTTTTTCAACGAACCATTCAATTCTTTTGGCAATCATGTTGTGAAATATTTTGCAAAGACATGACATAAGTGATATTGGTCTTAGTTTTGAATCTGTATTCATGTACGAATTAACCTTCGGAATCGGAACTATTACAATTTTACGCCATTGATTTGGAATAATACCTACCCTAAATATGGCATTATATATATTTAACAAATATTCTTTCCCAACTGAAGGCAGATTATATATCATAGAATATGTTATCCCATCACTACCAGGAGACGTATCTTTCTTTTTTATACAATATTCTAATTCTTGAATGGTAAGTAACCTTTGTAAAAGTTCATTATTAGATTCAAATGTGGGTGGGCGATTAATAACTGAATCCGGCGTTAGATTATGAAGCAATTTTCTTTCCTTATCAGTGGAAACATACAACTTTGAATTTTGATATCCTTTAAACCAGCGCATTTTCTTCCACATGTCTAAGGTACAGGTCGTTTCATTAATATTAGTACAAAATTTTTTCCATTCTAAGCATTTCACCCTTTGTATTAAAATTTTTGATTCCTTAATTTTCGCCTCCAATTTGTTAAGGTTAAATGGGGTCGGATTTTTTCTAAAAATTTTTAAGGCTAGTCTACGCTCTGCAACTATTTTGGATATAGAAGAAGACCAATAATGTTTTGGTTTGTACACGCTAGCTGATTTAGAACAAAATTTGACTTTAGGAATATTCTTATGGGCTGCTGTATTAACTTTTTCTAAAAATATATCATAGTAATCTTGTATAGTATCTGATGAACATTCAAAATCATCTAATTTTGGAAACAAACGACTTAAATCACTACTATATAATTTCCAATCAGCATTTTTAAAATTAAATCTTTGGATATAGTGAAAGTTATCACCATTACTAAAGGTCATTTTAATTAAGAGATGGTCACTGCCAAAGTTTTCATTTAAAACCTGCCATTTGAAATTAACTGCTATATCTGATGACGCAAAGCTTATATCAGGAGATGACTTTTGTAGGACGCCATTTACTAATTTAATTCTTGTAGCATCTCCATTATTAAGTGAAAAAAACCCCTGCTCTAAAGCCGCCTCAAAAATTTGCAACCCTCTCTGATTCGTTTTACAGGACCAGTTTGTATGATGGCCATTAAAATCTCCTAAAACAAGTGTTTTTTTTGTTGCTTGTTGAAAAATACTATCCCACTCTAATTGACGCGTTTGTACTGAAGAAGGGCAGTAGACCGATATAATGTCCTCTATACTCTTACAATTCAATATTTTAATGTGTATCACTTCTATGCCCGTGTTACTGCATTCTATGTTATGCATATGAGATTTATATGACTTATGAATAATAATGGCCACACCACCATATGAGTCCCGACGATCTTTCCTATAGATATTATAACTACTAACATGAAGTGCAATATTTTCATTTAACCAAGTTTCCGAAATGACAGCTATATGTATTTTTTCTTGCTTTAACAAATTATCTAACATTACCAATTTATGTTTCAAACTTTGTGCGTTCCACTGTACAATATTAAGATTAAAGTCTTTACCCATCAATAATTTTTCTAAAAACTTCAAATAACTTTCCTTCACTCAAAAAATTAACTAATACCAACTTAAATTCTTCAAACACCACCTTGAAAACTAACAGCAATTTATCAAGTAATTTCTCCTCGGATAGTATAATTTTTTTAATTTTGTTGATAAAATACCAAAAATCAAAACAACTTCTTCCCTTTTTTTTATTCTCTTCCGTTTTACAATCGTCTTCATCATGTGTATTATCTTCCATCCTTTCTTCCTGAATTTCTGCATAATCCATATACCAATCTATATCATCATTACCTTTTGTTCGTTTGTCAGTTTTTACATCATTTTTCATATTTTGTACGTCTAACTCCTGTATTTGCCTTTTTTTATTCATATCTTTATGCACAACCGCTTTTGTTTTTACAACAGTACTGTACATTCTATCCATAGAATTATTTTGTACAAAATCTTCACAGTTTACATCAAAATTGCATACATTTCCCTCTTGTATTATTTTCTGCTTATTTTCTTTTATACTTCTTGAATATATCTCTAAGCCCGTTTTATATGTAACATTTTGTTCACTCATTATACGTCGAATTTCCTTCTCTTTTATAAAAATCGGACATGTCTTATCTAGTGCCATATGCGGACCTTTACAATTAACACATGTAAATACATTTATTTCACAATTTTCATGATCCTGACCACATTTTGGACATACTAGTTTATTTAACGAACAAAACTTCTTAATATGTCCGAACTTCCAGCACCCAGAACACTGAGTTGCTGGAAACATAAATCGTTCGACGTCAAATTTAAATCCATAAGCAATTATAGTTGCGGGTACTACAGAATTTCTAAAACACAGTCTGACTGTTTCACTGTCAACCCATTTTCCTTCTTTATTAACGCGTTTTAATCTCTTTGCTGAAATTATATCCACGGAACATTTTAGATTTTGTAACAATTCTTTTTCGGTCGTGTCTAAATCAACTCCTTTAATAATTCCGTAAGACAAATTACCTTGATTTGTAAACTGAGCCCTAATATCCATCTCCATAAGTTTTTGTAAATTTATAAGTTTTTCCGCTTGATTTTTATCGCTAAACTGTATAAATATTTTATATGGACTTTTATATTTTATCTTCGTTACATGTAGAATATTCGCTTCCCTTAGTAGTCTAGCAAAAGCCATCTGTTTAGGCAAAATTTGTAATCCGAATAAACTTACTTCATACATTTCACAAATACCTTCATTCATTTGACTTTCTGACATTTCTTTATCACTACCTTGCGATTCGCTTCTAATCAACCTCTTTGGTCTCCGCCTCGTAACAGTTATAAAACCATCTTCACTACTATCTCCTTTTTCCCTCGGTCGCTTATCTCCTATTATTTTCATCGACTTTTCAGATTCGTCACATTGACTACTTTGCACTTGGTAAATTTCTCTGTTATCCCGATTTTTCTCACTGTCATCACTTATATCTCCACTTGTACTATCATCATCCATTTTTGCGGGTAGACAAAAAAATAAAATTACTTCGTCGAAAGGAGTAACTCGTACACTTGCGCTCGCTAACGCAATTCGCGCGCGACTGGAACAGAATTTAGAACTATTCTTGATTGCCGAAGTTTATTAGAAGCTTCTATAGGCCGTTAGCCTTAACTAATTTTTCAATATTGGCGGCAAACGCGGAAGCATGCTTGAGGGTGTCTAAATGCATGTTAAAGAGCTGTACCATAGGTACAGAAGTTTTACAATAAAATTCCGCAATCCATGCTAGACCAGTCTACAGAAAGGTTTAAATTAAGTATAAAAGATATGCTTATACGTAAAGCATATTACAGAATTGAAGATTATTTGGATGATAAAAAAGCCTTGATTTGAAAATCTTTTCAGCTTCATACAAGACTGCGGTTTAATAATGTAAAATTAAAAATGTTTAAAAGATTGACCGCCAAGTTTCTTTCTGGTTCTTCTCGGTAACATTCCGAACCAGTTGTAGCTTCATTAATAATATTGATCTTTGACGATTCAAAAGTTCTTTTAAGAGCTTATTTGAATAAAGATATTTTGATTTGATTTGATTTGACTCAACAGCATCAGCCAATGATATTCTAAATGTGCTTCGTGTGAGGAAAACCCATGAGCTTAGTGGTACGTTTAACTCGGATGTTACCTTTTCCAGTATAAGCCCTTATTAATTAACCCATTCAATAGACAAAACTAATGAAAATATTATAATCCGCGATAAAAGAAAATATATGTAATGCTAAATGTAGAGTGTACTTTTCGTTCTCATACCTTATACATGCAGAATTTAAAAACTCACCACTACCCGCCACCGATAACACAACAATACACAAGCACTGCACGCATTCACCACTATCTCAACAATTGTTTCGCCCCGTAACCGAAGCATCGTTAGGAGATGAACACGACAAAATCGCAAAGCGATATTAACTTAGCAAAATAATATTTTCATTAGTTTTGTATTATGGACCTCCGCAAATTAACGCCTTATATTATAAATCATTCAATAGAATAAAAAATATATATAAAATGACCTTACATAAATCAATGTTCTTATTCGTAGGAAAAGCTCGTTGCTAACGCATAGTAAAAAAATAAGCAGATATATTATCTAAAATTTGCAATTTGTCAATGTTCTGCATACCCTTAACTTTATAAAATAATACGCTAAAAAAAATGAATATTTCTGTATACAATATTTTTAATTAATGTAAATACGAAATCAAATCATAAACCAATCATAGCTAGTTCTCACAGCCGGCAAACAAAACACCGGAATTGAATCCCTAACCCCTGCCCCCATGCACCCCCGGCAGATGCAGCCCGAGATCTTATCAACGCGCCACAGGGCACTGCAAGTGCTGGTAAAGTTTATTTTGTAACGGTTTTTGGAAAGCCCTTCTGAATAACTACTTTTATGTTAAACATTTTATTGCCAATGTAACGAATTTTTTGATTAAAACTTATCATTGGAAAATAGTAGTCATAAAAGGGTTAAACTATTTGAAAACATAAAACTTTTTCCATAAGTAAAAGAAAAAATTAAGTTAACAATATTGTTACATTTTGTATTTTATAATTTTACTTTATATAAATATAAATTTATATAATATTTTATTTTGTAATATATTTAAATAATGTACGCGTCCCTATTAGATGCCGTGGTAACCTATAATTAAGACTACATTTAATTTAATAGTTTGTAGATTATTCTATAGTATTAATAATGTAAGTCTTGTTGGTTATCCTAATAAATAAAAATAAAATAAGTCAATTTGATAAAGAGATTATAAAATATTTTCTTGGAACTGATAATTCCAAGAAAGTCTTTAATTAATTAGCCGATTTCCTTCCTATTAGACATCGCATGTTTAAATCCTTCTTATATAATAAATGCGAAAGTTTGTGAGTATGAATGTATGTTTGTTACACTTTCACGGCGAATTTGCTGAACCAATATAGATGAAATTTAGCACAATTATTTCTTATACACCGGGGTAGCATATAGGATATAGAAAGAATGTTACTCTATCTATTGGTAACCTATCACGCGATAACAGTTTACGCAAACGAAGTTGCAGGAAAAAGTAAGTAAAATATATCGCACTTACACCAATAATATGTTTTACATGTAAGGCAAGAAACACATTGGTTCAGTTTGACCCCAATTATTACGATCACAAAATTTTTAAGGCGTGGTTACAACACGGGCTCCCTTCTTTCATATTGGCTTACTGCGAAAATTGCCCTATTCCGCCTATTACGTCGTAACCGTTTACCACTAAATAAGTCTGCAACTATATTTCGAATGTATATTACTAGATCCTAAACCTGCATATCTCTAGAAAATTCTGGAGATATGTGTAACTTACTAGTCCGCATTGGAGCAGCGTGGTAGGTCTTAGCTCCAATCCTTCTCTCCAAAAACGGAGAGAAGAGGCCTATTCCCAGCAGTGGGAGAGCAACAGGCCGCTATTTACTTAATTATTTCTTGATGTCCAAAAAGTTACTTTTTATTGTTCATGGGTGTCACAGTATTTTTGGTTTCAAGTTTTCTAATGAATCTTAAATACATGTATAAACCAAACCAGTGGTGTAAATAAGTAACCGAATAACTGGAGCAATAATTAAGCTAGGCACCCAATAAAACTATTTAAAACCGTTTTTTCCGTATCGGTTGTGTTCCGAATTAGATGTACTCTATATTTGCGTAATACAGTCGACTCCATAATAAAATTAAACACCAAATACAAATTGTAACTTATTAGCTAATACTATCAAATTTATTTTGTCAGTCAGACTCCAAGGAGCTTAGGGGAATGCTTGAGCTTTAGGGCCCCGGGGTACAGTCTCAACAAGCCTTCGCTTCGATAGCTACGCTACTAGTAAGAACTATTCGCCTTAAGCTTTATTTGAAGCATTGTCAATTTTATCTTTACTAACTTTAGAATGTTTTTAAATTTACACACACAACGCTCTCTATTCTGATTAGATAATTTAAAGCAAAGGACAGGCTTTGGTATCGTGAGAAATTTCAAAGTTGGCACCAAGGCCGGCAACGACGTCGTCCAGTCTACCGGGGTATATTCGCGCAATACGCTTGCGAATGCGGAGTGCGTGCCGGAGCGTGTGTCGCCGGCTTAACTCCCAGCACGCATGCCAAGTTATCCCTTCCAGTTATTGTCTTTAGAAGTGTTATCCTTTGTTCCCGCATCGGATCATTACGTGTTCAATCATCTACGCTCTCGTAACCCTTATGTCGTACGTTGTAAACACCACAGTCGTCCGACGCACGTCCCCTGTGAAATGTCCGACGTGTTAGCGAATGATAAATGTAGGCGTCAGTATCGCGTATCGGATCTCTCCGTTCGCACGCCGAATTAATTTTAATTTATCGATCGTCGTATCGACGCCGAGTATTTTAGGTGCCTACTAAGACGATCCAGCGTGTACTTATATGAAATTAATTGACTTTAACGATATATTAAAACTTTAGAGCTAACAAGACAATGTTGCTGCGACAATGTCGACTTTTGTATCAAACTGGTAATCGTCGTCAATCGTCTAGTAGATAGGAAATATCCGAAGAATAAAGTTACATTTCCCATGTATAAACATAGAAAATGAACCTTTATTCTTCGGATGGGGCGAATTATCTATGTATGGATTTGATTGATATCGCTAGTTTTATTCTGCAACACTCTAAAACAGTGAGGGATACAGTTAAATTGTTTTCACTTCATAAAACTTTGTGATACACCTTTGGACAAATTTGTAAATCTTGTTATTGATTAATTGGGACATCACTTCATCTTCATTAATAAATAAATATATGGGAATATTAAAGACACGGTTGTCAGTCCCCAAAGTATGTAACTTAATACTAGAGTTATTGCTGACTTGTATATACATAAATTTTAAAATACACATTTACAACCAGACTCCAAGAACCAAAAAAATGTTTATAGAAAATGTTGGCCCTCGGCGGGTATCGAACTCGCGAACCGCGGATCCTACAGGTTCACTTCAAACGAGCCAATCAGGTCAACTAGATTATTGGATGGTTACGAATAACACTGGCCAACTTATATATGTGCAAGCAAGGGTGAATAGGCATCTTATAGGCATGCGCGTTCCACCTTAGACTGCATCACTGCTTACCATCAGGCATGATTGCAGTCAAGCGCTCGCCTATTAAAAAAAAAAAAAAAAAAAAAAAAAAAAAAAAAAAAAAAAAAAAAAAAAAAAAAAAAAAAAAAAAAAAAAAAAAATGTAATGTGTTATTTATTGTAGAACAAAAAAAAGCTTACTATCAGTAAAAAATAGTTTTTTTTAATACACATAATACTTTACTACGGAAGTATATTTTCCTGTAAGTCTTATAAAAAAGTGTATTTTATTGTCTAAATTCCATCGTAAGGTAGAGGTTAAAATTTCGGATTTTTCAAAATAAGTATTTTTAACGAGTCGTTCTGTACATGTAATTAAAATTATGAATATTAATCGCTATAATATAAATTTAAAGTGAAGATAAAACTGTCTACAGTAGTACAAAGCCGCGTGTAACGGATACACAATGCTATAAATATTACACTTTAGTATTTAACTTAAGATCACTGTAATGAATTTTAGACACGTTTTTTAATCAAAAAATAAAATCTTAATAAAGTGTAAACATTATATGGTAACAAAAAATGTTAAAACATAACTGAAAATGTTGTTTTGAGCTCACTTTTAACACTGGAATTACAATGACGAAATTTATTTAGATTGTTGCTAATGATAAAAATCCTTGATTTCATGCTTAGAAGTCAAGTTAAGAATTCAACGTCAGAGTTTAGACTCTATTTAGCGATAAGACGGGTTTTCTAACATTCTGTTTAGTATATAAGTATATTATTTTAAGAAACAACATTGGTATTTTTGTACTTTTGCAGCAGAAGTATAATAATTTATTATTAACAAGCTTGTGCCCGCAACTTCGTTCGCGTGGACTGTTGTCGCGCGATAGGTTAATAATAAATGGCGCTCTTCAATATCATCGTATTACTATAGAATTTACAGGACTTCTATAGCATATATGTTACCTTGGTGTATAAGGAATAATTGTGGGAAATTTCACCGATATTGGTTCAGTGGATTTGCCGTGAAAGCTTGACATACATCCATACTCACATACTTTACTTCACTTCACAACTTCGCATTAATAATATTAGTGGTAAGTAGTATAGGATTCTTCGTATTTTTTTTTAGAAATTTTCGTTAATTCATTGAAACTATTCAAAATAGTTCAATAAAAAAATTGGGTCTAAACTTTCGCTCACACATCTCTCACTATTTCGGAGATATTTCTTTTACCGTGTGGTATCCGGCTGAGTAGAATAGACCACCCTTATTTCTTACCAAGGTGTCGTAGAAGGCGACTAAGGTAAGTTGACCCGTCTTATGGTATCCGGCTGAGTAGAACAGACCACCCAAATTTCTTACCGCGATGTCGTAAATGGCTACTAATGTAAGTTGACGTCAGGCAGGCGGTCGGTCGTTAAATATTTAGCCAAATCATGTGACAAAACTTTTAAAACATGTTGCGCCTACCCCACTTAGAATGGGATAAGGGTAGAAAAATGATAATAAAACTATTCAAAAATCGTTTATACTTAATTCGAAGTCGCTTAAAAATAACTACATTAATAATGTGAATTGAAAATAATTGAAACACAAATACAAGCTTAAAGATAAATGTCCATAATTTATTATAATTTAATCATTTACTGCGTGGGAATTTTGCAGTTCGAGACAACAGTGTTGAAACTATTTTTTACCTTATGTCAATTTTTAATGCTTTTTGTCAACAACCGACATTGCATATTAAAAAAACATTTACCGTTCAATATAAATTAATCGTTGTAATTAAATTTGAATGAATTCAGTTGAATTAAATAATTATTAAAGACGTATTTTATATACTTATTAAAATAAATTATATAGTTGTAAAGTTATTTCTATTTTGATATTTAGCGTACGATAATTTTTCGTTTCTACAGGCGTTATACATTGCGTTGTCGATACGATATATTCTTTGAATTGTATTGTTACTATTCAATGTACAATGTACATCATAAGAAATTTATCCTTGTAATAATATTCAAATATACTCCAAAGGATAAAATCGATATTAAGATTGCGGAAATACATTAAAAAAAGTTTTCTTCGTCAACTCCAATATTAATATCTGACTCTCATATAATAATGTAATAAATATAAATAATTAATATATGGGACACTAACACACACGGTCTTCTGTCCCCAAAGTAAGTAACTTAATACTTGTGTTATGGGTAAAAGACAACTGGTGAATAAATACATATATAATTTCAAATACATATTTTAATACAAATGTACACCCAGGCTCGAAGAACCAACAAATTGTTTAAAGAAAATGTTGGTATAGAACCCACGACCCGTGGACCTGAAGGCAGAGTTCACTGCGCAACGGGCCAGTCCTGCCAGTAAACATAATTATTATTATTTCAATTAGAAATTAAATTACAATAATATAAATATAAAAAAATTATTATATATAAATAATAATATAAATAAAAATATAATATAAATTATATTTCATAGCATCATAATATGTTAAATTAATGTCCTAATATAACATATCCCCGCATTTACATAAACACATATTTTCAATTTAGAACAAAGGTTAATTCTTGCAACATTTGAATATATTACATGCTTAGCACATGGTATTCAGTTTCTAAATTGACTATAAAATTATAATAAAACTAGCTCTGACCACGGCTTTGCCTACGTGGAAATCAGTGTATCACAATTTTTTTCCCGCCTAAATTCCGAACCCGCAGGATAGTCTGTTAGCAGCCTATATGTCGCTCAATGAAAGTCCTATCAATATCAGTTAAGACGTCCCCGTGAATGTACCTTCTTCAAGAATTCCACTATCTTTTAGTAAAACCTTAAAAAAATCCGTTGATTTTGAGAAAATCGATCACATACTTTTTAAGTACAAACAGCTTTTGGGGACTTTGTTTTATAATATGCATTGATGAAAAGGTATCTGATTAAATAAGTTTTATATAGGTCTGATACTTTCCTTTATTTATTTACAAACTTAAAAAATGATCGATCACTTATAACGCACAACAGCAAATTTATGTTGGCTATAAAAGGAATTTTAAAACATACAGATTTGACAGCTTCGGGAACAAAATAGTTGCCTTGTTTTTTGTGAGAAGAAACGTGTTAAGGATAAGCGAGGCTCTTTTGTTACGAAATATAGGAATGGTTAACTTTCCTGAACTTACTGGATTGACTATAATATATAGGTTTTCGTTTACCTTTTCTTTAGTTCAATCTCTCTTGATTGCAACAGCAAAATTATTGACAACACTAAATTTAAACGAAAATCTATAAGATTTATCTTATTTCAAAACTTGCCCGAACAACAACTAACTTCACGAATTCATGCAATTTTTAAATTCAGTCTTTTTTTAGTAATCAAATTGATTGAGTGGCAGATTTATGACAAAAAAAATTATAAGATAAATAATTTCGCAGTCATTAAGTGTAGAGTCTTCTCGCATCTTAGAAAAGTTTAAATTAAGTGTAAGAAATATGCTTACGTGTAAAGCATATTACGAAATTGAAGATTATTCTATTGATAAAAATGGTTTAATTTGAAAATTCTTTCGGTTACAAAAAAGACGGAGGTTAAGTAATGTAAATTTAAAACGTTTAAAAGATCGACCACCGAGTTTCTTACTGATTCTTCTCGGTAAGAGCAATTTTCCGAACCAGCTTATTTTAGATAGATTTAATTCATTTAATTTATTAAATCTGGTTAAATCTAAAATAAAGATTTTCATTAAATCTGATTGATCCTTTACGATTCAAAAGTGTTGTAAAAAACTTAATTGAATAAAGATTATTTTGATTTGTTTTTATTTGAATAGTTGAACCAATACATTAAATATAGTTTAAACCACACAGGGAGCCCAGTGTCACATTTATGTTAACTATTATACGATTCAATGCAGAGTGTCCTTCTAATTCTTATAAGCGTTGTCCTAAAAATATTTTACGAGATTCATGGTCGCGTCCAGAATGGTAAATCGAGCGTGCGGGCGGTCACCTCACGTTGCCTTCTGATTGGATTATAATGTTTTTATATTACTATTGTTATTATCATGGTTGGCTACCGCGGCGTGTGACAGACGACGTCGGGAATAACAACTAGTGACGTTGAGCGGAAGAACGTTCGGCCGAGCGACGAGCCCGCGTCGATCGATCCAAACTTGAGCTCCAGTTAATATCCGGGTTCAATTTTGCTACTCACGATTCAGCTTGTGGAATTGAGTAGTTTTAATTGGACTTTGCCAATATGGCGAACTTAATTATTTGCCATAGTTTTTTAAAAGGTTTTAATTCTCGATTTGTAACAATTGTATTTTATGTGCTGAAAAAATTTTTATGCTTTAGTAGTGAAAATAATAACTGGAATCTAAAGAAATAGCCTCTGATTTTCGTATAATATTGTAATATGATATTGCAGTTATGCAAATTTGTTAACATGACTGAAAAACTTTTTACCTTATAGATAAGTTTTACGGCCTAGTAGTCGCCTTTTACGACACCTCGGTAAGAAATGAGAGTTCTCTATTCTAGTCAGCCAGATACCATACGGCTTAGTAACTTAAATAATAGGTTAAATTAAAATTCTACCTGATAATTATTCACCGTAGCTAATGTATATGTGTCATATATATGTAAAAAAAATTGTTAATCTAAATAATTTTTTTTGTTTTTCTTTGTTAAATTTCGTCCAGAAATCAAGCATTGCATTTATATGGCGCGGAGTGAAAGTGGAACTCATATCGAGTGCATTTTCAAATTGCTCCCATATAGAACGTGGGCCCAACTTTGACAAACACTGTCATACAGATTTGAACCTTAAACTTCCGATACTACAAAGATGAGACAAAATAAAAAATAATAAGGATAATAAGTTCGTACTACTTCCGTCAAGACTTTATTCAAGTAATTGGACAGTTAAACGGAAAATTAATTACGAATTTGTTTAATAATCATATTAAGATGTAAAAAGTAGAAATGTGCGATGTATCACTTGAAAGTTGCGAATAGACATAGATGCACTGCATAATTTTATAGCTGTTTTTATTATAAAATATGTTTTAATTTACATTAAAATATTAAGAAGTTTACGCTTTATTTTTATATATTATATTATATTTAATTGTTATTCATTCATTTAGTAACATCTAACGATTTTTTTAATGAACAATAAATTTTGAAATAATAATATGCAACTATTATCTTTGGTAAGGAATTTACAAGCTACAAGAGATGTAAAAATAGGATATTCACAAGAATGCTGGGTGCGTTTCCGCATTACATCATTCAATTTATATCCCTAGGATTCTCTGGAGATATGCAGGTTTACTCACGATGTTTTCCTTCACCGAAAAGCGTGTGATAAATTGCAATTACCAATTAGACACATAAGTTTTTAATAGAAAACTCATTGGGTATCTGCCCGGGTTTGAACCCATGATCGTCTCTAGAGATACACACGGTTGCACCGCTGGGCTATCACAGCTATCGTTTCCATTTCATTTTAGTAAATTATTTTCTTCTTACCTTTAATTTATAATCCTGATAACGATTGTCAAAATATTTTAATCATAATGTGTTATTTGCATAATACACATGAACAAAAAAGTTAATTTTACCATAATTATATTTATGTACTCAAAAACTATCCGACCCGGTCACGCGTTGCTGTGGCTCAGTACACTTCAAGTGTTTCTCTCCTAATATTTTCAAGCTCGTTATTTTAATTTTGCGATTACGTTAAATATATTTATTCAAATTATATAGTTTTAAGGATTAATTGATGCATTAGCACACATGAAATATAACTAGGTTTCTATTATTATACATTTATGGTATCCGTTCAAATAGCTTGCTAAATATCGTATGTGACTTTTTTAAAAGTTATACGACGTTTGATATCCGGCTGAATAGAATAGTACCACAATAATTTCTTTCTGAGGTTTCGTAAAAGGCGATTAAGGTGAGTTGACCCACCGTGTGGTATCCGGCTAAGACGGATAGACCACCCTTATTTCTTACCGAGGTGTGTAAAAGGCGACTTAGGTAAGTTGATCCACCATGTGGTATCCTGTAGAGTAATACAGCTCACCCTCTTTCTTTTATTTAATAACACATGTTCACACAACATGTTGGCACAACATGTTTGTAACATGTTGTGCCTACCCCACTTAGAGTGTGTTAAGGGCAGGAGGATGATGACCTTATCCTTAAAAGATAGAAATATGCAAGACTTTTTGGAACAATTTTCAACGAAAATAGTTTTATTTTACCCAAATTGGCAACCTTAACAAGTTAACGCTATGTGTATTTGTTAATCCGTTAGCATCCGAATAATATGAACAGACTGACGGGGGACTTAGTTTTATAATATGGTAGGATATTATCTTTTTTATTAATTTTACACCACAAGACTTACACTCAGTTTTAGATAACAATCTGGTAATAAAAATAAATTCATAAATTAATGCAAAATAATAAATTGTGTTTTAAACAGAACAAACTAGGAATAACACATTTTCAACATATAGTGTTTAGAATATACATAATAACGTGTTTTAGTATTTTAACGATTTGGAAAATCATAAAAATTATGTGATAATTTGAAATATTCATAAAATATGCATTCATTTTTATTTTGATGACAGGTTTATATGTGTTCGATCTTTATCACATTTTTTAATATTTATATATTCATACAGATCACAATTATAGCTGTGATAACCTAGCGATGCGACCGTGTGAATCTCTAGAGACGATCATGGGTTCAAACCCGGACAGTCTCCATCAATGAGTATTCTATTAAAGCTTATGTATCTAATTGATATTTGCAATTTATCATGCGTTTTTCGGTAAAGGAAACATCTTGAGGAAGCCGGCATATCTCTAGAGAATCCTAGGGATATGTGAAACCTACCAATCCGCATTGGAGCAACGTGGTAGGTCTTAGCTCCAATCCTTCTCTCCAAAAACGGAGAGAGGAGGCCTATGCCCAGAAGTAAGTAAGTAACAGGCCGTTACTTACTTACTACTACACTTACTATTATTACTACTGATAACGAAATACGTGCCAAATTAAAAAAAAGTTGTACCGCCTAAACGTATGTTGATAAGTTGACCCGCTGTGTGGTGCTGAGTAGAATAGACCCTATCCCACTTACAGTGGGATAAGGGCAAGAGAATGATGATGATTATTCAAAGTATATAAATCAAAATATCTGGGTGACCGAGCTTCGCTCGGTAATTTTTTACAAAAAAAAAAGAAAAAAAAGAAAAAACAATTATTTAGTTGGGGATCGATCCTTGGCATTCACATTTTTCGAGGCTGCCCGTTACTCAAATAAGCTACGTCGACTTGACAGCTAATGGCGAAAATTCAATTCAATATAAATGTTAGTGTTTTTTAATTCCCAAAAACAGGGATAAAACAATATTTTTTTTGCATAAAACTTGGCTAGATCGATTTTTCTCCCACAAAACTCCCTACATGCTGAATTTTAGGAAAATCGCTGGAGCCGTTTCCAAGATTCAGAAAATATATATATATACAATATTAACTCATCTAAATATAAAGATATATAAATCAATGAATAATAAATCTTAGTCTAATATTGTTATATTAGATTTCTATTAATTTTAAATTAAGAACACTTTCGTTCTGAAACTACGACACGGTTCAGAACATGATAGATTTATAAATATCAGTATCGAATTATGAAAGGTACATTCGATACTTCAATCAAAGTTTACGTCACTGACGAGCGACAGGAGCCGTTAAGCCGAAGCGGATTATGCCGAATAGCTGAGTTGAATCGTCGTGGGTGTCTCGCCGTAATTTATAGCCCCGTATCGGAACTATAAAGATTCTATAGTGTATACACATAGCGTGTAGTCGTGGCCGAATAGTGGACATAGCACGTGTATCCTCAACATACGATTCTCGCTTCAACGAAGGTTCCTAAGATCTTCATAAAAAATATTTGGTTGGAAGTTATTTTTTATTATCAGCTGATTACTATGTTTTAAATATACGATATAGATAAATGACTGGTGATTTTTAGCCTATGTATTATTTTAAATCTCTTCGTCTAATATTCGACGATTTTTTCTTACCCAACATCAAGTTTAGAATGATATTTATAGGCGTTACCTAGTTACCTACTTAGATTGAACTTCTCTAAACGAGGCCTACTATCTGTTATCAATAAAAGTGTTTAATTTATTAAGGATATTCATTCTCCTCCCTTCTTCTGCCCATGCCGGAAAGGCAAAAAAAACCTAAAATTATCACCAAAAACACTTTGAGTAAAAATTACAACTACATTTTTACGATATCTAAAATTGTATCTCTTAAATTCTTTATATAAAAAACAGAGTACGTGCCGTTTAATTAAACATACATAATTAGACTAGCAATCGCCAGCGGCGCCGCCCGCGATGAAAGTTTATAACCGTATTATAGTCTTTTCATAACCATAAATATGGTTACAGTGGGATAAACTTAAAAGCTAGACATATGCTGTCGTCAACTTTTATCTTTTAACTATTTCCGTTTACTCATCGCACGCAAGGAAAGCTTAAAATTATGCCCTTTTTTATTGCTGTTCCTCTCCTATTCATCTTAGCGTGATGTTATACAGCCTATAGCCTTCCTCAATTAATGGACTATCTTATACTGAAAGAATTTTTCAAATCGGTCCAATAGTTCCTGAGATTAGTGCGTTAACACACAAACAAACTCTTCAGCTTTATATATTAGTATAGATTACTGCTAGCGGGCAGCTGATCTCGATTGTTTTACGAATTGGCTCATCGAAACTGGTTTACAATGAACGCCAAGACGCGTCGCGCGTCGACTATGCTTAGCTTTATCCGTAGATTTATTATCATAATATATATATCATCATCCTCGACTGGCCCGTTGGAGTAGTGGGTAGTGACCCTGCCTTCAGCTCCGCGGATCGCGGGTTCGTTTCCCGCCGAGGGCCAACATTTTCTTTAAATGAATTTGTTGGTCTTTGAGCCTGGGTGTATATTTGTATTTAAGTATGTATTTAAAAAAATATATAAGTATATATTCACCAGTTGTCTGTCTACCATAACACAAGTAATAAGTTACTTACTTTGGGGACGGAAGACCGTGTGTGTAAATGTCCCATATATTTATTTATTTATTTATCCTCCTGCCCTTATCCCACTCTGAGTGGGGTCGGCACAACCTGTCCACGATTGCACATTATGTTGTTTTTTTATAATTTTTTGGTTTTAAATGCAATATGAAGAGATTACAAACATACAAGTTATAAACATGTTGTCACATGATTTGGCTACGTATTTTACGATCGGCTACCTGTCTGATGTCAGCCTAAACTTGTAACGACACCTGGGTAAGAAATGAGGTTGGTGTATGCTACTCAGCCGGATACCACACGGTGGGTTAACTTACCTTAATCGTCTTTTACGATACCTCGATAAGAAATGAGGGTGGTCTATTCTACTCAGCCGGATACCGCACGGCGTGTCTACTTACCTTAGTAGCCTTTTACGACACCTCGATAAGAAATGAGGGTGGTCTATTCTACTCAGCCGGATGCCACACGGCTTATCATAAACAGTTATGTGTGGACCTTTAATAATCAATAGATTTATAATCTGCTATAATATAATTGAAAGTTATGATAGCCTACCGGTTATAGCTCGGCGCAGTCACTTAAACTTTTTTCTCGGCCTCTATAATTGATGTGTTTGATATTACAGCATTTGTAATTTGTAGTTGATTCGATGTTTAAACTATTTATTGTTTTTTTTAATATCAGCACAATTTTATATGAAATGCAATTATTCATTAATTAGTAATCTTTGAACTATGTATGCCGTACATTACGAAATTCTGGTCTTATCTCACTCTAAGTGCGGTCGGCACAACATGTTATAAACATTTTGTTACATGATTTGGCTGCGTTTTACGATTGGCCGCCTGCCTGACGTCACTTTACCTTAGTCGTATTTTACGACACCTCGGTAAGAAAGAGGGTGGTCTATTCTACTAAACTGGATACCACACGATGGGTCGAGTTACCTTAGTCGCCTTTTACGACGCCTCGGTAAGAAATGAGGTTAGTCTATTCTACTCAGCCGGATACCACACGGCGGGTCGTCTGAATTTAGTCGCCTTTTACGACACCTCGGTAAGAAATGAGGGTGGTACTATTCTACTCAGCCGGATACCACACGGCGGGTCGTCTGAATTTAGTCGCCTTTTACGACACCTCGGTAAGAAATGAGGGTGGTACTATTCTATTCAGCAGGATACCACATGGCGATCTGGTGTTTAAATATCATGTAAATTAATTCATATATTTAAAGCAATCCAACCAACGGATTTTAAAATATAGTATACAGGAATCAATAATCTGTTTCGAACAAATGTTATTTTAAAAGATTACATTACAAGACAATACATTATTTTTTATGTTTCACTGAAATTTATATGTAATTTTTATTAATACCAGACGTAGAAATACATCCTAGAGACATCTTTTTTCACAAGTTTATGTTTTAAAGTGCCATCATACCATAAAAAAGTCCTCAAAAGCTGTCTCTCTGTATGTGATCGATTTTATCAAATTCAACTTAACAGATTTTAGTACGGTTTCTTCAAAAAGAAAGCAATTATTGATTACTAACATCTTCGTTGGAACGGCTAAACCAATTTTGATGAAACAAGTATGGTACTTTTGAACCTAAAATTCCCGGTCTTGATTTACGCCAAAAAAACTTCGTGACACACGGATTTCCATGCGGACGAAGCCGCGGACACCACGAGTATTCTATAAATGACAATTTGCGTCTAACAAAATTTGTCATCATTTAAACTGTTGAAACATATGTTAACTTGGTTCAAACTATTAAGTGAACAGGATGTAATCCCATGAATTAGCGCCGTGTGGTATCCGGCTGAATAGAATAGTACCACCCTCATTTCTTACTGAGGTGTTGTAAAAGGCGACTAAGGTAAGAAGACCCACCGTGTGATATCCGGTTTAGTAAAATAGACCACCCTCTTTCTTACCGAGGTGTCGTAGAAGGCGACTAAGGTAAGTTGACGTCAGGCAGGCGGTCGTAAAAACGCAACCAAATCATGTGACAGCATGTTTATAACATGTTGTGCCGACCGCACTTAGAGTGGGATAAGGTCAGGGAGATGATGTAATCCCATGAATTAATATCTCGTGCTCCACTTAGCAGTGTATTTTTTATTTTATCAAAACGTTCTAACAATTTCCTCTCGGTTGTAAAAACACAGTGGCAAGCATTTCTTTGCATACAAGACATGTAATTTTAAGTGCACGCGCCCCGCATAACGAATGCGCGTCGTTGGTACCCGGGGTGGGTACATTGTATTTTTATTTTCTTACGAACCCATCACTTCTCATTAAGTGGCGTTTGGAGAATAACTTAACATCACTAATGTCCGGACATGAATTTTATTGTTATTGCATTTTAATAAATTTCATTGTTCGAAGCCTTGTCAATGGTCCTTTCGTTTCCGAGTAAGGAAGGAAGTAGCATTTTTGGGTTTGTTTCGTCAAGGTATTCGTCAATATTGATTGACTATTACTTATTGTACCTAATAAATATGGCTAAATTTATGGCTAACTTTGGATAACTTGAATTAAAAACATTCCGAAAATTGCTTTTTTAATAACAATAACAGTCTCGTAATATTATAATGGTATATTAAGCAACATTTATGAAAGTTAACCACTGTTTGGGACCAAATATTCTCCAGACCCCCTTGTCCCATCATCTACAACTATGTTTAAATAATATATAAAACTAGCGGCCTGCCCTTGCTTCGCACGGGTATAAAATATATACCCTATGTCAGTCAGTGTAAAAAAATGATTAAAATTGATCCAGTAGTTTTGATGTATTCATTACTGCCCGTGGCCCGCAAGCGTTAAATTTGGAGAAAAACAATTTCCTCTCCCTATACCAATTCGACGACGATTTCCTGCTATCTTTGGAATATCTAAATTCATATAGTACATTTTTACTTATTTACTTTTACATTTTACCTATGTATTTTATTTTTACAATTCATTACAGAATGTCTTTAAACAAACTCTTAAAAGAGGGACATAGCTGCTAAAGTTGAAGTGTTATAGGGCGAAGCGCGGCGTCCTCACGGCATTTTAAATATGTAATATCTCCGAAAATGTTCACTTAAATTACATGCTGTAAACGTTCATATTGATCTATATTAAATCAACAATTTATTTAAGGTACTTAATTGGATAAGGATTAATGCTGTATTGTATAAAAGTTGCTTTGAACATAAGGCATTATTTTTCGTAAAAAGTAAATGACAAAAAATGCTATTGTGGACTATCCATAAGAGATAGACATATACCATCGCGGACTTTTCTGTAGACCTTTTCAAGGTGTACAAATACTTAGTACATCATTTTGATAAATCTCGTAGGGTTTAGCCTGCGTTTGCAATGTAAGCGGAAAAAAATGCAATTATTTACAGAAACCTCAAAAATTACAGTATTTCTCTACTCCGTATTGAATGTTATTATACGTACAAACCTTCCTCTGGAATCACTCTATCTATTTAAAAAAACCGCATCAAAATCTGTTGCGTAGTTTTAAAGTTTTATGCGTACATAGGATATATGCGACTTTGTTTTATAATATGTAGTGATTAGGCGTTACTTTACGGAGATCCATAATACATAAACCGAAGCATCATCAGGAGATAGACTCCCCGAGAAAATCGTAAAGTTATTTGATATATATTAGTTACTAGTATATAAGCTTTGATACTTCCATTACGGGGCGAAACGATTGTTGAGTTTGTAATAGTGAACGTGTGTAGTGCTTCTATATTGTGGTGGCGATGATGGAGGTTTGTGCATGTATTTTTCCGAATCCTGCATGTATTAGGTATGTAATAATATGTAGATATTAAATATATTTTCTATTAACTTTATCGCGGTTTACAGCAAAATAATTCTATTATAACATTTGTACAATCATTTTTGTTGGTAACTTAACTTACCGTTAACTTTAACACTATGTTCAAATTAAGTCATTAATAACTAACCTTCTATCGGCTTCTATTTATAACTAATTCAGCTTGATTAAACATTTATACTTATATAGTGTTTATTAATATTAATCAATTAACAGTTCACAATCAATATACATGAACCATACTGCGCTCTGGCAAGTTTAAAGTAATTTAATGTTAATATTGGTCAGCTGCATTACAAAATCATATCACACACTTTCCCTTACGTTCGAGTGGAACCCACACGATTATGACTGACTGTACATTAGCATTAAGCATCTATAAATCCAGACAAGTTATTAAAGCTGATTCGATTTGACTAATTTAATCGAACCGGTGGCATACAAACTTGGCGAAAGTGATTGACATATCTGTACTAATATATAAAGCTGAAGAGTTTGTTTGATTGTTTAAACGCACTAATCTCACTGGACCGATTCTTTCAATGTAAGATAGTCCATTAATTGAGGAAGGCTATAAGCTATATAACATCTAAGATGAATAGGAGAGGAGCAGCAATAAAAAATAGTACGAAACCGGTAAAATGTAAAGCTTTCCTTGCGTGCGCCGAGTAAACGGTAATAGTTATTCAAAAATCATGTATTACAATATAGTTCCCTTCTCAAAGTTCTAAAATAAATGTCCGCGACGGCATATGGGTAGCATTTAAGGTTAACACACTTTAACCATTTTTATAGTTATGAAAATACTATATAACGGTTTTACTCTTTCCACGCAGGCGGAGCCGCTGACGATTGCTAGTCCTAAACCAAAGTCCCCAAAAGCTGTCTGTCTGTATGTGATCTATTTTCTCATAATCTACTGAACCGTTTGCACGGTTTTTTTTTAATTTAGTGCAAATCTTCCGGAAGGTTTAGATTAATAGTGCGTTACGGTTTTATGTAAATTAGAAGAGGTGGCGCAGTTGTAAAAAATCTCGCCTGCTGAGAGCATTAGTCGCGTGCGTCGCGTAAACTATCAGAAGTTTACTCAAGTAATGTATTAGAGAATTCAGAAACAGCATGTCTCTATCTCTTATAATTAACAATAACTACTTTAATGTTCAAGATTTCAAATAAACACACTGATTTCAACGTTGGCGACGCCGCAAGCAATTCTTTTAGCGTTTAACATTATAACTAAAACTATCGAACCACGCGGCTTTGCCCGCATGTTATTCAGTGTTTCATATAGTTTTTCCCGCGTAAATCATGACCCCGTGGGTATTTAATCTTTAATTTAAATAGTACATTATGTACTATTCACCTAAACCTTCCTTAAAAAATCCGTTTTTGAGAAAATTGATCACATACAGACTGACAGCTTTTGGGGACTTCTTTTATAATATGTATAGATAACATTATAATTGCCTGTTATTATCCACTACTAAGTATAGACCTCTCTTTTTAAGATAAGCATTAAGGCTTAGACTTAGCTCGTTGCTAATGTTCTTTGGTTGATTGATATTATGACGTAATCCGGTATGAAGGCTAATTATTATAATTCAACTTTGTCACTTATGTGAATGTTGGTTATTTAAAACGTAAGTAACGGACTCGTATTATTCCGCTGTGCTTACTTCTCCTTTCTACGTTTTTGGAAAGAAGGATTGGAGCTAAGACCTACCACGCTGCTCCAATGCGGATTGATAGGTTACACATATCCCCAGAATTCTCATAAGTTACGCAGGTTTCCTCACGATGTTATCCTACACCGAAAAGCGTGTGATATATTGCAATTGCAACCCTTATCCCACTCTAGGTGGGGTCAGTACAACATGCTATAAACATGTTGTCATATGATTTGACTACGTATTTAACAACTGGCCGCCTGCCTGATGTCAACTTACCATTCTACTCAACCGGATACCACACAGCGGGTCGACTTTCCTTAATCGCCTTTTACAACACCTCGGTAAGAAATGAGGGTGGTGTATTCTACTCAGCCGGATACCACACGGCATGTTGTTGTTTATGATTATTCTCTTAAAAATATACCGAATGGTTCTACACTCGTTTAACCACTAAGTATAAAGCTGTAGTTAATTAAATACAAATAGCCTATTTACCGAGATTAGACTTATTGAAGACAATTCATGTTAATATAACAAGCAGATTTGGAATTTAGTAAACGCGTTTGCATAAATTGAACCGTGTTATATTTCAAGCAAGTAAGATTTTATCATGTAAATAATCAAGTTCAATCTCATTTCAATACTTACACCAAAATATGCGATGATTCTTTGAACGTAATAAAATGCTTCTAATTAAAATCTTGTGGTCTTTACATGTTGGTTCTTCAAGTATGAGTGTATATATGTATTTAAGTATGGATTTAAAAATATATATGTGTATGTATTTACCAATTATGTCACCCATAACACAAGTATTACTAAGTACTAAATCAAGAACTTTAGGGACGGACAGCCGTGTGTGTAATATATTTATTTATTCATGAAATCTAATATTCTAAATTAGGACACAACTATATCAGTATTCTTCAGAGTTATATTTTGAATTTTTTGTATTTAATGTAATAAGAAATATCAATTGTGATTGATGTCTCATTAACAAGTATGTTTTAGTAAATACAAGTTTCTTAATAACGTCAAAATCCCTAATAACAACTTTTATCGCCTTAAAAATTTAGGATGAACAGGTGGCCACACTAAATTTTTAACTATCAACCCCAATTCAGTGCACGTCTAATTATATTAAATCTTTTCTCACAGAATTGTTACTTCATCTGCTTTATGGTTAAAGTATGCGTGCATTTAAGCTATATAACAGCTGACTGACTGACTACTCAGTCAGTTCGTGACCACGGTGGATGCAACTCTGCCGAAACGTCGAACCTTATACAAAGGTAACGTGATTATCGCGATGTGACCCGGTTGTTTATATTTTAATTAGTATGAATCGCGAAAGTTTAAAATCTACTATATAACAGCTCTCGAGACGTAAATTTTATAATCTTTATCATTTATTGTGGAATGATTATATGCTGAGTTTCTTTCTGGATCTTCGCAGGAAGGCAAAGATCCACACTAGTGGGATCTTTTTAAGTTATATCTCGCAGGAGTGAAACAAATTGGAATATGATCCCCCTAGATCCACACAGGAAAAATGTTGCCATCAGAACTAGAAACATCTCCCAGCAAGTACTTTAATAAAAAAGCATAAAATAAAATCATATTATTTCAACCAACTATAAGTTATAACATTGCAAAATATTGTGCCTAATTGTTAATACAAAAGAAACCTAACCTATTCTTAAATTGCCAGCATGTGCCCAATTGCGCAATAATTAAAATCCTGAAACTTAATAGCATATGCCATTAAGGCGCTGTAGAAGCTTGCCCAGACTTAGTAAGCCATCATTCTTTAAAACTAGGTACAAGAATTTATATGATTGTATTCGAAGAGATTTCAATCAATCCATATAATCGAACCTTTTTTTACTAAACTACAAAGTTCGGCGTGCCTCGGGGTTCATGGATCCGTAAAAATATCTCATAGCGGCCGCGACCGCAGCTTCGGATATGTCACGCTACACTTGTGATTCACTTGATCAAAAAACACCGACTCTTTGCTATGCCGGCGGCGCTCGGCGTACGCGGCCTAGAAAATTTCCACTACATTTGACTCGACAGTTCGGTACGGAATGGACTAGGTAATCGTTATTATCAATTTGATACCCGGCGAATCTGCCTATCCATTTTCAGCTTCCATATTCGTATTCGCTGTGACAGTAAATGATATTTTGTATCACTTGTTTTAACTGTTGCTGTTTGTTACTGACGAGAACTAACAGCTAGAATGCGGATAGTTTTGCGTACGTAATATTTTCTACTGACATTTGATTCTTATAAAGAATTTTCTTGTTAAGTTAGTCTCCTAGATAACTAGAAATACGTCTAAAGCAATGAAATCTTCATCTGATTTTATCACAGAGGTTTTCAAGCAACTACCAGTTCCAACATTTCAAAACAATTTTTATAATTCTTTTTTCGAGTTAGCTGCGTATGCACTGGAGAGCTTTCTGTCTCTCCCGCGGATATAAAAGTTTTTTAATTTGTTTATTGTACCTTTAAGCAATCAAATTTTTTTTTCCTTAATTTCATTTCTCTGTTCCGTAAATATTAATAATGTCTGCGAGTTATAAAATTGTATATAATATGAATGTCCTATTTTCACAGCCTTCAGATATTCGTACCAGTTTAGCACCACGTATCCAATAGTACTATAATACTACACATTACCATTACTTGAAATAAAAAGGCCCGACAGTAGGCGATCCAAGTTATGGCATATTTGAATTATGACAATAGGCATCTAAGCAGCAATAGGAATTCACGACACGAGTAGAATATGAGTCGCGGTAATCATTTCAATAATTAATAACCGCGCGCTTACGATGTCTGCCATTAAACGTGATCCAAGCTTGACTTTTCAACGTGGAATGAGGTAAATTGTTTGCCGATTTATAGGTTTATAGGAATAGCGAAATTACGTAGCTGGTTAGCGTCGGCCCGGGTCTCTCTGACCCCACAATCTTGACAATGGCCGGGCGAGAGACCGAGTGTTCCAGTAATAATGCCTATAATGACGGCGCCGGTCGGCAGCAGCTTACATAACTGCTCGTGACTTGCGCATTACGGTATCGGAAAAATACGAGAACGCGCAGAGACGGAATGGCAGCACGCATTCAAAAAATAACAGTTATTACATTCTTACGGGATATATTCAAATTCAAAATATTCTTTATTTAAGTGGACTGTTTACAGTACTTTGTCGTCAAATGTTTTTAAGAAGCTACCACTGATTCGGTTTGCTCCTACCGAGAAGAACCAGCAAGAAACGTCGGATAACCTTTTCAACAACAAACTATTGAACTGTACTGCCATATATCACCCTATCCGAAGAATAAAGTTACATCTTCCATGTATAAGCATTGAAAATGTGACTTTATTCTTTGTATAGGGCATGTTAGATATAGGCGTTGTAACTCAAAATATTGGTAGACTTTGGAGAGCCAAGGTACTGGCATGGGTGACACGATGTTGGTTTATCTTCCGCTAGATTAAAACGACTACAAACGTGTCGTTGATATTTTCTTCACAATATTTTATGGGAACGTCCTTAAGAGACCCTTACATAATATTGAAAATATAAACAAATCAATAAAATAGCTTTAGTTGAAAGCGCTAAGCTCAACTTCACGTTATTTTGCGTTCTTATATCAATAACTAAGTAAAGAATGTAATGCAAGTATAAAACGACTTTAAGGGTACTTCTTTGCCATATCATTTTACAGCGCTTATGAATGGCAAAGAAATAAGGTTATTAGGAAAAGAGCAAAGAAACGTACAAGAGCAACATGAATAAAAACCTTCGAATGTCTATGTCGGCATTTTTCCTAAGCTTTAAGCTAGATGGAAGATCTAAGATCGATTATCCATCGGAATGCAGTCCCAATAAGAGACCATTTCTTCCTCTTTTATATCATCGCGTTCCATCTTGATTAAACTGCAAACTTGGTATGACTTCTTTTCATGTGACCGAACCTTGCTCGGTAATTTTTTTAAAATGATGTAAAAAAAATTAAAAAGCTTAATTAAAATATAATAGGGCAGGTGCAGCTCGATCCTAGTTATTTTCAACTCTCTAGACCGCCCGTTCCCCAAATGAACCACCATGACTTTACGTTTGACGAAAAATTGTGATTGTATTCAATTCAAATTCAAAAACCCCCTACATGCTGAATTTCAGGAAAATCGTTCGAGCCGTTTCGAGATTCTAAATATATATATATACATACAAGATTAACTCATTTAATTTATAATATAACGATATAAAAATCTGTACAAAATTAAAATTAAAGAACAATAAATAACAACAATCCTTAACAAATAGGAATAGTATGGAAGCCTTGATATCCATGAGGGGATACAGCGCCTTATATGATTGATTAGTAAACAACATTGACCAAATTGTTAATTAGATGACAGACTAAGGCCACTACGCACATTTGACGTATACAGCATGCTTCAAAAAAAATTCGTACTGATTTACCTTTTGATAAAGTAATCAAAGTCCGTCAATTTGTTACTGACCTTTAAATAGTTCAGAGTACAGAATAGAATAGATAAGAATATGTGGATATAGATATTGTTCGACCCTGTATATTTTTAAAAGAGCAACCGCCGAGTTTCTTGCTGGCTCTTCTCAGTAGGAACAGCTTTCCGAACCAGCAGTAGAGTTGACGATTCAAAAGCACTTGTTTACAAGTTTATTTGAATAAAGAATATTTTGAATTTGAATTTGAACATTAAATCCAGTTTATAATTTATATTTTTAGATTAGGACAATAAAATTGTACAAACAATTTAAACTACGCCATTACAGCTGTTAAAATAACTATTAAAACGAGGCCGATACAGAAAATCTACTACACTATTAAGTTAAACTTGAATTAAATTCAATCTTGCACAAGATAGTAATGACAAAATGTAGTTACAAGAATTATACTTTGATAACGGTAATCGCCGAGATTCTTGTTGGCTTTTACGGTAGGAGCAGTTTTCCTAATCAGCAGTACAATTGACGCTACAAAAGCGCGTGTTTATAAAATTTACCAAATAGTGGGTCTTGGTTAGCTTCCAGAACATGTTGATCGAAAAATATAGAAAGTACAAAAGTCTCACGCACCTTTCACTAACCTACGCATAGATATACATAGCAATAAATATGTAACAGGTTGCTCTGCTTGTAATGGCTATCAAATAGCTCTTCCAGTAAACCATAATTTATTAATGTATGTGTAAGTCGCGTAAAGTGTCGTATTTATAAACTCTTTTAACGTGGTGAGAAAAGTGCGTTTACACGACCTCAATACTGCAATGTGATTCGATGCTTCACAAATATATGAAAGCGGTGTGATTTGAAAGAGCTTAGAAAAAAAAATCCAAAGAAATGTAGTTTATTTTGGCGACGATTAGTTGTTGAACTTAGTGACAAATAATGGCTACCTTAAAATAAAGCGATTTCGATTGGCATCGCAAAACCGCATAGTAACTGTTATGTTGCAGCTCAAGACAAATTTATTTTAGAACGACTTTGGCGACTATTAATTGCTGAGCCACTGGCAAATAATGGCTACCTTAAAATAAAGCGATTTCGATTGGCATTGCAAAGCCGCATAGTAACTGTTATGTTGCGTCTCAAGACAAATTTATTTTTAGAGAATACTTTGGCGACAATTAATTGCCGAGCCATTGGCAAATAATGGCTACCTCAAAATAAAGCGATTTCAATTGACATCGTAACGCCGCATAGCAACTGTTACGTTGAAGCTCAAAACAAATTTAGTTTAAGAGAAGGCTTTGGCGACGATTAATTGCCGAGCCACTGGAAAATAATAGCTACCTTAAAATATAGTTATTTCGATTGTCATCGTAAACCCGCATAGTAACTGTTATGTTGCGGCTCAAGACATATTTATTTTAAGAGAAGACTTTGGCGACAATTAATTGCCGAGCCATTGGCAAATAATGGCTACCTTGAAATAAAGAAATTTTGATTAGCATCGCAAAGCCGCATAGTATCATTTATGTTGTGCTTCGATGGCGGTTATTTAGATTTAAAAAAAGTTAATTCCTATCGAATTTAATGATGATATAAGATCATACTCAAACTTTTCAGTCCGTCTCTGTCTGTTTAGTACACGTAATATGCCCGTCACTAAGATAGGTATAACTTAATCCGTTATAAAAGCATAAGCAAGTATAGTCATAGTATGAAACTAACTGGTTACAACAAATCATTTTCTATGTCAATAAAATTTAATTAAAATACAAACGTAAATTATTGTGTAATATTAACAGATTATTAATCATAATAATATGGATATATTAATATATAGTGTATGAGAATCTTTGAAGTCTCTATTAATATAAAAGGCAGTAAGTATATTTTGATAAAGTGTATTGAGATATTTGTATTTACATCTCTATTGAGATTTCATTTCTGTGGACTTCCATGAAAGCCTATGTCTCTATAACAGCTCTTTCTATCTTAACTTTGAACCAAAAATATAATGAAATTAAAAAAAATGCATTAATTATATAATTAATTGCATCACCATAGATTTAAAATTAACGTTATTGGAGTTTTGATTCGAAGATTTTTTGATTTTAGTACCACTTAAAAAAAGTTCAGTGGTTATTTTGTATTTATTTTTATACTTGTGCAATAGAAGTTTAAATTAAGACATTTCATCTAAATATTAAACATTTATAATTTAAAGTGTCATTTAAAATTTCTTGTAATCGTAAATCGTAATATAAATTATTGAATATTTAAGTGGAATTCGCTAATGTACTGCTATCGGTGATCGTATAATAAATCAAACCGTACAACTAAGCGGACATATATTTATTTGGTCTGTGCCAGACATTTTAACCAATGTTGCCACACGCTGATAGCCCGTGGCAATCATCACCAGAAAAATGATCAATACAAAAAAAGTAATTTTATTTACTTAGCAACTAGCTTTTACTCCTGACTTCTCTCTATTTTCGTAAAAATAAAAAAAATAATAATTTAATATAATGTTAAATAAAAATAATGGCTTTTGTTTTCTAGTACTAATACACACTATATCTATACTTTTTGTAAATGAAATCAATCTTAGAGAAAGACATTTAAACATTATTAATTTGCAGGATAGGTTTTTATTTCCAATGTACCTTGAGACTTCAGTAACCAACAAGAGTGAATAAATGTTTATAAATATAAAACATACAATATTCTTGTATTCTAAAATGCTATGTTATTTATACGATCGTTTTCAGATATATACATAGTCTTATAGTTTTAATTTTTTCATTTCGTATTTTTGAATAAAATTTGATCGATAGCCCCGGGCGGGAATATCTAAGCTATATAATCTGTGGACTCAAAACAAACGTCAAGTTAGCACAGATAAAAGCACGGGAATGCAACCGTAGCTTGTTTGATAATAGTCATTTTGTCTGCACGCGCCTGACCAAAGATAATGTTAACTTAAAATTGTAGTTAGGCATAACGGAAACTGACCTATTGTTAACAAATTCCTCATTCACAACCTTAGTCATGCTGCATTAGTTACTAAAATAATAAAAGGGTTAGTGGGAAGAGTAAATGCATTTTTATTAGGTACCTTTATGGTTTAAATAAGTTTATTTTCGATTATAAGAACAAAATCTCAACTTATTGTTGTTACTATCCCACTGGTGGGCTAGGCTGCTTGTCTCTCCTTTTTGAAGTGGGTTAAAGCTTAGACTGTGCTGCTCCAATGAGTATTGGTCAATAACACATATCCCAGGAATACTGCAGAGATATACATTTCCTCACGATGTTTTCCATCACCGAAAAGCGTTTAAATTGTAAATATCAATTAGGTTCATAAGTTTTAATAGGAAAACTCGTTGGTTAACCCGTGACCACCTCGAAAGAGTAGCACGGTCTCGCAACTGAGCTATAAAATCTTTGTTACATGTATTAAAGCGTTCAATGTTCGTTATATAGTAAAAATCGATGCAACATTGATATCGCGTCGTTGGCGCAACAAAGATTAATACTGGTAACCTTATACAAAGGTATGAAATGAATAGCTCTATTCTTTACTGACGGCTTGTAATTACTCCACGTAAGGTAACCAGTAGCTAGAACAAGAGGGCGTATAAATCGCGTCTTAGAAGGAAATAATTTATCCTCCGTAATCTTGGGCCTGAAGTAAAATACTTACATATTATATGTTAATATATATTTTACGTAAATAAAATGACTCCAAAAACCTAAAAATAAATAACGTATAAAGTAGTATAGAAAAATATAATAAAATTTAGTTATATAGTATTTTTAACAAAGAATTGGAAAAGAAGTTTGAACAAACAAATAGAATAACTTTGGAAAAGCTGTCTGCTTGTCACATAAAGGTTTAAATAATAAGCACTCTGATTCGTGAACTGGTAATGCTATGTCATAGAACAAGAGAAGATAAAATTTTATCTCAATACAAGCAGCAATTTTTGTTGCCAGAACAACGGCGTATAAATCATTGCTCGCCAGGAAATCATTCATCCTCTGTAATGTGCTGCGAAAATAGCCTTCCAGGCGGAACTGACTCGCGACGCCAACGCCCTCTGCCCTAAATGCTTTAACCCAGAAAATATAGCATAATGAAAACATAAATCTCGTTCATACAATTTCTGCAAGGTGTTAAACTTATACGAAATATTTTAGATTGCTTACATTTCGTTGGAAGTCAGCTGCGCGGTTTAATTTATTACGTTTGTCGCCACTATATTATAATAACTTGACATTTAGCCAAGGTTCCAGGAGTCCCGACAAGTCAGAGTTCACGTTAAGTTTTAAATTGTTAAAACTTAAGTAGTGATGACAACTTTAAAGGACTGTGTAAGCGCCTTTATATGTACTTATATAAAGTCCATTATACGACAACTGGTGCTAAGATCGTCGCATGTTAATATACGTAAAAATAAACTTCGCAATTACACTCAAGCTTTACCCGCGACGTGGACTTTGTTTTAAACTACCCTCACTTACTTCACCTTACCTTCACTAACTATAGATTTTTCTTGTCCTAGAAAGAAAAACGGGATTTTTTGATCCTTTATGTTAGCCCAAAATATTAATTTAAAAAATTATTCAAAATTTTTTTTAAAATAATATTTGAAAAAAAAATATTTTTCAAGAATAAAAATTTCAATTAATTATTTTTTCCCTTATTTATGGATCGTAATAAAGGCTCCGAAACTGCTGGAACGATTTTAATGAAATTTTCAGATAATCTTTAGATTGCCCCTGCCGATGTTCTTGTAAAGTTTGTTGGCGATCGGAGCATTTTTTTACTGTACTAGTTATGTGCCGAGGGCTATTCGAAACCAGACTGAGCCACAGCACCGCGTGACCGGACAGCTAGTTAACTATATTAGTATTTTTTGACTTCTGAGCGATTACCCAAAAATTGTTAAAATAACTGTAACCCAAATCTGAAGTTACCCCGTGGTTTCTGGTAACCACAGAACGACGTATGACAAATCGTGACATAACCACCGAATCATCCACACTATCACACGCAAAATTACGAATTCACTTTAAAAATATCCTGATAAACAAAATTGAATCGTATACCAAAGTAACAAATTTCCATAACTAAAACAAACAATATTTGTCGATGGTACAGTTTTTTTGTCCGAATTCCTGTGGCCGTCTCGACTTCGCTACCTTCATCCATCAAGCTCTCCGTGCATCACCTTCATCGTACCAATCAACCGGAAACAGGGACCGACTTCAAATTGGACCGAGCCCATCGAATAACTTCAAATGTAAACAAAACTATCAATCTTCCAATACTGCCAACCAAAGAACTCATTATTTAGAAAACAAGAATCTTTGTACATGACCAAAGCACATAGACAAATAATTCTTTGGTCGTTCGTTCTAGTGAATTACCACTATTTACTAATAACTATATTTAAACATATTACCCATTGTACACACATTTTGAAAATTAAATTTATTGATTTTCCTTCGTTATTTTTTTAAACAATCTTATAAACATGTAGTAAATATTGTCTACCAGTTTACAATTTGTGTACAACTACTGAACTTTACGTAGATTGATGCCAAAACAAAATATATCAATATAAAAATTAAGACCAAAAATTTGTAACTTATTACCTTAAAAAATTATAAATTACATAGCAACCAAAATACTTACCCAGTCGGTTCAAAAAATATTTTTTGAAGGAAATTATGTATAACTATTTTAATACTTGATCGGGTCGTAATCTTCGCTTACCCAATGAAGTAATGAAGTATTTGATGTCTTTAAAAAAAGATACTTGATATAGAAGGTGAATGACTATACACAATTCCATTCCCTATCGTATGTAATGCATAACCTTGACCGAGAGACTAAGTACAAGTGTAAAGGAGACAGAACTGTAACGTTATCAACCATTACTAACAACACCAGACCTCAATTAGATTATATTTATTTTCCTCGAAAATATGTTTTTTATACGATATTTGGGAAGATTGAATTATGCCAAAGTTATCTGGGTATATTGCACGGTTCCACTGTATAATCAGTACAAACCACTTAGGTATTGGGTATCATAAACTCTGTCTAGATTAAGCTGTGTAATATTATCTGTAAGATCTACTTCACAGAATTACATACGATTATTGCATTAAGCATTAGCATATTGCCAAATGGAATCATTTTATTCAATTTTATTACTCGTAGCGATTTGTGGACATGTTATTATGTATTTGATAATGAATGAGCTATGTGATGGCACACCTATATCATAAACGCATTTGTTTATATTGACTCGCCGTGTGGTATCCGGCTGAATGGAATAGTACCACCCTCATTTCTTACCGAGGTGTAGTAAAAGGCGACCAAGGTAAGTTGACCTACCGTGTGGTATCCGGTTTAGTAGAATAGACCAACCTCTTCCTTAACGAGGTGTCGTAAAATACGACTAAGGTAAGTTGACGTAAGGCAGGCGGCCGGTCGTAAAAACGCAGCCCAATCATGTAATAACATATTTATAACATGTTGTGCCGACCCCACTTAGAGTGGGATAAGGGCAGGAGGATGATGATTTGTTTATATTCACTCGTTGATCACTTGATAAGATTTGCCACTAAGGAGGTAGAATTTTGACATGTTGCATTACCATTTATTATAAGCTAACGAGCTTGTATGTCAACCTAATAGTGGCGCAATTAAAACTGTTCTCATCTCAACAAAATCCAGTTATTGGCACGTTATTCCTTTAATAATTATCACAAATTTGACTGAACTCAGTAATTTTCTAAATGAATAGGAAAATGGATAAACTGGAATGCTAAATATGTTTGTAACGTTTTCAATGACTTCAATGACTAAGGTTTTTCTGGTACACGTTATGGATAGTTAAAAAAAACCATAACGTGGATTTCTTAATAATAATGTATAGTAAGGTGATTTGACGATCAAATAACGATCGCAAACAGAGACACAAATTATACACATACACACAGCGTCTTCGCCGACAGAGATGAGGTTCTAGTTTTATGACGTCGGGGGGCCATGGATTCTCGCAACACCCCTGATGGCGTGGTGGCTAGTACCAGTCATACCACCACCCATCTACCACACGTCGCCCTAACCCGTGGTCTGGCCACACAGGAGGGACCCATAGGACGAATTTTCTTGATGCTAGTAGAATTTCTGCCGTGCAAAATCCGTTACGGCTAACAGCTTAAAGACTATTAAAAGAGTGTTCTGTACGTTGCTGTATATTGTATTTTTTATTCAATTAAGCGATTTAACAATAAAATACATAATTTATTCGCTATATCTCACCTCCAGCGCATAGAGTACGTTTAAAACTAACGTCAATATTTAGATGCAATCAATCAAAGCTAATCACGCGAAAGACATAAAAGCAAAATGAATTTATTAAACTAGTCGACGTTTGTTGTGCATCGGAGCGGAGCGAGGGCCGTTTTTATACCGGCCCAATGGTTCCCAAACATACACATTTTTCATTTCAACGCCCTCAGCTAACTCACTTTAATAATGTTAGTTCAAATAACATTTAAATAAAAAATACTTACAGCTATTATATTGTATTCTTTGTGCTATTTTTTTGTTTATTAAATTGGTTGACCGAGCCTTGCCCATAATTTTTTACAAAATAAAAAAAAAACTTCAATAAGAAAAGATAAAAATAATAGTGTAGGTGGGACTCGGGGCCTAGGTATTTTCATTTCTCAAGACCACCCATTCCCCGAATAATCTACGTTGACTTGACATTTAGGGGCAAAAATAGTGTTTTATATATTCAATAAATTAAAAGTAAATTTTAGTATTTTTTTAATGCCCAAAAACAGGGATAAAACGATTTTTTTAAATAAAACCTAGCTAGATCGATTTTTCTCCCCCAAAACCTCCTGCATGAATAATTTCAGGAAAATCGTTGGGGCCGTTTCCTATATTCAGAAAATATATTTATATATGTATATATATACATACAAGATTAACTCATTTAAATATTAAAGATAAAACTACATTAAATCTAATTGATACTTGACGATTCAATGCTTGTTAATAGCTTACTCGAATAAAGATTGTATTTTATATATAATTTAGAATTAGGCCTTACGTTGTGGAGTTCTAATAGAAAAAATAATAAATTATTTTGGTATAATCTCCGATATTTTTTTTGCAAATAAAGTATGTATAAACAACGTCAATGCAATGTTATGTTTTTGAGTTTTTATTTGTTTTATTTTAAAACATTGAAAATAAAACCGCTCTTATCATTATTTTGGTTTTTGTATTTAAATCGTACATGTCATCTGCCTGCCCTTTTCCCACTATAAGTGGTGTCGACACAACATATCATAAACATGTTGGCACACAATTTGGCTACGTATTTTACGACCGGCCGCCTGCCTGACGTCAACTTACCTAAGTCCTATTTTACGAAACCTCGGTAGGAAATGAGGGTAGTCTATTCTACTCAGCCGGATAACGCAAAGCGGGTCGGCTTAACTTAGTCGCCTTTTAAGACACCTCGGTAAGAAATGAGGGTGGTCCATTCTATTCAGCTGAATATGGACTTATTTCAATCATACGAGATAGTAAACTCAAAATGTATTATTTATATTACGATCAAATATTAGATTAATAATGAATTTAAGAATATAAATATACAAATAGTTAAACTATACTATAATATTATCCAATTAAATTCAAAGAATAGAATCAAATTTGAATTTGAATCTTTAAACACTGAACTCATAAATGTCCTTCTATATTCTAATATTTTAAGATCACAAGAATAAAATTACAACTCCTTAACTTCAAAACTACACTTTGAGAGCCAGTATAAGAAGCTAATAATGACTGATTATATAAAAAAAAAACGCGCTGGGGAGCTGTGTACCCATTGTATTAAACATTATTGTCATGACATCAGCAACTTCGTTAATTAGCTTTTAATGAGATGAAGTAACGTGCACGTGGAACAAAATATACATTTGGTAAGTGCTGAGGCATGCTTGGAAAATAACGTGAGTCTTATAAAATATTTAAAACTAAATTATACATATGTTAAATGTATTAAATTTTGATGAACGTAATTACCAATATTACTTTAAATAACTCATTTGATAACTAATTTAATCTTACTTATCATAATATATTTAACACCACGTTTCCCTCTTTTGCTGTAGAGTTGACTGACGCAATAACTAATCCTATAGAGTTATATTTATGACTAGCAATCGCGAGCGACTCCGTCCGCGTGGAAAGATTAAAACCGTAATATAGTCTTTTGATAACCATATAAACTTATGTGTCTAATTAATAAATGCAATTTATCACACGCTTTTCGGTGAAGGAAAACATCGTGAGGAAACCTGCATATCTCTAGAGAATTCTGGAGATATGTGTAACCTACCAATCCGCTAGCTCCAATCCTTCTCTAACGGAGAGAAGAGTTTTTCGGCGTGAGCTTTCAAGGAAGTCTAACACACAGCTAGACTAACATTAGGAAGATTAACACTATACAATAAATTTAATATTAAAGGAAACTATAATTTAATACCAACTGAATACTAAGACTAATAATAAAAACCTTATGTTCAGTTTTTGTAACAATAGAAAACTAAATTGTTTCAATCTAACGAAGCGTGTTCGAGGCTAATATAAAAAGTTCTCAAAGGTCAAATCAGTCAGCATAAAAAGTTTACTAATTAGGTCAACTCGTCCCGTGTTTAGAGGCGATATCGATCGAAGAGGGTTAAGTTGCAACAATTGTGGTTCAAACTAGTGTTTTCTTTCAATATTTAATTGAAACGATTAAGTAGACCTATGCTTTGAATTTAAACTATCGTGAGTGGTATTCATAATTAATGTATAGAAACGGGCTATACTCACGTGTTATATTATCAGATGAGCCGGACTAGTTTCAAGCCCATACGGGGCTCTTATTCATGAGATATTTACGCGGCGTTATCGCGGCGGGAATTGTTCCCGTATGGGCTTGAAAGTATAGACGTGAGTATAGCCGGTTTTTATACATTAATTAGACCTATCCTACTAATATTATAAATGCGAAAGTTTGTGAGTATGGATGTATGTTTGTAAATCTTTCACGGCGAATCCGCTGAACCAATATCGATGAATTTTTGGCACAATTATTCCTTATAAAGCAGGGTAATATATAGGCTATAGAGATTCTGTTAATTCTACAAGAATTAGATGACATTGAAAAGCGTCATCTATTCTCAACTCGAAAGCAGTCCACGCAAACAAAGTTGCGGGTAAAACCTTGTCCTCTATAGTACTTGTTAAAAACCTTCCTCTTACAACAAAAAGGAATGTGGAACTTAAACTCATTGCTTTAGTATACTTTCGCGGGTCATACATATCCCAGATTTTCTTGAAATATGCAAATTTCCTAACGCGCAGCGAATTTTAAACATTAATAATAATCAAACCATACTCAGAAAAGCCTACATCACATTTGAAGTCGTCTACCCCTAGAGTAGACTAACGTGTTTTAATCAATAAACATAAACGCTCAGCAAAGACGTACCTCTACCAATAAATCTACCAATTAATATCAAAAGATTATTTTTAATTATTTGTCAAAAGGTGAATTAATCCTTGTTATGGTTAAAATAAAGTTTTAGATACTGGTTAATATAGCGAAAATAATATCCCCTTCCAAAAACCATAGACACTAATGTAACAATACAATACTTTTTTATTACGTTATTACGATTTATTATCTGTTTAGAGTAACAAGAGGCACAATAGTAACTATATGCTACTTATAGTGGTCAAAATATCGATTTTCTAATTATAAGCAACGATATCGTTTCCACGTAACTGAACTATTTTCTCATTTACGTCACGTGAACGCGACATGCGAGCTTTGAGATATTTTAACTTTTGAACGACCTTGGCACAACAACGTTTTTTTTCACCTGATCGAGGTAGAGAGTGCTTGGATTTGACTGCATTTGAAAAAAACCTAAAAGTAAATATATTATTTTACCTGAATCGTGCCAACTTAAGCGGTTACTTACTTAAGTACCTTTGATATTTCACTATAAGTTTTTGCCCTGTTCCCGAAAGAGAAACAGGAATAATGGAGAGGAGGAAATCAGCGCAATACATTCTAATAAGGGACTCATCCTGATTACTGCCGTTAAATATGAACAATTTAAGCTTATCTGATAAGCTTAAATTGTTCATATTTTAACAAATACCATTCAGAAACAATGATTGAAGTTTTTGATAAATATTTAGTTAGTATTAAGAATACTATGTCTAAACTTTAACATAATCCATAGTAATATTATAAGTGCGAAATTATGTTTGTTAGTCTGTTACGTTTTTATAGCTAATCCGTAGGACCGATATTGATGAAATTGGGCACAATTATAGCTAACATACTATACACTGTAATCAAATGCTAATGTTGGTCCGAAAGAAGTCGCGGGCACTATAAGTATTTAATATAAATACAAACTAAGCCAGTGCTTGATGTGATGAAAGTCTAAGAGCAACGACAAAGGCCAGGTTATTAAACCTCCGTGACTCAATATTAACATACCTATACTGTGGGTTAATTTTTATTAAAATACACCGCGGCCGCTTGTTAAATGTATTGTGAAGGTTAATACATGCCCATTCTAATGAATAAGGGTTATTGACTTAATTAATCTCGAAGCTTCTGCTAGAACTTTCGATTTTTACTTCAATGGACGCAGCGCAGCAACTGCGCTATAGAGAATAATATTATTTTATAAGAGAATTAAGCTCTCCTTTTATAATGAAAATAATCTTATATAAATTTTATTCTATATAGTATATATTATTATAATATATCCGATAGAAGATAGAGGAATATAAAATTTGCCACAATTATAGTTCATAGAGAGAGAGCGGTGTAGAATGCCGTGTGTTATCCGGCTGAGTAGAATATACCAGCATTTTTCTAACCGAAGTTTTGTAAAATACGACTAAGGGAAGTTGCCGTCAGGTAGGCAGCCAGTCATAAAATACATAGCTAAATTATATCGTATTGACCCCACTTAGAGTGGGATAAGGTCAGGAGAATAATGATATGTATGTATATATTTACCCACCCATCCATAACACAAGTATTACGAATAACTTACTTTTTCAAATTCAAATTCAAAATATTCTTTATTCAAATAAACTTGTAAACAAGTGCTTTTGAATCGTCAACTCTACTGCTGGTTCGGAAAGCTGTTCCTACCGAGAAGAGCCAGCAAGATACTCGGCGGTTGCTCTTTTAAAAATATAATTCTTAATACTATTTACATTAAGTCGTTACTGTCTTGTACAGGTTCAAAGAGAGCTTTATCCACACATTCTTATCTTCTAAATAATCAATCAAGAGTATAGTAGGCTTTCTGGTGAAATATGTGTGTAATTATTCCATATATTTATTTATACTTTAGTAAATATAGTAACACTCGCGAGAAATACAAGTTTAATAACGATCATTATAACGTTATTGCATTTCGCTGGATCATTCGCATTTGCATAGTAACATTCGAGCAACGGTTTCCCATGTACCTTAAAGTCCGAGCAGTTGTTAACACAACGCGCTAACATTAAAGCGTTTTAAAATATGTTTAAATATATATGTTGAATGTTAATTAAATCTATGCCTGACTTGCGTGAGTGATTTAACACGAAATTATTTCGACAATATAGTATGAGGTAAAAAGCAAATCGTGTTTCATTTTATAATGACCCTACTTCATATCAACCGGCTTGAGACTCGCGAATTTAATTTTGTCCGCTTTAGTTGGAATTTGGCGATTACTCCCAAGGACATTTAAGTTATTTAGTATAAAGTCATCATACTAATAATTATAAAATAATAAATATATGGGACATTTACACACACGGTCTTCCGTCCCCAAAGTAAGTAACTTAATACTTATGGTAGGCAGACAACTGGTGAATATATACTTATATAATTTTTCAATAAATACTTAAATACAAATTTACTCCTGCCCATATCCTACTCTAAATGGGGTCAGAACATGTTTTAAACATTTTGTTAATTGATTTGGCTAGTTATTGTACGACCTGCCTGACGTCAACATACGAGTGCCTTTCACGACTTCTCGATAAGAAATGAGGGTGGACTATATCAATCAGCCGGATAGCGTACGGCGGTTATATGTTATAGGCGTTGTTTTTAATCAATGCTCCAAAGCTTGATGTTTTCTAACACTTTCAACAATTATAGTCATATTTCAATAAATCTACCCAAAATCTCGACAAATTGTGCTCTTGAATCTTGCTTGTAAATCACTTCATCTGTTACAGAAAATAACATGAAAATTCGTTCAGTAGTTTTTGAATATATCGTGAACAGACATACAAATGTATGACAAGTTTTATAATATTGTAGCGTTTAACAGCGCTTTTGTAAATAAAACAATATATTCAAAGTATACCTCATTTCTTATCGAGGTGTCGTAAAAGGCGACTAACGTAAGTTTACCCACCGTGTGATACCCGGTTTAGTAGAATAGACCACCCTCTTTCTTACCGAGATGTCGTAAAATACGACTAAGTTGGGTTGATGTCAAGCAAGCGGCCGGTCGTAAAATACATAGCCAAATCATGTTACAACATATTTATGTGAATATGATTTATTTATTTATTACAAAGGGAAACAAACAGTACATAGTTAAACTTAATAGCTAGTAAAAATATATAGATCTTCCTTACCATCATCTTCCTGCCCTTATCCCACTCTAAGTGGGGTCGGCACAAAATGTTATAAACATGCTGTAACATGATTTGGCTGCGTTTTTACGACCGGCCGCCTGCCTGACGTCAACTTACCTCTGTCGTATTTCACGACACCTCGTTAAGAAAGAGGGTGGTCTATTCTACTAAACCGGATACCACACGGTGGGTCATCTTACCTTAGTCGCCTTTTACGACACCTCGGTAAGAAATGAGGTTGGTCTATTCTACTCAGCCGGATACCACACGGCGGGTCGACTTACCTTAGTCGCCTTTTACGACACCTCGGTAAGAAAAGAAGGTGGTGCTATTCTACTCAGCCAGATACCACACGGCTAATAGATCTTCCTTACCGAGGTGTCCTAAAATACGATTAAGGTAAGTGGCCGTCTGGCAGGCGGCCGGTTGTAAAATACGTAGCCAAATTATGTGACATGTTTATAACATGTTGAGCAAGGTGTGAACAGAGTGGGATAAACACAATGATGATGATTCAACGTATACTGTGCGATAACAAACTGAGTTACAATCATTTTATTCCGACTACCTACATAACACACCATAAGTATATAATATTTGAATATTATATGTTAATTTCAGTTAGCAGGTATAATCTTTTTGCAAATTTATTACTTTGTACTTGTATAATTTCGTACAACCATATTTTATATAATTTGTTTAGTTTATGTTTTTGTTGGTATGTTTTATTTGGTGGAGTACCAGTTTGTTTTTGTATGTTTTTTATATATATCGTTTGACCGGCCCGTTGGCGTAGTTGGCAGTTGGTTTTCGACTCCGCGGATACCGGGTTCCGGGGATAAAATTTTCTATAAACAATATGTTAGTTCTTCGATTCAGGGTTTATATTTATATTTAAGTATGTAATTAAATTTATATGAGTATATATTTGCCAGTAATCTGTCATCTATAACCAAGTATTAAATTACTTGCATTGAGTACGGATGTTTGTATTGTATTGTAAACATAACCATTCCATTTTTTAATTTTCGTATCTATATCTGACCTAACAATATTCGGTGTATAAAAAAACGTTTAGTTAACCTCACAGTGCAATAATTTAATACAAATACTGCCTAAAAGTTACAGGTAAACGGCAATACTCAACATCGCAATACTGTTAGCGAGTGAAACAACAAACTCGCCCATATTGGTTAAAATTCGGGCGCGAATCCCGGCTTGTCTGGAAAGTTTACGCCAATATTCCATTTCCGGCCGACGCGTCGCTTTACGACATACTCGAAAGCACACATTTTATACGCATATACTCGTATATTCAGGGTTGGCACTCGCCAAATAATTAGTTTTATCGATGTAAACAAAAATCCGGCTGAGTAGAATAAACCATTCTCATTTCTTACCGAAGTGCCGTAAAAGGCGACTAAGGTAAGTTGACCCACTGTGTGGCATCTGGTTTAGTAGAATAGACCGCCCTCAATTCTTACCGAGGTGTCGTAAAAGGTGACTAAGATAAGTCGACTCGTCGTGTGGTATCTGGATGAGTAATAGACCACCCTCACTTCTTACTGAGGTGTCTTAAAAAGGACTAAGGTAAGTTGACGTCAAGCAGGCGGCCGGTCGCATTCGTAAACGTCACAAATTTTCAAATTCATCAAAGACTATATTTTTAAAGTATTTTTATAAGTATTTTTTATATAATGAAATTAAGAATTAAATTTATCTGCACTCTGTAAAATTTTTACAAAAACTTAATAATTAAATTTTTTGATTAATGGTATCATTTACTACGCAGTAAATAATTTTACCACGTAACTATTCAAATAAAGTTATTTAGACACAAAATTATTAATTTTGACAACGATTTGATTGTATTGTTTTGTTACAAATATTCTACTATCAATCTACATAACTATTATAGTCGTAGACAAATTTTGTCTTTTTTTAAAAGATCTCAGGGTTCGAACCCTGAGATCTTTTAATTTACAGATGTATTGCTTTTGTAAAAATACGGATTTTACCTTATTACTATCCTATTCCACTCGGAGTGGGGTCGGCACAACATGTAATAATTGTTGTCACATGATTTGGCTATGTATTTTGCGACCGGCCGCCTGCCTGACGTCAACTTACATTCACCTTATAGAACTTAGTTATAGTCGCCTTTCGTCCTCTATTCTACTCAGCCGGATACCACACGGCGGGTCGACTTACCTTAGTCGCCTTTTACGACACCTCAGTAAGAATTGAGGGCGGTATATTCTATTCAGCCGGATACCACACGGCGTTTTTTACCTTATTACTAATGTTGTGGAATGCAAATTTAAACTCCGTTAAGTAAAAAATTTTATCGTGCATATTATACATTTAATAAACATTACTTCTTTATTAAAACCTTAATCTGCTGTAAGACGTGCTAATTTGCTTGCTTAAAAAATGCTTTAAGGTATTCACTGCAGGTGTGTTAAGCAATTATAACGTAACGTGTCATCTCGGCGCCGCAAATAAAAGTAATTTACTTAGAATGTTTGCAACAATTGCCTGCTAATGTTGCCAGGAACGGGGGAAAATAATTAATGTTTACCGTCATTATTATATTCGGACGCGTGTGCGTGCGAGAGATGTCGCGCATGTCGGAGATGCGCACGCGCAGGCCCCGCCCCCCGCGGCTAATTGCGCCAATCTACGCCACGGATTCCACGCACACACGCACTTTTAAACACACAGACATCACTACACACACTTTCACAATTGACGCATAGCGCATTAGGGAAATGCGTAATTTTTTTGCACTCATTCATCGTTAAATTACAAAAGAAATTAATTCATACACTGCGTAATAAGTGGTTAAGCAGCTGTCATTATCTTTATATAGAAGATTAGGGAGTCGTATCAGGAGGATTGATTAAAATTGGAAAGTTTTAAAACAATAGAACCACTATTAGATACTAGTTTCTTTGGATATAATTCCGTATAAAGACCATAAATGAATAAATGATCGAATCTGATGTAACCTTTCATTTTTCTCTCAAAATTATATCGAATTTGTATCGACAAATACTATTTTTTTTCACTTCAATTTATCCTTCAGACAAGCTGTTCTCATGGCATCGTATGCGTGGAAATTAGTTTCTCACTAGTTTATAAGATATTACAATATAACTTAATTGATTAAGATATATTGTAATCCCCGTTTCAATGCTATACGAACTATTAAAAAAAGCTAGTGTTTTCTTACTTTCCCAAATTATGGGTGTTTAACGGTCACGAATTTTGTAGGCTTTATCACAATTTGAAGAAACAACATACAATCGGTTTATACTGTATATATTATGATGACAGTAACACTAGGTACAAACCTCTGTAGTTTTTATAGTGTTAAGTAAAATTTGTTAATAAATTGTTTAAATTGTTAAATTTATTTTTTTAATTTTTGAATTAGGTCACTTTAATACTAAGCGTGCGATATATTTCCTATTGACGGTAAATCCTCTACACCTAAATCATTGATCTTTCAAGCACTCTAGCTTAAACAAATAATAAGACTAGGCCACGATTGCGCAAATCAAAATCACAATTAGAGTTTACATTAAAACTAACAATAAAGATGTTAGCAATTGAAATTGCATTTGACAAACAGCAAACCATTAAAATCTCGGACATATGCTAGTCTAATATAATGTAGGCGTCGCTCCCCGTTTTCCCATACGTGCCAGACAAAATAAAAGGAATAGGGCCAACAATAAGACTAATGGGTTCGCGAAGTTGTATGACGGGTAGTGAGTGTAGGAGACGGACGGTAGAGCACATTTGCAAAAGGAATGTTTTGTCAATTTAATTGGTATAGTGATGAGGCCGCCACTTTCATATACATTTACTTCAGCAGCCGGAGTAATTGGAAAAAAATCTAGCCCGTTAAGGGAGTGCAAAAAGAAGGATGCCCAACCAGTTGGCTGACGGATATTTCCTGACTGGTTTCGTATTCCAACGAGTACGTAATATTCAATATCGTACGTAATTTTTATCCAAGTATACAAGTGTTTTTGAATCGTCAAATCTACTGCTGTTCCGGAAAGCTGTTCCGCTAGCTTATATCGGTTCCTACTTTGTCTATAATATACATAACTATTTATCTATTACATAGCAAAAGTTGAAGTTGCTTTAAATCAAATCTAAAATATTTTATTTATAACATCACATTTAAAAGCTAAAATAAATAACAATAAAAGTAAGAATTAGTGTTACGAATTGGAACACCACTCAGCTTAAGTTGGGGTGCACACCCTGGTTGGTACAATCGAGCCAGTTCCAAATGGTTTCTTAATGGCGTCCATTGTTACTTAAATCTAAATCTTAATCTAAAGACAGCAGAAACGACAGTGACAGACAGTTAATGGTAGAAATGTTTGTAGTAGGGATAACAAAATAATATACACATATAAATATACACTTATGCATCAAGATTTTCCTGCCCTTATCCCACTCTAAGGACCACTCTCGGTACAACGTTATTACATTTTTTGTCTAGTAATAACTAGACAAAAAATATCGGAGAATACTCCGATCGGCCGCTTGATTGACGTCAACTTATCTTAGTCGCCTTTTGCGACACCTTCGCAAGAAATGAGGATGGTCTATTCTACTCAGCCGGATACTACACGGCGGGGGAAATTTAGGTAATTAAAAATAATGATCTAACTAAGCCAAGCATTAACCAAATCAAGTCACAGAAGGGCAGAAGGACAACGTGACAAAAATTGAACAGTGCAATTAAGTGTAATCGAATGCCAGAGTTCTTTATGTACCTACTGATTAATTGTTTAATAATGATATAATTTTTATTAAGGACAACCAACAAATCATTTTAAACACAAGAAATTTCAAAACTAAATATTGTCTAATTATAGGTTACCACGGTTTGCAAGTGGACGAGTACATTTTTTACTTAAAATTACTGTGGGAAAGACTAAAACAAAAACATAATAATCACAATTTGCGTACAATTTTATACATTGAATTACTGACTTCTTTAGAGTACTGGGTGATACTTAAATCTACAAATTGAAAAACTTAATATTGATTACTGAAAGCTACGTTTCTAATTAATTTTTATATTTCGTAAACTATTTGTCCCCCTTTTGAAACACAATAAAAAACTGATGTAAATTTCTGGGTACTTAACAATTAAATTTAAAAATTCGTCTTCGAAGTGACCATTGAATACTTAATATAATACAAACAACGCTTTTATTACATGTATAGAAGATATAGATAAAAATATCATAAAGCTTCTAATATTAGATACTAATTTAATTAGTTTCAAATATCTTGTTAAAAATGTTACAAATATTAAAAAAGTTATAAAATACCATGTAAAATGGCCATAAGCTTGTTGAATGAACAGCCAAAGAGATTCTAAACTCAGATGTAAAAACAAGTCAATCGTCTTGTCGCCTTATGAGCCAATTAATCGATAAGATGTAAAATCGGATAAGATTTTTTGCATTCATACACTAACATCAGAACTATAAATGGTGAAACTATGTTGTTTCCGATGAGAGACACATTTTTTAGTTGCTTGATGAATTCTGTCGTCCCCGCAGCTGTCTTTATTCGCCTATTATTAAAAATATGGAGAGGGAATTCTTTATTATTTGATCATAATTAACTGCCATGAAAAGATAAAGTACATTGGTCATATTCTTAGGCACGAAAGATAGAAGTAGCTTATACTCATGACAATGGGCAAAATTAAAGGAGAGAGGCGCACTGTACGTCGGATAAAATCTTTGTTGCGAAACATACGAGAGTAGACTGGAACTGCTTTCGTTAAAGAATTATTTCGTCTTCCGAAGAACAGAGTGGCTTGCAATACACTTACAATACACAGACAACCTTTAGTTGTCGAAAAGAAGACGAGGAAGAACTGTTATTTTAGAAGCACTGTCTTATAACGACTATTTTCAATCAATAATCAAATACATCTGTGTAAAAGGTTATAGTAGTATTATTAACCTCTTCTCCTTAGTTCCATAACTTACTCCAGATCCGCTTTCCGGCTTTGTCACTCATACACTTTGTACATACTTGAGCATCCATTTTGCTCTCACCGAGCTTACAATTTCTCAGACAAACTCGACATTCAACGGCAGAGAGCACATTGAATCAACTGTATCAAGCATAACTTCTTCTCCTTAGTTTTATCCCTATCTATCGTGAGCCACTTTCAACTTTGTCTCTCCTATGTCTTTCTTACACATTGCCCATACTTGAGCGTCAATTTCGCTTTCGCTAAGCTCACGATTTCCATACTTTCACAGACGACCTCAAGACCTAACGTCACAGAGTTACATTGAAGCCTCTGTAAATTTGGGCTTCCAATCATTATACCTATAACACATTCATCGCCAAACAACATTTTTATTTTTGTGATCTAAAGTTCCTTAACAAGATCGGCCATGTTTTGCCGCCATTAAGTAGCCCTGACAACAAAGTAAGCATAGTAGGCATGAAAAAAGAATTTAAAGTCGGATAGAGCTATGCGCAATCGTTAGTATGAGACATGCCTTCTGTATATGGAACTGCATCATTAAATTGATAATTTCTTCTTCGACCAAACATACTACTGTTATTACCTACTTATCACGCTCCGTTTTTATTTTAACTCATAACTCTTCAAACTCCACAATTTGGTAAGCCAATGGGGCGGTGGTAGAATAAATTGTAACTTAAAATATGATCATCAAATGTTAATCATAATAATGAGGTGCGAAGGTTTAATATGATCACTGGAGTTGTAAAAGATAAAAATATCGATCCTCTATCCAGTTACTTCAGTGAGTATTCCAATAACGTTATCGTTAGATATTTGCAAGCTATTTCTTCTCCGATTTGATTTGTTTATTTCTATGCTAAGTTAAAAGGATTGGAGTTTAGAACCACACTGCTCGAATGTGGAATTGCAGTTTTCCCAGGATTTTTTGGAGATATGTATGTTTGATCACAATATTTGCCTTTGTGTATTGTATAACTGTTTGTCTTATAATAAAATAAATAAATAAATAGAATATAATAACCTAACTCCAACGGTATGTGATATTTTTGATCCCACGACTCCCTGATGCGCTAACGTGATCTGAACTTTGGTTCCTAATATCTAATTAAATATATAAAAACCATTCAAAATATCTTTAGGAAATAGCTATCTATATCTAAAGTAATATAACTAACTATAACACATTAATATTATAATTAGTGGTGTTATTGTTAGTTGCCGTAGAAAGGAAATACAAAAGTTTTTATTGAACTTTTGATACAAAATCAACAATATTTAATAAATCAGATAACATCTAAATATTCAACAATATTTTGAATGTCTAAATTATGTTTTGTAGATCTGATAACAATACTACATGCAAAAACATTTTGTGTAAAAAAATATACAGCACATAATTTATTAACAATAATTAACATACAACATTAATAACTTAAATTAAAAAAATGGCTAGTTTCAATAAATAGAAAGAATAAGTTTATATACAATTTAATTTACTATACTGGTATCAAAGACTCACTGCCCGCAGGATTATAAAGATTGAAACAGGACGCCCTCTGTTGCGCTCTCTGTCGCACTTACGGGGCTTAACGGCAGGCATAGTAACGAGCCACAGACGTGTCGATGTTTATGTTACAAAAAATGAAACAAACTAAAATAAGAAGATTATATAACTATAGGTATCATTATCCTCCTTTCCTTAGCCCACTCTAAGTGAGGTCGGCACAACATGTTATAAACATGCTGTCACATGATTTGGCTTCGTATTTTACGACCGACCGCCTGCCTGACGTCAACTTACCCTAGTCATATTTTACGACACCTTGGTAAGGAGGGTGGTATATTTTACTCCACCGGATACCACACGGTGGGTCAACTTATGAAATGAGGGTGGTACTATTCTATTACCACACGACGTTATATAACTATATGTATATTACGCATTAAAAATACATTTCATGCATTTTAGTTCACAAGCTTCATTGCAAATTAATACTTTTAAATTTTTCTCGTTTACTTCTCAGAATCTATAAGCAATTATCGATAAGGTACGCACCGCACGCGCCTGTCCTTAGTGCAATGATTTATGCACCGCGGGCAGCAAGTATTTACTTTACTATAATAAGTTTACAGACTCGTCGTGAATCCAATACATCATCATCTTCCTGCCCTTATCCCACTCTAAGTGGGGTCGGCACAACATGTTACAAACATATTGTAATATGATTTGGCTACGTATTACGTAGACACCTCGGTAAGAAATGAGGTTAGTCCATTCTACTCAGCCGGATACCACACGGCGGGTGGACTTACCTTAGTTGCCATTTACGACACCTCGGTAAGAAATGAGGGTGGTACTATTCTATTCAGCGGGATACCACACGGCGTGTCGTGAATCCCATTAATTGTAGATAAATAATTTTATCCGCGCCATCAGTCGCTTCACCAAACTATAAATTATAGAATGACCGTCACGAGTGCCCTATATCGGGTTACGTCTCAGCGGTTGTTGGAGCGTTTTCTATCATCTATTTAACAGATATATTTTTAATCTGTGACTAAAATTTTTAAACTGTTTCTAATAAAACAGGATGACCGTCTGCTAATATCTGGCAGAATAGAATGTGGATTCAATTGACAATCAAAATATAAAGTTGATTCATAACTATTTATACAAATTTCCTCTTAGTATTTTCTTGGAATGAATATCAATTCAAATCTAAATATCAATTAAATCCAACAATATTATGTTTTAATAGAAAACTCATATATAATTTTGCAGTAATATTTATTTGTATTCACTTCAAAATCGATCGATTACAACACTTTCATCTCCTATTTCCCACAACCAAGAGAAAAAGAAGTATTTTGACTGGTTTGAATTTTTTTATTCCACTCCCTGTAGTCAGTGACACATAAAAGGAAAGTATGATCTTTCCTTTTATCTCTGTCCTTCCTTCATACTATAATTCTTCATACTTCCTTTTTTCCTTCATAACATATATAAATCGTAAACCGTTTTTTAAATCACGCATTCAAATGGAAATTGTAAAATATAGATTGATACTTGCATTACCTGTATATAAATAAATTAATATATTATTATATACCTAACAAATAATTAAATCTGATATCGCGGTCCATGTTCCCATTTCACACACAAAAAAGAAACAAATTGAAAATTTTAAAACTGATTTTATTTTAATACGTTTACAAATGTGTGCACACTTTTCCAGCTTTCATCCGTGTCGCATGAGTTTTGACCTAATATCAAATTTGTAACATTACTTTTAGTGCTAGAGATTTCGTGACCAGTATTCAGTGTTTCACTCTATTTTTTATATTCATACAGTTATTTAATTATTGATTCCTGTAGATATTATCAAGGCTTATTTAAACACGTACTACCTTATCTGAATAGATATGCATCGGCCATTAATATATGTATACTTATCGTTTTGTTAAGTGACGAAACTTACTTTACGATATCAATCTAGGAATGTCAGTAAATTTTGTTTGTCAAATGTGCAAGGAAACGAGGTAAGACTAAAACTACATTACATAGACTAGCGAAGTAACCTTGTGCGATATAAGTTATAACATAATTATCTAAGTTAAATTTTTAAAATCCATGCCTCACTTGGTAGGAATCTACCAAAAAACTATCATGTAGACAAAACCATTTTAATTTTATCACTAAACATACTAACTGGCCACTCATTTGCATAAATATTTATCAAATCTATTATTCACTTATTCTTCTTCCTGCCCTTATCCTACTCTAAGTGGGGCGGCACAACATGTTATAAACATGTTGTCACATGATTTAGCTAAGTATTTTACACCGGCCGCCTGCCTGACATCAACTTACCTTAGTCGCCTTTTGCGACACCTCGGTTAGAAATAGGGTGGTCTCTTATGCTTAACCGGATACCACACGGTGGGTCAACTTACGTTAGTCGCCTTTTACGACACCTCGGTTAGAAATGAGGGTAGTCTATTCTACTAAACCGGATACCACACGGGGGGTTGACTTACCTTAGTCGCCTTTTACGACACCTCGGTAAGAATTGAGGGTGGTACTATTCTACTCAGCCGGATACCACACGGCGTTTTATTTACTTGCTAAAGTTTATTTATTTATGCTTTCTTTTGAAAGCCATAAGTCGGAAAAATGAAGAAAATATCGATCTTTCTGATATTTATCGAGAACAACAACGTTGATTTTTTTGATAAGGTATTAAAATAATTTTTTTTAAACTCTGGTCTATTTCATACATGTTTAATAAGGTCTTTTAATATATGGAAAAAGTCTTTCTTTTGTACTGAATCAAACAGAAATATCTAACTTAATTATTCAGCTTTGCTCTCAGTAAATAATGAAGTTTAAAAATTGCGGTTTTTAAGGAATAAATAAACTGTTACAATAAATGAGACAAAGCCGGTAACTCCCAAATCCAATTTCATTTTGTCATATCTGCACTTTGGTTGCTTGTAAGATATCCAAGCGATAAGGCGCACGATGTACCAGCTACTTTTATAAGTGTATTTCCGTGTAATGTATTTAGATTTAGCAAAGAATATTCATTACACACAAATATATACCATATATTTTTCTACCAAATATATATCATATATTTTTCTACATTTTGGAAACCGCTTCAACAATTTACATGAAATTCATTATGTAGCGAGTTTTGGGGGGAAAAAAACGATCTAGCTAGGTTTTATGGGGCACTGGAAAAACTACTACAATTTATGAGAAAGCAAAGGATAATTACGCTGTCAATTGCAAAGTCATTATAGTTCAATTAAGTAACGGGCGGTTTAAAAATTCTGAATATCGATCGTAGGATCGATCCTAGATAAAATCTTCTTTTTTTTAATTTTAATTGCATTTTTTAATTTATTTCAAAAAATTACCGAGCAAGGCTCGGTCACCCATCTGCTTATTATTTAAGTGTAAATAACGTCGGTTAAGTGCCTCTTCAGGTGACAAGAGGGTTGGCTCCTTTTTCGCACAAAGAATCAGCTTAGTGATTCAGTTCGGATACGCTGCCAGCATTCTTGGGACCATTCCACGTGGGCATGATTTGTATAGTCCTAGCGTGTAAGTAATTTAAGATAGATATAACTTGTACACATTAAATTAGTGTAAATAAATTAATTCAACTTCGTCATTATTTTTCTGAAGAAATACATTCCAGACACCGATCTTTTGAATACTCAACAATAACTTACGTTTATTTTTAAAAATTAATCGAGTCATATACAAAGCATTACATTAAAGAAATTCGTAAATATACAATCAACGTGGAAGGGATCGAATTCATTTAAGAAAAAAAAATTCTTGCTTTGTAGATTTAAGTATAAAAATAAAGAATTATAGTTTATTAAATAAATAAAGTAAATGCAATTATGCGGTGGCCGCGAGGGTGACTGGTGAACTTGGTCGTAAAATGTTAAGTGAAACGATTTGCGTTGTCATCATATCAAGTTTTTATATACAACAGGCAACTAAAAATATATTTTAATACCTTTTTTATTAGATGGAAAGGATGCAGAACAAAGAGTTTATAAAAAAAAAAATTTCAAAATGTAATCTTAATTAAATAGTTTATAAAATTAGTAGTTACTTTGCGGACGTCCATAATACAAAAATATTTGATATAATCCCCGATATACGAAAATATAAATCGCAAAGCTTGTGGGGCAAAACGATTGTTGAGATTGTGGTGGTGAAGTGCTTGTATATTATGTTATTGGACAAATAGTGCATGAGTTTTTACATATTCTGCATGTATCAGGCATCGTGTATCATTGTATCATGAGATTAGAAAGTAGCAAAATAATATTCTCATTACTTAATTCAATCATTCCAAAAATACAAGATTTTATCGAACAACTTTCAGTGGCCGTAAATGTACTAAACATAAAAAGATGACCAATGTTTTACGTAATGTTATAGTACCCAATATCACCCGCTGCCGTCGACAAATGAATTTACCAAATTTAGATATAATCAAAACGACAAGGAGCCGCATCGTGACTGTGGACATAACACGATAAGAGAGTGAGTTTACAAACAGGCTAAAATTTTTGTCCGACAAGAGCGCACATAAAATAACGAGTATTACTGCTGTGAACGCGACAAAATCGATTCCGAGTTCCGATTCCGAGAATTGACACAGTTTCTTAAGTGTCACATCACTGCCGACGCACAGCTTAATAAATTAAAAAGCATAGTCCGCATGCCAATCTAGCCTTTAAGGACCACGCTCTAGACGGGGTTTCGTGCGCGTTCGGATGAGTAGTTAATTTATAAAAAAGAGCCACCTGTCTCCACGAAAAACTTTATAGCGGCCATAAAATTTAAACCTCAAAAGACAAAAACAAAAAGTATAGAACGATTTTTTCCTCTTTTTCGGTCGAGACCCATTTTAGATCGTGTTTACCTAAGCTGTCACCTTACAGAATGGCGATTTTGACTGGCCCGAGCCGGTGAATTAATTGTGGTGTTTTGAAGAGATATCGTCTGATGTGCGATAAGGTTTGGTGGCTGCCGAGCTGTTCGGCCCGCTATTTGCTTAAAACGCTGACAGTTCCCTTTGCGGAACGCGAGCTCACTTAAAATATTTAATTGTTATGACTTTGAGTTCTCTTAAGTTGGTCTGTGTTAGTCTAAATGGCTGTAATTTATTATTCGTCTTGATCTAATAAAAAAATCATAACTAATTTGTTATCAACACCGACCGTATATATTTGACCGACTCATGTTAAATTGTCCACGATCAACATGTTGTAGAAACCACATTCCTTATCTGATAATCATGGTGATAATCAGTTGATAATAGTAACCTTTTTAAAATTAAACCTCTCTCTTGGACGTGTTGTCTCAAAGGACGAGATTCCGATGAAGAAATAAGCCCGCCGTTGTCCATTATTCTACTAGCTTAAATTAGTTTGTGTACAATTAACAGACTAATATTTGACTCTGGTTATTATTGTGCTATATAGCTATGCGACATGATATGTGATAATAGTTACCTTTTTTAAATCTAACCCGTCTGTAGTTCCTCATAGAAAACTAACGAAAGGTATTATTTTAAGGCCATTCAGAATCTTTACTTAGGTGTATGTATTATATATATATATATATATATATATATATATATATATATATATATATATATATATAGTACATAAGTAAAGATTCTGAATGGCATTAAAATAATACCTTTCGTTATATGTGTATATATGTATTATATAATTTGTGTTGGCAGCAGTCTTAGTCAAAAGGCGTAGACCGAAAAACAGCTTTGTAGCTGAGTCTACAACCTTTACCACAGCATACGTTTTTATATGTATACAAAAATGTTTTAAATAATCTTTGTTGATTTTGTTGAAATGTGTTGTTGAATAAAGTTCATTTTATTTATTTATTTATATATACTGTATAAAGAAACATTGACTTACCGTGCGAACCGACTGCCGGCGAATAAGGGGCGTGCATTTGCTGATGGTAGTAGCGGGCGCGACTGTGGTGCCCGCCCTCCAGCGGCGAGTGGAAGAAGTCGCCGTTCGTCTCGGAGCTGACGTCGCCGCCGGCCGGGCTGCCGTTCACGCGGCTGTCGTACCAGCGCTGCTGCAGCGCGCCTCCCGCGCCCGCGCCCGCTCCGCCACCCTCACCGCTCATGTCCATGGCCGCTCCGACCTCACAAACCATGCATCGCTTTTTGCACACGCACTTTAAGTCCGCACCCCTATCCACATTTCAATTGTCAATCGCCGCGTATTAATATCGCTTACTGTGCGTCGACCTGGCTCAGACTTGGCATCATCAGACCGCACGTTCACGCGGCACACGACCGATTCATACCCGTATCTGTAAAGACAGTACATTATGAAATTTCGAACATAAAATTAGTTATTGAGTTAACTATAAGAGATAGAGACATGGTGTCGCGGACATTTTTGTAGTGTTTCAGTAGATCTACGACTCTGTAATGCATTAGTTTAATGTATCTATGTTGGTTTACGCAGCGCACGCGACTTAAGCTTTCTACAGAGAAAGCTGGAACGTTCCTGGATAGAAGGCTTGGAGCTAAGACCTACCACGCTGCTCCAATGTTGATTGGTAGGTTACACATATCCCCGGATTTTTCTACAGATATGCAGGTTTCCTCATGTTTTCCAGATGTTTTCCTTCACCGAAAAGCGTGCGATAAATTGCAATTAGACACTTTTTTAATAGAAAAACGCATTGGTGCCTGCGGGGGTTTGAACTCGTGAAACCCTGTCGAAAGAGTCGCACGGTCACACCGCAAGGCAATAAATATATAATATAATATTCAAATTCAAATTATTCTTTATTCAAATAAACTCGTAAACAAGTCCTTTTGAATCGTCACCTCTACTGCTGGATCGGAAAGCTGTTCCTACCGGGAAGAACCAGCAAAAAACTCGGCGGTTGCTCTTTCAAAAATATAATTCTTAATACTATTCGCATTAAGTCGTTACTGTCTTTTACAGGTTCAAAGAGAGCTATATCCACACATTCTTACCTTCTAATTAATCTTCAAGAGTATAGTAGGCTTTCTGTATCAGCCTCTTTTTAACGGTGGTAAGTACAATACAAATACAAGTAAAGTACAATAAGTATAGATGTATAATTTTCGCAACATCAAAGACAAATAAAAATAAAGTAAAAATATTAAGTCGGTATTATGTCAAAAAAAGGTGACAATCAATTAAGATAAAAATGGTGCGCTATCAAAAGACGTCCGCGATATCGATACGCTCCCAATTTGATTAACTGATATACCAAACAACACTTGATACGGCTGCGATAACGTGTAACCGCGCATTAAGCGTTGTTAGCCAACCGAGCACTGATTTTTATTACTGCTATATATACCCTCTAAACATATTCACATTGTATTTAGTTACTTACTAAACGCATTTTTAGTTTCGAAAATAACCTAATATTTAATTAGGAGCTGCCTCAGGCGTCGTAGAGATGGTTCCCTGACTACGAAATGTACAAAGAATCTTCATATACATAGCAACCCCAGACAATGTCTATCAAGACAAAATTGTTCACTTTCCTGTAAAGGAAAACATCGTGAGGAAACCTGCATGTTTCTAGACAGTTGCTGCGATATTTCGTATCGGATCAATGCAGCGTGAATTCTCAGCTAAAAACATTTTCTCAAGGAAAAGAGGCTTTTTTCAGTACAAAAGTACAAAAGTAACAATAAAATTATTTTGCTATAATCCGCGATGAAATTTTATGATAATTTTATTTTTACTTTTGTATTATGGTTCTCCGCAAAGTAACGCCTAATTCTATAAATTATTTAAATTGCTTTTTTCAGTATTTGAAATATCCAACTTATACAGCGTCAACAAACTTATACAGCGTCGCTGAACGGGACAGAAGAATGCAGAAGCATCGTAGAGGTCGCGATTACGAACTGTTGACATTGCCTGCATTAATTCTAATGCAGGTATTTTACTAAGCTGAAGAAATGTCTGTTTAAGGCAGTTCACAGATTATTTGTTTTAGTCGAAAAAATTCACACCATAAAACAAAATCGAATGTGATCGATTTTCTCAAAATCTACTTAACGGATTTTGTATTTTACTTAATATAATAACTATTTAGGAGGATCATAGTGAATAACGGTTAAAATACTGTGAGATTTACGCGGGAAAACTTTGTAACACACTGATTTCGACTGATTCGAAATCGCTGGTACGGAAAATACCTTATCTATACAAATTATAAAATAAAGTCCTGTGAAGTTTTCTGTCTGTATGTGATAAATTTTCTCAAAATCTGCTGAACGGATATTGGTACGGTTTTCACTAAATGATAGTATGATCCTTCCAATAATTAGAAATATCCAATAATAAGTTAATGTTAATAGTACTTCACTCAAGAGCGCTTCGTAAACCAGCACCAGCAAGAGTAATGTACTAGAGAATTGAAGATCTACACAAATACACAATTAAGTCCGAGATAGCATATCTCTATCTCTTATCATTGGCCCAGAATAACTACTTTTATATTCTACATTTCACCTAGGGAAAATACTAATAATACTAAAATTTTCTGACACTGATTTTTCATGCAAACGAATCCGCTGGCAAAGCTAGTGATAAATAAAATCAAATATAATACCATATCCGCCTGATAATTGTAAAACTAAACGATTACTGGCACTTACGCTTGCCTCTATTTAATTTATTTGTCTTTAGATTAGATACGTCAGAAATCCGTACCGATAACATCGGCTAGATTTTATCGTGCCTAATGTCCAAATTAATACCGCACGATACGTATTGAACGATTTAAATCACAGCCAATAGAAGTGCTTATTGTAAATCCCTTATAACTTGCAAATATACTTTTTATCGCGTGTCGTGCAATACTACAACGTCACTTGATAAGCGAAATTTTAAACATAGAGTTATTATATTTAGAGTAGGAAGGCCAGCCTAAAATGCCTATTCTATCCTACTAATATTATAAATGCGAAACTGTGCGAGTATGGATGTGTTTGTTACTCTTTCACGGCAAATCCGCTGAACCAATATCGATGAACTTTGCCACAATTATTCCTTTTACACCGGAATAAAATATAGGCTATAGAAATCCTGTTAAGTCTACAGGAATAGGATGACATTGAAAAGCGCCATCTTTTATCGACATAGTCCAAGCGAACTAACTCGCGGGTAAAAGCTAGTATTATAATAAAGGGAAAGCAAACGAGGGTGATCTATCTATCACTCTCTGTGATAGATAGATCACCCTCTCCATCTATCTATATATCACAAACACTCTATGTGTGATAAAACAAAAATGAATGCCGGTTAAAAACAATCAATGTCGGCTAAACATGTTATGAACATGTTGTCACATAATTTGGCTACGTATTTTGGCGACACCTCGGTAAGAAAGAGGATGGTCTATTCTACTCAGCCGGATACTACACGGCGGGTCAAATTACCTCAGTCGCCTTTTAGCCTCATCAATAAGCCTCAATAAGAAATGAGGGTGGTCTATTCTACTCAGCTGGATACATCACGGTGGGTCAACTTACCTTAGTCGCCTTTTACGACACCTCTGTAAGAAATAAGGGTGGTCTATTCTACTCAGCTGGAAACTACACGACTTAAATAACTGTGTAATCTTTCCTCTCATTATTTAATGTCATTATCACTTACAGGACAACCTATGGCTCTTTTTTTTAAATTGATTGTATGGTGTTTGCCCTAACGGCTTTTACAGCGTCACCGGGCGGGACGGGCAAGCGCAGAAGCATCGTCAAGGCTACGAAATGCGCAGAGTAGAGTGCAGAAGCTCTACAAGCGTCGGTGAACGTCGTCCTAAGGGTGCAACCTGTGAGGCCGGACCACGGCTCAGGGCGATGTGTAGTGGAGGGCTGTGATATGACTTTGATTATTCAATGATACGACGGATACGACAGCTCGTCCTTGTCTCAACATCATAACTTAATTTTTTTATGGTGCAGCTGTTCATTTGTTGCAACACCATGGCTAAGTGTTCTTTATAATATGCAGAAAAACCCCATACATGCATAAGAATGAATGCAGTTTGTCAACAGAATGCATGATTATCTAGTTTATATGCAACTTCTGTACATAACGTCGAATTCCTTAACAATTCGTTAACACTCAGGATCGAAGATGCCTGATATAACCTCGAATGCACCTGGTATCTGCAATATATTTCTTTTAACGACAAACAACGATTAATTAGCTTCATAAGGACGTTCGTTTGGTTAAGTAACGTTCATTTGGAATTTCAATTCATGGTTTTGTGTTTGAGATATTTTGTTACTACCGCTAAAGTAGATGGCGCTGTAGTATATAACGCCGCGCTAAAGATAGTGCCTTGTAAAAGTATAGGCACAAGCTTGTTTTGTATGAGAAATCCTAAGGCATTCTAAGGAAAGTCAAGCCCGCACCGTATGGCTGAAAGAATTCCCTCTAGATGGATTGATAATCTAAAAAAGGTCAGACCCGTATACAAGCGTGTACCACATCTTGTGGTGTGATAAACCCTCGAAGAAACCTACCTATATTTAACAGAGGATATCAATTAGTCTATAAAGAAGCCTAAAACAAAGACTGTAGATGCAGTTCCTACTTTTGGATTTGCTCTTATCAGCTATGCTACTTCGCAAGAACGAAACATTCAGCCTTAAGTAAACTTCAGCATACCTTCTGGTTATTTTAATTTAATTATTCCTCTACTGTCGCGGCTTACTGAATAGTAACCCGTTGTTAGAATTAACATCTTGAGACCCCAATAACAAGCATCAAATTAAGTTCAAATTAAGTGTAAGAGATATGCTTATACGTAAAGCATATTACAAAATTGAATATCATTTGAATGACAAAAATGCCTGGACTTGAAAATCCTTTCAGCTTTATACAAGACGTCGGTTTAATATTGTAAAATTGAAAATGTTTAAAGGATTGACCGCCGAGTTTCTTTCTGGTTCTTCTCGGTTACAGCAACATTTCGAACCAGTTACTACATTAATCATATTGATCCTTGACGATTCAAAAGTGCTTAATTTGATTTGATTTGAAAAATATTAACTACATATTTGTAATTTATCATAATTTATTTGCTATAGTGTGATCTCAGCATTACTAAAATTTATATTATTTTAAATTGTCCTACTGCCAAAAATAATTGTTTCTAATGCAATAATATAATCTTCTTTTGAATATATTTAAAAACTTAATTCGAGTACCGACTAAAGATATTCGATTAGTTGCACAGATAAGACATAAAAACGGCGTTTAGCTGATAACAGTGAGTTGTGTAGTTATTATACCTACGATATTACGCAACAGAAAACAAATCTACGAGTATAGGTGCTTATTATAAAGTCCCCAAAAGATGTATGTCTGTATGTTATCGATTTTCTCAAAATCTACTAAACAGATTTTTGTAGAGTTTTTACTAAAAGATAATGCAAGTTTTGAGGAAGGTTTAAGTTAATAGAACATTACGGTCTTATATAAATTGACTGTGAATAAAGTAGAGCGCGGTCACACAATGATTTCCAAGCGTGTAAACCTGCGCGCACAGCTAGTTCAATGTAGGTAAATGTTTCCAGCATATATAAGTTATTTAAACATGGACTACAGCCGAATTAACTACTAAGTGAAAAAAGGGACTGCCTACTATATAATGTATGGGAACATAAAAAACCTTATTTCATTAAATAAAAAATATTAATATATGGTATAATTACACACAGAGTTGTCTTAATACAAGTAGTGTTACTAGTAACAGACAACTGGTATATATATACATGTATAATTGTGAATACATACGTAAACAATTATATACAGTCAGACTCGACAATCACACAAATTCTTTTTATACTTCCTCTCCTTTTTTTTACTAAAAACCAATTTTTATCCAATATAAAAACTCAAAGAACAAATCTACAGCAATAAAATTAATACAACTCAGGTTATAAAACGATTGTTCTAAGTTGACATTAACCAGCAGAAGTAAAACAACTAAAAGATAAGGGAAAACATCGTAAACAAAAATAATGTATCTCAGAAGAATAACTTGCTCAATAACAACGGCATTTTTCTAAACTTCGTATGAATCTCTTCACTGTAAAAAAAAAATCACCCTATGCGAAGAATAAAGTCACATTTCCTACGCTTATACATGGGACATGTGACTTTATTCATCTGATAGGGCGAATTGTCCAGATCAAGTAAACTATCCTTAATCAATCAATCGAAACGGTCAAATCAATCGTACGTTAATTAATTTAACCTAGTTTTGTACACTATTAATAGCATTGCAAACGTATGGCTAAAGAAAGAACATAACGTAATATAAATAGAAAAACTTGAATAACCAAATAACGATCACTTTGCAATTTTAAAGAAGAAGAATGTAAAGAAGTTCACTATCAGGACACCACAAAAGTTAATAACGACAAAGTTCACGCCTCCAAAAGAGTATCATAAAGAGATAAAGTACGAAAGACTATCGTCTGGTGTTGAATTTCAACACGATTAGATGTAGGATATAATGATATGAATCTACAAAATCTATTTACATACTTGCAGGAATATCTAAATCTATGATCTCAAGATCAGTTTATAAACAAAAACATGTATTAGTCCATTCGAATGTTAAAATTAAGACACTCTGCGAAGCTTCTAGATTCGTCTATACGTCTGGGTAGTGCTATAAAAGTTTGTAACAAAGTACAGAAATTCAAAAGTAGTTTAAGAAAATATCCTAATTTTATCTCGATGGTTATGACTAAATGGATCATAAATTACATTCATGAAATGAATTCTTTGACGACGAATATTATATACATCATCCTCATAACTCCTCATGTATAAACTTAAAGTTACGTCTATAACACAAGATAGTGACATAGCTATTTTTCTATACCCCAAAATTTCAATGAAAGCAAAAAAATTTAAGAGAGCAAAACATTTCAGTTTTGAAAAATTAATGAAGCCTTTCTAATTTGTTAAAGTCGAACAATGACGAATCTATTAAATACGTTTAAAGGCTTTAACATGTCTTTACAATTAAAAAAGTAAATAGTATTTGCGGATAAAAACGAAGAACTTTAATTCTTTACACTATAGAATTCGAATGAATTCGAATAGTTAAAATAAATATATATAATACAAAACTAATATATAAAAAGCATCAAAGAAATGTATTGGATGTTTCTTGCTAGGTACAGCTTTCCACAAATTATCTAAAATCTTTCAATATTACCAAACGATATTTTACTATTACATTTGAATGCTTATATTTAAAACATACCGAAGTATAAATATTGATTAAGTATATCTACGAAACGCCAATTCCTAACCATAAACCATAAGAAAGGACTATACGCTAAATCACCACCGTTTTATGATTGTAATTTAAACACGATTAAAAAAATTAATGGTCATAATGTAAGGAAATTATATTACAAATCATGGATCACATACTCTTACCGCGACCCTACCTATTTGGTGTATAATTTAAGTTAATGTAAAAATGTAGTTTTGTCTGGCGGAAGTCTTCGGCGGTTGGTAAAACCACCCAACCGGCAAAGCCGTATCTTCGAGTTACTTAGCATTCCAGTATACAGCAAAGAAGATATAAACTAGAGATATTTTGGATATAAAGATATCTAAAATATCTCTTTTACGCATACAATATCATTTTAGACTACATCATTACATAGCAATATGATTGCGACAAACTTATATTCACCTTGAACATCTGTACAAAAACAAATCTTTACAAATATGTCCTATATAAGATCTATATACCTATTACAAAATAGATTCTCACCGATGCGATAACAGGAGTAGGTATCACAACCGCTGAAGCCGCTATCTGACCATCGACTGAAAAAATCATTTTACAGATAAAAAAAAAGAAATCACATATTTATCGCAAATTGCGTTCATTTCGTATGATTTCGTTATATCGATTGATAAGGTGATAAGTCCGCGAGAAATATCTCACCTAATTCAATGTGTTAGTATTAATGCAATTTTCGACTAATGTCTCTTATCTTTTAATTAAAGTTATCCTTTATTGTATTTATAATTTATTTACCACGTCTATTTTTATATTTTTTAAGTCAGAGTTTCAAACCCCGGGAAAGCACTAATATGTTTTTTCTATTCAAACTTATGTGTCTAATTGATAATTGCAATTTATCACACTCTTTGCGGTTAAGGAAAACATAGGAAACCTACATATCTCTAAAAACATCTGGGGATATGTGTATCCTATCAATCCGCATTGGAACAGCATAGTAGGTTTTAGCTCCAACCCTTCTCTCCAAACACGGGGAGAGGATGCCTACGCCCAGCAGTGGGATAGTAACAGGCATATACTTTACTTTTTTTTACTTTTGTACTTTGAACTCGTGGCCCTCTCAAAAGAGTCGCACGGTCTCACCATTTGACTATCACAGCTTGTAGAATCAAATGAGAATCATGAGAAGCAAGACTTGGGAATCATGTAGTCGAAGAAAAAACTATAAAATTTAATTTTCAGTTAATTGCTTCGTCAGGAGTAAAATATATGGCTCGTTTTCCAAAACAATAAAATCAGTTTCAATCGCTATTCAAGGAGAAAACAATAGCTTCGTTTCGCGGCATTCTTCCGATCATTGCATGTGGACATGATTTGCACATAGATCTAAGATGTATAGATAAATGTCATCATCCTCCCGCCTTTATACCAGAATAAGTGGCGTCGGCACAACATGTTATAAACATGTTGTTACATGATTTGGCTATTTTTTTACGACTGACTTACTGCCTGACGTCAACTTACATTAGTCGTATTTTAGTCATTAGGGTAGTCTATTCTACACAACCGGATCATCATTATTCTCCTGCCCTTATCCCACTCTAAATGGGGTCGGCACAACATGTTATAAACATGTTGTCACATGATTTGGCTGCGTTTTTACGACCGGCCGCCTGCCTGACGTCAACTTATCTTAGTCGTATTTTATGATACCTCAGTAAGAAGTAGGGTGGTGTTTTCTAAAATACCGGATACCACACGGTGGGTCAACTTTCCTTAGTCGCCTTTTACGACACCTCGGTAAGAAATGAGGGTGGTCTCTTCTACTCAGCCGGATACCACACGGCGGGTCGGCTTACCTTAGTCGCCTTTTACGACACCTCGGTAAGAAAAGTGGGTGGTTTATTCTACTTAGCCGGAAACCACACGGCGAAGATGTATAGGTAGATGTGTTAAATACAAAAATGGAAGCGGCAATGCAAAATGGCACCCTTGCAATTCATTCAAATACACATCAAGCTCTTATTAGCGTTAACAGCTTTATTTAGAACGATCCTAACAGGTTCTAGGCAATACTTCGATGATCAATATGGGTGTAAAGAACTGTACAAGGCTACGTTTTGCATTGCACGCGAATTTGTAATACTTTTTTCAATTCAATGAAAGTGTATGGGATATTGTCGAACAATAAATACGGTGAAGCATTTTTAATTCCTCATTTTTAAATGTGCGCTTGCGTTGTAGAGTCAAATATAATAAACAATATAAACATACCTAACTATATATTAATAAAATATATATTAGAACAATATATTGGACGACGTAGTTACTTAATAGGGTGACCAGTTTTACCTGTCTTGTATACTTTTTTCAATTAAATGAAAGTGTATGGGATATTGTCGAACAATAAATACGGTGAAGCATTTTTAATTCCTCATTTTTAAATGTGCGCTTAATACATAAATAATTAGAACAATATATTGGACGACGTAGTTACTTAATAGGGTGACCATTTTTACCTGTCATGTATACTTTTTTCAATTCAATGAAAGTTTATGGGATATTGTCGAAAAATAAATACGGTGAAGCATTTTTAATTACATCATTTTAATGTGCGCCTGCGTTGTAGAGTCAAATAGAATGAACAACATACATAACTATATAATAATATAAAATATATAAGAACAATATATTAGACGACATAGTTACTTAAGGGGTTGACTAGTTTTACCTGTCATGTATTGCGTTTTATAGATTTACACAGTTAAAGCCGGCTTACTATTTGACTAATAAAATGCTTCATTGCATGCACTCCATCGTTCTTTTTTATCTTAGCCAGTAGCAAAGTACCATACAATACAACCCATTATAATGTTAACTAGCATTCACTGAAAAAAATCTAACCAACAGCTGCTTATAGATAAGAATCTCATATACTCGTGCCTTTATTAAATACTAAAAAAGCTCGTCTCAAAAGCCCAGCCCCGATGTAACGCATTTCAGTGCGAAACTAGTCGGGTCAACCCGATAAAATATGACGTGAGTATAGCCGGTTTCTATACATTAATTATTATTATTTATGTATTAACTAATATATTAATGACCATTGATTACAAAAAAGTACAACAAAAAAACTAAATTTTATCTACACAGAATATCTGAATGTTTCTTATTAAATAAAGCTAACGTTCTATTAAGATAATAAATCCATTCACTTCAAATTAACCATTAAAAATAATTTATCTGAACATTAGCTCGTAAGCAAAATGTTAATAAAAATTATCTTGTGAGATTATAATAAGAACAACTAATTGTACCCCATAAAACACCACTATAAGATATTAACCACAACACTAATGAACATTATCGAATAAGTTATAACAAACACGGCGATACCCGGGCGGTTATCAATACTTATTAAGATTAGGCTAACTCCCAATTAAGATAATTGATTCCTCCGCCGCCGGTTAGGCCTAAAAAATGTTCGACACAATCTCGACCATTTTATCGGATGTGACTTTATATAGCGTACCTGTAACGACTTTAACAAAAATTCGTATTATATTATTAAAATACTAATTTCAATTATTAAATAAAGTATATTTATATTTTATTATAATTCAATATTTATATAATAGTAATTTTATAATGTATATTAGAAATATTACGTGTTAAATAATATCGTTTGTTTTTTTTTAACGGATCTATGAGATTTTTTGAACGGGGTAAGTAAAATGTCTGTCGGCGACTTTGTATATTGATTCTGAAATTCAGTATTTTATACGTTTTTTTTTCACTCATAAATTAAAGCTTTTCCGCTATAAAAATGAAGCAATTTTTTTTATTTGTAAATGATGCATATTATGTTCCTCACATTTTTGTTGTTTAAAGCTAAATAAAGCTCTAATTTTTATTATAAAAAAATATTATAGTTGGGTATTTTGGTAATTGCCGTGTAGTATCCGGCTGAGTAAAATAGGTACCCTCATTTCTTACCGAGCTGTCGTAAAAGGCGACTAAGGTAAATGCCGTGTGATATTCGGCTGACTAGAATAAACCATGGTCATTTCTTAACGAGGTGTCATAAGGTGACTAAGGCAAATTGACATCAGGTAGGCATCCGGTCGTAAAAACTTAGCCAAATCATGTAATAACATGTTTGAAACATGTTGAGCCGATGCCAGTTAGAATAAGATAAGGGCAGGAGAATGATGATTATTTGGCAATGTTTTTGGTTTCGTTTGAAAAATTATGCATTCGAATTATAATTTAATGCACTCTTTAATACACGTTAAATTGATTTATTGAAGTATCAAGCAAATTAAAATCATTAAATATAATAATCTAATTTTAAACTAGAGATAATAAACCATAAAAACTACAGGGGTCTTAGTTATTATTTCTTTCAATCTACTGCGTTGAACTGACAAATTTGGTAGAATTGTCGACAATGTTTTGTAAAAAACTTCTCTTTGAGGTTGAAAACATATAGACATATATTAGAAGGGATATTATAAGAGCCCGTTTCTATAATTTTACATACATCCTGAATCCAAGGCTAATAAACAAATTTTGCATAAACGTATTTCTAAAACAACATTATCGCAAATAATCTTTGCCATTTTGAATATATTCTACATAAATCATCACAATTTAATTTCAAAACATATTATACGATACTACATCGTTGTAGCATTTTTTCGTTTTTACAATGAAATCGTAACTGCAATTGTACTATGTTTACCTAAAAAAAATATTAAGAAAGAAGCATAATCTTACATAATTCAATGAAATTATTTTTCCTTCTACCATTCTACGGTTAAATAATCTTTAATATTTAAATGAGTTAATCTTGTATGTGTAAATATATGTATATTTTCGGAATCTCGGATACGACTCCAACGCTTTTCCTGAAATTCAGTATGCAATAGTTTGGGGAAGAAAAATCGATCTAGCTAGGTTTTATTTTAAAAAAAATCGAGTTATCCCTGTTGCTCAATAGTGGGATAGTAACAGGCCGTTACTATACTTATATGTCTAAATAATGGTTGCAATGTATCACACGCTTTTCGGTGAAGAAATACAACTTGATGAAATCTGCATACCTCTAAAGAATTTTGAGGATATGTGTAACCTACCAATCCACATTAGAGCAATCTTAGTTCAAACCCCTTTACAAAAATTATGATAGAATTATTTTGCTATAATCCGCATTTGTTACCCCGCAGAGTAACACCTACTTCTAAAGATTATATAAATTATGCATTCCTTTTCTCTGAAAATGGAGAAAAGAAGTCTATGCTCAGCAGTGAAATATAACACGCTGTTACTTTACTTTTTTTATAATAAACGTAAGTAGCTATTAATACCTGTATAGTACATTAATGGCATTTTAATACTAACTAGTCTAAACAAAGAAGATTATACGAAAGCTTTATAAAAGTATAATGTGTTGAATAGATAATACTAAAACACAGTACATTTCAAACCATACGGTTCCGTATATTATTATTTGAATATTGTAAGGCATAGAAAATCACTCATTTATAATGGTTTTATATTCTTGCGTAATAATCAGTTAAATCATATCTTAGTAACAACATTCTATATAATCTAAGCCTACTTAAAGAAGAACAGTTATTTTCATATCTATATAAGAAATTGTTCTGTTCTTAATTTATTTAAATTTTGTGTTTTACATTACAAAGAGTTTATTATTTATTAGTTATTTATTATTTATTACTTAGTTGTCTTAACTGTCTTTTTAAGAAAAATCTATAATAGATATTTGAGCAAAGAAGAATACTATGACAATGCGATGAAAGCATTTAGGAAAAACATGAATATAAATAACATAAGTAACGCAATAACTAACATAAGTAAATAGGTTAAAACAAATAAATACACAAAATACATAAATGCGTCTATATGTAACTGAAAAGCTATCCTTTACTTTAAAATTATAAGTATAGAGTTTTTTATTTATATTTAAGCTTCTATAACAAAAGCTTTGGCATTACAGTAGATTAAAAATCTATTAAAATGAGGCTAATACTGAAAGCTTACTCAATTATTGAGGTTAATATAAATGACAAGAATGCGTGAATACATCTACTATTCGCAAAATATACCCCACAAGATACATATCTTGCACAAGATAGCAATGACAAAATGTAACTAGTTATAAGAATTATAATTAGAAAAATACAACCGCCGAGTTGTCTTTGACTCTTCTCAGTAGGAGCAGTTTCCGAACGTGCAGTAGAGTTGCATTCAAAAGCACTTGTTTACAAGTTTACTTAAATGAAGAATGATGTAATAATGTTTTATTACGCCGTGTGGTATCTGGCTGTATAGCATAGTACCACCCTCGTTTCTTACCGAGGTGTCGTAAAAGGCGACTAAGGTAAGTTGACCCACCGTGTGGTATCCAGCTGAATTGAATAGTACCACCCTCATTTCTTACCAAGGTGTCGTAAAAGGCGGCTAAGGTAAGTTGACCCACCGTATGGTATCCGGCTGAGTAGAATAGACCAACCTCATTTCTTACCGAGGTGTTGTAAAAGGGGACTAAGATAAGTTGACCCGCCGTGAGGTATCCGGTTTAGTAGAATAGACCACCCTGTTTACTACAGAGGTGTCGTAAAATACGACAAAGGTAAGTTGATGTCAGGCGGGCGATCGATCGTAAAATACGTAGCCGAATCATGTGACAGCATGTTTATGACATGTTGTGCCGACCCCACTTAGAGTGGGATAAGGAAGATGATGTTGTAATAATGTTTTATTGGTCCGTTTCAGATTAATGTACAGAACCCTAACAATATTTAATCCGCCTCAAAGTTAATCTTGGTTCAGAGTGAACCCACTTATTTCCGACTTCATACCTGACGTCGACCCGATACAGTTTGATCGATGCATTCTTAAACGGACGAGATTTAATAATTTATTATTACTCTTTTATACCTACGTTAAACAGCTATCGATTGGTTATCTACACGTTTAAATATTCAATATCTGGGTGACCGAGCTTCGCGCGGTAATTTTTTACAATAAAAAACTTTAAAATAGAAAAAAACAATTATTTAGTTGGGATCGATCCATGGCACTCACATTTCTCGAGGCTGCCCGCTAACCGAATAAGCTACGTCGACTTGACAGTTAATGGCGAAAATTCAATTCAATATAAATGTTAGTGTTTTTTAATGCCCAAAAATAGGGATAAACATACATAAAACCTAGCTAGTTCAATTTTACTCCCCCAAAACCTCCTACATGCTGAATTTTAGGAAAATCGTTGGAGCGGTTTCCGAGATTCGGAAAATATATATATATACAAGATTAACTCATTTAAATATTAAGCTTAGAAGAATAATAATAATTTGTTAATTAACTTATAATAATTTGTTCGATTGCCCTATTTTATTGATTTTCAAGTAGCTTTTGATTTTAATAGTTCTATTGCCTAAAGAAAAAGTCTTCAAATGCGTGTTGTCAATGATCATATATATTTTTTAAAACAAAACAACCAGAAACAAGGACATCCGTAGAACAATCAAATCAATATAGTTTGTGGCGAAGCTAAAATGGCGATGGCGGGGCCTATAGTGCGAGGAATTGATGGGCGTAGGTGTCTTATGGTGTTAGAATGGGGACTTACTCAGACCGCTCGACCTCTGGCGGAGACCCGCTTAAATCCAAGCTAATAGAACTCGCGCCCCATGGAGCTGAAGGCAGAGTTACCACCTACGCCATCCAGAGCACGAAGTTGATAATAAACATAAATCCATTAACAGTTACTATAATCTGTTATCAACAATGCAGATATAACAAAATTCGTTAAAGAACCAAAGTTTCCGATATTACTTAACAAGCCGCAAAGTTAAAGTAGCGATGAATAGGATATATAGTTCAAAGTACTAATAAACGTTGAGGTTTCAAAATATTGGAGTTGCTACTGCGCACCAAAATATTAAGCCATCGGCCGTCTCTAAAAACTTTTAACCAAGTAACAGAGGATAACATCATGAAATTCTTGTTTATGTAGCCGTAAACGTCCAGCGATTGAAGAGAGAGAGAGAGAATCTACTACAGTAAGATTCAGCTACCGGAAGTCTCTGAGAATCATTTATTTCAGGGGGTGCAGAATCGTATCATGTCAAATCCCCGTGAGTCCACCATTTGAAAACTAGAGACAATTATAAGAAGAGTAAATAAATAAACTGTTCTAAAAACGAAATATGAACATAAATAAGACTCAAGTTCCTAGTTGATAAGTTCACTCAAACACTTAGAACAGCTATTAAGTATTTTATTACAATTATATATACAAGATGTTTTCGCTTATCTATCATTAAATTTGCAAAATTAACGCCTTGATGTACCCACGACTATGTAGTTCATGAATTTATTCATAAGATCTCTATCTTTATGTAACGTGTCAATATACCGCTTGTATTGAATTTATAGATTTCTACTAACCTTATGTGTTATGAGATTGTCCTTGACAAGTTTCCTGGTTATTGTGTTAAAAAGAAAAATTTAGTTTTTATCAACTTAGCCTTGAACGTAAGATAATTTTAAGCCGTATGTAGGTATTACTTTATTATGTACAATAACAAAAAACTTTAAAAAATACAGTGTTTGTAATTATAATACTGAATTTCGACATTCATAGAAGCGGCAATTGGTATTAAAACAACAATGTTTCAATCCATAATTATATACCACTGTCACGTTTTAATTTTTATAATATGTAATTTTATTATTTACCTAATATGTATATCAAATCTTGATATTTTTGATATTTTAGGGACCCACTATTATCGGCTTAATTGTACCAAAGCATTTAAATACGTACTAGATACAGCGGAGCGATATTAAAAACCCCAACACTACCAAATGTCAGTCCTAATGAATCTACCACTGGTTCGGAATGTTGCTTCTACCGAAAATAACTAACAGAAAGCTCGGCGGTCAATCGTTTCTATAATGTCGCAGAAGATATATATTGAAGCTTAAACTATGAGTGCTTTCTAAATCTCTTACTTCTGTATGTGTTACTGCAATTTTTTTTAGACAATCATCAAACAGGATATAGCTCCTACATATGTATCTCCGGCGGAAACGTGTACATACGTAGCGCACACATATACCGCTTATCGAAGGTTAATCGATGGCAGCGTTTGCGCATCTCGGACCGCATTCAAATTTCGAACGACTGTCATGGCGGCCGGTCGTAACGTCCGAAAACTGAATGATACGCATTCTGTGACATTGACATTGATTTGTTGCTTTTTATTTAACTGTAACACTGAGTTCCAGATACCCACACGAGAGCTGAAAGCCTTAAGCGAAATGTCTGCAAGTCGTCAGCTGGAGGTTTGATGGACAGCAGCCACTGGCGCGCTAGGCAGGCAACCTTTTTGATGGATATGTCTGTTGCATATGGAATACTAAGCTTTCATGCAATGCATGATTACGGGAACAGTTCCCATTGAAAGATTGTCCATACATCATACATAAAACCCTCGCTTCTGGTTGTAAAGTCCCTAAGTTTACGCTTAAATTTAACATTCGACTTTTTAATCTAGTTTTGATATGCGAAGTTAAAATTATAAAAAAAATAACAATATAATATCGGAATAAGCTGGGATAGCCCACCGATAAGACCGTGTGACTTTTAGAAGAGGTTACGAGTTCAAACCATCAAGGCAGGCATCAGTAAGTTTTTCTATTAAACTTAAGTGTCTAATTGATATTTGCAATTTATCACATTTCGGTGAAGAATACCAACGACCTGCTTATCTCTAGAGAATTCTGATGATATGTGTAACCCAATACGCATTAGAGCAGAGTGGTGGTGCCAAAAATGTAAAGACGATGCCTATGCCCAGCAGTGGTATAATAATTGTTCGTTACCTTATATATCCTGTAATTGTTAATTTTGTCGTATAGCGATAAGCAATCTTATCTTTTATGTTTAAATTAATAAATCCAACGATTTTCCTGAAATTCAGTATGTGGGAGTTTTAGGGGAGGAAAATCGATCTAGCTAGGATTTATTTTTTAAAAATTCGCTTTATTCCTGTTTGTGGGCATCAAAAATACTAAAATTTACATTGAATATAAAACACTATTTTTGCCGTAAATTGTCAAGTCGTAGCGTATTCGAGAAACGGGCGGTCTCTAGAAATGAAAATGCCTATGATCGAGCCTCACCTACCCAATTACTTTTTCTTTTCTTTTTTAAGTTTCTTTTATATCTTTTAAAAAATTACCGAGCAAGGCTCGGTCACCCAGGTACTATAGTCAAATTGAACATTATAATATTACATATGTCAAAATCCGTGTTCTATATGCATCAGGCGAGTCAGTTTGTAAATTATTTAAGCGGAACTTATTGACAGAGAGATACAAGATAATATTCTAGAATATATAAATTATGTCATTTATTATTAAAAATTGATTTAATTATATAATAATTCCAAATGATACGTATCTTGAAATGCAGATCCTTAATGGTAAATTTGCTTTTAAATATTATTTAATAATGGTAAACTCTCTACAAAGATGTGACGTTACGTCTATGGACTACTAGATCTGTACATATTACGAAACAAAGTCCTCAATAACCGTCTATCTGTATGTGGTCGATTTTCTCAATATTTACTGCACGGATTTTTGTGAGGTTTCAACGGAAAGATAGTGCGATTCTACCGAAAAGTGTAGGTCAATAGTACGTTACATAAGAACTCCTGTGAGTAAGGAAAACTTTGTAAACTTGTGCGTGTGACTTAAACGCAGGTGAAGCTGCGTTTACAGCTAAATAATTATAAATATAAGGTTTTATAATTAATAGACATCGATTTCCTGAACTTATCGTACTCTAAGTAGGGTCGAAACAATTTATAAAATTATTTTAAATGATTTGGTTAGATATTTTACGACCGGCCGCCTGGCTGACGGTAAGAAATGGTGTTCTATTTTACTCAGCCGGATACCACACGGTCGGTCAATTTACCTTAGTCGCCTTCTTTGACACCTTGGTAAGAGCTGAAGGTGGCCTATACTCAGCCGGATACCACGTGACGGTTATTTATAAACAATAGTATAATATAGTAATTAAAAATATAAGGTTTCATTGCTAACATCAAATTATACAAAAATAAAATGGCTAGATTGACAGGTTACGCAACATAATATACTCGTAGTATTTTTTATAATTTTCAAATCAATATGATTATCTGTAAGAGGTTAATTTATAAATTAAGGCGTTACTTTGCGGAGGTCCATAATACAAAAGTAATGAGAATATTATTATTTTGCTATAATCCGCAATAAAAGAAAATATATGTAATGCTAAATGTAGAGTTTACTATTGGTTCTTATGGAGAAATGCATTACAAATTCTGCACGTATCAGGTATTATAGGATTATAGCAAAATAATATTCTCATTACTTTTGTAAGAGGTTAATTAAAATTAAAAATTTATTTTTGCGCTTTGAACATCTTTGGAATAATACAGTATGATCAGTACATGATTGTATGACTAGCCAACCTACTGAGAAGGAGTTGGTATATGTTCCAATTCATTTCATCTCTTAATATTTTCTTGTAAAAGGAAGCTTAAAGCTGTAGGATATTGCCAAATACATTAATTACATAAGTTGCATAAAATTATTATATAATGGAAGATTAAATCAAATCACAATAATCTTTATTCAAGTAAGCTTTTGCAAGAACTTTTAAATAGTCAAAGATCTGTTACATAAAATGAAGCTAATAGTTCGGACTGTTGCTCTCACTGAGAAGAACCAGCAAGAAATTCGTCAGTCGATTTTTAAACATTTTCAATTTAATTAAACCGCAGTCATGTATGAAGCTTAAAGGATTTTCAAATCCAAGCATTTTTATCATTAACTAGCTATGCCAGCAGCTTCGCCCGCATAAAAATCAGTGTGGCACAATTTTTTTCAATATTAATGTTTTGATCATAAAAGTTATCGTAAGTTAGATATCAGAAATTTTTGAATGACGTTCACCGTTTACTTAGCGCACGCAAGAAAAGCTTTAAATTTGCCGTTTTCGCAATATATATTTTTATTGCTGCTCCTCTCCTATTCACTTTAGCTTGATGTTTTATAGCCTTCCTCGATAAATGGACTATCTTACACTCAAAGAATTCTTCGGTCCAGTATCAAAATCGATCCAGTAGTTCCTGAGATTAGCGCGTTCAAACAAACAAACTCTTCAGCTTTATACATTAGTACAGATATAATCTTTAATAATGTTATATGCTTTACGCATAAACATATTTCTTACACGTCATTTAATTGAATTTACATTAAAGTTCTATCATAAATATATTTTTTATAAGTAGTTTACCTCAATGTAAGCTTCTTGAGTCACACCACACTACCGTCGGTATCCAAAAATATCAAAAAACTCAAATTTAAATTTTAAGCTTTTATGTATTGTTACTGTATTAATTGAAAAAGATAAAAAATATCTGGTTGTTGATGAGGTATCCGGCTGAGTAGAATAGACCAACCACATTTCTTACCGAGGTGTCGTAAATGGCGACTTAGGTAAGTCGACCCGCCGTGTGGTATCCGGCGGAATAGAATAGACTACCCTCATTTCTTACCGAGGTGTCGTAAAAGGATACTAAGGTAAGTTGACCCACCGTTGGGGTCCGGTTGAGTAAAATAGGCCACCCTCTTTTTTACCGAGGTGTCGTAAAATATGACTAAGCTAAGTTGATCTTAGGCAGGAGGCCGGTCCTGAAAACATAGCCAAATCATGTGACAACTTGTTTATAACATGTTATTCTCCAGTTAGAGTGGGATAAGGGCAGGAAAATTAAAGATTAAAGATATCAAGTTACATCTATTTATATCTAGATATATAGTTCTATATTCCTTCCACTTCTCAGTCTAACGCCGATTTATTTTCTTGTAAACTTAACTAAGCTCCAATAAAAATAAAGCTTATGGTATCTCTACTCAAAAAAATAACAGCAAAAAATATTAATATTTTTGTTCTAATTTCTCATTCTCATTTGACCAATATATAATGGAATTTTGCAATATATTTACTGTATAAGATTTTATTATATTATCGTCTCATAGCATTTGATATATGATTCTAGGACTCGAAGGACCTCATATAAACAAAACACGGCATTTCGTTTATAGTAGGAATGATAATGATAGAAACTTATAAAACCAAAAATTACCTAATAATCGTAAAGCCAAAGAATAACTAGGTTGTATCATAGTATAAATACAAGTAAAACGCTAAAATCTATGAATATTACATGACTTTATCTTTTATATTTTCTTCTCATATTTACACCCAAAACATGTATAAAACTAAATATATTTATACGTTATTTCTACCAAAAATTCCTCATATTTAAATGTATAAAACAAATTTAATTAATACTGTATAAAGATATTCTGAGATATACAAAGTTAAATAATAAATTAAATAAATTACTCGAGTATGTTACACCCAAATATATCCCAAAGTATTGCACAGACTAAAAAAATTTTAGGAAATTAAATTTTAACTAATTATATATTTCTGTTAAATAAATTTCAAACACGACAGAAATATTCATATGCGGGAAAACTAAACATAATATTATTTTTAAATTTAGATATTTATCAAAAGAAAACGTATATATTTTCTCAAGTTTTCCGGCAGATACAAAATTATACGGAAGTCGAAACTCCGTCGCACCGTGAACACCGTGTTGGTATAAAAAAGTTATAATTTTTTTATTTAATATCTGTGGTATATGCTTATCTAAATTTAAAAGCTACCGTGTATGTTTTAGACAACGAATCTAAATTCAATTAAGTCGTGAATTTAGTATGATAATTCCTCTTTGTGCTGGCATATTCACGGTATTTAAACAGAGTGTACTTATTATTTTAACATATATTACACGCTACTACTTTATTGCACTGGCATCTTGTATCCATTTAAGAGCCTCTTAATACCTTAGTTATAATATAGTTTTTACTACGGTTATATCAAGTTAAGTAACTTATAACGAGCTAAGACCCGGAGCGAGAGCTGATTCCAAAATCTATTATCATTCTCCTATGCTTAGACCTCCTTTCTCCGTTTTTTGGAGACGGATTGGAGCTAAAACCTACCACGCTGCTCCAATACGTATTGGTAGGTTACACATATCCCTAGAATTCACTAGAGATATGCAGGTTTCCTCACAATGTTTTCCTTCACCGAAAAGCGTGTGATAAATTGCAATTATCAATTAGACACATGTTTTACTAGAAAACTCATTTGTGCCTGCCCGGGGTTTGAAACCTAGAGGCGCACGGTGTTACTGCTGGGCTACCACAGCTTCTATGCTTATCTCACTCTAAATGGGGTCGGCACATGTTTTTCTATTTCCATTCTCTCCTATCATTCAACCCTGGCTCTACTCATTTTAAATGCATGCTTCACACAATCCAACCATTTCTTTTTAGGCCTCCCTCTAGTCACATATTAATCCACATTTCAATTCTAAAATTTCTAATTCTATCTACCTAATTCCAAAATCAAAAATCCCAGAATTTAGGCCACTAATTCCAATTCTAGATACAGCACAGCACATAGTTATAAGATTTAAAAAGATTTTAGGCGTTGAATGTATTTGAATTAAAATTGGATTAGTAAACACAGTATAAGTTGACTTCTACTAGATAGATTAAGTTTTTATTCAGATTATTTGTTTAAGAGGAATGTGCAATATCCAGACAAGTCGTCAAGGCTTAAGGATACTAAGAAACAAATTGTAATAACTATTATTGTATTTGAATAAATAAATAAAATAAATATGACTACAGATTGCAGTTAATCAGTTAATGGCATAAATAAAAATGCGTTTGCTACTGTAGTTCACAGAGCCAAGAACGCATTTTATTTATTAAAAAAACATCTAGCTTACACCTAACAAAAAACGAACGCAGCGTTAAGTGAATCGCGTTTAACCATGTAGTATTTATTCACTTTTTATAAAATCGTTTAGATTGTTTCAAGAAAAATAGATGTAAGGAGGGAATTTCCCACTTTTTTACCAGACACTATATACCAAAGCTGGTGGCTTAAAAACTATGAAAGAAATCTACAATTCAACTCCGAATCCCGCCGCTTAACCAAAATGTTTACAAAAGTAATAATAAAATTATCTTGTGTAAAATGTATCTTGTCAAAATTGTTTACAAAAGTAATAACAATAAAAATCGCAAAGATAGCTTTGCGATTTTGTCGTGGAGTCTATCTCATGATGATGCTTCGGTTGCGGGGCGAAACGATTGTTGAGTTTGTGATAGAGAACGTGTGTAGTGCTTGTGTATTGTGGTGGCGGTGGTGTAGGTTTGTGCATGCGTATTTCCGAATCCTACATGTATCAGGTATAAAAAGGGATTGTCCACTCTACATTTAGCATTATATATAATTTCTTACTTCATCGCGGATTATAGCAAAATAATTTTGTTATTACTTTTGTATTATGGATCTCCGCAAAGTAACGCCTAATTCTATTAATTGTTCAAAATGTTTACATATAAAGCTGTCATTAAAGAACATAGGGCTTTGATAAAATTTATGTTTAATGATAAATTTTTTTTTCTGTATTATATATACACACTAGTGGTGGTAGTGATAAAAACACCATAATTTATATACATCATCATCATCCTCTTGCCCGAGGTGACGTAAAGTACGACTCAGGTAAGTTGACGTTAGGCAGGCGGCTGGTCGTAAAAACGCAGCCAAATCATGTGACAGCATGTTTTTAATATGTTGTGCCGACCCCACTGAGAGTGGAATAAGGGCATGAGGATGCCCTATACATGGTATATGAAAATCAAGCTTTAAGCACTCTATGGCGTATTTATAACATAACACCCATAAAACCATAGGGCATATGGTTTAATCCTAGAGTTATGAAACAGAGGAAAGAAAGGTATTAAGATTTCGCAGATCCCTAAAACTAAAAGCTGTTATAAAATTAAAGCCATAAGCTTAAGAAAGCTTTAGTCTGGATTAAACTTAGGTAATCCTTAGTCTGAATATTAAATGTTTTAATATTAAAACATTGTATAACTTAACCCTTACTTCTTCAAATCATCACAAGTTCTAGTTAAGCAATAAATTAACCAAATCTTGTCTAAATGTCTCTAACATTAAACTAACTTTAATTTGTATTTGAAGTTAATAATATGTTGTCGCATTTAAATGTATTTTTATTATAAACAGAAAAAAAAATATTTAATCATTATATAATTTATTAAACATATATAGGTAGTCTATTAAAAATAAGAGAACATGTTTTCGTAGTCTTTATAAATTATCAACATTTTTTATTTTTCTAATAATAAACCGTGGAAGTAAAAAAAATATCTCAATCTGCCTACAAATTAATTCTGTAACATATATTATTATGTAAAATATACCGAATATATCAAATAACGTTACTAACATAATTTCAAACATATATATGTTCTAATTTATATGTTTATGTCACTTGTCTTCACTATTCAAGCGATAAATTGTATAGTAATAAATCACAAATTTATAGACCATGTCCGCCGAGGCCATAAATATTCTTAATGTTTATATATCCAGAACTATGTAGGTATAATAAATCAATAATAAGTATAAATTAGATGATATCTTATCTATAGTACAATTCGCCAGGTTACATCCCGACGGACAACCGTACGAAGCTTGATTTATGACCCAATGTTTATAATCCTATCTTCAATTAACATTATATATGTTAAATCTTTCATAAATAATAACTGTATATACAAATATATCCTTTTTGTGACATAATATTTTATTAATAATATTTCTTTACCCCCATTATTTAAAAAACTTTCCAAATACGAATACATGTAGAGCATACATTATTGTTGTTTCAATGTAATGCTCTTAAAAATTATTTAATTTTTTTTTGTTAAATGTTTGTTTCTATATAGAGTACAGGAGTGTAAGAAGTATACTGTATTAAATTTTGCTATATTAAATTATAAATAATATTTGTGTAATAAAAATAATTAATGAAGGTACCTCAATTGTCCTTGTTGTTTGTGTATCACTGAAATATCGTTCACTATCACTTATAATCACTTTCAACGCTAAATAATCATACCACACTGAAATCATACGCTCCATTCCGTTTGGTCCATTTTAGTGGAACGCAAAATCATCACAGGTCACAATTAATTTATAATCAATGTATCAGGTATACCGTTGAGATGTAGATAATGATGTTTTGAATGTGAGTATAGTTCATTGTAGTGCGCAGGCGCGGCGCGGCGATACAAAACGACCGTACGTGAAGCGGCGTCGTTGGGACGCAACCCGACACTAAACCCGTCGTATGACTTTTTGTTGTGAACGCGCGGAATCGGCCGCCCTCGGCTGCAGTCGGCATTGCCGATTGCCGCTCGGACATACTCGCACGCCGATTGGTGGGAAATCGCGTCGGGCGGCCGACGAGGGCGTGACGAACGCTCGCGATGGGAGTGTTCTCTTTTTAAATTTTCATTTTCTCTTTTTGGGCGGGCGTGCAGTGGTGTGCGTCAGTCGACGCTCTCGCGCCGCGCGTGATGGATGACGGGAGATGTACAATGGAGGCGATTTTTATATTTTGTTATGAATAACGCTAGGCCGTCGGCTCAGCAATACCTACTTAAGATTAATTGCCTATAATTCACTCGATATAGGTTAAAAGAATCTCCTTTTATATAATATCGAAATATGCTTCAAAAGTTCGAATCTAAACAAAATCCATCCGTACTTTGCAAATTTATTATTAGTTCTATATTAAATATATAAAAAAATATTTAGATGTGCACACTAAGAATTAATACTTATACATATAGCGTTAATAATTATATTAAATATAAAAACATATGTATAAAATTTATAGAAGGAAGCGTTATGTACTTGGGGAATTTCATAGTAGCAAATTACAAAACAGTTGTTTAGCAAAAATAATTAATCATTAACCGACACTAAGTCGCCTAAATTTCATAGGTACACATATTTGAATTATATTTTACCTGTTACATTTATACTGAATATTTAGGGGGCATATTCATCGTTCCGGAACTATGTAAATCTAGAACGAAATTTTTATGCACGTATTATGTTATGTCAGACGTAATTCGCATAAATATTATTATATTTAATTTATAAATTTAACTTAACCTGACAATCCGCTATTAAAGTCGTAGCTCTCGTTCCGCCATTTTATCTGAACAAAACGATGTTAAACTTACGAATATAGTTATAAGGGTTAATTAGGATAATAATTCATAGAATATTATACAATTTTACTTATAATTAGCTGCTTTTATTATTACTTTATTTCTGCTTCATGCATTTGCGTGCTCATCTAATTTTGATTAATTGGTTCTATACAATATAGTAATATTAAGCAACTAATTTGACAGTATTCATGTCATTTTGGGGTTAATATTATAACTAGTTACTACTAAGGTAGATTGACCCACCGTATGGTATCCGGTTGAGTAGAATAGACCACTATTTTTTTTACCGAACTTTACCGAAATACGACTAAGGTAAGTTGTTGTCAGGCGGTCAGTTCTAAAATACATAGCTAAATTATGACACAACATGTTTTTTAGAATGTTTTGTAAAATGAGGATGATGATTAATACTGGTTACTCCTCGATTTTCTTCACGTCAAACTATGATTTACCAGTATCAATCCGCAATCTCTTTCCCTTTCGGTATTTAAGTTACAGACTAGAAAATATTTATCTTAAGTAATTATATATTAGTAGCATCTTTTCATCTATTTATTTTACCAAAATAAAATAATTAATAGATTAAATAGTTACCTGAATTTATATAAACTTTTTCTTTTTTTCTATATTACCCGTATTCTCTTTCTTCTTCGTTTCATGTCAGTAAAGACGTAAGGAGGAGGACCTATCGAACAGTAGAAAAATCCATGTACTTTTCCGTGATAATTTGATGAAAATTAAGTCAAAAAATCCTTTCATCATACTTTCCGCGAATTAAGATTTGCATTTTAAACAGACTCGCGCCGTGCATCAAAACTTACTGCTCAAATATTTAATTGGCCTAACACGGGCGGGAGAAAACAGAAATAATTTTATTTAAAGATTTTAACAGGTACAAAAGTAATAATAAAAATAATTTGCTATAATCAGCGACAAAATTAATCAAAAAAAAATTCGTGGAAATATAGTAAAATAATTTTACTTTTGCATTATGGATCTCCGCAAAGTAACGCCTTATTCTATATTCTGATTATTTTAACAGATTTTACAGTTATTCGAACATTCTGAATTGCAGATCCTGACTAATGTATTATAATGTAATGTAATGTATTGTAAATTGTCCCACTTCGTAGGTTAGCTGGCAGAGATCTCTGTCTTAGGGATAAGTTGACCTTTATACACATTTTTATTAATTATTATATGTTTCTTATTATGTTTTTTTATTTTTAATGGTACTGAAATAAATAATAAATATTATTATCGATGCTGTTATATTGTTCTTTTATCTCAAAGTTTCAACAGATAAATGTGATTTTTTATTTGGAGATAGTAGAAGCGCCTGTTATACCTATATTGTTATATATGCCTTTTATCTTTTTACTGAAATTCACGACGAACAAGTCGCTAGCTGAAAAACCGGCGTTCTTTTTTGGAATGGCATAAGAAAGCCGAGAACTCAAGTGAAATAGCATAGCAACTCTTAATAATGTGATTTCTTATACATTTGTTTCTAAGGCGTCCTTCTTACTAATAATTGGTACAAAAAACAAATTTTATTTTCAAGTAACAAAGTTCGGACCAAATAAATATTATGATATTTCATACATTTGTTTTTATGACGTCCTTTTTACTAATAATTGGTAAAAAAAAAAAACAATTTTAGTATGCATTAACAATAACTCAGGCCTCAAGGGGATATACAAGTAGACTTTCTCCAGACCAAGTCCAAATCAAATTGAAACAATAATATCGGTGTTTCCCAGGTATTTAATATTACTAAATACTTTCATACATATTCAGTACGATCTGCAAATAAATCTAGGTACACGAAAATAGAACAAACAGATATTTTCCGGCCCCACGACACCCACACTCAAAGCGGGCAACCAGTCTGAATAACATTTAACCCCTTTTCAAATGTAAAAGCATTACGGAATGAAAAAACAGCACTTATGTACCCCGCGACGCAGATAAACCATCTCCCGTACAAAGCGTACAAAGATACAATACCTATGAAAGGGTTCAAGAACGCACTTTTAAATTAACCCCACTCAAGGATACAAGGGTGTAACAACCTTTTCAGCGACATACGATTTTCAACCTTAATAAATAGTAAGTAGAAATCAAAACAAGAATTGTCGTCTCGCGTTTGAAAAGCGGCATAAAATATTAGTCGTCGCAGTACCTCTGTTTAAAATAGGGCCGTTTATATTTTTCCTTTTCATGTTATTGTCTCTGCTTGGCAGCGCTTGCAACCGTCACGTTCCAATTTCGAAAAGTGTCGGAACAAAATGGTTGCCGCTTTGTCCTACCCCCTCGGTCGGCTGCGTTGAATTCACTAATTTAGCAGATGCTGGCTTTAGCTTTGATGTTCCTAAAGTAAATAAAGTCCAGACTTCTAGCTACATTCTGGTATTCTTTTATTTTATTTACTCGAAGGCATAAAAACAGTTCTTCGCATGGAACATGATTCGTAATTATTCATACGACATACCGACGTCAAAAGTATCATATTGACTATAGGTGAGTAGACATAGATACAACCTTCCATCAAAGCAGGCTGGTAACCAAATTGGAACATCACTGTGCCGTGTTTACAACTCGACAAAAAAAAATGTATAACAAAGGAGCCGAATTTAAATTCCAATCGAACTTTGACACATGTCTGCCACCATAAACAATGAAAATTCAAATCATCGTTCCGTTCGACAGCCGCCGACCTAATGCGATTGTGGCTTGCGCTCTGTAGTCTATGGCTCTTCATCTATAAATGGAAGCCTTTTCTTTCGCTTTTTCTTCACAAAATCTGAGTCGAGATCGGCTGATAACTTATCTTGAGTGAGATGGTCTCAATATCCACAGATGGCCTTGCTCTCAAGTAATCTCTGTGCTCGGCGTAGATATTTTTGTCATTTTTTGCTGTAGTTTCTTTGGAAACGCTTTGTAGTCTAATAAGGACATTATTTTGACAGGGATCACGCTATTGTAATGATGTAAACACTGATTGAGTACTGATAAGTAAGACAATCTAAATGCTATGAATTGGTGTTTTGTTGTCGTCCTACATTCAGTGCTATAATGCTAAATGCGGAACAATTTTGTTCAGAAAATTTATCTAGCAGCTGTTTGTTAAGATCGTTGTAACTTTTCATTTTTAGAAAGTATCTACATTTCCGTAAACAATTTCTAACTTTCTATTTTTTTTCAACTTTTTTTTCTTTTACTGCTAAACTCATTTGATATACTTAACTAAATATTATGTTAATAATGAAAAATTCACACAAATCCATGTCATAAATTTACTATTATTACCATAGGGCCCAGTATCACTTTGACCATTACTGATCTATTGTGATCGCCACTGACTACAGTTCGCTGCCAATGCAGGTGATCTCCAGAAATATATTACTCACAATGACATAAAACTACAAGAATTTTTAAAAAAGCTGGTCCACCTTAAATCATAGAAAGACCATAAATAAAATAATTAATAAAATAAATAAATAATAGAGCCCAACGAACATTACCTACTAGAGAATTAATTCACGAGGCGTTCGGACTTTTAGTACTGTTTATACTTGTATTACCCTAGCGAATAGAAATTACAACATTTTGTCGTTAAACTTGCTCTCCGTCGATAGATAAGCCACACGATAGTTTTTCGTTTAGAAATATAAACAGCGGAACAATTAATTTGATATCGTAAACGTTTTAATCTAAATCTTTATTTATGAATCTGTGAATACCATAATGTTTATTTTACTTTTATTTTGTTAAATTCTAATTCTTTTGTTAAAGGCACATATAATTTTTACACATTACTCCGCAATTTAGCAAAAGTAGCTAATAAAGCTAGCTAGTGATTGGTTAGTTATATACCTTTTATTTATTTAATTAAATTAAATTAAATAAATACCATCATATAAACAAATGCATAAAAATACACATAGGCAACCTGCATCTTTCAGGATATCTTTTCTTATAAAGATATAGAGACTATATAGAGCTATAGATCTATATCTATCTAATCATTGACTCTTATTACTCTAATCTTCTCAACTAACAAAAATCTAATTTAAGTAAATTCATAAACTTAAAAAACAACATTATTATTCCCTATTTATTTTTATTTATTAATTATACAAGTAAAAAAGACAGAATAAATTGTCAGTAACTTAAAATTATGTTAAATATGTTAATGTAACTTTAATTAAATTTAAACTTCACCTAATAATTAAATATTTAATTTTAATTTTCTTTTATTAATTGTAAACAGAAATAATTTAAGAGATGAGCAATACAATTATCGTGAAATTTATTGGGTCACTGCTAAGTACTACTTTCCATACTTAAGTTGAGTTATACAGTTACAGCTATGAACAGCTGTATGATGTTGTGTTTTTTTTTATACAGGAAAAACCCCCTTATGGGTACCGCCGCCCGACGGGGACAGGCGACGGTTATGTCGGACTCGCACCGACTAAAATAACCTGTGTGCTCCACTACGCTGCTGGTGGCGGGGATAGGGTACCCATGAAGACATTGCCCCCCATCCCCGCCAGCAGCAACTCTGTAGCCCAGAGTGCGCCACCTCTGGGTCGGGGCCTCTCTCAAAGTGGCCCCTCCCTCCGCTGGACGATGCATCGGGAGCACCAGATCCATCGAACACCTCGGGGACCTAACTCCAGCGAGCGTCCGATAAACCCCGTTCGGATCGCTCGGAGGTCCCCGTTAGGGCGGCATGCGACGGACTTCGGCGAGTCGCCTTCGCCCCGCTCGCCTGCGGCGGATTGGATCCAAGGACTCGACTTCCCGGATCCGCCCCGCCGCCTCCTTCCGCGAGATAACGTCCTCGCAGAAGGAGGCCATCGCTGCCCACCATGGCGCGAGCCACAGTGGGCAGGGAGAGATCGTGCCCCACCTGTGCCACAAGTTCCGCCCGCTGAACCGCCCAAGCTGGACAGTCTGCGAGCGTGTGCAGCGCCGTGTCAAAGTCGGCGCCGCACTCGTGGCACTCACCAGTCGCTTCGCGCTAGGCCACCTTCCACAGATACCACCCAAAACAACCATGTCCGGAAAGCACCTGTGTCAGGCGGAAGGTGAGGACCCCATGCCTCCTGGCGATCCAGCCCTGGAGAATGGGCTGGATGGCTGAAATCGTCTAGGTTCGTGCACTGGGCGATTCAAGCCGCCGCCTCCATTGGCGGAGGAGCTCTTCCTGAGCTGCCCTCCGCCAATCCACCTCCACCGCCGCTGAATCTCCCCCTGATGAACGGGCTTCGACTCTACGGCAGTAGGCCTGAGCTAGCACCTCAGCCTCTAGGTCCCATGGGGGGGACCCGGTCAAGGCACAGGCCGCCTCGCCGGAGATGGTCCGGTAGCATGATGTTGTGTGTAATGACTCCATTTGACTATCCGATTAAAATGTATTGACCGATAACTATAAAAAAATTAATAAAAAAAACAAAATATTTATTTCTTTAAAAAATTCATTACAAAAAATACAGATTGAGACCTTCTAGTAAGTATTAGAAATACTTGTGTCAGAAGGTCTCGCTCTTCCATAACAAAGGTTATTTAATATTAAAAAGCATTATAAGCATTTAAATAGTAAGTAGTAGGTCAAAATTTCACACCGATAAAGTTGTAAAGCGGCCAAAATAATACCGCTTCATACAGTCCAGCTGAAAAGACAATCTCCGTACCTATCCCTTATCTGTGCAAGTTAGCAAACAAAACATCGGAGCCGGCAATAAGCATAAAACAAAATCGTTTCGACCCCACACACGCCGTCGCCGGAACACTTGGAAAAATCCCTATGGATTTTCCGCGGGAGTGAGGCGACCCGCGGGGGCACGGGGGAAGGAACGTAAAAGAGAAAAGCTGCGAGTTTTTATCTCGGCGCCATAAATTTTATTCGTAGCGTGATTTAGTGCGCAGATTGCCCCCCGCGCCCCGCGCCTCCGTGCCTACGCCTCGCCCGGGTAAGGCTGCTAGTCATTGTCAAAATTATTGCACCCCTATCTACTGAAGCTTTAAATATATGTTCCCAACACGTTACTGTGCCTACAAACCTATACGCCCATGCATACAACACCTTGATCTCAATTTCATAAGTTGAACACTTGATGTAAATAAGGCACTAAGTACCTAAAAATTAAAATTCGAACTAAGTATGCAAAATGGTTCGAAAAGCGCTTCTACTTAGTGCCTTATTTACTTCAAGTGTTCAGTTGTACTCTGGCGAAAATCATGTACCTCAACTTGTCACGGAGAAATTCTCAAAATTCAAATTCAAATTTAAAAAATCTCTTTATTTAAGTAAATTTGTAAACAAGTGATTTTAAATCGTCAATTCTACTGCTGGTTCGAAAAGCTGTTCCTACGGAGAAGAGTCAGCAGGAAACTCGGCGGTTGCTCTTTTCTAAATATAACTAGTTCATTCATTCACATTCACTCATTACTATCTAAGTCTTAAGTACTCAACTGAAGTATTACGAGCTTTCACTCATTGTAATGAAGCCCTGTTTATTTTAGATAGTTACGCAAACTGATTTGCTTATTTGTTAACGGCTTTGAAACTTCCACATGATCTCATTACAATACTTTTACTAACACAACACAAGGTTCGGGCAATCGGAATAAGGATTAATGCAATACCAGGCCAGTGGCGCCGTCCATCTCGAAAAGGTTCCAACAATAACTCCTCTCCGCAAGACTAATCCTTCATTATTATTGCTTAAGAGTAAATCTTAAGTTATTTGTCAATAGCGAGCCACAAAGGCGTCCAAATACCCTTACCATGGCTGAAAAACATAATACACGCCTCATAATAGTGGAACAATTGAGAAACTTGTTAAAATCATAATGCGCCTTTGTGGGACCCTTGACAGTTCACTTTGTGATTTTTTTCTAGCCAGTCCTCGGTTTCGTATTGCGGCGCGCTTGCAAATGACATGTTTCTTTTTCCAAGTTCAGGCGAATCCTCGATCGCTATCGTCAGCGCGTATTTTATGTAAACACGACAAATTTTGTGGCATGGATGCGGAATGGGCAGCGCAGATGCGCCGGCGTTATTTTTATTGTCTATGTAGGTTCGAAGGTTCGCATTTGATCCGGGACGCTCTCTCCACACTGTGTCTTATCTCAGATCGGGTTTTATGAAACCCTAAATTTACGACTGTGGTCGAGGGGTGGGAGCCGGTATAAGCCCGCTCTCGACGCTTCGCTGCCAGGAACACTTTTGTAACCAACAATTCATGGCTGGGCACGTTCAGTAAAAATTCTGCGTGTCAAATTGTTGTAACGCGTCCGATCGATGTTTAGATTATAGATAGATCAGCATCGTTGTCGCGCCTACAAAAATATAATAATTTTGTGTATAAAATAACTTTTGAATTTTGATTACTGAACGATTAAAACCTTTATTTGGTTACAAATCCATTATACAGTTATTTTCCCAAGTTAAAATACCTGTACCTACTTTTTTTAACATTAGTTTTTCATTTAACATTAATATACTACTTCTGTACAGTTTCTACGCGGTATTGTAATCTAAATAACTAAGTTCTGTAGGAATATCAGAAAGAAGGTAATCAGAAAAAGATAAAATATTCTTCAAGCTGATTCTTAAACAATATACCTTTACCCGCGTACCACTACGCAATTCGCGATAAAAATTAGTCCAAAAGTCTTCAACATCCTCATCATCCTCCTGGGTTCGGCACAACATGTTATAAACATGTTGTCACATGATTCGGTTACATATTTAACGACCGGCCGCCTGCCTAACGCGAACTTATCTTAGTCGTATTTTGCGACACCTCTTTAAGAAAGAGTGTGGTCTATTCTACTCAACCAGATACCACACGTTGGGTTAACTTACCTTAGTCGACTTTTACGACACCTCGGTAAGAAATGAGGGTGGTCTATTCTACTCAGTCGAATACCACACGGCGGGTCGCCTTAGGTACCCTATTCGCCTTTTACGACACCTCGTTAAGAAAGATTGTGGTCTATTCTACTCAACCGGATACCACACGATGGGTCGACTTACCTTAGTCGCCTTTTACGACACCTCTGTAAGAAAAGAGGGTGGTCTATTTAGCTGGATAACACACGGCATTAATTAGTCCAAAGGTCTTTTCTTTTTAAATACATCTATGAGTATATAGTTCTTCCTTTACTTTAGTACTTACAAGTAGATATAGTGAATTGTTACCATGTCTCACTGACGTTACCCCTTAATTGGGAACGTAGACCCAACCGGGTTAGTCCAGATACAGGCAGATCCTCTATAAATTACGAGAATAAATCCCGGGAAAGAAAAATTGCCCTCTGGAGCACATAATTCTTTCCTTGTCACAATCCCTCCTTATCTACGGCCAATACCGGATTACAACGCGATTTTTATTTCATGCCGTATTTACCTACCGTTGTTTTTCCTATATGTTTTATCTTAGCTACATTCATATATACCTATATCAATCGTTTGTTACTATCGATATATTTTTTGTTAAGAGAATCTATGTAGTGCTTAGTGTAGGAAGAAGGCAACATTCACATACCTTATACATGTAGGACCAATCACAAAATCACACAAATTACGATATACTTATTAACATTACGAGGAGCATATCCTCCTATGATGCTTCGGTTACGTGGCGAAACGATCGTAGAGATTGTCGTAGTGAGTGTATGTAGTGCTTGTGTGATGTGTTATTGGTGGCAGTCTTTTATGATACGTGTGGTGACTGGTCCTGCATGTATAAGGTATGTGAATGTTGCATGCTTCTTTATTACAATTAACATTACAGAGAGTTTCTTAACAAACGCGGAATATACCAAAATAATTCTATCATAACTCCTGTACTATGGAATACTGCAAAGTAATGCCTTTTACTATAAACTAAATCTAGAAACTATACAATTTAACTTACTTTTCACTAGATAATTTTAGTTTTTTCTTATACATGTAGACGCATTTTACAATAAGTGTGTACGCCATTTATCACTTTCAATGTTTATATACGAGGCAAATAATAAAAATTAATGCATAACCGCACGCAGCATCTGCTTTATACTTCTTCACAGTAATAAAATTTTAACTATAACTAAGTTTATCAATAGTCACGGAGAAACCAAAATATGTCCTTACATTAACAAAAATGCTAAACAAATTGATTAATCACAAAAGTACCTCATATTTTATATATTAACAATATATTCTAATGGACAATGACAAATGTATCCTTTTGTTGCGAAAATAGAGACGTCACTATAGGTGACGGTAAACAAACATTTTGTTTAAATAGGACACGTCCCACTATGTTGGGTTCAAAAAACCTTTAAAATACATAAAAAACTATGTTTTAGAATATTATTTAACATATATATTAGTTTAAAAATAAAACTATATTTAACGAAGTTTAACTACGGAAATAGATATTATGCTGTTAAACTTCTGTTTTATTGTTCTGTTTTTAAACTGAGTAACTCAATGTAACACACTAACAAGGTTAACACAGTGTAGTATTTAAGCAGCAATATTTAAATACTTTCAATAAAACTTAATATAATATTTATAGAGTATAATTTTTTTTGTTATATATCAGGCGTTAGAAGTATGCAGTTATCCGTACATAAGTATATGTCCTGTAGCAGCGGATCTGATAAAATTTCATAAAAATTACATATATTTCATTCATATTGTTTTTCACGTGTTATAATGTTAAATTTTAACCATATTGTTTACAAGAATACTATGCTAAGTTATTTTTATAGCGCACTTTACTTTTACTAATTTTTTTATGTATTTTTTTGTTGTTTTCTTTTATGCAATTAATAGGCTGAAAATATAAAATAAAAGTTATAAGGAATCCGAGCATAACAGTTTTTAAAATTTCAAATTAAAATCCTGCTTTTTTAAATTTGAATATGGTCTTCGAGAGTAAACCATTCGGACAAATCCACGAAAATATCCCAAAAGTATAGTTGAGAGAAATATTTTGACAGCATAATGAATAGGCAGGTATGTGCCGTGACAGGCTAATGGTGTTTTAATAGATATCTGAGGTATCGTGACTAGATTGGCATTTCTTAAACTTGATTGTTTTGGTATTCTCTGATTTCACTTTTATGTAAAATGCAGATACGTTGCATTAGAAACTAACAAATTCTTGCCACCTCTTTTCTAATGTTCTTTCAATGTGTTGTTTGATTATTGACAAACAACCTTTTTTTTTTTTATATCTACAGATTTTACTTATTACACATACATGCTACAAATAACCAAAATGTATTAAAATATATATTAGCACCTACGCTATAAAAGCTACTTATAGATAATAAATAAAATTCAAATAAAACTAATAAATATTTTCCTTCTATTACTCAAAGGTTGACTGGAAGGGATCCCTTTTCGGGATAAGTCCGCCTTTATACTGTGGTTTTTTTTTAATTTTTCTTTCTCCTTTCTAAATATATGTATAAAAAGAAATAAATAAAATAAATATTGGCTTGGTATTTTATAGTATTATATTATGAGTATTTTATATGATTCAGAGTACTTATATTTAAAAATATATTACGAATACAAAATATTTGTAATTTATATATACATATTTTAAAAATTTATTTTTTAATATTACTTAAACAACTTTATACGGTCTATATATGAAACGAGGAAGAAAGTACCAGGTACGCCGTGTGGTATCCGGCTGAACAGAATAGTACCACCCTCATTTCTTACTGAGGTGTCGTAAAAGGCGACTAAGGTAAGTCGACCCGCCGTGTGGTATCCGGCTGAGTAGAATAGACCACCCTCATTTCTTACCGAGGTGTCGTAAAAGGCGAATAAGGTAAGTTGACCCACCGTGTGGTATCCGGTTGAGTAAAATAGACCACCCTCTTTCTTACCGAGGAGTCGTAAAATACGACTAAAGTACGTTGACGTCAGGCAGGCGGCCGGTCGTAAAATACGTAGCCAAATCATATGACAATATGTTTGTAACATGTTGTGCCGACCCCACTTAGAGTGGGATAAGGGCAGGAGGAGGATGATGAGGATGATGACTTAAACAACTTTATACATCAAAAACTCTTTCTGAAGTAAATATTTACCATATGTTAGTTAAAGTATCTATGTGTAAGAAAAAAATCACCCTTCTCGATTATCTTCAAATTAACGAATCACCACAAGCCCATTTATTATAACCATTACTTATTTAGTATTTCCCATTAATTGTGCAACAAATGCGGTGATATTATATTGTATTGAATTTATTGACTCCTATTGTCACTTCTAGCAACAACGAAATTGCAACACAGCATGAGTAATGGCGGGTAACGCTCCAAAGGACTAGATAGAACCCGGCCGTGAAACTATAGAAAAGTTGCAGTGTTTATTTATTTTGCTACGGAGATTATTTATTTATCTGCAATAAACATCCATTGTTGCCGTCTTTGTTAGTTTAACTTTCATAAAATCTCGCTACTTGTATTTAATATACCAACATAAGTTAACTAATAGTTATTGTTGATATAAAAATTTCATTGATACTAAAGATAGCCATGTTTAATGTGACTGATTGCATTTAGAAGTTAAATTTAAGCTTTTGATATTTCACATATTTATGTATGATTTTATTTTATTTTGTTTCATAAATATTTTGGTAACAATAAATAAAATAGAAAAACAATGCCTTCGCTTACATAACAATAGTAGATATTATTTTTGAATCAATTTTTTTTTTATTGTTATCCCTTTGAACTACAGAGTGAGTAAATATAAAAGTTGTTCATAATTAAAAAAAGTTAACATAACGTCATTGAGATGAAATAAAAAACGTTCAAAAATTCAATATAAAGCTAAAACTACATTTGAATTTTAACTCATGTCTTCAAACCTTTACCTTTAATCACTTCTCAAATAACCAGACACTTAATTTAATATATTTCTGTAAATATTTACATATTTTCTGCTAATCTTAACTTAATCCACAAACGTGAATAATTTGCGATGGTGCAAAAAGTGAACGCTTTTTAACCGGCGCTTAGTTTGATGCCTTTGTATTCAGTAAATTCAAAGATATTCCCCGTTTGCCACAGATTACAAAGGGAAGACTACTATACTTTTTCCTTTGTTTGACCGACGGTTACAATAGATTACTTAAGCTCAGAACACATAAGATAAATACAATATTTCGCATAAATATATAATGAAATACAATTTATAAAAGAATTTACCTGTTATAAACATTCATCTGAGGTTGTACTGTAATTTTTATCACATGAAATGATTAAACATTTATGAGTTTTGTTCAATAGTTCGGTCATCAATAAAGCATATTTAATTTTTTTTCATACTTGTAATATACGATTAAATAAAGCCGAGGATGCTGTTAGATTATCCGATTAACCCATATTTTTCATGAAGCGGAAATGATTAACACATATTGTTATAAATAATCATATAAATTTAAAACAAGATAAGAGGCTAAAACATTAATAATGTTGGTAAATAAAAAACCAAATTAATATCCCATTACATAACTATTTATTTTAAAAATGGAACACAACAAAATCATGAATTGCACAATTCAGCTTTTTCTACACAAACAAACAATAACTAAGTCAATAAATCAATGAAGATTGGTAACAGTGCATCTCAAATATGACTGACAAAGCCACACAGCGAGCATCATCCCTATTGCATGCTCTATTAGCATTCGACACGGGCGCCATGTTACCAAACACGAAGCCCCGAAAACAGACATATTTATTGCAATACGAGATAATTTTACGATGTGAACGCAATCCGGCCACCGATAATTCGGTCAAAGTTTAATTCGTTGACAAAGATTACCAGACTTTCTAATCGGGCGGGCGTGAGTTTGAGTGCGTAATTTCAATTTTATGTTCGGCCAAATTGTGGGAGGAACACAAGTCGCTCGTGCCCGCCGCGATTATTTCGCAGTAAACTTAATGAACGAAAGTCGTAATTTTTTTTACGTTTCAAAACATAACATTGACGGTTTCTGTTTTGTTGATACATATTAGTCTGTTTTTATCGAGCATAGACTCGCACAATATTTAGTTCCCACGGAAATTACTTAGTTATGCCGTGTGGTATCCAGTTGAGTACAATACTCGACTAGACTACTTTCTTTGTTAATGAGGTGTCGTAAAATACGACTAAAGGCAGGTCTTAAAATACAGCCAAATCCTGTGACAACATGTTTATAACATATTGTGCCGACCTCACTTAGAGTGGGATAAGTGCAGGAGGATGTATGAGACTTGCACTCGACCACAGTCTCATCCATAGAATAAAATTGCATGTAATGAGCCTCGTTTAAATAAATAGTAGAAAAGAAGTAAATAGCTATTTATTCCAAAGGTATTTAATTTTATTAATTTATTTTATCTTCCTTTATAATAAAGCAATATTTTGGCTTAAAGATTTATACTGCTAAGTGTGTTTGCAGTATTAGATAAATAGACAAGTAAACTCAGCACTGGTGCTAGAGAACAACAGTGTGTCTAATTTTTTTAATATATTCTTAGCTAATTTATAGAATTAGGCGCTACTTAGCGGAGGTCTATAATAAAAAATTAATAAAATTATTATTTTGCTATAATCTGTTATAATATTCTAAGCTGACTAAAAGATCCATAGTAATGTAGTTTTAGAGTTCACTGACGTCTACGACATTGTAAAAATGGTACACAATTCGACGCTACATTTAATATAGACGAACTACACCTTTAATAAATCTACGGTACAGCTTAAATCTTTAGATTAGAGAAACCAATGAAATTGAAATTATAACGCAAATTTCAAACTAAGCAAGTTTCTCTCTTCATTAATTTGTATGAATCAAATACAAAATTAGACTAGACATTTGACTTTGAATTATAACACTTTTTACTTTTTCCGTTATATTCGAAAATACATCAGCAGTTAATAATTATAAAAGATAATTCCATCCGAATTTCAGTGCATTTTTACAGTTAAGACGTATATGGCAGTGTTATGTTGATTGAATTTGTCTTTATTCTTCATTACCTACGATTTCTTGAGAGTGACTTATATAACTTTCGTCAATGAACCCTAAATACAAAAGATATCGGTTTTATGCTTTATAATACCTAACATTGAAATACGAGACAATATTATTTTACTTAATATTCGGCAAAAAATTTAGATATGTCGAAATTTTAAAATATAACTCCATTAAACTAAATATGAGCTGTGATAGCCCAGCGGTAACACCGTGCAACTCTTTCGAGGATGTCAAGGGTTCGAACCCCGGCAGACACTATTGAGTTTTTCTGTAAAAACTTATGTGTCTAATTGATAATTGCAATCACACGCTTTTCGGTGAAGGAAAACAACATGAGGAAACCTGCATATCTCTAGAGAATTCTGGAGATATGTGTAACCTACCAATCCGCATTGGTAGGTCTTAGCTCCAATCCTTCTCTCCAAAAACGGGAAAAAGGGGCCTGTTCCCGGCAGTGGGAGAGTAATAGGCCGCTACTTTACTTTAAACTAAATATTACGATGTAAACAAATCTAACTTCCCATATTAATCAACAATAAAAGTTATAAGCAGGGGTCGATTAGTCCCGGCTAATCACTGATTTGATACGGTGATGTTACTGTTACACAGATAAAATAAATTTAGCCACCCTACACTATTGGCTACAATCAATTAGGTAATCTAATAGTTAATTTATTAACATACATTTTATATGCATGGAATAAATTTACCGTGTGGTATCCGGCTGAGTAGAATAGAACACCCTCATTTCTTACTGAAGTGTCGTAAAACACGACTAAGGTAAGTTGACCTGCCGTGTGGTATCCGTCTGAGTAGAATAGACAACCATCATTTCTTACTGAAGAGTCGTAAAAGGCGACTTAGGTACAGGCAATAGTTGATGTCACGCAGGCGGCCGGTCGTTAGATACCTAGCCAAATCACACAACAACATGTTTGAAACATGTTGTGCCGATCTTACTTAGAATGGGAAAAGGGCAAGAGAATTAATGCAATTACTGTAAATAATAATATAATCTAAAAATTCAGCTAGAAATATAAACGAATTTATAATAACTTAGATTATAACCTATTTATAAAATAACACAATTTAAAACACTCATTTTCAGAAGAATATTGTTTTTTTAATAATAAAACGATCTTATTATAATGGCACTGATGAAATCTGAACATATTAATAATTTAGAATATCTTTATAAAAATATTCGGTCAAATATTATTAAGTTGTAACATATGTCGATTTACATCAATATTCATAAGCTAGCGTATTACAACTATTAATTGTACAATTATATCGAAGTGATTGCTCACATTGAAGACAAAATACTCGTTCGAGCTTAGCATTTACTACTGAATTTTATATTCGGCTGATTAATATATTACTATGACATTTTAGTTTTGATAGCGTGCAACATAAATATTAAATTAATGATAAAAAAGCGTTAAAATATGTATAATTTATTTTAAATAGTTGGAACAATAGAAATTAAAATCACCTTAGTATAAATAATTCATTAATTGACTTTAAAGCTCGCGAACGGTTGAACATGGTAATAACAGTAAATGTCAACATAATCTTGATAAGAACGGCATACTGATATCGCGAAAAACAAGAAAGATATTTATACAGGTCCCAGGTTAAGAGTAGGTTTATTTATTCTTTATATTTTTTACATTCAACAGTAGAGTATGTAGGGACTGTAAGTAAAACTGTATCCGCAGAACAATTTCAATGAGTGTCATATGAAAGAGGCATCGGTCTTTATGTGGATGAAGGTTCTGTGAAAATAAGTTTTTAATCGTTAGGCGTTACTTTGCGAAGACAAAAATAATAATAATATTATTTAGCTAATAATATTGTTTAACTCCGAGAAACCGAGTACATTAAATTAAAGCTTTGCGAACTTGTATAGTCTGTCCTGATGAAGCTTCGGTTACAGGGTGAAACGATTGTTGAGATTATGATAGTTAATGTGTGCAATCCTACAACTGTATTGAGGTGAATGTATTTTGCTATATTACGAATCCTGCATGTATCAGGTATAAAAATGTATTGTACATTTAGCAATACATATATTTTCTATTTACTTTTATCGTGGATTTTCAGCGGCCCGTTGGAGCAGGTGGCAGTGACCTAGCCTTCAGCTCCGCGGGTCGTGGGTTCGATTCCAGTCGAGGGCCAACATTGTCTAATTTTAATGTGTTGTTCTTCGGTTGTATATATGTATTTGAGTGTCTACTCAAAATAAAAATTTACCAGTTGTCTGCCACCCGTAACGACGACCATGTGTGTATTTGTCCCATATACTTACTTATTATTGTAGCAAATAATATTTTCATTAATATCTGAATAAGTGTGTAGCTAATGTAGCTAAGTAATGTAGTAAGTAAGTAATAAGTAATGTAGCTAAGTAGCTTTACCGCAAGATATTTAAAAGATATTACTGAATAAATTATTGTTTGTGTATTATTTCACGTATATAGTATTTAGTGTGCGCATCCATCCTTTATTAAAATATTATTTATTGCCAACGCCCGCGTCGGCATGGTAAATAAACTTTAAATTTAATTAGACGGCATGGACGAAGAGATGGGTTGTATTCGGAAGTCGATCTTTATCTTGATCACCTTGCGAGCAAGGATGCTGTGATTAAGTAACGAATACGTTACCAAAACCTTGTTACCTAATTAACTAGATAAACAACTCGTTAGTTTTTGTAAGTTTTAGACTCGTGTACGAGATAAGAAGATGGCATAAAAACAAACGTTATAGTCTCTTTAATTGTTATAATTGAAATGTATTCTTTTGAATTTGCTTTAATTTTTTATTAATTATTTATAACATAGCATGTATAATACTAGCTAATAGTAACCATGAAAGAAAACAATGGACAGTTTAATCGCTTTGGGTGACATTTTAAGTGTAATTTCATAATTGTGAATCAAGTTTTTTTTAATTCGAAACGAAGGAACAAATAACAATAAATTTCTTGTTATATATAACATTACTCTAAACTCATTACATACTTTATATAATTTATAGAATTAGGCGTTACTTTGCGGAGATCCATAATACAAAAGTAATAATAAAATTATTTTGCTATAATCCGCGATGAAGTAAAATAGAAAATATATATAATGCTAAATGTAGAGTGGACAATCGGTTATCATACCTGATACATGCAGGAGTCGTAAAAAACACATGCACAAACCTCCACCACCGCCACCATGATACATAAGCACTATATACGTTCACTATCACAAACTCAACAATCGTTTCGCCCCGCAACCGAAGCATCGTCAGGAGATAGACTCCACGACCAAAATCGCAAAGCGAAGCATTATCCAAATAAGTTTAGTTATATACTAATCGGTTCAACCCCACCCTTTATTTTATTTTGCCTGCAAACAAGTGTAACAAGCTTGAACTAGAAACATTTATTTGCTCGTTAATGAGGGTGCCATTGTTATGTTTAATAATCTCAAGGTTTTCCAGTAGGCTCAGCTTAAGTCCTTTATTTGAACACGTGTGCAATACTTCGAAACTATGGTCATTAGGAACTTTATGACCGCTTTCTATCAAATGTTTGGCGAAATGTGAATTTTGTGGTTTATTATTCCTGAAAGCTGCCATATGTTCTTTAAAACGGGTTTCAAAATTACGACCAGTCTGACCCACATATGTATCAATGCATTCAGGACATTTTATTTTATAAACACCACATTTTTCGCGCTTTCTAATTTATCTTTATTATTGCAAAGAATCTTCTTTAAAGAGTTACTACTTTTAAAACCTAATTTTATATTTGATTTTGATTTGAATATAGTTGAAATTCGTTCTGACAATGCTCCAAAATAGGTCAGACTGGCTTTGTCTGTACGCGGTACGCGTACATCTGTACGCGGTGCCACATTACAAAATTAATAAGTACAAAGCCAGTCTGACCTATTTTGGAGCATTGTCAGAACGAATTTCAACTATATTCAAATCAAAATCAAATATAAAATTAGGTTTTAAAAGTAGTAACTCTTTAAAGTTTTTTTAAGTAAGTCTGTTTTTTACGACTCCTGCATGTATCAGGTATGATAACCGATTGTCCACTCTACATTTAGCATTATATATATTTTCTATTTTACTTCATCGCGGATTATAGCAAAATAATTTTATTATTACTTTTCATTACATACTACTAAATTAACATATTAATTACATTCTCTAACATTATATATCTATATCTATACTAGTATATATAAATACGACTCTCTGTCAGTCTGTCTATCTATTACATTTTCACGGCTTATCCAGTCATACCCTTATATAATTAGGTCGGATGAGATATTAGAATCAGGTTTCAGATTTTATTTATTTGGCTTGAAAGTATTTCTAAAAGCTTTTATTTGACTTGCAATGTATGTATGTGAAGGTGTAATCTTGCAAGTTACTTTTGACCCATTTTCCGGGGTCCGATTGAGCTGAAATTTAATACACTGATCCAATCTCGATGACAAGACATGTTTATGATAAGGTTGACCTGATGGTTCTGCCAGGATTGGCTCTAGACGAGGAAACTGCTCTACGGTTATCAATAGGGACAAGAAATTTTACATACTGATCCAATCCCGATAACAATTAATGTTTATGATAAGCATGACCTGATACTGTCGCCATTAGCTCCAGACAAGGGGACTGCTCTACGGTTAACAGTTGGGATATGTAATTTTGTAAAAAGCTTTGTAACTTGACTTGTTTCAAGTTTAGTTTTTTAATATTCATCATCTCCCTGCCCCTATCCCACTCTAGGTGGAGTCGGCACAACATTTTATAAACATGCTGTCACGTGATTTTACTGCGTTTTTACGACCGGCCGCCTGCCTGACGTCAACTTACCTTAGTCGCCTTCTATTCTACTCAGCCAGATACCACACGGCGGTTTAGTTTTGATAATATTAAAATCCATAAAATACTGACCTCACTATCGGGTATCTTAAAAACTTTACCTGTGCTTAAAACAATGCGTTACCTTTTTCAATCGTATGAACCATCCAAAAACAGTCTACTTTTGTCGTCCGATAAACTAGCTCGAATATGTTAATGGCATGTGACACGGAATACAAAATTAACCATCCCGTATTCAAGCCGTGCAGGTAAATGCATCAAAATTAATTAAGGTGGGCACAGACCGCCCGCGCGCTACCGTCCCGGCGGGGCGTCCCGTGACGACTTCATGCGGATTCCGGGAACGCGGCCGGGACGAGATGACGGGATTCAAGTGAAACTAGCCAGACCAACGGCCACGAGTACGTGATCTCTTTAAAATTAAAACACTATTATGACGTATTTCTGTTGTTGCTTAATTTGGAATTTATACAATAGTACCTAGGTGACCGCTGTGGTAGCCCAGCGGTAATGCCGTGCGTCTCTTTCGAGGAGATCACGAGTCCAAACCCGGGCAGACACCAATGAGTTTTTCTGTTAAAACTTATGTGTCTAATTGATAATTGCAATTTATCGCTTTTCGGTGAAGGAGGAAACCTTCATATCTATAGAGAATTCTGGAGATATGAACCTTTTCCTATATTTATATTTCGTAATTCTCATCCGAGTAGCGCGGTGGGTATAAAACTCCCAATTTTCTCTTCAAAAGGAAGTGGAGCTCCATGTTCGATAGTGATATAATTAAGGACTAAACCTTTACTTTGCATTTAGAATACAATTTGACATGGTATTTCTAGTAAAATTTGTAACGCTTGTTTTTATAGTAAATATCTAATAAAAGATGTGTTCTAGGTATTTAAAAGATAAACAATGTTCCCTCATTGAATTGCGTGTGATAAATTGCAATTATCACATAAATTTTAACAGAAAAACTTATTGGTCTTCCTGGGGCTTAAAACCGTGGCGCTATTGAGAGAACGGCACAGTCTCTTCTATCTTAACAATCTAAGAATACAAACTACCAACAAAACAAAACATAATCGTTTGGTGATATAATTTGGCATATTATACTCAACATTTATCGCAATATGACAAAAAAGTTCGTTGATAAAAAACATTACATTAGTGTTATATAAACTTTGGTGGTTAAATACATAAATAAACATAAACATAAATATCCCTTTTTCTGTATCACCCCAATTTATTGTACTAAAATATATTTCGACAAACGATTCTTGCCTAGTAAGCGCCACAGCGCCAAAATATTTTTATAGGCCATAAAATTTTCAGAACAAAACAACAAATCATTCGGACAATTGTCTAAAAAACATTAATAGAGGCTCGTAAGGAAGCGCCACGGCCACGCAGCGGGCGTACCTGTGCGAAGTTACACCAACAAAGCTACTCTATGAGTTATTGTGGCAGCCCCTAAAGATATTTCATCGATTTTATTGTGGCTCCGATGTCAACTTCGTCTCGACGATGACTATAAAAGCGACGATTTTTTTGCGTAACTCTCGTTGCACGCTGAAATGTGTAATATATTCAATATTTTAATAGTTTGTTCTTATTGTTACCTCTAGGTAGATGCTGCAACTTCTAAAAGAACCGTCTGACCTATTAGAATCATAAGAAACGGATGTTATAAATAACTCGTATTTATAAATGCAGATTGGTTCGGAACGAGCACGCCGTGTGGTATCCGGCTGAATAGAATATTATCACCCTCATTTCTTACCGAGGTGTCATAAAAGGCGACTAAGGTAAGTTGACCAACCGTGTGGTATCCGGTTTAGTAAAAAAGACCACCCTCTTTCTTACCGAGGTGTCGTATAATACGACTGAAGTAAGTTGACCTCGGGCAGGCGGCCGGTCGTAAAAAGGCAGCCAAATCATGTGGCAGTATGTTTATAACATTTTGTGCCGACCCAACTTAGAGTGGGATAAGGGCAGGAGGATGATGATGATGATTGGTTCGGTCTTAATCTTTAATATTTAAATGAGATAACCTCTGAATTTCGGAATTTCAACGATTTTCGAAGGTGAAGGTGTCGTAAAAAGCGACTAAAGTGAGTTGGACCCACCGTGTGTTATCCAGCTTAGCAGAATGTACCACCCTCTTTTTTATTGAGGTGTCACAAAAGCCGACTAATGTAAGTTGACGTCAGGCAATCCGCCGGTCGTAAAATACTTAGCCAAATCATGTCACAACATGATTATAGCATGTTGTGCCGACTCCTCTTAGAGTGGGATAAGGGCTGATGAAAATGGTATTCCTAAGTACTCATTATTTACAAATAAAATATTTGTTATAGTAATGTAGTATAATAGTAAAAATAGAACCATAAATTAACATTAATTTTGTTGAAAACCCCATTACAAATAAAGAAACACAAATCACGTATTCCATTCTAATGTAACCCGAGAACAATTGTAGCACACGTGAAATTCTATTACACAGTCCAAAAGCCTTTAGAAGGCTTCAATAAAAATCAGTTAACCCGTGCTCACCTGGCCTTTACTCTCCCACGAAGTAAAAAAAACTTTTATAAAGAAATAAATTATTGCGTTATGGCTTTTTGAAAGAGTCCACTGCTGGTGAGAAATGACAATATTATTAAAAAGTACGCATCTTTGTCACACTATCTTTTTGTATTCAATATATTGTCGTCATAATAAATGCTGCCCTTTATGGATAGGGTATTGTGCTCTCCACCTTTGTAGACATTATTAAATATATTTTAAAGTGTTTTATTAATGGTGGGCGTCGCGAGAGAATGTTTGATTTATTTTTTCGACGCGTGTGCTCAGAGTTGCGTGATGTCCTTCAATCATTTAAATTAATGGAATTATTGTTCGAATTGAAAGTCTGAAATGTAGTAAGGAATGTGAAAAATTACAGTTATGATTTAGAGAATTTATAATAGTTTTATAATTTTTAGTTCACCTTTTATATGGTGATTTAGCTGTGACCTAACAAATGGTTACAACTATGTAACCTTGTCAAAGTTAAAAGTGACTAGCCAGTGTACGGTGTATGCCAGGGTTTTGGGAGCATATAAACCCCATCTTTCTATTAAAAGGATCAAGCCTACAAGGTCTATAGTACGGAGAACTAATGGCCATGCAGGTCTTAAAGTATGGCTGGAATGGCGAGATCAAAAAGCTCGTTGGCAGTAGCTGAATTCGAGCGGCATCAGATCGTGGGATAAAGAGAACATTGCACGTCTATAATTGATGAAGAAGAACCGACTCAATACCAAGAAAAGTCATTTTCTATACGTACCATAGACTAACTAGACTAGATTAACACTACGATTACGAAATCTCATCCAAATTTAGTATTATTAAAAAAAAAACAATGATAACTAACGCCCTTTACGTCTTTTGTTGAAATTTAGTGCCTGGCAGTCTTGAATATCATAAATACCCATAATCAACAGCTTCATAACTATATCATGGCAGAAAGAAAATAATTGGCAATTATTGGCCAGTTACTTAAGTATTCAACATTACTTATTTACAGAATCTTCTCAATAGACCTGAGAATTCAGAAAAAGAGAACATTCATCGTCATCCTCCTACCCTTATCCCACTCTAAGTGGGATGGGCACAACATGATATTAACATGTTGTACCAATATTTGTGTTGCCACATGTTTTGTCTACGTATTTTACGACTGGCCGCCTGCCTGACGTCAACTTACCTTAGTCGTATTTTACGACGCCTCGAAGAGAGAGGATAGTCTATTCTACTCAACCGGATACCACACGGTGGGTCAACTTACCTTAGTCGCCTTTTACGGCACCCCTGTAATAAACGAGGGCGGCTTATTCTACTCAACCGGATACCACACGGTGGGTAAACTTACCTTAGTCGCTTTTTAGGACACCTCGGTAAGAAACGACGGTGGTCCATTCCACTCAACCGAATACCACACAGTGGATCAACTAACATTAGTCGCCTTTTGAGACCTCGGTGAGAAAAGAGGGTGGTCTACTCAGTCAGATACCACACGTCGAGTCGACTTATCTTACTCGCCGTTTACGACAGCTCGGTAAGAAATGAGTGTGGTCTATTCTGCTCAGCCGGACACCGCACGACGGGTCAACTTACCTTAGTAGCTTTTTACGACAACTCGGTAAAAATGAGAGTGGTCTATTCTAATCAGCCGGATACCACACGGCTTTAGCAAATAGACAATTATCACGTCACAAACCATTCCCAACAATGACTCATAATATTTATAACCTTGGTAGACCACAAAAAATATTTAAAAGGATTAAAAAACTCATAAAAGACACTCAAACTCTTTCAACCTGTCACAACGGTGCACAAGTATAAAGTACGCGAAAAATCGAGGTATCATATTCGATGTTTTGAAACATGACGCGCGACCGTGTGGGAACACCTCTATAGGCGTTATAAAATGAGTTTATTATACTAAAGTTCGATTTCTATAGACTTAATGCGTAAGTACGCACAGAATGTTTTTATTTAAGCTTCTTATAATACGACTAAACACTGTACGTGCGAAGTAAATAAATTCAAATAATGCAAATCTCTTAAATAAAAGTGAATGTTTGTTGTATGTACTTTATAGACTGAACTTTTTAGAAACGGCTGCACTGATTTTAATAAAATTTTCAGAAAATCAATATAATTTTCAGAAAATTAGAATGACGCTGTAAATGATACTATAAACTTTGGCGGCGATTGGAGCATATTTTTAATAACTGTTTATATATATTTAAATTATACCCCGCGATGTGGGCTGGACATAGTCGTTGTAAATAAATTCAAATTCAGATAATATTGCCAATATTTGTGGACGCATCCTCTTCTTATTAGGCTGACTTTTTACTGATAGTGAAACTAAGCTAAACTTGGTTCTTATAAGACTTGAATGATGATACTGTTTCAAACACAAACATATATATAAATAACTAACATATCCATACTGTCTGTCTGTTTGGCTTACACTAATATTTGTTTTACGGTTACAAGCAATTTGGGTTACAAACGACTAGTAAACTTGTTAACCCCGACAGCTAAGCTAAAAGCTTGTCTAATTATAACCCACGACCTCTCGATCGCAAGTTCGTTTCTCTAACCATTCCGCTACCTCTGCTTAAATTCTAATAATAATGATTCAATTTTTTGCGCTCGAATTTTATATACCATTCTAACATATAGGATAAAAAAATTACGTGTTTAATTAGAAAATAGGGAAAAATTATATAGTGCATAATATAGGGCAGTTAAACACTGAAGCTGATGCGAAAAAAGTGAAAAGAACAGTGTGTGCCACTGACATAGGATAAAAACTAATATGATATTGTTATGAGTAGATAGTCTATGGCATAATTGTCATCTTCTAATAATCATCTATGATAATTGTCTATGGTCTTTCCCATCCATATCATGTCGGCGTTTTGTGCTACATAAGTTATAACAATAAAGATAATTTAATACAAGTCAATCTGTGTCTGATATCCACCTAAAAATATTACAGGTATATTCGAAGATCAATCGTCTAACACTAATCAGAGGTATGTGTTAACGTCTAAAGTTCTCTTTAAAGACGACGAATCTTTATAACGACAGCCCATAAAACTAATTGCTTCGACATGTCCAGAAACAAGATAATTTTGTATGTCATACAATAAAAATCCATAGGCGTACGTGCTACCAGAAAGCATTACGATAAGGTCCGGCAATCAATTGGATCGCAGCGGCGCCCGGTGGCAAAGCACGTCGCTTTCATTTTTTAAACACCATGCGGTCGTTTTTATTATTTACTATCCTTCACCCGCAACTTCGTTAGCGTGGTAATATTGGAATAAACTTCTGTCACTTTCCAACCCTACAAATATGTCCATCACAAAAATTTGATCAATCCGGGAAGCCTAAAGCAGATTTATCGAGGTCATACTCAAAGTTTAATTATTTTAGTAAATAACCCGGTTGACTTGATAATAGATAGCGTTTTGAAATGTCATCCTATTCCTAGGTATTGTATAGAACCGGCTATACTCACGAGTTATCCTATCGGGTTAGCCCGACTAGTTTCGAACCCATCCGGGGCACTTATTCATGAGCTCTTTACACGACGTTATCGTGGCGGGAACTGATGATGTCATCCTATTCCTGTTGAATTAGTAGGATTTCTATAGCCTATATGCTACCCCGGTGTATAAGGAATAATTGTGCCAAATGTCAATATCGGTTCAGCGGATTGGCCGTGAAATGTCACGTTTTCACGGCCAATCCGCTGAACCGATATTCGATATAGACAGACAGACAGACTTTCAAAATTATAACTAAGCGTTTATCCCAGCTTTGCTCGCTATAAGTTGTCACAAGCAAAATAATATAATATACCTACATAAATGCCACAGACTTTTCTCAAGAACACTACAATATTTTTCAATTTCAAAGCCATTACGCCGCTTTTTCGACGATTTGTCCGACATTTTAATATACCAAATACTGCTTTTAATGTACCAAATTGCATTGCTCCAGTTGTGATGCGAAACACATAGACTGACATATTATGTGGAAGTATGAAAATCGATTAATGTAAATAATTAAAGTTCCTCTCTTGATGCACGCTTGAACACCTTTTAGATATTTACCGTATTGAAATTTATCCTTCACCTTGATTACCTTTTAGCGTAGTGGAAAAAGTTGACCCCCATTTGCTTACTGTGATGTACTAATATTTTAACACACATTTAAGTTCCCCATGTGTAAGTCTAGATTAATGATAAATCATTATTTTACAATATATTCCTATATGATCACATGTTTAACTAATACTCCTAGCATAAAAACTAATAAATCCGTATAAAACTAGTCAAACTCACCCGATATAATATGATATGAGTATTGCCGCTTTCTATACATTAACTATAAGAAACCCACTATGATTTATAGACAAAAATTCTTATACGACTATTTCCTATTCACAACTCAACAATTTGATTCTTAGTGGATTTACAAATATCTCTTATCAGCTCCATCTATCTTTATTGTTATGTTACAGAACAGTTATCCCTCGGGACTCGCGGGGAAAATAATATTTAACTATTTGAAAAGTTTTCATTGTATTTGTAGACTAACGTTCACGTGCGACTTGGCTTATGTATATTAAATTTCGTTAAAAGATACTTTCCTAGTCACTGAAAAAAATATGATTTTTTGGAATCTGAATTAACTTTGGGTTACAGAAATGCATTTCTCTAATATTTGGTCATTTTATGACCATCATATCTACTGAACTCTTAGCGTTGTTTAAGTGGAGTCGACACAACATATTTTTGTTTCCATTGTCTACTACCATTCCTTATTTTTTAACGTCATCCTAAATTAACAGGAATTCTATAGCCTATATGTTACCCGGGTACATAAGGAAGAATTGTGCCAAATTTTATCCATATTGGTTCAGCGGATTCGCTGTAAAAACTGACAGACATATAGACAAACTTTCGCATTTACAATATTAGTAAGGATTTCAATTAAAAATTATACGTAACACCTTTAACTAATGAACAAAAAAAGCTGATATCACGGAGGTCAGCCCACCGGGCATCAGCACGTGCCTCAGTTTACCCTCTCACCGGTACTCGATACATCCTCAATAGCACCCTATGAGCACAGAGCAATATAATGGACGTAAACAGAGGCCTACAAGTGCGTGCATACATGAAATCCTGCGCACACGCAGCTGCGGGCACGCGCACTTTGACGCGAATTGTTTTAGAGTGTTTGCACGGTGGTCTGGAATTAACATGTTGATTGCCACTTGATGACGTCCTGGTCTGTATTGTTACTCTGGCACGAGTGTTTACGAGTTAATTTTTTGTTGAAAAAATACTTTAGCTATGCCGTGTGGTATCCGGCTGGATAGATTAGAACATTCTCTTTCTTACCAAGGTATTGTAAAAGGCGATTAAGGTAAATTGAAATTGATTGATTGAAATTGAGTGTGGTATTCGGTTGAGTAGAATAGACCACTCTCTTTCTTGCCGAGGTGTCGTAAAATACGACTACAGTAAGTTGACGTCAGGCAGGTAGCCGTTCGTAAAATACGTAGCCAAATCATATGACATGTTTATAACATGTTGTGCCGAACCCACTTAGAATGGGATTAAGTGTGGAGCATAGATGGATATTCGACTTATTATCTTTCTACATCAGTCTTCTTGTGAACGCAGCTACAACAAAGAAGCTTTTTTTATTAAATGTCTGTTGACAGAATTTTTCAAAATTTGAATTTACATATGAACATTACATATTACAGGTATTAGTAGTCAATGGCAGTAGGTCCATTTCATAGGAGGTCCATATACAACATAGAGAAACGATTTAAACTAAGCTAAAAACCGTAGTTCGTAAAAAAAATGGAACTACCTAATGATAATGGTATGTAATGACTATTACAACACTATTTTAAACTTTCAAATGATAATCTCAAGTTCTACTAATTAGTTTCGATTTCGCAATAATAATGAGAATTTTAGTTGTAAGCAGATGCTGAATTGAAAACCAATCCTAACTTCAATACTGAGAGCTTTTAAAAATCTGATTGAATTAAACGACGTAAGCTAATCGAATATTCTTTATATATTTAACTAGAACTTTTAGTTGGACAATATTAAAGTTAGTGTCTACCACTTCTTAACAATATAAGATTGAACAGCTTAAGGCTTCGGCCTTCAATTTTATGTAACCACTAGCAATCGGCTTCGCCCGCGTGAAAAGATTAAAATCGTAATATAGTCTTTTGATAACCATAAAAATGGTTAAAGTGGGTTACCCTAAAAAGCTAGACAAAAACTGTCGCAGACTTTTATTCAGAACTTTTAGAGGGGAACAATTTTGTAATTGCAATTTTTGGATTTATTTTTTTGGAACTATTACCGTTGACGGAAAGATAGCATTAAATTTTGCCGTTTTCGAAATATTTTTTATTGCTGCTCCTCTCTTATTTATTTTAGCGTGATGTTATAAACGAGAATTTTTCAAACCAGTCCAGTAGTTCCTGAGATTAGCGCTTTCAAACAAACAAACAAACAAACAAACAAACAAACAAACAAACAAACAAACAAACAAACAAACAAACAAACAAACAAACAAACAAACAAACAAACAAAAAACAAACAAACAAACAAACAAACGAACAAACAAACTATTCAGCTTTATATATTAGTATAGATGAAAACTCATACGGTCTTCTAACATTAAAGGTATGTCTAAGTATTATAAAGACTTTCAATTTCCTTAAATATGTTGCCTCAATATGGTACCTAGATAAAAGAAAAAACAAATTGAATTAAAAATTTTCTATTATACTTTTTATTTCACTTTCTTGATTACTCTGAATCTTTGAGTTTAAAATGCGTGAAATTAGGGTTCCCCTGAAAAATGTGCACGGCCAGCGCGGTCGATACAAACCCTCCCCGCCCCGCAGGTGCGACGAGATAATCCAAGATGGCCGCCGAGATAGGACGTGACGTCACGGCCCTCCCCCGCCCCAGGCGCATCCTCGAGGCTTCGCCACCCTCCTAAGATCCTTTCAGAAATCTGTGTACTACCGTCAGCAAACAAAATAAAGATATGTCTTTTTTTTTAAATTCTCATAACTATAACATTGGAATATGTATCTAAACTTATTATAAAAACAAGTCCCGAAAGCTGTCTGTCTGTATATAATCGATTTTTTCAAACAGATTTTTCTACGGTTTTTCCTTAAAAGTAGTGGATTTTTTTCCAGAACGACAATAGTTATTAAAAAATCATGTATTACAAAATTGTTCCCTCTACAAGTTCTAAGTAAAAGTCCGCGACAGCATATGTCTACCTTTTAAGATTAACCCACTTTAACCATTTTTTTAGTTATCAAAAGACTATATTACAGTTTTAATCTTTCAACGCGGAAGGAGCCACTGGCGATTACTACTGCTTATATATAACCTACGTACTACCAAAAAAGGTGGCAACCCTAGGCATTTAAAACTCAGAATTTAATATATGTATATCTTAAGCTGATAACTCAACTTAATCAAACTAAAGGTGATCGTTAAAGAATAGGTCCTTGTTTTTTTAAGTCTATATTTTAATTACTCGTAGGATCAGGTAGAACAGGTTGGGGTAAATGTTCGCCATCCACGTGAAAGCCATCGGTACCACCCCTATAGCTGGTTACATAGACTTTGCCATCGTCACCAATGAAGCTATATCTTCCTTCGATTTCCAAAACATATCCACCATTATTGGTTGGCACTAATCGACCACGTTCAGACACCACTGTATCTGAAAAGATAACGAAATTGTTATTAAGTTAAGTTTATGAGGTCATGGTAAAAAGCTTAATCAGCATCCTCCTGCCCTTATCCCACTCTACGTGGGGTCGGCACATGAGTTATAAGCGTTACAAGGATGTTCTCACATGATTTGGCTACGTATTTTACGACCGACCGCCTGCTTGACATCAACTTATCTTAGCGGATTTTACGTAGGTAAGAAAGAGGGTGATCTTTTTTTACGGTGGGTCAACTTACCTTTGTCGCATTTTACGACACCTCGGCAAGAAATGAGGGTGGTCCATTCTGATATCATACGGTATGGTAAAAAGCTTGATGTAAGTTAGAATAAAGACACCATCAGGTCGTAATCAACTCGATTCAAATCTAATTAACATTGTAATCTGACACATATTCATCTTTAGTTTTTACTATCTGGTTGGTTACTACCTAATTTAGGGGATCCAATACGTCTTCTATTGTTATGAAACACCGAATTTAGGCGCCATAAAACTCTATAAAGTTGCGTTAGATGCCTATTGATATATTGGGATTTTATTTATAATTAGAATACTTCCTGAAATATAGTTAAGTGTTTCAAATATGATATAAAATACTCTTTAACTCAAAGTGTTATCTCTTGTTGGAATTAATATCTAATAATCTGCAAAATTACTATAAGTATCTGTATTGCTAGGACTTTTTTAACGTTTTTAAATCTTAAAGTATGTCAAAATTGCACTTCTATCTACCTCCATCTTTAATGTTAAAGCGTTTGTGGAAAGTTACATGTAAGATTTATTCACAATTCTTGAGGTGTCTTGTAATTCTAACACGACTTTATACAAGAATAATATTATAGGGATTATTTGAGCCCTGAATACGCTTTCACGGATACAAAATATCCCTTTTTTTTTCGAACAAGGAAAAATACATTATTGGAGGCAGTATAATGCTTACATAGGCACGAACATTACATACTCACTAATGAAGAAACTGAAAATCTTCTTAAAGTCGTTTGTTAATTTACTAATTCATATATTCTATCCTTTAACTGTTCATTGCTCTTTCTCTTCCACATTTACTCACACATACACACACACATACAGTTACACACACACAGTTACACACACACATATACACTGTCACTCACATATTCATTCACAGTCTCTTACACTCTCGCGACAAATTGTATGAATATTTAACTATAGTTTATTTTATTTGTATTTTGTAGTTTCTTTTGTCTGGAACTTGTAATTAAATATCGGAGGCGGGCGTTGATATCTGCAACGCAGGTTTAACTTTTGCAGTATCATCGCTACCATTGTACAAGTACAATCTATAAATGTTCCATGAATAAATAAATTTAAAATTTCAACTCAGTCAATGATCTTCTTGTTCTTTGTCAACCTATGGACATCTACTTCTGGATATAGGTCTCTTCATGGGATCTCCTCACCACAAAATCTCATACCGCTTGCACCCAGCGGCTTCCCGCGACCCTTTTGAGGTCGTCATCCATCCATTCGTCATCCATCCACGTCCATCTCGTGGGGGGTCTAACCGACACTGCGTTTTCCGGTGCGGGGTCACCATTCCAACACATTGAGGCCCCAATACCCCTCGGTTCTCTACACTATGTGCCCTGCCCATCGCCACTTTAGCTTCGCAACACGCTGAGCTATATCGGCAACTCTGATTCTTCTACGTAGAAGTAATCGCCGGTACCACTAGTTAATTAAGTTATATTAAAATATAGATTTTTTAAAGAACGTACTTTCAGCTGTTACGTATCGGAGAGCGTACTGGCCGAATTCATCATGAACCTCTTCGTGCCGTATCGCTGGTAGAAATCGTAATTGCACATCGTCGTTTGCGTGTTTCGGGGGAGCACTTAAGACCACCGCTGCCAAAGAAGCGAATAACACCAGCTACAACAAAACAAAAACAATTGTTATGGATCTCTTAGCCATAACATGGTTACTTACTTCACAAATTAGTAAATCTAGGTTCTATTTTTAGTTATGTGGAATCATTCATACAAGGAAACTTGTTAGTTATTATGGATTTTTAAACCGCAATAGCATCGTTACCCGATTCATAAAATTACATATTTGGGTTTCTATTTTCAATTATATGAAATCATGCATAAAAGCTGAATATTTTGGAACAAAAACAATATGTCCAAGAACACGGCAGAAGCCAAAACTTCATCAACGCGAGCTGCCTCGAGCAAATTTTACTTGAGCGGGCGTTACATAGACGAGTGTGACGGTTCAATCACGTTTACTGCCCATAATCAACACGAACTAGAACTTTTTCCTGACGTTGATAATGCGTGCTATGTACAATTTATTCATATAACGTTAAACGTCTATCATTTGCGAACTTGTTTAAAAATTATAAGATAATTTAAAAAAATTGTTCGTAAAATTCAACTTACCGATTTCATTTTGCAGCCTGCGTTTCACTTATATAAATAGAAATTCAACTACAGTGTAAGCTTTTAAATACCAATCTTAATTAGGATCTAATTTGCAAACAGGTAATCCAACCAGCTATTATCAAGAATAGTTTAATTGTAATTAACATTCTGCGCAATTACAATTCATCGAATTACTAATAAATTTAGTTTAAATTAATTTAGTTAATAGTATTGAAAAATTTTGTTACTATTACAAAAAGTATTCACAAGTTTGTACAAGGCCTCTCTTATGCCTTATAAAAAAATAATTTTAGAATTAAGCGTTACTTTGCCGAGAACCATAATACAAAAGTGTAATGAAATTATTTTGCTATAATCCGCGATTAATTTTAATCTGTTTAAGTTTAATCGCAATTTATAATATACATTACTCTTGTTTATACCATGTTGTGCCGACCCCACTTAGAGTGGGATAAGGGCAGGAAGATGTATGTACTCTAGTGTGATTTTATTTCGCAACTTCGTTCGCGTGGACTGTTGTCGCGTGATAAGGTTGATAATGTTGTAATCATGTTGTCACATGATTTGGCTACGTATTTTACGACCGATCGTCTGCCTAACATCATCTTACCTTAGTCGTATTTTACGACACCTCGGTAAGAAATGATGGTGGTACTATTTAGCCGGATACCACACGGTGTCATATATGTTACCCCAGTGTATAAGGAATAATGGTGGCAAATTTCATCGATATTGGTTTAGCGGATTCGCCATGAAAGAGTAACAAACATACATCCATACTCACAATTTTGCATTAATAATATTAGTAGGATAAGTAGGACAATATTTGGTACCACCTTTTATTCTATTATCATTACTTTTGTACTATATAAAGCTTAAATATGAATGTGGATGAATGTATGGCTAGGAGGCCGAAAAAAAGATGGATGGATTGTGTGAAAAATGATATGCATGTTAAAGGAGTGGCGCCAGAGTTGACGAATGATAGAAGAGAGTGGAAGAAGAAGACATATTCTGCCCACCCCACTTAGAGTGGGATAAGGGTAAGAGAATGATTACTTTTGTACTATGGATCTCCGCAAAATAACGACTTTTATAAATTACTTTTTTTTTAATATTATTAATTAGTGTTTTGTTCTTTTGTTGACGTTACCAAGGGTGGAACTATGTGCTGTGAGCTATGTAAGAGGTTATCTACGACGTAGGAGCCTATCTAAATCTGTATAATCGCACCCGCCAAATAATTATTATTACACTCACCGACGTGTACAGAAAATATCAAAGTAAACAGCCTTTTCACACACAGCTGGATCAAGGCCTCCTCTAGAAAGAACACGCACACGAATTAAGAAATTCTTCCGAGATATGTAATTTACGTACTTAACGGAATTCCATAATACAAAAAAAATATAAGACTTATTTTGTTTTATTTCGGTTTTTTTTATTTAACCAAGTAATTATACCATCATCTTCCTGCCCTTATCCCACTTTAAGTGGAGTCGGCACAATATGTTATAAACATGCTGTCACATGATTTTGCTGCGTTTATACGACCGGCCCCCTTCCTGACGTCAACTTACCTCTGTCGTATTTTACGACACCTTAGTCGGTGGGCCGACTTACCTTAGTCGCCTTTTACGACACCTCGGTAAGAAATGAGGGTGCTACTATTCTATTCAGCCGGATACCTCACATAATTACTTTGTAATTACACCATTACGTTTGAAGGATATAAAACGTATACACACCACGCTATTTTGTACCGATTTTCTGGTTTCTTATAAATTTATAATTTTCTAAATATCACCTCGTTATATTATCATATTAATGAATTCTGATACCAAAAGCCTACTTTACTGTTGAAGATTACATAGATACCAAGTATTCGTGGATATAGCTACGCTTCGACCCTGACCAAGGTGGTAATGACTAAATGTAACTAGTTATAAGAATTATATTTTGAAAAGAGCAACCGCCTAGTTTCTTGTTTGCTCTTTTCGATAGAAACAGCTTGTTTTTCGATAGAAATATTGTGAATTGGAGTATGATGTACTTGGTTCATAAATAATTCATAAGTTACTCAAAAACAAAATTATAACCTTATCACAGTTTTAATTGTTATTAAGTTTTAATTATTAACTGTTTTAATTGTAAGTAAATTGAAACTATTTTAATTGTAAGTAAATTGAAACTATTTTAATTGTAAGTAAATTGAAACTGTTTTAATTGTTATTAAAGTTACGGTCATGTAAGCACAGACCAATGGATACGGATAAAAAACTTCGCGTTGGCACTATACCTACTTGACGTACGTATTCAAAGCTTGTAAAGGCGTATAGAACAGAGAGCTGTTTGCTGATGACGTTGATAAGGCAGGCCAGCGTGAAGTCATCACCTCTAAAGAGGTCCGTTACAGTCACTCGAGGTCCTTTTGTTCACAAGGATTGTTCGGATTAACCGTTTAAGCGATTTTCGCAAAGGAGAATTAAGTGATTTTCTAATGATTTGTTCTTAAGTAAAGTTAACGTTCTATATCGTGGTAATTTAAGTTTCACTATGTCTAATAAAATTACTAGCTGTGTGGTATCCGGCTGAGTGGAATAGACCATCCTCATTTCTCACCGAAGTGTCGTAAAAGGCAACTAAGGTAAGTTGACCCACCGTGTGGTATCCGGTTTAGTAGAATTCTACTCAGCCGGATACCACACGGCTATGTTTAGTAATGTAGACTGTGCATATAAAATAAATATTTTAACCGTATAGAATTATAAAAAAACATATTTGTAAATGAATTATTATATACATATTTATTTATTATTTTTATATAGGTCAATATTATTTACGACGTGTTGAGATATTTGTCCGAAAGATACTCTAACAATAACTAACATATTAAGAGACAGTGTTGTACGTATGTGTGTAACAAGTAATTAGGCGACGCGCGAGGCGGGAGGAAGCGGAAGTTCGCCGGAGATGAAGGCGCGATACAATATCCGGTTAGACGCCATTTCCGCCACCAAAAGCTCGTGTGTGCAAGCTTTAAATTTAGTGTTTTTTATTTTCATGGAGTTTGAAAATCTTTTAAATTGCCATTTGTGATTCCTAAATTTATTAAAAGTAACTTGAATACATACTTTAAAGAATTTGAAAATAACTTTTGGCATTATGAGTTAAAAATAAACCTTAAATTGTGAATAATAAAATAGTACATTAAATCTATGAATAAATGCTAAATCATGGCATATTTTGTTAAAAAAATCAGATAAATTGCTTGCTCTAATCTCGTAAAACTTCTTATATCAATGATAATGTTTGGATAAATAAAATTTTAGTACTACCATAGCTGTTGGTTTAATTATATAGATGTTTTTAATACATTAATAACATACTTTCATTCGGTATTCGTGTTAAGGAACATTATAGTCAACTGGTGTTTTATTTGTTATATTGTTGTATTAAAGCTTTAATTGCATAAATACAGCGCAAACATTACACTATAAACAACTGTGCCCGTTTACCACCCTTAAAATCTAACCCCATATAAAGAGAATAAACTATTTGGACCACAGATAAACAGAAGATATATTCTGTAATGTGTGTCAACACTGTCGTTCTAGTTGTATTATTGAGTTGTATAACATCTGTGCATTTGCTGACTTTGAATACAATACGTAAATCCATAATATTATTGTTTGACACATATGATTCCCGCTATGTAGGTTATTAAGACAAAATATACATACAGAAAAAAAATGCATGTATATATTTGTCTGTCCTGCATACGTTTCTGAATTGGTATGAAAACGGATTGTCCACTCTACATTTAGGATTATATATATTCTATTTTATAGCCGTGTGGTATCCGGCTAAGTAGAATAGTACCACCCTCATTTCTTACTGAGGTGTCGTAAAAGGCGACTAAAGTAAGTCGACCCGCCGTGTGTTATCCGGCTGAGTAGAATAGACCACCCTCATATCTTACCGAGGTGTCGTAAAAGGCGACTAAGGTAAGTTGACCCACCGTGTGGTATCCGGTTTAGTAGAATAGACAACCCCCCTTCTTACCGAGGTGTCGTAAAATACGACTAAGGTAAGTTGACGTCAGGCAGGCGGCCGGTCGTAAAAACGCAGCCAAATCATGTTACAGCATGTTTATAACATGTTGTGCCGACCCCACTTAGAGTGGCCTAAGGGTAGGAGGATATATATATATTCTATTTTACTTCATCGCGGATTTCAGCAAAAAATTATTTTATAATTACTTTTGTATTATGGATCTCCGCAAAGTAATGCCTAATTCTATAAATTATATATATTTATATCACTGACTAATTTGTAATACTATAAGCATATTAATATATGTTTATTTTATGTGTATAGGCGCAATTATTTTGCATGTAGCAAGCAATGTGTTATTTTTTAACTCCAACAAACGTTAAATTTAATAAAAGAAGCCATCTCTTGTCAACGTCTAAATAACAAAACGAGTTAAATTTATTATCTGTTTGCAACCCCCGACACTCTATACGCGTGAGTCAGGAAGTTCGAATTAGTGGTTTTTGATTCGCCTACGATGCGGCGCGTGCGCATTGTCTACTCTGACACCTATATGACTATCACTCTAACCATTTCATTATTACCCTCTTAATAAAACTAGGAACAAAAAACAGACCAAGCTGAGAATGGAATATAAATTTAAATTTATGGAGTCGAAATCTTTGAAACGAATGCATTTCAGAATGCGCCTTTTCTTTAAAATCATCCCCCTGTCTTTATCACACTTTAAGTCGGGTCGGCACAACATGTTGTCGCATGATTTGTCCAGGTATTTTACGACCGGCCGCTTTCCTGAAGTCAACTTATCATAGTCGAATTTTATGACACCTCGATAAGAAAGAGGGTACTCTATTCTACTCAACCGTATGACGCACAACACTTAGGTACCTTAATCGCCTTTTACACCTCGGTAAGAAATGAGGGTGGTCTATTATACTCAGTTGGAGCATAACCCTAAAAGCCAAAATACATAATTAATAATTGCGAATGTATGTCTCTCTTTTATTCTCTCGCTGTCCATCCTCTAAATGAAATTTTGTATAGTTGAAGTTTATATAACACTCCTTCATATAAAGTATATTATTATTATATTACATTCCCATTTTTCGTTTGGGAACAACAAAAAACCATTGATATCGTTATTACATTAATGAAGGTAGTTTTACATAAACGATGAAACGAAGTCGTCAGTCAGTACAGCTTTTATTGACTTCGAAACAACTCGATCTATTTTAATGAAAGTTTCAGACAATCTATAGAATGACCAGCGGAATGTCCTGTCAAGTTTGATGGCGAACGCACCATTTTTTTTATCTTTTGAGTTCTGTTTCGAGGGAAGTTCGAAACCAAACTAAGCCACAGCTAGTCTATTTTAAATGCCTGAAAAACGATTTTCAAGAAATCTAGGAGATCTAAGAATAACAAGTTCTAACCTCAAGGCCCATATCTTTAATATTTAAATGAGTTAACCTTGTATGTATATATAGGAATATCGAGTAATATATCGAAATGTATATCGAGAAAAATCGATTTAGATAAATTTTATTTTTTAAAAGTTTCGTTTTATCCCTGTTTATGGCTCTAAATTTTTTATTAAATTTACGTTGAATACAATCACCATTATTCGCTGTTAAACGTAAAGTCATGGTGGTTCATTTGGGGAACGGGCGGTCCAGATAGGATAAATACCTAGGATCGAGCTCCACCTGCTCTATTTTTTTTTTCTTTTCTATTTTTTTTTAAATTCTTTTTTTACGTCATTTTGAAAAATACCGAGCAAGGCTCTGTCACCCAGGTACTAGATTGTAAAGTGTAAAGCACAGTATAGCATATAAGAATGGTAAACAGATAGGTACCTAACGATTAGTCTAGAGATAACGCTCACCCCACAAATAAATCTGATTTACTGCTGATGCCATCTCCGTACATTACCACCCTTGATTGCTCCCTGTGGTAGCGCATGCCACCGATATTTAATTGACTACCGTATAAATTATTATAAAACGACACAAACTTTTAATTATATCTCTTACCATCACTACATATTATAAAACAAAGTCCATATTTCCGTATGTACGCATAAAACTTTAAAACTACGCAACCGATTTTGATGCGGTTTTTTTTAATAGATAGAGTGATTCCAGAGGAAGGTTTGTACGTATAATAACATTCAATACAAAGTAGAGAAATACTGTAATTTTTGAGGTTTCTGTAAATAATTACATTTTTTTCCGCTTACATTGCAAACGCAGGCTAAGCCCTACGAGATTTATCAAAATGATGTACTAAATATTTGTACACCTTAAAAAGGTCTATAGAAAAGTCCGCGATGGTATATATCTATCTCTTATGGATAACCCACAATAGCAGTTTTTTTCATTTACTTTTTACGAAAAATGATGCCTTATGTTCAAAGCAATTTTTATACAATACAGCATTAATCCTTATCCAATTGAGTACTTTAAATAAATTGTTGATTTAATATAGATCAATATGGCCGTTTACAGCATGCAATTTAAGTGAACATCTTCGGAGATATTACAGATTTAAAATGCCGTAAGGACGCCGCGCTTCACCCTATAGCACTTCGAATCTTTTAGTTTGTTTAAAGACATTCTGTAATTAATTGTAAAAATAAAATACATAGGTAAAATGTAAAAGTAAATAAGTAAAAATGTACTATATGAGTTTAGAAATTCCAAAGATAGCAGGAAATCGTCTTGGTATAGGGAGAGGAAATTGTTTTTCTCCAAATTTAACGCTTGCGGGCCACGGGCAGTAATGAATAAATCAAAACTACTGGATCGATTTTAATCATTTTTTTTACACTGACTGACATGGGATATATATTTTATACCCGTACGAAGCAAGGGCAGGCCGCTAGTAAAAGATAAATTGGTAGAAATTTTAAAATGATAGTTTTTAGCTTATTAAAGTCATTTTTTCTACACATATCTGACTATATGACTGGCCCGTTGGAGCAGTGGGTAGTGACCATGCCTTCAGCTCCGCGGGCCGAGGGTTCGATTCCCGCCGAGGCTAACATTTTCTATAAATGAATTTGTTGGTCTTTGAGCCTGGGTGTATATTTGTATTTAAGTATGTATTTAAAAAATATATAAATATATATTCACCAGTTGTCTATCACACATAACACGAGTATTAAGTTATTTACTTTGGGGATGAACGACCGTGTGTGTAAGTGTCCCATATATTTATTTATTATTATTATATTTCATCAAATGATTCCGCTGAATCAATTTTGTTGTATGTTTCTGACCTCTAAAATAATAATATACATAAATAATATAATACACATCTATCATACATCGATCTATAATATGCGGCGGTGGCGGAATGGTTAAGGTAACGGACTTGCGATCAAGAGGTCTTGGGTTCGAATCCCGGCCATTATACTACCGACGTGAACCCACTGCTAAAACAAGCATTTAGCTTAGCTGGAAGGATCAACAAGTTTCCTAGTATTTTGTAGCCCAAATTACTAGTAATCTTTTTAAAAAATACACATCTATTAGAAAATTCTTCTTCTTCTTAGAAATATTGATATCTAAACTAAAAACTAAACTATTGCACTGAAAAATACTCATACTTTGTGAAAGTGACAATAACTGGACAAATAAAAGAATAAGATGATATTTTTTTTAACTGCTCATTTCGTGTTAATCGTCCAAACACAATTGCATCTGTTATTTAAAACTTAACTATTGGGTTCTCGGTGACACCCTTCGATGTTCCAGGCCTCATTTAACCCCCTCGATCATAAAACGGAACAATAACTGCCTGGTCCAAGGGCGGCTGGGGATCTGATTGCAGCCGCTTTACGGCCCTACTTTAGGGCGAAATTGCATGGATTTTATATTGATTTTTGCTACTACTAAGTAAGAAAACAGAAATTCTTACTTAGAAGTAGCAAAAAGTTATTTAGCAAAAAAAATTGGCTCGGAAGCCTAATTTTAAGTCTAATTGTAATTTTATGTACAAATGATCTGCAAAGACAACTTTATATGATATTAAAAACTAGCAACCTGCCTGTGTTTGGGAATTCCCTTCTCCTAATATTTTGGCGCGAATTAGTTTAAAATTTATGATTATTTCTGATATATTCATTTTTTTTAATAATGTAAAGAATCAATCATTTAGGTTTTTTTTTTAATTGTAACTATAACTCTCTAATTAGCTTTCGAAAATAACTCAAATTAATCTCATAAATTTTATACTTGTCAAAAATACCTAAATAATATAAACAACAATGTGGGCAACTATGTTGTATATAATTTTCATGTTATTCATAGATATGAAAAGAAATCGATTAAAAATAATGTAGTAGACGCTTGAAGCATGATATCAATATATATATATATATATATATATATATATATATATATATATATATATATATATATATATATATATATATATATATATATATATATATATATAATATTCCATCTCCTTTATACTTTATAACGCAATTAGTATTTTTTATAAATCCCAGAAAGTATCACTATTTTATATTGTTATAACTTTGGCATGATGCAGAAAACGAGTCGCAAATCAATTATTAAAGTTTAACCATAATTTACTTTCACAAGGAGATATTAAAATCAAAAAGTCAGTATAGGTGTTATGGATGACAAGCCGTTATTCTTATACAAACTTCGTTGATCCCTTAATCGGCCTGGTAGACTGAAAATTTCATAAATCAATCAAACTTTCAAACAAAGATCATAATTCGCACGCAACGAGTCTTCTGGAAAACTTAAATTACTCTTTTTCCGCATTACGAGTGCAAAAAATCTTCTTGACGGGCTGAGAAATTGATGGTGTCGAAAAAAACTGGCAAGTAAATCCGACAAACTTTTTACGTCAGCCGAGTTTCACTTAAACGAGTTTCTACATCCATTTGGAAGTTGGTCGTATACGACAGGCTGACAAATTTTAATGAACCTAAGCGGGTCGCTAATGTCTGCGACTTGCGTAATGGGAAAACTTTGGAAACTCCACCCTGATTTAGAAGACGTTCATAGAGGATTTTGTTTTAAACATACCCCAATTGTTTCTGAACACATTAACAAAAGTCACAGAAACAATTATTTCAATCATTACTTTTAACATTTTAACGTATGGTTTTAAATTGTTTTTAAGTGTTCATCATCTTCCTGACTTTATCCTACTCTAAATGGGGTCGGCACAACATGTTATAAACATATTGTCACACGATTTCGCTACGCATTTTACGACCGGCCGCCTGCCTGACATCAACTTACCTTAGTCGTATTTTACGACACCTCGGTAAAAAAGAGGGTGGTCTATTCTACTTAACCGGATACAACACGGTGGGTCAACTTACCTTAGTCGCCTTTTACGACAGCTCGGTAAGAAATGAGGATGGTCTATTCTAATCAGCCGGGTACAAATGGGGGGTCGACTTACCTTAGTCACCTTTTACGACACCTCGATAAGAAAAGAGGGTGGTCTATTCTACTCAGACGGATACCAAATGGCGTGTCAACTTACCTAAGTCGCCTTTTACGTCAACTCGGTAAGAAATTAGGGTGGTACTATTCTATTCAGCCGAATACCACATGCCGTAAAAATTTCACAATGCAATTGAAATTTAATATTCTCTTCAACATTAAATGCGCAATCATTTCGACGTGTGCCATTCGAACTCTTTCAGCAAATAAACTGTGGGTGTACATTACATTATAAATTTAGACGTGGTCGTTCTATGACCAGCGAAAAAAGGGACCACATGATTGTGATTTAAACTGCTAACCCCCGGTTAGAGGCGGCGTTGGAGTCATCCATCATACGCTTTACATATGTTTGAATAAAGCTCGTGGGAAAACGGTTTCCTCTCAGAAGTTAAAGCGGTATTCTGCAACTAAGTAGGGTGACCAGGGTAACCTTTATACGACCCTAATTAGTTGCTGTTTTGTTTTACTTGTCCTAGATTAGCCTATTGTTAAACCTTGTATTACGGAACGTGGTATTTATATTTTAATATTTAAATGAGTTAATGTTGTATGCATATATATTTTCGGAATCTCCGAAACGGCTCGAACGATTTTCCCGAAATTCAGAATGTAGGGGAAAAATTAATCTAGCTAGGTTTTATTTAAAAAAAAATCGATTTATCTGTTTTGGGGCATTAAAAAATACTAAAATTTATATTGAATTGAATTTTTGCCATAAACTGTCAAGTCAGCGTAGCTTATTCGGGGAACTGGTGGTCGCGAGAAGTGAAAATACCTAGGATCGAGTCCCACCTACCCTATTATTTGTTTCTTTTTTTTAAAGTTACTTTTTTTATTTTGTAAAAATTACCTCGCTCGGTCAACCATGTACTAAATTATTATACATGTAAGTTCTTCATTGTTATCAAATTTATATAGATTATGTGACCGCATAAAAAGTTCGGACTTCAAATTAATAAAAGTTTTTTATACCAACATACATACAGAAAAGTATTCAGATGTAGTCCAAATAACACATAAAAAAGAGATATTATGTCAGTGCGTACAACAATATATAGCTCGTCGTGTGGTATCTGGCAGAATAAAACAGACAAACTCAATTTCTTACCGAAGTGTAGACATCAGGCAGGCGGTCGTAAAATACCAAGCGCAATCACATCACAACATAGTTAAAACATGTTGTGCCGACCCCACTTAGAGTGGAGTAAAGGCAGGAACATTATCCAATAACATGTAGCGATTTTCTGTTAGATTTATATTCGAACTTTATTGTATCGTACATCATTACCGTGTAGTAAGATTAACGTGGAGGCGATGCAGGGAGATATAGCTGTTAAAATCCGCGGTTTTGTCGGTTTTGAATTTAAACTATCGTGAGTGTTATTCATATTTATTGTATAGAAACTGGCTATACTCACGTTTTATTCTATTGGATGAGCCCAACTAGTTTCAAATCCATACGGGGCTCTTATTTATGAGCTCTTTACGCTAAATTAAACACCCGGGCTCATCCAATAAAAGAAGACGTGAGTATAGCCGATTTCTATACATTAATTATGGAGATGACAATTTGCGAAATAAGTTGAGTAACTAACGGCCTGTTACTATCCCAGTGCTGCGCTTAGGCCTCCTCTCTCCTTTTTTGGAGAGAAGGATTGGAGTTAAGATTGTGTAATATAGATAACTGCCTTTTATGTCGGGACACGAACCTTGTATTTATAGCTATAAGGGGGCACACTATCCGCCGGCCTAGGAAGTCCTCGTATTGTAGTATTGTATTTTTTGATAGTCCCGAATATAACCGAATCATGGTGCGCACATTACAAATAGCGGATTAGGGCAGTTTAGCAAACAAGGCGTCACTGGCGTGTGCCGGCACCCTTACAGCTAATGCCATATTAATGTCTATTAGAAGCCACCCTTTGTTCTGGCCTAGAGTCGACGATTTATTCAGATTTATTAAGCTAATCCGACGTGCTAAGCCGTCCGCTTTCGCACGAGATGCCAGTGCAAACAAAAGTCAAGTATTGTGATTGTATCCGTAAATAAACAGTTAGATTGCTAATCATGTAGTAATTCAAAAGTAATAATAAAATTATTTTGCTGTAATCCGCGATGAAGTAAAATAGAAAATATATAATGCTAAATGTGGAGTGGACAATCCGTTATCATCCCTGATACTTACAGGATTCGTAAAAACACTCAAAATCACAAAGCAATTTTGTCGCGGAGTCTATCTCCTGATGATACTTCGGTTGCGGGGCGAAACGATTGTTGAGTTTGTGATAGTGAACTTATCATATCCTGCAAGTGCGGAGTTATAAAATGTACATTCTAAACAACATTCATCCATCATTCATTGCAATTCAATCAATTGAATGAATTTTGAACAACCATAAAATTATCGAAGACTGAAAACTGATCTGAGTATAGACAGAGGCAAATGGTAGATGCCGCTATCCAGAATCAAAGCGAATTTACCCCTAACACAACTCATCTTAAAAAAAAATTGTTTTAAACTACTCTACGCATCATTAAAATAGTTATTCAAAACCACCATCATATAGTACATAAAATAAATAAACCAATTTATTTAATAAATGTTCAGGTAATATTCAAAATAATATAATAAAAACCAGATAGAAAATAAATAAACAACAACATGAATAAAGATTGCTAGTACCTGCTAAAATTTAATAGCAATCATATAAGAATGAGTTAAAATCTTGCTGTACTTGTAGGCAACAACAATATTGAGCCTTTATAATATATTATTAATATAAAAAGAAAACTCTCAATATATAAAAGTCTTCATTACCTTTATCAACATTATCGTTTCTTATTTTTTTTCTTTCTTTCTGGTCTTTGGTTAGCTAGTCTTAAGTGTTTGATACATACAGATTTTTCTGTTATTCGGTCCGGCTGATAAAATAGACATCAGTTATCAAAAATAGGTATATGTATTATGCAGAAGAAACAGACATTGTGTGATTTCAATAGCATATGTATTATTAAGAAGAAACGGGGTATTATGAGATTTTAAATAACATTTATGTATAAAAACGTTATAGCATAAATTCAAATTATTGTTTATTCAAATAATTCCGTGTGGTATCCGACTGAATAGTATAGTACCACCCTCATTTCTTACTGAGGTGTCGTAAAAGAGCGACTAAGGTAAGTTGACCCACCGTGTGGTATGCGGTTTAGTAAAATATACCACCCTCTTTCTTACCGAGGTGTCGTAAAATACGACTAAGGTAAGTTGACGTCAGGACGGCGGCCGGTCGTAAAAACGCAGCCAAATCATGTGAGAGCGTGTTTATAACATGTTGAGCCGACTCAACTTAGGCTGGGATAAGGGCAGGAGGATGATAGAACATTATACTATACAATGATTTCCACAATACAATCTCATTACCGGCGTTACACTTTACACTTCCTGTGCATTCGTGTGCAAATCCGTTAATCTCATTTAGTGGGTAGTCGATGTGCACGTGGCGCCACGTGGCGGCAAATCAAACTAATCTCGGCACCGTACGCAGCGGCGGTAGAAGCGCGTGCGCGGCGTAGATAAGGCCAAGAAACTCCATTCATTCTCCGTTCTTTTGTCGCGAACAATCACATATTTATTTATGATATTTGCTACAAGTAACCTGCCACCCCTACGCGTTACCGCCCTCGGCTTAGGCAACTGAAGCGTTTCTAATATCAGAGATTGATACCTAATCTCGACGATGACGAAGCAATAAAAATTTAATACTATTGTCTTATAATTAAATTTTTGATTTACACTGATTTGTTAATTGGTGGAAAACTTGATTTGATGAATTTTGATTAATAAGGTTAACTTTGATCAATCCTAATAAGGATATTAACTTTACTTATTGCATTTCGTAATGAAATTTTTTCCTTATTAGCGTAATCATAGTGAGCGAACGAGATTATATACCATATTATTGGTATTATTATTACCGTAACCCGTTCTACCATTGGCATATACACTTATGATATACACTTCGTTTGTGGTTTCCGGCTGAATAAAATAGTAACACCCTCATTTCTTATTCATTTCATTTCATTTTCATTATTAGTGAGGTGTCGTAAAAGGCGACTAAGGTAAGTTGACCCGCCGTGTGGGATCCGGTTAAGAAGAATAGACCACACTCTTTCTTACCGAGCTGTCGTAACATACGACTGACATAAGTTGATCTCCGGCAGGCGGCCGGTTGTAAAATACGTAGCCAAATCATGTGACAACATGTTTATAACATGCTTTTTGCAACATAATTTTGATATGCTTAATTGAAATTAAAAATTACAGGATCTACCTATATTAAAAAACTTGAAGGTAGACATATTGAGTTTTATTACCCATGTACCTTATATAAACATTTCTATGGTATAGTTGCAACCCAGAGCTTTCTGGGTTATTCATTAACTTTATTAAAATAAGTAGAACAGTTTTGTGTACCGTGCCATAAGAAATATATGAAACATTACCCTAGTAACTTTCGAAAAAATTGTAATTTTCATATTGATAAGAAAAAAAAATGGAAAATGAATAAATTCCTCCAGGAATCTAAATGATCATGATTTTAAGAATCCTTAAATAAAAAAAAATATTTTGTAAATGTAATGCCTTACTGAAACAATAATAAAAGGAAATCCATATTGTTTTTCTAACGTATGAAATATGATCTATCTTGTAAGAAAAATGTTGTGTGAAAAATACTTAAAAATTTGTCTCTGGCATTAATTGTAACTAGTTGTGTGAATAAAATAAACAATTAGGTTATTAGGCTGTAATAGTTGCAAAATCAACAACCGTTACAAATCTAATAACAATTATTTCTATTCTATGTGCATGATATTTTGGAATGATCATTTTTTCTTTGACGAACTGCGAAGTCGAAATTATATTTTCTCCATGATATTCCAATTTATTTTAGTTAGTAATAGTCTATGGTTCGTAGTCTATGATACCATCATAGACCATAGACTAAGACTACTAATCAAAATATTTTTCATGAGTAATCTATAAGTCTCTGTATTTGTTGATTTTTCGTATAAAATCAAAGGTTTTGTTATAACATTACAGTCAGTCACGGCTAATAAAAAATAATTGCGTTAAGTAAAATATTTATTTCATTGAACTTTTATAACAACAAAAATGGTAGAAGAAGATGAATATGCGTGTGTAAACAGGGCTCAACTAAAAATCAAGGACAATTCTGGAATAAAGAAGAAAAAGAAAAAGAAGACTAATAAGGAAACAGAGAAAATAATAGAAAATGAACTCAAGCAACAAGTAAAACAACAGGTTAATAGTGACAATCGAACAAAAGCTGAATTAGCATTCCAGAAGATGCAGGAAAAAATGGTAATTAATTTCAATTTGTATAAAAACAATGATATTTCTTTATATGTAGTTATTCAATAAATAAAAAGCAATTTTTTCAAAGTCAACTCATTTACTCTTTGGCAACAACTCAATGACACATGTATATGACAGCCACAATGTTTTTTCATATTAATGACCAACTTTATGAAGGAGGTTGTATTAGAAACATGTAACAGTGTACATTAAACAACATTCAGGCAGATCCTTAAATTTTATATGTGAATATAGGCTGTATTTTCTTATACTAAATTAATTTTTGTTCCAGAAAAAGCAAAGAATTCAACAAAAGGCTGAAATGACACATAAACAGAGAGTGGAGAAGTTTAATCAACATCTAGATAGCCTTACAGAGCACTTTGATATACCTAAAGTATCATGGACAAAATAAATATTTTGTTTTCTATTTTGATCATAATATTTTAGTGTTGGTTTTAATTATTATGCAAACAGAAAATCCTATTATGACGGGGTCTTTTTAGTCATTTAATATTAAATTATACTTTAATGATCTTATGTTATAATCTTAATTTTTGTATATAAAAATATAAAGAATTATAAAACAATAGGCGATGTATATAATAGACAAAGTAGGAATCGACATAAGCTTGCGGCCCCTGATTTGCACTTTGAAAAAGTATGTAAGTTGTTTGTGGGTTTGGGTATAAGATTCTATAATAAAATTCCACAATCAATTTTAACTTTGCCATTACAGCAGTTTAAAAACACTATTAAGGAGAGGCTGATACAGAAAGCCTACTATACTTTTGAGGATTATTCAGACGATAAAAATGCGTGGATATAAATATTGTTCGACCCTGTACAAGATAGAAACATTAAATGTAACTAGCATTAAGAATTGTATTTTTAAAAAAATAGCAACTGCCGAGTTTCTTCTCTCTATGGCTCTTCTTGGTAGGAACAGCTTTCCGAACCAGCAGTAGAGTTGACGATTCAAAAGCACTTGTTTACTAGTTTATTTGAATAAAGAATATTTTGAATTTGAATAAGACTATCCAAAATACCACATAATTATAACAGCTCCGAAACAAGTTCAGTGTTAAAATTTCAACCATTAGTGAAAGACAATGATATCTCATCATTGTTTTTAGATGTAAATTTTCTTCTTTGTCAACCGATGGATGTCCACTGCTGGACATAGGTCTCTTCATGGGATCTCCACACCACAGAAAACTTGAATAGTAGTAGAATTTGAATGGGGAGTACTGTTTCATTTGTAATGCGCATCTCATCAGATGGAATATTATACCATTGATAATAAATAAACAGTGGTATAGATTAAAGATCTTGTCTATAGAAGTGAGTGTTACTTTTTAGAATTCCTTATAACCCATTTTTTTAATGTTGGTTATAGCAAAACAATTGTATCATTACTTTTAAAAATTATCTTATTCAAGCAATTTAAGGTATATTACCTGATTAGATCACTAGCTGAATTAACTTTTAGGGTTTCAAGAGTTTTTATAATTTATTCCATAATAAAACAAAGTATATTTTAATTGAAATTTATTCAGATACAAATCAAAATATAAAAATAATAAAAAAAATATTGGACAAATGTATACAGAATAAAACACAATTTTAGACTTAAATGTTAACTCATAAGTTAACATAACACCATGTTATGTTATTTATTATTAAGATAATATAAGATAACATGTTTATGTTATTAATATTAAAGATAATTTATAGAATAAGGCACACACACAAAGACTTTATGGAGATCCATAATACAAAATTAATGATAGTGTTATTATGCTGATAATCAGCGGAATATATCAAATAAATTAATTACAGATTATAGCCAAATAATATTACCATTAATTTTGTAATCATATTACATCAAGGCACAATCAGAACTAGTCTACTTATATGAGATTCTTAAAAGAAACAGCTGTCATTATTTTAGATATACATATTATTAATATTAATTATTTCGAGCTAGTGGCTTAATTAAGCTTTAAAAAGCTTTTTTTAAGTCATGTTACTTAAGTACAATACTTACCTAAATGTAGCTTAAAATGGACAAGGCACCTGTGACTAAAGCTGTGTGACAAAATTCAAAATATATACTCTTTCTCTTCTCTGTATTAACAAGATTGAAAGGAACATCATATATAATAGTATCCTGCCGGTCATGAGATTTTAATAAAGAAAACTATATTTTTTAAATTTTCAATATAATTTATGATAATTATAACTTTCGAGTGATGTATAAAATGTGAAATATAACTTGTTCTAAATCGAAAGTCAAAAATGCATTAATTATAAATCAATTATTTTACTGTAAAGTGTTTGTTTTGTGCACTATTTGTTTTCTTGTGTTTTATAAGAATGTAGTTCTCAAAAATGAACACCTCTTCTTACTTAAATAAAAAAAAAATCTGGACTATTAAAATTCAAATATCACTATTCAATAAGATTAATTATTTATATAACATCATGTATATACCTATTTCTATGGACGGACTAAAAAAGTACAAAGTAACTAAACTAATATCTTATATGTATAATTGGCTCTATATATAATCATTAAAACAAACTATAGAATTAACGAAATTTGTCTTGACCCATCTAATCTAAGAGACCACCGCCCTGCACCGACAGGCGTCCCCGACATTAAATAGATAGATCTAATCTAATAGAGTAATAATATTGAATACTAAATGAATTTATTAAAATCTACCTTCGGAAATACAAAAATAGATGCCTCAATCACTAAATTTTAGCTACTCTTACTGGTGACTCACTAATGTTGTATAGAGGCGTTTTACCTGAAATAAAACGCTTATTAAATACTTACCTTAATAGAAGCTTAAATATAAATAAGCTTCTAATAAGGCAAGCATTTAATAGGGGCGTTTTACCTGAAATAAAACTCTTATTAAATACTTGTCTTATTAGAAGCTTAAATATAAGTAAGCTTCTAATAAGGCAAGCATTTAATAGAGGCGTTTTACCTGAAATAAAACGCTTATTAAATACTTACCTTATTAGAAGCTCACTTATATTTAAGCTTCTGATAACGGTCAATCATTTAATCTGGCATTACTGACTGACTTACCCAAAGAAAATTGTATACAATTTGAACAATACAATTTGTGTGATAATTTATTATTTTTTCCTGTATTAGTGATAAAATACTCTTAACAAAGCTACCGTTAAAAATTGCCAATTAATATATTAAAAATCTAATTCCAGATAACATTAAAAGTGGTATAAATATGTCTACAGTAGTTGCACTGTTACTCCTCCAAAAGGAATAGCTGAATGAAAAAACTTTTACATAGTTCTCCTTTGTCGACCACGGGTCACTGCCATCATCAAAATGCATTGGGCATTGATCCCTCTCCCTTTCATATTCCTCCATCTCTATGGCGACGGCAGCGCCTTCTGTATAGTTCCATGACGTCACATCCTGGTTTAAATCACAATATGGCCCTAATGCTTGGGACATGAGCACCCTGAAAAGACAATTTTTAATATTAATACGAATAAAGTAGGTGGTAATGTAAATATGAATATCTGTTTACACTTTAATCATATTTCTATCTAGTTAATAAATCTTCAAATAATGTTTTTTTTTTGACAGATATTGTTAACAATTTGAATATTATGAGAAGAAATTATAAATAATGATATACCTAGGTACAGGATAAAACTGAAAAAATATAATAAACTAGATTTTTTTTAAAAATAGAACTATTTTAATTGACTATTTCAATTTGAAAAATATACTCTGTCGCTTATTGACCTATTTATATATCTATGTTGTAGTACAATTCACGACTGTCTTAAATTTTTGATAAATAAGTTTAAGACAATTGTTTAAAGATAATTTTAAAACAGCACTTATCAGTACATTAGTTTCTATGTAAGCTAGTAGATTATAAACATTTTAAAATAAAATACCAGAGACAAACCTGTTAAGATCTGCTCTTTGATACACCCAACATCTGTATTTCGAGAATGGATCCAACTCATCATATGTAATAAGGTAAGATTTGAGATTCTCCTTCCAATATCCAATACACTTCATTTTGTAGTCTGGATCACTGTATATATCAACAGGTCTACCCAAGTAGTCAACAGATAGACAGTAATTCTCCTTTATTTGTATAGTCTTCTGGTCTACGTCGCACACTGAGAAGTCGCTTATATTAAGTTTACAGTACAAGTTTGGCCTTGGGCTAAGGGTTACTCCGCCAAGAATTCTAGTCTCAAATCTCACATCACCTTTCTGTGTAAAATTAAATTTACCAGCTACAGGACATCTGATTGGTGAGGGATCTTTTCTTAAGAAAATGTCGTATCGCCATTTTTGCTTATTCGGAAACTGTACCCACGAGCATACTGTGTGGAAGTTGCTTTGTATCATCGCTAGACCTTTGCGGAATCTAAAAAATGTACCTTAATTTTATTAATTACGAAGATTATATATGGTAAAAATAGCAACCTTTTACTATCCCACTGATAGGCTTGCTCTCCCCGTTTTTTGGGAAAAGGATTGGAGTTACCACGCTGTTCCAATGTGGATTGGTAGGATAGATATATCTCTAGAATTCTGTAGATATGCAGGTTTCCTCACGATGTTTTCCTTCACCGAAAAGCGTGTGATAAATTGCAACTATCAATTAGACACATAAGTTTTAATGGAAAAACTCAATGGTGCCTTCCCCAGGATTCCCGCGATGAGACCGTGCGACTCTACAGAGCCGCACGGTCTCTATCACAGCTTACTATTTATTATGTTTATGGAAATGTATTAAGTACATGCATTTACATATTGAACTTCATTATTACTGGATTTATCGATATAAAAATATATAGAATATAATAAAAGGCTAATTGCCATATGCGACATGTGGCAATTAGCCTTTTACCTTTCAACAGATTTCAACATTGTAATTTATTCATCATTTATGATTACAACAAATTAATTTTACTGTCTATACAAATTAACTCTATAATAAAATTATACATAACACCATTTATATATAATGTCTGGCTTACATGTATAGTCCAAGATTAATATTGATGTAATTTAATACAATTTACAACATATTATTTACATTTTTAATTTATTTTATGGGCCTCTACATTAAAATTTAAAAAGTCCGTTTTTCCTTCAGTAATAGAGACAAATTAGCATTTAGTTGCACTTTCCCTATAAATCCATACAAAATAAATTTACCTTATAACATTGTGATGCTGAGGTACAAAGTCAAAACACACGTAGTCCTTCTGACAGCCGTCAACTGTAAGGCGGGCCATCATTACACGAGTATCTCGTTGTTCTCTAAAAACATTCATATATTAAGCCCTTTGATTATAGTATATCCTCCTGCCCTTATCCCACCCTAAGTGGGGTCTGGGATTTGGCTACGTATTTTACGACCGGCCAAGTATTTTACGATGACACCTCGGTAAGAAAGAGGGTGGTCTATTCTACTCAAACAACTATCAATTAGATACCACCACACCACACGGCGGTTCGATTTACCTTAGTCGCCATTTACGACACCTCGGTAGGAAATGAGGTTGGTCTATTCTACTCAGCCGGATACCACACGGCGGGTCGTCTTACCTTAGTCGCCTTTCACGACACCTCGGTAAGAAATGAGGGTGGTACTATTCTTTTCAGCCACACGGCGTATTTTCATTTTTTAGCCTATTTTGCCTATTCGCCACTGAGTTTTTACGACTTGAAAGTAAAAATTAAAATTTTTCGTCTTTTTCAGTGCCTCAAAACAAGGATAAAATTAAATTTTTCTAACATGAAACTAGCTAGATCGCACCCGAAACAAGATATATTACAAAATTAACTAATTTCAATATTGAAGATAAAAAAACAGTTTGTTTTTCTATTTAAGACTAGCGTTTAGGTATGTTCGAGCGCCTTTATAGTAAAGACGGTACTGAAAATAGCCATTGTATTTGAAATAATTTTTACCTGCATACGTAAATAGTTCGCCTAAATCTGCCTTCGTCGGGATAATACGTTTCAATTATATGTGTTTCATTTATAACCACATCAGCGTCTATATTGGCCGTGTTGACCCACTGACCGGAGAAATTTTGTGGCAAACGGCACCCAGGCTCTACTACTTCAGCCTGAAAAAATATGGAACATCTTTACTTTCTGTACATCGATACACTCCATATATTTTTTATAGATTATAGAAGACAAAAGATAAAATTGAAAGATATAATTAATAGAAGTAGAAAAAAGTAAGCACCCACTGCTAGGGATAGGCTGCTCTAAAGCGGATCGGTTGGTCAGGTTTCCGCACGATGTTTTCCTACATCGTAAAGGGTGTGATTAATTGCAAATATCAATGAGGCACATATTTATAGTAAAAAAATATGTCTATATCTTTTCAGTCAATTCAAAAAGAATTGTATAAGCTTGTATGAATAAAGTAAGTAAAAAGGATTTGTAAAGTACAAAATCGCACAGCTTTACGATTTTGTCGTGGAGTCTATCTCCTGATGATGCTACCTACGGTTGCGGGGCGAAACGATTGTTGAGTTGATGATAGTGAACGTGTGTAGTGCTTGTGTATTGTGCTGGCGGTGGTGAAGGTTTGTGCATTTGTTTTTACGAATCCTGCATGTTTCATTTACATTACATTTTGCATTATATACATTTTCTATTTTACTTCATCGCGGAATATAGCAAAATAATTTTATTATTAATTTTGTAATATGGATCTCCGCAAAGTAACGCCTAATTGTATAAATTATTTGTAAAGTAAGTGAAGGACGATTTGATTGTTTGAACACTGGTCAGAGTCTTTCTACTTAATAATAATAAAAACAAAAAACTACTAAAAATCGAATAAATTCAAGGCCACAATATTCCTATAGCCTACCTTTACAGGTGTTATCCTATATCTTTCGGGCGACTTCTCGACAGTCTTCAACGTGTTACACTGCGGAGTGATAGAGGCACCAATGTACAAGTCGTCGTCTCTGTTCTTCAAAAAACATCTGTACCTCTCATCTTTACGCGATTCTTTTGTATTTGCCACCGCGAAGAAGTGGTTTTTGTTAACAAACCAATGTCCTAGAAAAAATACGTCCACACTATCTTATATTAAGATTATAAATGCTAAAGTATATGTCGTGTGGTATCCAGCTGAGTAGAATAGACCACCCTAAATTCTTATCGAGGTGTCGTAACAGGCGACTAAGGTAAGTCGACCCGCCGTGTAGTATCCAGCTCAGTAAAATAGACCACCCTTATTTCTTACCGAGATGTCGTAAAATATGACTAAGGTAACGTTGATCCACCGTGTGGTATCCGGTTGAGTAAAATAGACCACCCTCTTTCTTACCTAGGAGTCGTAAAAGGCAACTAAGGTAAGTCGACCCGCCGTTTGGTATCCGGCTGTGTAGAATAGACCACCCTCATTTCTTACCGAGATGTCGTAAAATACGACTAAGGTAAGTTGATGTCATGCAGCCAAATCATGTGACAACATGTTTATAATATGTTGTACCGAGTGGGATATGGGCAGGAGAATAATGATATTAATAATCTCAACGGAAAATAATGCACAGAAGCTTATAACGAGGTGTTTGGTTTAGAACGTCGGAGTTTCAAACAGGCTAGAAAGTGTTTGTTAAAAAGTAATATCTAACTGAGCCTTGCTCGATAATTTTTTACAAAATAAAAAAGTAACTTAAAAAAAGAAAAAATAATAGGGTAGGTGGGGCTCGATCCTAGGTATTTTGCATTTCTCGCGACCACCTGTTCCCCGAATAAGCTGAAACAGCATACGCTGACTTGACAGTTAATAGCAAAAATTCAATTCAATATAAATTTTAGTATTTTTTAATGCCCAAAAAACCTACCTAGATCGATTTTTCTCCCCCAAATCCCCTACATGCTGAATTGCAGGAAAATCGTTGGAGCCGTTTCCGAGATTCCGAAAATATATATATACACACAAACAAGATTAACTCATTTATATATTAAAGATATTTTAGAAAGTGTATTACCTAGGCAGCTATATTCAACGACTCCGTCAAAAGTACCAGACATCCCAGGGCACTTCCTGTACGTTATGTTGAACTTTTGATTGGTGATCAAAAACTGTGTGCCGGCGGTCTGGCAAGACTTAATCTGCGCATCCGGATGGCTGCACTCGCCGGTGAATCTAAAACGATTCTGATAGGCGAACCTCCACACTCCTTCGAGAGACGATCTACAATTGACCTGTCAAAACAATTGTATAATGTTAAATCAAATCAAATCAAAATAATTGAGAGGCGTAGAGAATTAATATTGCAAATATCTACCGTATCAAAATAACAAAAAATCAAAATAACCTTCATTCAAATAAGCTCTTTCAAACACTTTTTTATCGTCGAGGTTGAATATGATTAATGAAGCTACAACTAGTTCGGGGTTTAGCTCTTACCGAGAAGAACCAGATTGAAACACGGCGGTCAATCTTTTGAACATTTCCAATTTTACATTATTAAACCGCAGTCTTGTATGAAGCTGAAAGGATTTTCAAATCCAGGTATTTTGATCGTCCAAATAATCTTCATGTTATGGATGTAGAAACTATTTATGCCGTGTGGTATCCGGATGAGTAAAATAGACCACCTTCGTTTCTTACCGATGAGACGTAAAGGGTGACTAAGATAAGTCGACCCGCCGTGTGGTATCCGGTTAAGTAGAATAGACCGACCTCTTTGTTACCGAGGTGTCGTAAAATACCACTAAGGTAAGTTCATGTCATGCAGCCAAATCATGTGACAACATGTTTATAATATGTTCTACCGAGTGGGATATGGGCAGGAAGATGATGAAAATAATTTACATTTTTTGCGCCTATTTGCCACTTTTAGATACAATTCGAATAAGCTTTCAAAAGTGATACGTTAAGCGGAAATTTAGTACTGAATCGTATATCTGTTACCTTATGATAACAAGTTTAAAAGAGCGTAAACAAACTTCTTCTACCTGACTCACAAAAGTAATACAAATATTAGGTATGTTGTATCCTTCCCTGCTATGGAAAGTATTGGATAAGGGCTGATTTTGCTCCAAATTAGATGAATAACAATGTCATTTAAAGCTTTTACTAACCGGTTTTGTTAAATTGCTCCATCCGAACAATAAAGTTACATGTCCCAGTATAAACATAGAACATGTAAGTTCGGATGGGGCGAAAAATAAAAGCTTATGATAAGCTTGGTCGTATTACGTAACAGATTCTTTTGCCTAATGTTGCGTAAGAATATCTATGGATATATGAATTGTAGCAGGACAACAATTAAAATCGTATTTTAAGTTTGACATTAAATAAATAAATATGTGGGACACTAACATGGTTGTCCGTTCCCAAACTTAATACTTGTGTTATGGGTGACAGACAACTGGCAAATATGTACTTATCATGATCATCATCTTCCTGCCCTGCTGTCTAAGTGGGGTCGGCACAACATGTTATAAACATGTTGTTAAATGATTTGGCTGCGTTTTTACGACCGGCCGCCTGCCTGACATCAACTTAGACAACCTTAGTCGTATTTTACGACACCTCGGTAAGAGAGAACTGGCAAATATATACTTATATAGTTTTAAATACATATATACACCTAAACGTAGAACCAGGTGGGGTGGCGGTGGACGTATCCAATAGCGGAAGCCGTCACCCCTGACCTATAGCAAGTTTGTGGCCACAAGTTCGGCGTTTCTCGCCAGTGGAGGAAAACAAACAGATCAGAGATCCACTTAAAATATAAAAAAAAAATTGTTTATAGAAAATATTGACTATTAGCAGGAATCGAACCCGCGAGCCGCGGAGCTGACGGCGGGGTCACTGCCAACTTTGAATGGTTTTTGAATTTGCCACCTTTGAAAAATGTTGAGATCAACAAAATAAAAATTTCCTGTTATAATCAAGATAGTAATACTACAGTTTTTTCCTGTTATAATCGAGACGAGTGTGGGGATTTTTAAAGACGATTTTCCTTAAAGTATCTGATTATTATACGACTGACTAGAAACGAACAAAAATTTTTAAATATTATGCAGTGCAGGTAACAAATCTTGACAAATTTAAATTAAAAAAATGCTTACAAACATAAAAATACCATTTAAATCACCAGAGCAGAGGAACAGTATGTTGCAAACCTTTTTGTAAATAAAATAGGTACAAGAGGAAAACAAATCTAAGTCATCTCCATATTTGCACCTCAAGCACTCAATATAATTAAATAATAAACAAGAAAAATATTTTACTTTTCATTGAATTTTACACTGTCATATATTGAATTTCTAGAGAAGGAATAGAGCACAAAGTCGGAAAAGGGATTATAAATATGGTTGACCATTGACCCTTGTTACCTTTTAAGCACGCTGTGACTACCTTTAATTAGATTTAATATTTTATTAGCAACCCTAGAAAATATAACCATGTTACTTTAGTTACACATGTAATACTATTGGTAGTTCTATGGAATAAATAAAAAAAATTCATGCATTACAAGCATGAAAATAAACAATACAGTGGTTTCAGGATAGAAGTCTCAACCTATCCTACAAAATCAAACAAGTCTTTTTTGCCAAAAATGGAGAAAAGCCAACATAAAACACATAAAACAAAAATAAAAACTTTCAATTAGATTAAGCCAATATGCACAGCTATGCATAACCAGGCCTACTAGTTAATAAAAAACTAAAGGTTATTATTTTAATTCAGAAACTAGGTATTCTGTATTGAGTTAGCCCATTCAATTTACATATTATACTAGGTGTCTGGGCACATATTGCTCTGGCCATTTCAATTCTCCTCAAAACCAAACTAAACTGTTAAATCTGTTGTATCATTCTAAAGATTCTGAAAATTTTATAAACTTTACACCAGTTGTTTCAGAGTCTATAAATGACATACAGACAAACATTCATTTTTATATACTACTATATTGAAACTTCTAACTAAAAATATTCTTCTATAGTACAAGTATAGAGTGGCTATGCAATGTCACACTATTTACATATCTTTGAAGCACTTTTTTTTTCGAATTGACTGTATGCTGTTTGCCCTAACACAGCGTTTACAGCGTCACCGGGCGGGAAGGGCGAGCGCAGAAGCATTGCCGAGGTTGCGAAATGCGGAGAGTAGAGCACAGAAGCTCTACTAGTGTCAGGGAATGTCATCCTAAGGGTGCATCCTGTGCCGCCGGACCACGGTTTAGGGCGACGTGTAGTGGAGGGCTGATGGTATGGGCTGACTTTGATTAGTTATTATGACGACTGAAGGTTGGAAAGTAGCCACGGCCAACCGACGACAGAAATCAGAGATCTTCGCCGGCGAAGATGCTGTGTGTGTGTATTAAGTGTTTTTGTGTTTGCGATCGTTATTTGATCGTCAGGGTCATATAGGACGCTTTTTGGATGTGAAGCACTATACACTTTTTAATTATTAAGCATAATATTCTACTTACTGGAACAGAATTCTCAGAGAAGAGAGTAATTAGATTTTGGTCAGGATTAAGGCCCTTGCATACTCTCTCAACGGTAGGCTCCTCATCAGCTCCCAGATCAACACACGGTGTTTCTATTTTCTCTAACACATTGACTGTTCGCACTATAAGCTTCACACAGTAATAGCATTTTGTGTATTGAAACACCATTGTATAGTTGACATGAAAGTCTGCCTTTATGTTCACACATATACCCCTAAAATTAAAAACACATGTATTATATAAAATAATAATAGATCAGACATAAATAAATTTGATTTGAACGATTATTTATTTATTTATTTAAGGACCACCAGTAGCTACTATATTTCAATAACTTATTAAACTACTAGCGGCCTGCCCATGCTTCGCACTGGTATAAAATATATATCCCATGTCAGTCAGTGTAAAAAAATGAGTTAAATCGATCCAGTAGTTTTGATTTTTTCATTACTGCCCGTGAGCCGCAAGCGTTAAATTTGGAGAAAAACAATTTCCTCTCCCTATACCAAGACGATTTCCAGCTATCTTTGGAATATCTAAACTCATATAGTACATTTTTACTTATTTACTTTTACATTTTACCTATGTATTTTATTTTTACAATTAATTACAGAATGTCTTTAAACAAACTCTAAAAGATTCGAAGTGCTATAGGGTGAAGCGCGGCGTCCTCACGCCATTTTAAATCTGTAATATCTCCGAAAATGTTCACTTAAATTACATGCTGTAAACGGCCATATTGATCTATATTAAATCAACAATTTATTTAAGGTACTCAATTGGATAAGGATTAATGATGTATTGTATAAAAATTGCTTTGAACATAATGCATCATTTTTCGTAAAAAGTAAATGAAAAAAACTGCTATTGTGGGTTATGCATAAGAGATAGATATATACCATCGCGGACTTTTCTGTAGACCTTTTCAAGGTGTACAAATACTTAGTACATCATTCTGATAAATCTCGTAGGGTTTAGCCTGCGTTTGCAATGTAAGCGGAAAAAAATGTAATTATTTACAGAAACCTCAAAAATTACAGTATTTCTCTACTTCGTATTGAATGTTATTATACGTACAAACCTTCCTCTGGAATCACTCTATCTATTAAAAAAAACCGCATCAAAATCGGTTGCGTAGTTTTAAAGTTTTATGCGTACATACGGAAATATGGACTTTGTTTTATAATATGTAGTGATAAACATATTAATATCGTTCGTTAAATGTGCAGCTTATTAAGGTAGCCATAACATGCATAAAAGAGACAAGTTTTATTACTTTACAAGTTAACAATATTAATTTTAAAATTAATGTTGATGAGAACAAGAATGAGAAACAAGAATTAAAATGAAAAATCAAAAAAAAAAACAAATACGCTAAACAATAAACAACGATAACAGACTTTATACTTTAACTTATAGAGTTGTCTAATATTGTTTTTTTTTAAACTCACAAACATTAAAAACAAGGAACAAGACATCAAAATATAAAACTTATTTACCTATCAGTCATTTCACTAGCATTTATATCTGTTATTTTCTGTTGTCCATTCTCAAAAGAGAACCATGTATTCCTCAAGACTATTGGAATAGTACATTCCGTTGAAGCTAATGATGCTGCAATACAACAAAATATTATTGGGCGTATCCTTTATAATAAACAACTTTAGATTTCTAAATACTGACCGCTACAAATCACTAAAGTTATAGAAATAAATATATGAGATATGAGTGCCATATTATTTAAACATTTGTTATATCATATATGTAATCGCGTTATTATTTTAAATATATATTTCAACGACGTGCACAGTCAACGAGGTTCCTGCTTTTTCTGATAAATTATCTTATATAGTGTATTATCTATGTGATAAATTGTGACAATCAGAAAATAAACTGTCATTAACGTCATAGTAAATTTCAATTGGCTTTGCAAACTTTTTTAAATAATCCGTAGACTGACGTAAAAAAATACTCTAACAATTGCATTTATAAGTTGACTACTGCTTATTTTACAAATTCATAAGATTTAAAACTAATCAAACTGTATTTTATTAAGACGTAAAGTTTTATAAAATAGTAAAATCTTTAATAAATTCATATTATTAGTGTTATAATACAATTATACTGTTTTTTTTTTATATATGATTACTAAGTAGTAGTTTACTTTAAATAAATAATAGTTTGTTTTTTAATTTAAGGCAAAATTGTTTTTATTATTAATTTCGTAACGGGAAAACTTCACCTCTAATAATTTTGAAGAAAGTTTTTCGTATATGTACTATATCTAAAAATATTACCTTCACATTTTCCCTAAGATTATGCATTCTTGAAATGAGCATTTTATTTTATCTGATTTTGATTGATATAAAATAATTTTTGTATTTATTTTGTTTGTTTTATTTTTGTTCATGGTAATACTAGTTTTGCTGTATTGATCCGTTCGACCAATAGTTTCAGCAAAAATATTTTACTGCAGTCCATTGTTCACTCATTCGCTATTCCAATGGGTGACAAGAATTTTACGGCAGACCACTGATTGCCCGTTGACGTCACGTCAATCAACGTGAATCATTATTGTCAAAACATTGCAGTGTTAAAAAAAATATTATATTCTAAAAATGTCTTCAATGGTAAGTATTATGTACATTAATACTGTAGTCAAAATGTTACGCTAATTTTTCTAAAAAGTTTGTTTTAACTATAATTAAGAGGTGTCATTGTTATCAATATAATAATAATCTAAATAAAAAAAAAATCTAAGTAAAAAGTTAGGCTTAAGAAAAATATAAATAATAAAATCTTTGTATTTAAAAATTATATTATTTTTTATTATCATTACACTATATTGTAAATGCATTTACTATAATGCTTATTATTTGATAACCAGAAATATCGCGAACGATATAATTGTCACTTAAATTTATAAAATTATATGTTTCAATATATTATTCTCATTTGTCAAAAAGCTGTGGTAGCGCAGCGGTAACACCGTGCGCCTTTTTCGAGGAGGTCTAGGGTTCAAACCCCGGGCAGGCACCAATGTGTCCTCTAGTATGTGTCTATTTGATTGTTGCAATTTATCACATGCTTTTCAGTGAAGGAAAACATTGTGAGGAAACCTGCATATCTCTAGAGAATTCTATATATATATATATATATATATATAGAATAGATATGTGTAACCTCCAATCCTTCTCTCCAAAAACGGAGAGAAGAGGCCCGGCAGTTTGATAGTAACAGGCCATTACTTTATTCTCAATTAAATTTTATCACTTTTAATTTACCCAATAATTACCTAACTATCTGTTATTCTCAACAATCACGTTAAAGTTTCTACAAATAAAAATTTTAATTTTTAGCGCATGAAGGCAGCAAAATGCCCGTCTGATGAACTGGCAATCACAAACTGTGCTCTTATTAATCCTGATGACTTCCCTAGTGATGTGAAGTAAGTAATAAAATCAGGGATGTTCCTTATATTATGTAACACCAAATCAATACACCTGTGCAACAAATGAGTTATTACAAAACTTTATAAAGGAAAGATAATTTTGTTATTTAGTCTTTTCAAAATTGTAATAATGGCAATGAATTGAATTGAATGAAAATGGTATTGAATTATGCTAGTAATTTTTTTAGTTTGGTATAATCAGCTTTATATTTTAAATAAACACAATAATATCCTTATTTTTGTATTGACATGTAATCTCTAATATTGGTCTAAACAGGGTATTTCCACACAATATAAAAGTGTGTTAAATTTATCACTGAATATTAAATTAATTTATTATTATGCACTGTGGAATCTAACAAAGTAATTATGATGGTTTAATATTGTTAATTAATGTAATACTTGCGGGATATGAATATTCATATATAGTTATACAAGCCATCTGGTATCTGGCTGAGTAGAATTGAACTACAAGGTTTCGCCAAAGGCAACAAAGTAAAGTTGACATCAGGCAGGTGGCTGGTCGTAAAATATCTAGCCAAATCAACAACATGTTTTGAATGTGTTGTGTGGACCCCACTTAGAGTAGGATAAGGGCGGGAGAACGTTATAGGTAAACTAAATTATATGCTCAATTTTCAGGCACATTGAAGTGTCTACAGGGCCATCGCAGCACTTTATGTTCAGTATCCGGTTTTATAGTGGAGTAGATAGAGGTACAGTAGGATTTTCTGCACCTCAGCGTAAATGGGCCGTACTCTCTATTGGTCAGGTATGTTATATAAATAATTTATTATCCTAATGACTTACTAAATAATAAACATACTTCCAACTAATTTTTGGGCAAGGACTGTATTGTTAAACTAAGTAATTTAAAAACTACTACCACAGTACCAAGTGCATTGAAAAAACTTGTTTTAAGAAAAACATGAAATTACTAATAGTTAAAAAAATATAACTAGTTTAATGCCTTAATTCATTATAAAAAGCAAAAAGGTTGTTCAGTTACTCTACTCCATCTTTAATTTTTTGTCTAAGTTACTCCCCTAGAAACTCCCTTAAACAGCACTGTAGGACTGATTTTACAACAATTTAAAAATACAAATATATTTTTAGAAACAAAAAACTACTTTTAAAATATGCTATTATATTATGTAATATACATATTTATACTTGAATTTTATCCTTTTAAATTTTGTGTAGCCCATAGATGTGAAAATCTTCAAGCCACAAAATGCAGAATGCTTATGCAGTGTCACACTGGAAGCTGATTTTATGTTGAAGAAAACGTAAGTATATTATTTGTCATTGTGCTAATATATTACAATAATTTATCCACTGTTAGATTGAATCATCATTCTCTTACCCTTATCCCAACAAGTAACAATATGTCTTCTTCTTCCATTCTTCTCTATCATTCGTCAACTCTGGTGCCACACCTTTATGCACATGCATATTATTTTTTTCACTCAATCCATCCCTTTTTTTTTGGCCTCCCCCTAGCCATACATCCATCCACATTCATATTTAAAACTCTTTTGGTCACATGATTTTCATCCCTCCTCATTACATGACCATACCAACTTAGTCTCGCACTTCTCATCTTTTCTGTAATGGGCGCAACTTTCAGACTTCCCCTGATTTACTCATTTCAATTCAATTCATTCAATCTGTTAGATTGAATATTGAATATTTGAAATTGATTAATGATAATGATAAATCGAAAAAATGTTTAGTATTTGATACATCTTTAACTAGTTTAAAAATTACTTTTATTTTACAGAACATCCTTGGAGCCCTATGATTCAGAACAAATGGCTCGTGATTTTTTGATTCAATTCTCAAATCAGGTTTTCACAGTTGGCCAACAGCTTGCCTTCTCTTTTCAAGAGAAAAAAGTCCTTTCTTTGATAGTGAAAAATTTGGAAGGTAATTAATTTTTAAAACTTAATTTTGTATATAGTATAGTTAGTATAGTAATCTTTTATAAGAATCATAAGATGAGAATATTAGGGTGGAACATGTGTTTGGACAAGACTGGATGAAATATGGTCAAAAAGAGATTCATGGATTATGTGAAGTATGACATGCATTTAAAAGGAGTATCGCTATAGTTAACGAATGATTGAAGAGAATAGAAATGGAAGCGAAAAACATGTTAAACCCACCCCAATTAGAGTGGGATAAGGGCAGGAGATTAATTGTATTCTCATCCTCCTGCCCTTATCCCACTCTAAATGGGCTGGGCGCAAAATGTAATAAATATATTGTCACATAATTTGGCTTCGTAGTTTACCACCGGGCGCCGCCTGTCGTCAAGTTACCGAAGTCGTATTTTACGACACCTCGGTAAGAAAGAAGGTGGTCTATCCTACTCAAACGGTGGGTCAACTTGCCTTTTTTGCCATCTACTACACCTTGTAAGGAATGAGGATCGGCCATTTTACTCAGCCGGATGCCACAAGGTGGGTCAACTTACCTTTGTCGCCTTCTACTATACCCTGTTAGGAATGAGGATGAGCTATTCTACTCAGCCGGATATTACACGGCTGGGCAGGAGAATGATTGTATTGTGATGGTTATAATATGTCTTATCTTTTTGTAGCTACAACTATATATTATAACATATAGTTTGGAGCTACAAAACGAATAAAAATATTTTCATTAGTTTTGTATTATGGACCGCCGTAAAGTATAGCATAATTCCATAAATTATTTCTTGTAGCTGTTGATGTTCAAGCATTAGCAGCTGGCGCAAATGCTGTACCTCGCCGAGTTAGATTCGGCCGACTGTTGCCTGATGCCTGTATCCAATTCGATAAGGCTGAAAGCTCTTCGCTTAATCTCGTTGGCAAAGCTAAGGGGTATGATTTAAACTATGATTTTATTTCCTTACATAAAGTTAATATTTTATATTCTTTCTAATAATTTTGATATTTAATTAAAGAATTTCATAAATTTAAATATGTATCGGATATTCATAGATTACACAAAATTACGCTACGACTATACAAACGTGGCGAAGTTAAATTGGCGATGGGCGTGGCACATCCAAATGGCAAGCGAGACGTCAATAAACGTCAAGACCAATATCGTATAGTGTCGATACTCTTCTTAAAAACAATACAGCAATCAGTTAAATAAGAACCAAAAATTTACCGGAATCAAGCCAATTAACCCAGCGGTCAGGAGTTCAAAACCCCGGACAAAAGTTTTTCTTTTACAAACTTATGTATCTCATTGATAATTGCAAATTATCACACGCTGAAACAAAACATCGAGAGGAAACCTGCATATCTCTAGAGACTTCTGGGGATATGTATAACCTACCAATCCACATTTGAACAGCGTGTAGGATTTACCTCCAAACCTTCTCTCCAGAAACGGAGAGAGGAGGCATAGACCTCCTCTCTGTTCTGTTTCGAGGCGAGAATTAATGAATCGAAACCAGAATAAGCAACATCAACGTCCGGCCGGACCGTTAGTAATTCATAATTTGTTTTTGTAGCAAACAGCCGCGTCAGTCTATCATTAATCCAGACTGGGACTTCGGTAAGATGGGCATCGGCGGTCTTGACAATGAATTTAACGCAATCTTCCGGAGGGCTTTCGCTTCACGAGTCTTTCCTCCAGAAGTTGTGGATCAATTAGGTAATTATATTAAATTCCTACTATCCTAACCTGTCCTATTAATATAAGAAATACGAAAATTTTGTGACTATGGATTTATGTTTGTTACTCTTTCACAGCAAATCCACTGAACCAATATTGATGAAATTTGGCAGAAGTATTCCTTATACGCCGGTGTAACATATAGACTAACATATAGAAATCCTGTTATTTCTACAGGAATAGAATGATATTGAAAGCACCTTCTATTATCAACCTATCATGCGGGTAAAAGTTATTAAGACATATTTTAGGACCGACACCACCACCGGACTTGACAATTCCTGACGATGACTACGAGGTCTGGGAGCTACCATTCCCAGACCTCCCCACCGAACCAGACATCATTTAGGTCACGTAGGTAACCTAGGCCTACGGCCGGAACAAAGACCAGGCAGAATGCCTGCGAGGTAATGCCCGGGCAAAGAGGTATGCCTCGAGGCCCAAACCCCGCCTACCCCCGAACCGGGGAATAAGCGAGATGACCCTGCTGCTGTACATATTTTAGGCTGGCTTCCCTACTCTAGTATAATAATTCTATGAGTAGCTAGCCCTTACGAGTTATTTTTAATGTAATTTTTTTAGTTTTATCTGCGCCTGTTCTATGTTCTATAATTATGGTTGTGAATCATAAAAAAATTTGATACACAAAACTGATTTTTTCCTCATACTCTCCAATCTTTCAGGTTGCAAACACGTGAAAGGTATTCTCCTATTCGGTCCGCCTGGTACCGGTAAAACTTTGATGGCCCGTCAAATAGGAAACATGTTGAACGCTAGGGAACCCAAAATTGTTAATGGTCCACAAATATTGGACAAATACGTTGGTGAGAGTGAGGCCAATATAAGACGGCTGTTTGCTGACGCTGAGGAGGAAGAGAAAAGGGTATTGGAAATTTTTTTTTAAGAAAAAATCTATTATTTATTCCAACTTTTAAACTCTGCTTAAAAGTATGTCTGTATCTAGAAATTCCATAGTTGGAAAAGTAATATAAGTTTTCTTTTCTACACTACATGTATGTGGATAGTTATTTTATTACCTCTTATTTTTCTTTGATAAATAACATACACAATATATGTGAATTAGTTATTTTTTTATTAAGTATGGACTTACTAAATTGACTTAGTTTCTGCTAATGCTAGTTATATCGTGGTTTGAAGAGTGGGTAACGTGGGTTAGTTACATTCCTTTGTAGAGTAAAATGGACTATTTTTAACAATTATGCCGGTTTTTCTCATTAAGAAAAATATCACGAAACTGTGGTTGATGATGATGAAAATTCAAAACAGCTTGTAAAAGTCAATTTAAAAAGGTAGTTCTCGGTTTCAACATCAGTTATGGACTGAAGAAATCGGTACATCTTTCACATTCTACAAAAAATATTAAATTAACTATTATTAAATTTAATTTCGGATATAGGTATTTTATCGGAAATCGTTCGTTTTACATTAAAATATATAATATTATAAGCCCTAAAAACCCAGAAACATTAATTTATTTATATAAATTTTATTAACTATTCCTTTTTTAGTGTGGCCCCAACAGTGGGCTTCACATAATAATTTTCGATGAAATCGACGCCATTTGCAAAGCCAGAGGCTCTGTGGGAGGAAATACTGGCGTACACGACACCGTTGTGAACCAGCTCTTATCAAAGATTGATGGTAATACAATGTGCATAGAAAGAAAACTGCCAGAATTTCTTACAACTTTGGGCCCAGACGTTACAGTAATAATTTTTGGGTTGTTTACTAGAAAACGTTAACGATAAACGTTTTTTTCTCGTATTTATACTAAAAACGTTGGAATCCAGCGCTGTATAGGTAATTAAAAAAGTTACAAGTTGACAAATGATACGTTCCGTTTAAGGCATCAACTATTTTAATACCATTATAAAATAAGTTTTCTAGAAAACTCCCATTAAAAGTTTATAATATTTGATCGGAAAAAAATTAAGAATTGTTTGATGTATGTATGGTTTCTGTAACAGTTAGGCCCAATTTTTTCAGTCTCCTTTATATATCATATGCAGTTATCAAAGATGCGTATACATATAAATATATTTCAGGCGTTGATCAATTAAACAACATTCTTGTGATCGGTATGACAAACAGACGGGATATGATCGACGAGGCTTTGCTCCGACCAGGTCGATTAGAAGTGCAAATGGAAATCGGCTTGCCCGATGAAAAGGGTCGTGTTCAGATCCTAAACATTCACACTAAACGTATGAGGGAGTATAAGAAGATTGCTGATGATGTGGATTCCAAAGTAAATACACTATCACAAATACAATCCCACTATACAAATGAGCTAGCCTTGTGTGTGTGTGTGTGTGTGTGTGTGTGTGTGTGTGTGCGCGTGTGTGTGTGTGTATGTGCGCGCATGTTTGTGTGTGTGTGTGTGTGTGTGTATATGCGCGCATGTTTGTGTGTGTGTGTGTATATGCGCGCATGTTTGTGTGTGTGTGTAGGTGAATTCCGAATCTCGGTAACGACTTCAACGATTATCATGAAATTCAGCATGTAGGGTTTTGGGTATAAATCGATCTAGCTAGGTTTAATTAAAAAAGTCGTTCTATCCTTCATTTCGGGCATTGAATAAATGTTAAATGTTGAATAGAAACTAATTGAAATTTCGTTTGTAAAACGTAATGCTTGTGATATTCCAAAGGCCAGTCTAAAGAAGTGTAAATACCCGGAATCAAGCCCCTGGTATTACCATCCTTTTTTTGCTTTTTTACTTCTTACAATTAAAAAAAAAATCCGAGCTTGACTCGATCACCTAGGTACTAATAATAATAAAACTTAATTGAGACCAACCATTCTTCAATACAATAAACTCAAAATAAAGCTTACATCAAATGATAATAATTAGAGAACTAGCGTCTAAACTATTCCGAGTCTGTATCTTAGACGCTAATTAAACAGTAATAAACACTGTTATCACACAGTAAAAAAACACTGTTTAAATGTACTAGTAATTTTCAACTAACATTTCTAAATGATGGAATATATTACCTCCACCACTGTATCTTCTAAACAAAATGACTTTTAATGGGATTCAACAGGTTTATCTAAAGAGTTGCGATATACACTCTAATTACCAAAAAAAATACTATCCATGGTTATACTATATATGTGAAAATCTGTAAGGCTCTCAAATCTAATCCGCTGGAGCAATACGAATAAAATCTTGTTATTTACAGTTAAATCTTATATACCGGAAGTAGGTAATATATAGGAAAAATATTTCCACTTTTTCTTCGGAAACAGTGTAAAGACAGAGACAGTGGTTAAGTTTATTTTCACACAAATTTACGGGTGCAGTTTAAACAATATATGTTACGTCTATATTTAAATCTAAAACAGTTGTTACATTATAGGAAATAGCAACAATGACAAAGAATTTCTCCGGCGCGGAACTTGAGGGTTTGGTCCGAGCGGCGCAGTCTACCGCCATGAACAGACTGATTAAGGCTTCGAGCAAAGTTGAGGTGGATCCTGAGGCCATGGAGAAACTCATGGTGGAGCGTGGGGACTTCCTACACGCTCTGGAAAATGATATTAAACCAGTAAGAACTTTTAAACAACATTTAATTATTACCTGCCCTTATCCAACTCTAAGCGAATTCGGAACAACATGTTTTTCGTTTTCATTCTCTCTTATCATTCGTCAACTTTGGCGCTACATGTTTTTATATGCATGTCATACTTCACACAATCAAACCATCAATTTATTGGCTTCCCTCTAATAATAATAATAATAATAATAATAATAGAACTTAAAGAAGCAGAAAACATAGATTTAATGCCATCTATCGTAATAGATATCGAAGATTTTAAGTCTGCTGTAAGAAAGACTCATAATTGGAAAGCAGCTGGTCCTGATAAAATACAAAACTACTGGCTAAAATACCTAACATCAACTCATAATCACCTTACAAAAGCATTCAACACTCTCATACAAAATCCACATGATATGCCCACATTTCTAACACATGGAATAACTTATCTAAAACCAAAAGACACAGACACAATAAGGGTTTATTGTGTCTGTGTCTTTTGGTTTTATATCGCCAAATATCGTCCTATTACCTGTCTTCCTACTCTGTACAAACTACTAACATCAATCATCGCACACAAACTTAACACACATGTAGCACTTAATAATATAATACCCGAAGAGCAGAAGGGATGCTGTAAGGGATCCATGGGTTGTAAAGAACAACTTGTTATAGATACTGAAATTCATAACCAAGTCAAACAAAAACATAAAAACCTATTTTACTCGTATATAGATTATCAAAAAGCTTTTGATAGCGTCCCACATTCATGGCTCATACAAATCCTAAAACTATACAAAACTGACTCAAATTTAGTAAATTTCTTACAACACACAATGCAAACCTGGACAACCACACTCAATATTCATACAAATAAAGGCACACTAAAAACAAAGCCGATAAGAATATTACGAGGAATCTTTCAAGGAGATTCTTTAAGTCCATTGTGGTTTTGTTTAGCCATAAATCCTCTCTCTAGAATTCTTAATAACACAAACTATGGTTATATACTAGATAAACAGCATAATATAAAAATAACACACTTACTCTACATGGACGACATTAAATTATATGCAACAAACCGACAACAACTTAACGCACTACTTACACTAACCGAAAAATTTAGTAGGGATATAAAAATGGCATTCGGGATAGAAAAATGTAAATTAAATAGTATAATTAAAGGTAAATATAAGGAAACAGACTCACATATTTTAACACTACAGGACGGCACTATAAATAGTATGGATTTTAGAGAAACATATAAATATTTAGGCTATCAACAAAATACATCACTCAACCACACAGAAATCAAAAAGACTCTAAAATTGAAATACAAACAACGATTAAACACTGTTCTCAAGACCAAACTGTCTGCGAGAAACAAAACTAAAGCTATAAATACATATACCATACCTATACTAACATATTCATTTGGAGTAATCAACTGGTCAGAAACAGAATTAAACGCTTTAAACACACTTACTAGAACAACATGCACTAAACATAATATTCACCATAGCCATTCTGCAGTAGAGAGATTCACGATCAAAAGGAAAAATGGAGGTCGTGGGTTCATCGATATAAAAAATTTACACTACACTCAAGTACACAGTCTACGTTCATATTTTCAAAATAAAGCCAGTAACAGACCAATACACAAAGCGCTTCTAGGTTTATCCACAACAGGAACACCATTAAAACTAAACAATGCACAATATAACCCGTATCTTAAAATACAAACGGAAGAAGATAAAATAGATATATGGAAGAAAAAAGCTATTCATGGAAAATACCCACATCAATTAGAACAATCACATATCGATAAAGAAGCATCCAATAGCTGGCTCACGAAAGGCAATATATTTGGTGAAACAGAAGGTTTCCTTGTTGCTATACAAGACCAGATAATTAAAACCCGAAACTACTCCAAATACATCCTGAAAGAAAGAATAGAAACAGATAAATGTCGGCTATGTCATAAAGTAACAGAAACTATAGATCACATCACAGGAGGCTGTAGTGCCCTAGCTAACAAAGAATACACATACAGACATGATAATGTAGCTAAACATATTCACCAACAACTCGCATTAAAATATAAACTACTAGATACATACACACCGTACTACCAATATAAACCGAAAAATGTATTAGAGAATAAAGACGTTAAGCTTTACTGGAACCGAGACATTATTACCGACCGTACTATACTAAGTAACAGACCAGATATAACATTAACACTTAAAATATCAAAAACTACTTTTCTCATAGACGTTTCGGTCCCTAACACAAATAACCTAAAACAAAAATTTACGGAAAAAATACAAAAATATATACCCCTAGCTGACGAAATCAGACAAATGTGGCACCAAGATCTGGTAAAAGTCATTCCTATAATTATTTCTGCAACAGGTATCATCCCTAAATCACTTCTTGATGTCTTACGTTTTCTCGAACTCCCCCAAAATATGTACGTGCCACTACAGAAATCAGTTGTTCTTGACACTTGTTCTATTGTACGACGATTTATGAATCCATCTTCACTTCCTCTACAAAGCTTTAATTCGGACACCCTTCACTTATCTATGCCACACGATACACCCACTATACGTTCTACACAACACACAACACTACACACATTAGCGTCTAACTCAAATCACATATAACCAACCAAACACATTGTTACCTAGTTTCTTGGCTTAGGCCCGAACTAGGTTCATATATACCGGCCCACGTGGTCGAGCCTTAACTATAAAGTTAAACGATAATAATAATAAACTTTATTGAGACAAAAAATGTATACAAATGAAAAATAACTTAGAATATAAAAGAACTTATAACTAAAGATAGATTAAACAGACCTACAAATATTACAATTGTGTTACATTTTTTGTGAAGCATTTTCCCAATTTTTATTTCAGTGGACCCCACACTAGGAGACCTTTGTCGTGGGAATAATCACATATAATTTTAAAAATCATAATATTAGAAAGAAAGAAAACATTTTTATTATAAAATTGTATAATGTTGTTGATACATAATAGTATATCTTCATCTGTTTAGATGGAATTGTGGCTTATTATAACAAAATTAGTTATTATACTTTCAAGAGTCCCAGAAAGGTGTTTGAAATCATCTTTCCTTTAGGCTTTTGGTACGGCCGCTGAAGCGTTGGAACATTTCCTGTCGCGTGGTATAATCAATTGGGGCAATCCAGTATCGTCTCTGTTGGAAGATGGACAATTGTATATCCAGCAGGCCAGAGCTACGGAAGCTAGCGGTAAGTAAGAAAAAAAATATACGTTCAAAATCCTTTTAAAATACAAGAGTTAAATACACGATTCGTGAATGTGGAGGAAAATACGTGATAATTGTTCAGAATCTTTATTTCAAATTTCAGTACAAAATTTAGTTCTTACAATGGATTGAATTAGTTCCGTAGTCCAGTAACGTATATTGTATTACTTGTTTCACTTCTTAATTCTTTACTGCTCGCTATTCGAATATTCAAACACCGAAAAGTGTTATACGTCATATAGTAAACTAATCGGTCTAGAAAATTATATTATTTCCCAATTAAACCCCAGCATTATAACAGAGGTGAGAAAACCTAACACAATTTGTAATCAACCGAAAGTTCTAGAGTAATGGGCGTAATATACAGTCGTATAAATCACTTACAACTACTCTTTAATACACAAATGTCAAACATACGAATTGCTATGTAACATTTCAGTCATAACAACTCAAATAGGATTGATTGATGCGACCAGGAACATAATATTCCAAAATATTGTCCTAGGTTTAGTATCCGTACTACTCGAGGGTCCGCCAAACAGTGGCAAGACAGCGTTAGCGGCGCAATTGGCAAAATTGTCAGACTTTCCGTTTGTCAAAGTATGCTCGCCTGAGGACATGATCGGATTCACTGAGTCTGCCAAATGCTTGCAGATTAGGAAGGTAAGCCTGTTTAATTTATATAAAAAATATTCTATATTATTAATTAAAATGTTAGGGAATATGAGCTGCCAAAAACGATATATAACTTTATCTGGAAAAAGTAGTAAAACCACTATGGTTAGACTTATAATTTGGATCAATGCAAACAATAATGCGACGTCAATAATAAGATGTTTCTAATACAACCTCTTTCATAGAGTTGGTCGTTAATGTGAAAAAACATTGTGGCCGTTATTATGTGTCATTGAGTTGTTGAGAAAGCGTAAATGGGTTGACTTTGGGAAAATTGCTTTTTATTATTGCATAAGTATAAAGGAGAAATATTGTTTGTTATAAAGATCAACAATTTCTATGATTTGTGGACAACATTCTAATGTCCAAATTAAAAATAATTTCACAAAATGGAAAGACCTTTATTAACATCAAAAAGAAATCTAGTGTTATGCACCTCCTTTATGGCTCTAAACATAGACAATTCGCAGCAGATAGAAAAAGAATTCAAGCATTCTAATTGTGATGTTAGTAATACCGTGAAAAGAACAATAAATCCATCTTCCAGTTCATTCTAACACTTGACTTGTAACAGCGTACTGCAACAACGTTCTGTGACATTTGTTACATTGTCTGATATCCAAAAAATAGTTGCTTAAAGTAAGCAGTAGTCATGGGAAATGTAAAAGGAAGCAGGCCATTAAGCGAATCTTCTAGACGCTAGTCTCATCCAGTAAAGTACTCATAGGGGTTTTACACATTAATTTTTAACAGTACATTTGTACCATAGATTCTGTGTTTTTTTCTGTTCACTGTTAAATAACGACATTGTTTGGTCCTTAGTATTTCGACGATGCGTACCGTTCTACCCTTTCTTGCATCTTGGTAGACAACATTGAGCGCCTTCTGGACTACGGTCCGATCGGGCCTCGCTACTCAAATTTAACGCTGCAAGCTCTTCTTGTTTTGTTGAAGAAACAACCACCTAAGGGAAGGAAGTTGCTTATTTTGTGCACCAGCAGTCGGCGGTAAGTAGTTATTGGTATTATTTAAAAATGTTTTTAGTTTGTCAAATTTCCTTCCAACAGTGTTGTTCCCATTATTACATTTTTTTTTTTTTTTTTTTTTTTTTTTTTTTTTTTTTTTTTTTTTTTTTTTTTTTTTTTTTCCGCGGGGAGGAAAAATCCCTAACGGACGCTCACCAGCCCGTACTGGTAAGGAGTGTCCGATTTGCACGGACTAAACGACCTCCCCCTGCTCGCCTAGGCCAACATGGAACCGCTCAGCATTACTTCATGCGGGCCCTTTTTTTTTTCTAGTTCTTCCCTCTCCTCTCTTTTTAACATTATGTGCTTTAACATATTTCCACACTTTTGCCACTCCAACTCGCTCGATAACATGCGCCTTACCATGTTGTCTGGGTTTAAGCCCTCATCATGGGTTCCTTGTACAGCATGCCTATCATGTGTGAATTCGCTGCACTCGAAAATGGCGTGCCTAGGGGTATCTTTCTCTCCACAGAAGTAACATTTTTCAGTTCTCGCTTTTCCAATCGCAAAGAGGTAAGTATTAAATACCCCATGCCCAGTCAATGCCTGTGTGGTCCAGCGGTCAACTTCTCCATGCTTTCTCGTATGCCATTCCTTTAAGTTTTTGATTAATTCCCTTGTCCAGGCTCCTTTACCACTTTCTGACCATTCTTTGGCCCATTCCCTCAAGGTGTTTTCCCGCTCTTCTAGCAATGTCCGTTCTTTGTTTGCAAACATTCGAGCGCGTTCAGTGACAAGTTTCGTTATTGGAACAAGTCCAGAAATAACTAAAACCGCCTCCATAGAGACTGTTCTGTAAGCTCCACAGATACGAATTGCTAGTCTCCTTTGAACACCCTGAAGCTTCTTACGGTAGAGCTCCACCTTCATTGCCCCTTCAAAAATAGGAGCTCCATATAGAATTATTGACTGGGCCACTGATGCCAGGACCCTCCTCTTGCTTGCTCTGGGTCCTCCTTTGGTTGGCATTAATTTGTTTAGCGCTTCCGTCATTCTTTGTGCTCTACTAGCAACTTCCTCTATATGTTTTTTGAAATTTAAACATTTATCCAGAATCACACCGAGATATTTAATTTGATCCTTTGGGATTGTGGTTGTGCCTTGGACTACAAATTTTATAGGGCTAAGCTTTCGTCTTCCGCTAAACACTACCGCCTCTGTTTTCTCTGGTGCCAGCGCTAGGTTTCTTTCTGACATCCACCTACTGATACGTGCTAGTGACATATTGGCTTTAGTCATGAGAGCAGCCTCATCACTAGCTACTACTGTTAGCGCTAAGTCGTCAGCAAAACCAACCAGCTGAGCCCCTTCTGCGAGTTGAAGTCGAAAGACGCTGTCGTACAATATATTCCAGAGAGTGGGACCCAAAATTGATCCTTGGGGTACTCCACTGCTCACTTTCAACGCGATGCCATTTCCCTTGTTGTCAACTGTCTTGACATATCTGTCTTCCAGATAGCTGCTGATCAAATTTTGAACATAACCGGGGAACCGCCTTTTCCTTATTTCTAGCAAAATTTCTCTCCAAGAGGCAGAATTAAAAGCGTTTCTTACGTCCAGACATATTAGCGCACATAGTTTTCTAGTCCTGCGTGTGCCCTGTCGTGCTAAGCTAGCTATTCTTATGACCTTCTCTATAGCCATTAGAGTGGATCGCTCTCGTCTAAACCCGTGTTGACTATTAGAGAGACCACCATGTTTTGGTAGAAGATCCTCGATCCTGTTGAGCAGAATTCTCTCAGTTAATTTACCGAAAGAGTCTAGTAAACAAATCTGTCTATACCCTGTTGGGTCTTCTGCAGGTTTCTTAGGTTTTTTTAACAAAACTAGCTTAGCAGTCTTCCAGGAGGAGGGAAAAATTCCTGATGTAAAGACAGCATCCATTACCCTTTTTATTTTATCTGGGATAACCTGCACTGCTATCTTAACAACTTCAACGTTAACGCAGTCAGGCCCTGGTCCCTTATTAGATTTTAAGCGATCTGCCGCATTTTTTATCTCTTGCACTGATATTTCTACTTTGTTGGCCATTGCGATAATCCGAGTGAAATCGTTATGAATAGGGAACAGCACCTTCATAGCGGCTTTTATTAAGTCCATGCTAAGGCTTGGAGGATTTTTCCGCATCTTTTTGGTGACGATTTGATACCCTAGTCCCCATGTGTCTTTATCCACTTCCTCGCAAACTTTTTTCCAATGTTCCGCTTTTGATCTTGTTATAGCTAGCTGCAAAGCTAGTTTGGCTGCCTTGTATTTTTCTTTTTCATCACCTTCATTTTCTTTCACAACATCGCTTATTTCCGAGTTTTCCTTTACCTTCTTCTTCCCTATTCGTGACCATTATTACATACTAACTTTTATCCGCGACTTCGTTCGCGTGGACTGTTGTCGCGTGATAGGTCTATAATAAATGGCGCTTTTCAATCAATGTCATCATATTCCTGTAAAATTAACAGGATTTCTATAGCTTATATGTTATTCTGGTGTATAAGGATTAATTGTACCAAATTTCATCGATATTGGTTCAGCGTATTTGCTGTGAAAGAGTAACAAACATACATCAATACTCACAAACTTTCGCATTTATAATATTAGTAGGATAATGATATATTATAACATCAACTGAAATCAAAAGTACATTACATTGAACTGTAATGCTTGCGTAGTAAAAGATTATGTCCCACTAGCTTTTTGCTTAATATTCAGTATATCTAAGCGATCTCTTTATGTTAAATTTTGGGTAAGCCATAAACAGAGTTAAGGCTTTTATCTAAGTCATTTAACAAGTTCTAATTCTACGGTCAGCCTAGTCAAATCTTTAAAGTGAGAAAATTGTATAATTATATTTTCTCCGATGATAATATCTAGCCTCTCTATGTGACTGTAATTTTTTCAAAATTTTGATATGTTCTACAAAAATTATAAAATATTAAGTACTTAATTATTTTATTCACCCCCACCGCTGATATTTTCTTTAAATTCTCTACCCTAAGGTTGCTTGGAAGAGATCGCTTTTAGCGATAAGGTCGCCTATTGTACTAATACTTTTTTTTGCTAATTTCATGTACTGTTATGGTGTGCACTAAAGTGTATTCTATTCTATTTATTCTACTTTACAATATTCAAACTAAATCTAGATATTCTTATGCATTTATGATAATCAATGAATGACGATGAGATTTAGACCTCTTAACGGAGAGTTCACGGAACAGCGAACGTCCATCGGTTGACGAAAAAGAAGTCATTATAGACAGTTATTCTTCCTTACAGACAAGTGCTAGAAGATATGGAAGTGCTATCAGCGTTCACTGGTGTTCTTCATGTTCCGAATCTATCTCAGCCGGAACACGTGATGGCCGTTCTAGAAGAAAGTGACGCATTTTCCAAGCGTGATTTGGTGAAGATCCAGAATGACTTACGTGGAGCCAGGTATGTGCCGACATTGATATTTTTCATACAATTGCATGTATTCAAGAAGATAGACGAAAGTACTTTACACGAAACAATCTACAAGAAATTAAGTAAGTATTAAATTCTAGCCACACTTACTATCAGTCAATCTCAGCATCAGCACTTTATTGAAGCTTCTCGTGAATTATTCAACGGTTCCCGAGCCTTCGGTAATACTAAGTGATAATCTCAAAGTATGAAAGGTATGTCATTCTTTAAAAACTACCCAAGTATATTTTATAATGTAGTCTTCTTGTAGGCGGAAAAAATGGATGTTTTGGCGGGGAGAGAACGCTTCTGAGCGTGATTTACCCAAAACACAAAATGACCTGCCGAGGTCCAAGTAAGTATAAAAAAAAATCATCCCAGCCATTTGCGTAATCAAGTATTGTTTTTATATATTTCCAAAACTCATATAAAATATTATAGCCATCTTTCTTCCACTGTATTATGCTGCTGTTTATTGTCTTCGATTTTCTCAATTTAATGTAATTCGCTGTTACACATAAGAACGTAGATTAAGCGAGATATATGCATTAAAGTTTACAGATTTATTTAAACTAATAAAATCCATTTTATACTTCATAAAATATTTGTAAAATGTTGTATTTCAAATCACGTTTTTGCATTTAACGTTCACAGAATTTTCATCGGTATCAAAAAGCTTTTAGCTCTAGTCGACATGGTGAAACAGACGGACGAAAACTCAAGAGTATTCAAATTCCTCACAAAGATGCAAGAAGAGGGCGGTCTCGATCTCGGCACTACCATACAATAAGATTTACTGCAACCTTAGGGATTACATACGCATACCACACGCACGCCCTCACCCGACCATACAAATGCACATATTTATACATTAAAACCCCCAATCAATCGGGCAACCGAGAGCTCTCCCTGCGCCTCCGACTTAAGGAGCTACGAGATTGATTATGATGATGTGAGTGAGTGTGCAGACTCGTTCGCTGATTCCAGTCATCACAGATTAGGTAGAACTGCCAAAGGCAATGAAATCTCGCCTGTTAAGATGCCTCTAATGAGAATTAGGAGCGTTGAAATAGTTTTCGAGGATGAAATGTCCACATGCACTGACACGGGACTGCTAGACCGCAGTATTGAGTTGGTAATGTCCGATAGTGACGACTCCACCAAATGTGTGGACGATTTGGAACATTTGCATCCGGAACAGGACGAAAACGATTCGGTAACGTTAAACCCCGAGGCAGACTTATCGGATGATAACTCTTTGTCTTCCAAACACGTTAGCGATATACCCAAATACACTTTGATCAAGAAAATTCCAAAATTGGACGATACCCGTGTATCTTTAACTTTACCCAACGATGATAACACTTTATCATTGAACGTGTCAGAATTAGGGGACTCCGGTCGTTTTACTGAAGAGGCATCCTCATCTCATATCGAAGTGCCCATTATATCATGCGAAGACGCTGCGCTTTCTAATTCATTTGACGTGGTCAACGCGGACGAATGCTCTACAGTACAGAGTATGTATGAGGTATCAGAGATTAGTGGGGTGAATGCGGGAATCAATCGTCTATATGAATACATTGATAGTAACAGCGATAGTTCGGATGTTACAGCGGTATGTGACGATGACAGTTCGGGTGGAAAGCCTATAGTTACATTACCTGAACCAACCGATCCCGTCAATCAGGCAATGTGTGACAATTACGATCTACAGTACGACTCGATTGTTGACATTGGTCAATTTTAAATTAATCGACTTTAACCTTAAGTGCTTTTAAAAAAAGCTTATTGTTTTATAATAAATTCACTATACTGTTGACGCTTCACTGTTATTTACGATATAATTTTTGCTATATGTTGTATTATTGTCTAAACTTACTGGGTAGGTGTGTGTATAAGAATACATTCCACTTGATTTAGAAGAATACGCGCGCACTTGAGGCGGATGTTTACTTATTCTGAGCTATTTACGCCCTTAAAACCTTTACACAGCTTATAGCTCGAAGGGCAGAGTGGTATGCGACTCTAGTAACCATGTCATCGTTTTTTCCTGAAGAAGGTACTAATTCCTTCGATACAGAGTTTTTTAGTAGAAAATAAATGTAGCGTCTATATAAATATTATATTTTTAATTGCAGGACAACTATTACCTAGTACCACTTTCTTATTCACTATGACATGGTTACAGAAATCCCAGGGTTGTATGTCTAGGCAATAGCTCAATTTTTTTGTATGATATGATAGTAATATAGTTTTGAAAGCAATATTTATTTCGTTATGTAAATGTGATACAGCTTGAGGCTGTTTAATTTAGCTGAATAAGCATATTTAATTATGAGACACTTAGAATTAGCTTGTTAAGATGAAATGTCAATGTAAGTGTTTAATATAATTGTAGAATGACCTTTGAACAACATTCTCAGTACCTTTTATTAAGGTTTAAAATACTAAATATATAGAGAAGAGTACAATTATTAATAAAATATTAAGCTTTTGATGTTGTACTTACTAGATCAAATTCTATGTCACTTTTATGAAATTACAGCACAGAAAGATTAGGAGAAATTAATATATCTGTTGCCAAAAGGAATAAATTGAAAAAAATGGTGTTTAAATATAGCTTCTATATTTTTACGCAGTAGTGAAAACTTACAGTTAATTGCCTTTGAGTATTATACCTGTGAGTTAAAATTTACCTAAGTATTAAAAATTGTTCCAATTGAATGTATATTTTGAATAGATTTTCTCTAAGGGGCCGTTCATTTGTTCCTGAAGAAGCATAAGAAAGGAGTCATGATATTTTACTCACGTTGGAAATATCATCATAATACTCTGATTAAGCAAAAGTCACAAACACGTCAATATTTGCGTTAATAGTAACAATGCGCTTATAGTGACAAAAAGTCTTCCGGATATTTAGAAAAGTATCACAACTTAAAGATGTCATAAGATAAATATTTTCAGGAATCTTGTGTAAGCTATGTAAGCAAATTTTAAGTATTTGAGCCGAAAAATTCAAATCTAAGGCTTAAAACATAGTTTCCTTTACACATCGATATATTCTGAATTTCGGAAACAGCTTCAAAAATTTTCATAATATTTAGGGCGTAAGGAGTTTCGATGGCGATAAATCAATCTTCAGCAAACGTTGTTTTATCTCTGTTAATTGGCAATGAACTACTACGATACATATTATTAGAATACGAAAGCAAATTTCGCTGTTATTTGCAAAAATCTCATTTAAGAAAGTTATAATATCTCAAAGGGGTAATTAAGTGGTCTCGAAACCAGAATACCGCGGTTCTAGACCAGATATCTCCTGTCCGATTATTTTTGCCCTTTTAAATTCTGTCTTTGGTGACAAAAATTTGGAATCCATTTATCAACGCATCTAGTTAGTATCTAAATACATCATTATAGGCATATCCATATATTAGTGCATTTCAATTATATTAAAATGTGTTGATTTATCTATTAAGACAAGCTGTGGTAGCCCAGTGGTAACACCGTGCGACTCTTTCGAGGAGGTCACGGGTTCAACCGGGCAGACACCAATGAGTTTTTCTGTTAAAACTTGTGTCTAATTGATAATTACAATTTATCACACGCTTTTCGGGAAGGAAAGCATCGTCAGGAAACCTGCATATCTCTAGAGAATTCTGGAGATATTTGTAACCTACCAATCCGCACTGAAGCAGCGTGGTAGGTCTTAGCTTCAAACCTCTCCAAAACGGAGTGAAGAGGCCTATTCTCAGCAGTGGGATAGTAACAGGCCGCTACTTACATCCTTTTTATCTATAAAGAAGCTGATCAGTCAACTGCAACTGAGGAATAGGAGGCTGGATACCGATCTGAACGCTTACTTTACGTAACAAATGAATAGTCCCTTATTTGTTGATGCTAGTTCGTTTGCATTATGCGCATAGGACATTCCATATTCGCATCCATCGAGCTAATCAGTCACTATGTTATAGTCATTACATTGTTAAAAAAATATTTTAACAGAAATCTCTATTAATCAATTATATTTCAAGTGCTTTATAGTGAAGTAGTGTTTGCGTGTTATATTAAAATAAATGTGAGTTATAGACAAATATAAAGGCGATCAATTTTTTTGTTATATAGGGACGGACTATTGTGATATTTTGTGCAATATACGACTTAATAATTTTGAGAATAGCATGGCCTAGTGTATGTTATCAAACATTGTTATTTATTAAGTTGTTAACCCTTTTATAATTTGTTTATTAGTGGTATGATATTTGCGTTTAAACTGTTAAATAAATAAAAATAATGATATTCATAAATTATTTTATATTTAGTACCTTTTTAACAAAGACTGTATAAGCACTACATGGGCAACCGTGGTCTATCTTAACCTCCATCTACGCATTCAATCAGTGAAAATCGTAGCTAGCATTTTTTTTATTAGAATTGTGCTAAGAAAAAAATTGTACTATGTGAAAATATGGTAAAAATTACACAGTGGTTATAAATATGGGTTAAATAAAAATGAAACACGAGTGTTCAAGTCTTTGTTATAATATTATATTTCCTTAACAAAATGTAAAAAATTTATGGAACAGTCTCAAATTATACCAAATAATTGGTCGCCTTAGAATCTTATAAGTATTAACCACTTCAGCAAAGTACCTATGATAATACAACTTTGTTGTTGTGTATAGTTGGAATTGATTAATAATTAAGTAGATCACAAATTATAATCTAAAATATTTAAAATATTTTACTTACGCTTGTTTTTTTTTTTAACCTGACTAGAATCTTTGCTGATATGATTTCATTGTTGAATAATAATGTATTGAAATAAAGAAATTGACAATCAATTGATGTTTGATTAATAAGAACAGAAGCCTATTTTATATCCCTATAAAAAAGCAATTTTTAATCAATATCTACTGAAAAATTATAATTAAATTATACCTGTGCTCTTTACTATAGAGATTACAAGTTCAATCTCGGCAAGTGAATTAAAAAACTATAAACAGTTCATCATAACCTTTTGACGAAGGAAAACATCCTGAGAAAACAATTTCTCATAGCTGCAACATAATAACTGTTAGGTCTCTTATAAGTAACTTTTAGAGAGAAATGGACTTTGCACAATAGGAAATGAAATACTAATGTAACTTTAACTTTCCCATTGCAGGTCATAGGTACATCGCTACATATTATAAAACAAAGTCCATATTTCCGTATGTACGCATAAAACTTTAAAACTACGCAACCGATTTTGATGCGGTTTTTTTTAATAGATAGAGTGATTCCAGAGGAAGGTTTGTACGTATAATAACATTCAATACAAAGTAGAGAAATACTGTAATTTTTGAGGTTTCTGTAAATAATTAAAATTTTTTCCGCTTACATTGCAAACGCAGGCTAAACCCTACGAGATTTATCAAAATGACGTACTAAGTATTTGTACACCTTAAAAAGGTCTACAGAAAAGTCCGCGATGATATATATCTATCTCTTATGGATAACCCACAATAGCAGTTTTTTTCATTTACTTTTTACGAAAAATGATGCCTTATGTTCAAAGCAATTTTTATACAATACAGCATTAATCCTTATCCAATTGAGTACCTTAAATAAATTGTTGATTTAATATAGATCAATATGGCCGTTTACAGCATGTAATTTAAGTGAACATTTTCGGAGATATTACAGATTTAAAATGTCGTAAGGACGCCGCGCTTCACCCTATAGCACTTCGAATCTTTTAGAGTTTGTTTAAAGACATTCTGTAATTAATTGTAAAAATAAAATACATAGGTAAAATGTAAAAGTAAATAAGTAAAAATGTACTATATGAGTTTAGAATTTCCAAAGATAGCAGGAAATCGTCTTGGTATAGGGAGAGGAAATTGTTTTTCTCCAAATTTAACGCTTGCGGGCCACGGGCAGTAATTAATAAATCAAAACTACTGGATCGATTTTAATCATTTTTTTACACTGACTGACATGGGATATATATTTTATACCCGTGCGAAGCAAGGGCAGGCCGCTAGTTAGATATATAATGGCTGGACTGGCCCGTTGGCGCAGTGGGTAGTCACCCTGCCTTCTGCTCCGCGAGTCGCGGGTTCGATTTCCGCCGTGGGCCAACATTTTCTATAAATGAATTTGTTGGTCTTTGAGCTTGAGTGTATATTTGTATTTAAGTATGTATTTAAAAATTATATACCTATGTATATATTCACCAGTTGTCTGTCACCCATGACACAGGTATTCAGTTACTTATTTTGGGGATGGACTACTGTGTGTGTAAGTGTCCCATATATTTATATTTACTTTTATTTATATAATATACAACAATAGAATGCACTAGATTTTGAATTACTACTTCAGCCTAATAGTGACTGTTTGCAATCAGTATTATTTTATAGCATTCTACTATTCTATTACTATTTTTTTTTATGCGGAACAGTTATATACAAAAATATATTTTTTAATAAATATTTTATCAGCTGTGCCTGACTATTTTCTAGTCTCTAGCAAATGATTATACAATATATTATATCAATTAATGAATTACTATCGGAGAAGTTATTGTCTAACAGGAATACCTGTTAGACAATAACTTCTCCGTTTCTTATAAATTCTTATAAATATATAACCAATTCATTTCTTAATACATGCTTAATATATATACTATATATCATACAACATTTCAATTTCTTTTTAATTAACTTTTAATTTTAATGTAGAGTGTGGTTGACTGAAACTGATACAGAGTTCAAAATAAGCCTGCCATTGTGCACTCATTATGTTTGTATATTATGTTGCTAACAATTATTTTTGTATTCAATAAAGAAATTACAAACTACTGCTACCCAAAATATAAAATTCTTTAAAAAGCTATCTAAGTAAATTTATCATAACATTTCAATTGTATACAAATCTGAATTATTAGTGATTTAAAATAATAATCGCTTGTTTTGATAATACATTTATTTACTAATGTATTCGTTTAAAATTAGTAAAATATTCATATGATTAAATTAAACAAACACAATAATAAATTTTAAAATATAAAATATTGAGACTTAATATAAATTAACCCTAATTTGCTGTTTCACATGCATCCACCCAATCATTATAAACATCTATAGGTTCAGACAAAACATTAGTTGTGGTTTGAAAATCTTCGAGGCAAACTCGACATTGTATACGAGCTGTGTTCCTTGCTCGATCCCTGCACAAGAAAACAAATATTAAAAAATTTAATGTAATATTCAACATATTCCTAAGTATATTGTAACTTTACAGACATTTTAACTTCACAGGATTTTTCATGATTACAAAATGGACAGTTGAATTGTTGATCGAGTGGTTCGATCGCTTTACGTTTCGGTGGTGGCTTTCTTTTCGATTTGCGGCGACCCATATCTAAAAACAAATATTTATGGTGTATCTACAGATATTACTGCGTAGTATTACATTTTAATTATTAATCTGATAAATCAATTACTTTAATTACAAAATATACCGGTACCTTTTGTTTATTTAAAACAATAAGATTACAAATAGTCGTACGACTGAAAAAAATACGTCAATGTCAACCCCAACTGTCAAGCATAAACCAATAGCAAGTATATTAAAAAAATAACAGATTTTTATATTGAAAGATTTCATATTTTTCATAGATTTTTTTAATATTATAATTAGATTTTTTTTAAACGGATTTTATTATTTGCCCTCTTTATTACTATTTTTTTCTTCAAACAATTTAGCCAAACTATACATCATCATTCTCCTACCCTTATCCCACTCTAAGTGGGGTCGGCACAATATGTCTTCTTTTTCCATTCTCCTCTATCATTCATCTACTCTGGTGCCACTCCTCTAACATGCATATCATTTTTCACACAATCCAACAGTCTTTTTTTCGGCCTTCCTCTAGCCATACATCCACTTTCATATTTAAAACTCTTTTGGTCACATGATTTTCATCCCTCCTCATTACATGACCATACCTACTCAGTCTCGCACTTCTCATCTTTTCTGTAATGGGCGCAACTTTCAGACTTTCTCTAATATACTCATTGCGTATTCTATCAAGTTTTGTCACACCACACATCCACCTTAACAATCTCATCTCATTCGCATGCACATTTCTTTCATCCTTTCCTTTTATTGCCCAACATTCTAATCCATACATTACCTACGACAGGTCTAATGACCGTTTTATAAATTTTCCCCTTTAGTTTAAGGGGCATTCGGGGGTCACATATTGTTCCTGAGACCTGTCGCCACTTCATCCATCCCGCATTCATTCTATTTCTCACATCACGATCTACTTCACCGTTCTTCTGGAAAAGCGAACCAAGGTACCGAAAGTCGGAGCAGACTGGCAAAACAACACCATTTAAGGTAATTGGTGAAAAATTGGAGGTACCACTAAAATCACAGTGCATGTTCGGTTTTGGCCAGATTGATTTTTAAACCGTATTTCTCCAATTTTTCTTGCCATTTTACAAATCTGTTCTGGACCTCGGTTGCATTTTCACCGACAATTACAATATCATCGGCAAATAGCATACACCAAGGAGCCTCCTCTTGAATGTCAGCTGTAAGTGCGTCAATCACAAGGAGGAATAAGAAGGGCCTTAAAGCCGATCCTTGGTGTAAGCCCATTCATTTTAACGATACATTTTAACGAAAACAGCATGTCTATATTATTTTTTGCAATCATATAAGTCGACTTTAATTAGTCTTTATTCCAATTATTTATTAATATAAACTAGATTTTTTTAAACTTTTTAGAAATAAACGATAGAAAATAAATTACTTTTACTCCAATTCACATCCCAACAGTAGCGTCTAATATATTTTTTATTACATTATTGTGTAACGATTTGGAATCAATTTCTTTAAGGCCTAGGGACTAATAAAAATCATTAACAAATATCAAAATGAATTGTGATATTAATTTCTTAGCTTATTAAATTCTATAATTTTATTTTAAAATTTGAATTTTATTATATATATATATTGTATGTGACTAAACTTATGATCACATAAATTAATTGTTATTTATTAATTACTAGACAACACGGCAATGTTTTGGCATTCAGTCTTGTTCGACTTAGGGGAAGTTAATCCTTCTTCCTTCTTGATATTTTGGTGCGTGACGTGTACAAAGTATGACCGCTCTCATACCTTATACATGCTGGATTAGTTATTTTCAACGATAGGGATGTGTCATGGAGTACATGGGTGCGTACAACATGCGTTGTTTGTGAAATTCGATAAAGTTTATATTTTGGGTTCATCTAACAATGCATATCTAAACTTAAAAACAAGAAAAAAAGAGTAAAAAATAAAGTGGATACTTAAAATAATCGAATTAAAAAAAATCTCGACTATAATAAGAATTTATTATTTTCATATCGCTACTCAACGATCGTTTCACTCCGTAACCAAAGCATCGTTAGGATTTGATTTTAAGCATGCATAGTTTTTTGTAATTTTAAAACTTTTAGCATGATTTTATTTTAACAATATTTACAATTTATTTTCACATCATCTATCTATCTACCGATAAAATCGTATTCTTTATTAGTAGTCCATGATTTAACTTTATAAATGGCCGACGTTTAGCGTTCAAGAGTTTGTCAGTTTTCCTAACATTTTTGCTTTATGCGTGTTATGTTTACGCATTTTTTTATTTTAAAAGCATTACTGAAGAATAACTAATGTATAAGTATTGTTGTCGCTAACTGAGCACCATTGCTAACCTCCAATACCGAACAAAATGGAGCTTCCACAGCCGCCACAGGGTACACACGACTCTTCTAAAATTCATAAATTTCCAACTACATGAATTGTGTAATTTATATCATATGTGTTTTTAGATCAAGACCTACGAAATATAATAGACAAGCTCGCGCAATTTGTCGCGAGAAATGGTCCAGAGTTCGAGAAAATGACCAAGACAAAACAAAAAAACAACCCCAAGTTCAGCTTCCTCTACGGCGGCGAATACTTCAACTACTATCAATATAAAGTGACAACAGAGCAAGCAAGTAAGCATAATGACAATGGTGAAAATAGATAAATCGCGGTCGCGCCCGATCGCTACTTGCGTTGTGTTATAACCGTTTCAAGTGACCCTCCGCTGTTTATAGTTCTAAAGCAATCGGCCGGTGGCCAGGCGGCCCCCGCGCCCGGTGGGGCTTATTCGGCACAGAACAGGCAATATGTAATGCCCCAACAGGCCAGCGCGACGCCAGCGCAGTTGGGCCTGGCGGCGTCGATGGCGGCGGCTCCGGCGCTGCAGCAGTGGCTCGCGGCTAACTCCGCGCCGCCCGCAGCGCCGCACGCTGACATCGAAAACGTCAATGCACAGATCAACATGCTCAAAGAACAAATTACTCAATCGGAAAATAATTTAAATGCCCAACATACAGTAAGTATCTGAAAATCTATGTAATATTTTTTAGTAACTAAGTTTACTATATAAATATACAAGTTAGATCAATCCCAAATTACTTACACACTACTAAAGAAATCATTAAAATAAGCCATACAAGATGCAACAAACAAATCAATAATATTTATTTGAGAAATTTGTTTTTCATCAAAATATATTTAATTTGTCTTTAAAAAAGAACTAGAAATATTTTGGTTGTGTTTATAAAACTTTGAAATACTTATTAGTATAATTAGAAAAATATTTTACTATAAATAGTTTTTATTAAAAAATTATTTTGTAAGCCACTACACAAAGCTTTTAAAATACCATTAAAATATACTCAATTATACATTAAATTTCAGCAAACTTTAAAAATTTAATTTTGAATCGCCATTTAATACTATTGTTCCATTCTTGCTTCACATTGCATATTAGGACCTACCTTTGATTTATTTCCATGCATGTTAATTTTCATTTTATAATAATTTTGATTCAAAATATTTTGTATATTATAAAGGATGAAAGGAGGATTGATATACTTAAAAAGTATCATAATTTTATATAAAATGCTTAAGGTAATTGGTGTTCATATTTAAGTCCAATAAGAATAATACTAGATCAGTCTCATTAAGAAGTTATAATGGAAAGTAATCCTTAAAAATTATGCCATTGCAAACTTTAATTTACAGCTTTAAAAGAGGAATAATAACCGATACATTATTGTTACATCTTAAACATTATAGGCTTCTAACATTCTTAACACATTCTTATAAATAACTCATGTCTGTGTGAGAACAGAATTAAAATATTTTATGTAATTTTTGAGTTTGAAAAAGCAGACTCAGATGGATAGCAGAGGTGTGGAATTTTGTTTTATGGCATAAAGTAATTAGGACAATTAATATTTTATGTGTAACCTTTTATATACTTATAAAATTTACTAATTTTTCATGAAATGTTATTTTTCTTATTTTTAATTTATGTAATTTTTTCAATGAAATAAAATAACAGTTATATAATGTTAGATATATTGTAGGTGTTAATACAGCAACAGCAAGCTAAAATCAATGAGCTTGTGAGCAAAGCTCAAGTGGAGACCATACAAATAACTGCAGAAGAAAATAATATTAGTCTCTCAGAACTTGATACTATTTTGCAACCAATTATTGATACATGTACTAAAGATAGCATCTCAACAGGTATAGTTCATAGTTTTTAAGTTGCATGATTGTATAATATACAATATTGTCATATTTTTTTCCCGTAAAGAGATGTGTATTTTTATTTCAAGCCAAATAAAATAATTTATATGATATTCGTAATATATTATCTTGTATGCAATCATATATATTGCACACTTCAGAATTATGCTTAATTGAGTTAGATATATTGTTATCCTAATTTAAATTCCATCTATGATATAGCGGAACGAAATATTAAAATCTAGTGTTTACTTGCTCTTCCAAGTTATGGGTTTCTTTAACACTGATGAGTTTTGAACCCTACACTTTAATGCAATTTTCCACAAACCTACAAAACTTTTTTGAATTTGTTCACTTTTATACTAAATGTGCAACGTAGCAGGTATTAATAAATGATATGGTCTATGTTCATGAATAGTTGCAGTTTTTATTATAGAAATAAGATAGTCTTATTAAAAGAAATAAAGTAATTATGATGATTAAGTGCACGAGTTGGAAATATTGATTAAGCACATAAGGTCTGGAGCTTGAAAACCTTTGTAAGGATCAGAGAATGTTTGAGAGAAGTGAGTGTTAAAAGTTTTTGCCCTATATTTCCCATTATGTATGAAATGTTATGGAAGTGGGGTGCCTCCTGTCACAAGTACTAGTAACTTACTAGGATGGTCCCAGATTCTGTTTATGATGTAAGAATATGTTAAGGAAATAAATATTTTTTGTTATAGTTTTTGCATTTTCATATTATGAACTTCGCCGTGTGGTATCCGGCTGAGTAGAATAGACCAACCATATTTCTTACCGAGGTGTCGTAAAAAACGACTAAGGTAAGTTGACCCACCGTGTGGTATCCGGTTTAGTAGAATAGACCACCCTCTCTCTTACCGAGGTGTCGTTAAATACGACAGAGGTAAGTTGACGTCAGGCTGACGGCCGGTCGTAAAAACACAGCCAAATCATGTGACATCATGGTTATAACATGTTGTGCTGACCCCACTTAGAGTGGGATAAGGGTAAGAGAATGATGATGATATTATTAATATTACTGTCTTGATGCAGGCAAGGGATGGATATTGCAACATGCAACTACTCATGATGCAGGAAAAGTGATATCACAGCATCTCCTGAGGAAGGTCACTCAGCCGGGTGCACCGTTCACACAAAAGCTTCACATCATTTACCTCATCAATGATGTTTTACATCATTGGTTAGTATTTCTTTTACTGTTGTCTATGGGATGCTTATGGGGGTATTTGTTACATTGTTAAAATGGTGTATGAGTGTTGCACAGTGTGATAATTTTTCTGTTAACTTGGTTTCTTTGTTATATATATTTGTGCTCTATTACAATTTTTTAAATTTAACATCATTGTTATCATAATGAATTCTATTCAGTAATTAATAGTAGTAGTTAATGTTTATATTCACATTTTTTTTTTACTGAATAGTTATAGTGGTATGGATAATAAAATATATGCATATTTCTATTTAAAAAAATATATTTCATGACCCTTTCATTCATTCGCGATTCGGTGTCTATGATACAATTATTCCTAATTACAGTGCACGCAAAAACGCTGAAGATCTCAAGAAAAATTTGGAAAATGTGGTGGTTCCAATGTTTTGCAATGCCAGTATAGGTAACATATTTATAATAATGTCCTCAAAGTTTTAGGTCTCTTGTTTTGAGCATTCTCATCTTAATACATAGTAGAACATCATCAACTGTGGTTTACCTGACAGGTAACTTGCTTGATTCATCTATACTGGTGCGACAACTTGTTAATTGTTTTGCTGTTTCAGCCGTCACAGAGGAGCAGGAGGCTAAGTTGAACAAGCTGCTTCGGCTGTGGGAGTCTAAGTCGAACTACTTCGATGCGGCTGTCATTAAAAAAATGAAAAGCCCCACTAGCTCCTATCAGGAGTATCAAAATAACCTTATCTCACAACACTCTAACGCCATTGCACATTTAACCCAGCAAACGAAAGCCACTTTTGAAAAGTATGTATTCAAAGTCTTCAGAATTTCATATTGCTTAATTAAATATCATAATTTTTTATTCTATATAATTCATTGTACAAAAAAATTGTTTTTTTTATTATCAAAATTGTTTCTTTTTATTTAATTTTTTTTTGTATGTATTAGTATTTAGACATTTTAAGAAATTATTATAGTCATACTTAAAATTATTAGTTTTTGAGGACAAATACATATATCCTTAGCTATGTATACAATATGGTAATAAGTTATACTTTTATTTTTTTGCTTTTATAAATTATTATTTAATCTATAGATCATTTGCTACTGAAGTTTGGGTACCTCAGTCTTAAGTAACTTTATTTATTTAGTACTCAAAGTATGTACAAAGTATATAGTCTACCATATTTTTAGTCACCAAAAAAAGTATCTCAATAATAACTTCTCCTCTCAGTATATTTTAGTTGTCAATATTTTCAGCTACCAATCCCAGCACCAAGCATTTGTAGCGCACACAATGCAACAAATACAGCAAATGGAAATGCAGAAACACGCACTTGAAATACAAAACAACGAAGATCACAACAAGGACAGCCAACAGCAGAGCAATATACAACCACCGTTCCCAGTACACAACTTTGGTGATCAGAATTACCAGCAAATGAGTGGATACGAACAGAATTTTAATTCCAGCCACCAGCAGTACGGCAGTGAGAGTGGGGACAATTACGCTTCAAATAATAGTATAAGTGGCAATGAAAATAGCTACGACAGTCAAACATTTGACCAAATAACAAAGAAGGTGCCGGAAACCATAGAGGAGCCAGATTTGCCCAATCTTCCAAACGTAAACTTCTCACAACCGCCTCCTGGGTTTAAGCCCATAGAGAACCCACCCTTACTGGCATTCCAAAACGGTCTTCCAGATCTCACTAAACCCCCTCCTGGTTTTCCATCATTTCCCGAAATAAACAGCGAAGATTTGATGCCGTCTGTGCCTTATTTCGAATTACCAGCCGGGCTAATGGTACCACTTATAATGGTAAGCTTATTTTTTAATTTAGTTATAAGAGAATTAATAACCTAATTAGTTATTTATCTGTAAACTCATTCTATTAAAATAAGTTATAATTTCCGTAGTATATCCTATTTATAAAACTCAATACATAGGTACATATAAAACAAAGTCCCCAAAAGCTGTCTATCTCTATGTGGTTGATTTCATGAAAATCTACTAAACAGATTTATGTACGTTTTTTACTAAAAGATCACTATCTTTTAGTAGCTTTATCTTTATCTTTTAGTAGTAATCTCTTAGTAAATTCTTGCGGAAGGTTTAGGTGAGGTTAATAGTTATTATTATAATTGGACTCGCCAGTTCTCACGAGCGTTATTTTGCGATAAATAAACGCATTATTACTAATTAATATTTTAATTTTTGCTCATGAAATATATTTCATGTATCTAAAATAATCCAAATAATTCGTCATTTTTGTCACAATAGATGCACTGAGATGTGATTATGCATTGCATGTGTTGTTATTTTGTTGTTGTTTGTTGGTGTTGTTTTTGAAATTGAATAAAAACTTTTTTTTGATATCATTGTAGCTTTCTAGTGTTTTTATAGAGGCAAATAATACAAATTTAATATAAGAATATTGTCCCTTGTGCATGCATTTTCTTACTTACAAAAGTAATAATAAAATTATTTTGCTTCAACCCGCGATGAGCTAAAATATATACATGCTAAATGTAGAGTGGACAATCCGTTTTCATACCTGATACATGCAGCATTTCGTAAACACACATGCACAAACCTCCACCACGGCCACCACAATGGCATGAAGTAATGCCCTGCAGAAGTCTGTAGGGATTTTTTCCTCCCTGGAAAAAAAATAAAGCTAAATAATTTTTTTATTACTTTTCTCACCGTAAAGTTATTCTATAAAATATTTTCTAACTTGAAATTGTTTTTTATTCTGATCTCATTCAATGTTGTGTGTGATATAAGAGGTTTTTTTTTAAATTAAAATGTGACTGAGCTAGACATGTATATTTAATAGCGTTTCTACAATCAGGAATGATCTCTTTAATGGTTTTTTGTTGGTTAACGTTGTTGTCAATAATCGTTACGTTTGGTATGTTGATATTAAGGACCTTCCAGTACACTGTGTAAATACTATAGGGTTCTATAAAAAAAATTCTCAAAACAAGAAGTCCACTGTTATTGACTGGCCCGTTGGCGCAGTCGGTAGTGACCCTGCCTTCAGCTCCTCGGGTCGCGGTTTCGATTCGAGGGCCAACATTTTTCTATAAATGAATTTGTCGGTCTATATTTGTATTTAAGTATGTATTTAAAAATATATAAGTATATATATTCACCAGTTGTCTGTCTACCATAACACAAGTGTAAATTACTTACTTTGTGGACGGACGACCATGTGTATAAGTGTCCCATATGTATTACAACATTACTTTTTAGCTACTGATTTGTGGTGACACAATGTCCTCTAGAACAATATAATAGTAAACTTTTTATCCCTACTGAGCCGGGATAAGTCTGAGAGGTGGTCCCAAGTGTGAATGACGTTTCCAGCTGGAAGATGACAAGTTCAAGCCGTTGGACCCCGCCAAGATCCGACTGCCGCCCCCGGCGCCGCCCAACGAGAGGCTGTTGGCCGCCGTTGACGCTTTTTATGCATCGCCGAACCACGAAAGGCCGAGAGACAAGTAAGTTGTAGACGAAAGTCTTATCTTTTTTAAACTTTTAATGGATTTGATGGACTAAAGGTTTGCCCAAACTTATGACACTGATTTTATTTACTCTGATTAAATAATATATAAACACATAAACCAAAAGTCCCCAAAAAAGTACTGGCCCGTTGGCGCAGTGGGTAGTAACCCTGCCTTCAGCTCACCGGGTCGCGAGTTCGATTCCCGCCGAGGGCCAACATTTTCTATAAATTAATTTATTGGTCTTCGAGTCTGGATGTATATTTGTATTTAAGTATATATTTAAAAATTATATAAGTTTATTAAGTTACTTTAAGGAAGGAGGACCGTGTGTGTAAGTGTCCCTTATATTTAAATGTCAATGTGATCGATTTTTTTTTTTACTGGAGTTTAACTAAAACATAATGCAATCCTTGAGGAAATTTAAGATTTACATTGCGGTTCAATGTAAATTGACTGAATACATATAATGAATAACATATTTGTGTTACACTAATATCTATGCGGGCGAACCCGAATACAGCTTGTGTTTTTATTAAATTAGCATAAAAATCCTTATTAAAATGATAATTGTGTAAATATAGCATTTATGTTCTTAGATATTAAACAAGTATCAATAACAGATAATTTATATTAAAAAAAACTTCGAATCAAAAAATTCGCTCACTAATAATAAGAGTGCCATTTATATTTAAACTAGCGTGCCACGCAATTTTTTACATTAATATACCTCGAAATATTTTTAAGTGCCATAATGTACTAGAGAAGATTAATAAAACTTGTATACCTAAAATTTACTTAAAAAACTTAACATTAAACTTGTGTCCATATGTTGAAATAATCCGCGGATTATAGCTTTTATTTTCGAAATGTCAGATAATTCGAAAAAAAGTCTTCGATTAATTCGATATTTTCCGCGGGTTACAGCAAAATAATTTCAATTTCATATATGTGAATGTGTTTCGAATATTTGTCTATCTTCGACAGTGAGGGTTGGGAGAAACTAGGGTTATATGAATATTACAAAGCCAAAAACGCAGCTCGAAAGAACAAAGAGGAGGCGATCGCTCAAGGGCTGCGGCAAAAATCCAAATCGCCGAGCCCCATACCGAAAGACTTACAAAAGCAGCCGACGCCGCCTGGTAGAAGATACAGGTGAATAAAAAGAATTATCATTATCACTTTTCATCCTCTATTCTTTTTCTATCATTCGTTTTTTTTAAATCCTACATATCTCTGGAAAACTACTGGGCTATGTATAACCTACTAATCCGCATTGGAACAGCACGATAGGCCTAAGCTCCAACCCTTATGTAAACCAAAGTCCCCAAAAAATGTCTATGTGATCGATTTCTTTAAATTTGAACGAATTTTTGTACGAGTTTTACTAAAGAAGATACAGGTGAATAAAAAGTATTATCAGTTGTCATCCTCTATTCTTTTTCTATGATAAGTTTTTTTCGACCTCATATTAGTCATATAATCCACAGTAAAATTTAAAACACTTTTGGTCATATATATTTTTGGTTTTCTTCCCTCCTGATAACAGGTCCTTTCCTTAACCTCGCAATTCTCTTCTTTTCTATAATGGACGCAACTTTCAAAAAATAATTATTAATATAAAAAAATGATTAAGATTCTTGTAGATTAAATTTATATATTTTATTCTATGATCAACTTTAAGTTTAATGATGGATTTTGACTTTGTATTCGAATTGGCGATTGCTAAATGAGCATTGAGCAATGAGCATGAGCTTCTATTTTATACCACTCCTTCACCGTTACTGACTTGGATACCAAAAATATAATAAACTGGATTTTTTTTCTTCATTTGCATATTTAATTTAATTTTATATTGGGCTTGCTAAGCTGTGGTGGCCCAGCGGTAACACTGTTCGACTCTTTCGAGGAGGTCGTGGGTTCAAACCCGGGCAGACACCAATGAGTTTTTCTGTTAAAACTTATGCATCTAATTGATAATTTCGATTTATCACACGCTTTTCGGTGAAGGAAAACATCGTGAGGAAACCTGCATATCTGTAGAGAATTCTGGAGATATGAGTAACCTACCAATCCGCATTGGAGCAGCGTGGTAGGTGTTAGCTCCAATCCTTCTCTCCAAAAAACGGAGAGAAGAGGCCTATTCCCAGCTGTGGGATAGTAACAGGCTGCTATTTACTTTTACTTTTATTATTTATTATTTATTATTGATTTATCACACACCCTTAGATCATTAAGTAAATCGCCAGAGAAGATGTCGCCAAGGAAGTCAAAATCACGATCGCCCTCACCCCGAAGAAAAAATACCTGGAGGCGAGATAGAGAAAGGGAGAGTAAGTAGAACTATTTAAAAAAATCATGCCGCGTTTTTGTCTATTGAAGTTAAAGAATTTACAAACTTTATATTCACAAGTAATCATTATTCTCCTGCCCTTATCCCGCAATAAGTGGGGTCGGTACCATATGTTTTGGCTATTTATTCTATGACCGGCCGCCTGCCTGACGTCAACTCACCTTAGTCGGCTTTTACGACAGCTCGGTAAGAAATAAGGGCGGTCTATTCTACTCAGCGAGATACCACATGGCCGTGTCTGTTTCTTCGAGATAAACCTAATATCCTACTGAATGGATTTTTATGTGATTTTCTCCAATAGATAGACTGGAACGCAGCCTCCGTTGTATGATTTGTTAAAAATGTACGTAAAAGACGAGCCATTGACATTAGAAGCAATGTAAAGTGGTCATAAATCATAAAATTATCTGCACAATTATCTCATGATTAAGTCTCGTTATAATTGAAGGATTTAGAAAAATGCGTAGAGTACTTACTTTATGTCATATGAGATTGGATGTATTTAAGTTTGATCCAATCATACATAAAGTTATGTATAATATAATAAATTTATTATAACAATACATGTAATAAATTCTAAGATACTTATGAAGTCTTTATGAATTTAAGTATATAAATGTCATAATCATAAAAAATCTTCTATAGAAACTATGATAATGCAAATTGTGCCATCTATTTTGACTTAATTGCGGTGGCATCAACTTTTCAATTATATATACAGTTTAAAATCAGCTTGACTGTTTTAAAACGTTCTTTTTTGTATACGCTTGGAAAATTGAAATTTACATTTTTCTCTGAATGTGTATACAAAACTATTATTTTAATTTCGGTAAGGTTTTTTTAAGCTGAATTTTTTTGTGCTGAATAGACACGAATTTATACCCCGGGTTTTAACCAACAAGTTTTTCTGGTAAAACTTATGTGGCTATTGATCGCACGCACTCACAAGCCTTTTTGCATGTATATATTTTGTTGTTTTCTGTTATACTCTTCTTTCTATATTGCTAAATTAATAAGTTTACGTCACCTATTCGTGTTAAATGTTTAATTATGAGACCCACTTGTGTTTGTTCTTTTAGCGGTAATAAGTTAGTAAAGTTAGTTTAAGATCTTTAGTTTTAGAATACAGTGTAAAAAGTTAAGCAAACAGGCAGGGTGGCGGTGGACGTATCCAATCGCGGAAGCCACCACCCTTGACCTGGATGAGTTTGGCCAAATGGGGCGTTTCTCAGCAGTGGGCCGAATAAAAAAATACAGCGACCCACTTAAAATCGGAAAAAAAAAAAAAAACTCACAAGCCTTTGCGTGAAAATATCGCGAGGAAACCTGCATATCTCGGGGAAAATACTGGGCCATGTATAACCTATCAATCCCCATAAGAACAGCACGATAGGTCTAAACTCCAACCCTTCTCTTGAAAAAGGTTGAGGAGGTTTACGCCCATTACGTTTTGAAATATAAGTAATCTTAAGAACGCAAGGCAATATTTGTGCCAATTCTGGTAAGCATCCAACATGTTTTAATGTTTTTTTTTCTTTAGGCCGCCGAAGATCTCGATCGCGATCGAGGTCCCGTTCCCGAAGCCGATCTCGTGAACGTGAAAGACATCGCGATTCGCCGCGCTCCAGACGCGTCGAACGTTCTAGATCACCTACCCCGCCCAGTTTTCTGTAAGTATATGCCCTTTAAATAATTTCCTAGTTGGTATTAATAAAGCATTATAAAATTTGCTTAAACTCAACCAATGAAGAAATGTTTCCCCAATTAAAAAAATCTCAAACACGTTTGTTATGCACATATTCAAACATTAAGATTTATTTATAAAAGGACAAAAGGAATAATAAAAATATTTTGCTATAATCCGCTATGAAGTAAAATAGAAAATATATATAATGCTAAATGTATTGAACAATCAGTTTTCATACCTGATACATATAGGATTTGTAAAAACACATGCACAAACCTCCACCGCCGCCACCACAATACACAAGCACTACATATGTTCACTATCACAAACTCAACAATCATCTCGCCCCGAAATCAAAGCATTATGAGGAGATCCACGACAAAATCGTAAAGCCTGAATAAATAATTATATTATTACTTTTGTATTATGGATCTCCGCAAAGTAACGCCTAATTCTATAAATTATTAAGTTTTATTTTTATTTAAGGAAGCAAAAAATCAGTAATTCGCTATGATTAATTTAACAGAGGTGGTGTGTATCCCGGGCCGTCTCAGCAGGGTATTGACTCCAGTAACAAGGGTCACCAGTTATTACAGAAGATGGGATGGAGTGCAGGAGGACTCGGTGCAACGGGACAGGGCATCGCTGAACCCATCAGCGGTGGCACTGTACGCGATAAACAGGACCAATACAAAGGTGAAGTACCATGTTACTATCCTAGTTCCGGACAAAGGGTTCTTCTCACGTTTTATACAGAAGTTAGAGCAGTGTTTCCCCAGTTTCAGTTTGTGTTAAATTTATGTACTTAGGGGTCAAATTATTTTGACCCCTAAGTACATAAATTTTAATATTATAATAATACATAAATTTTAATATTAAAAATTGTCCACTTAAGAAGAAACAAATAATAGGTTTTAAAAAGTTGAAATAGCTTTTTTTTTGTTAAATTTGGCACCGAAATCTAACATTGCACTTAAATAGTCTAGAGTGAAAGGCTTAAACTAGTGTCAAGTTGCTTGATGGTTAACCCCTTAACCATCAAATTGCTCCCCCTGTGGGTTGTGGGCCCCATATTGGGAAACACTAGGTTAAGAGGTTACGACCTACCAACGTGGTAGGTCGTAACCTCTTAACCTAGTTTAAAGTTTAACCTAGTTTAGTTTGAACTCCAAAGCAGTTTGAGTGATGCACATATCCCAGGAGTTCTCTTCTAAGACATGCAGGTTCCTAATGATGTTTTCCTTCACCAAAAAGCGCGTCATATATAGTAGTAAATTCCTCATTTCCGTATATGAAAACTTTATAAGCCACAGATTTTAATTATAATGCTTATGAGATTTTTTTATGCCATATTCAATCAATTAGTTAACAGCCATATTCAATCAATCTGTATCATATTACTTTTTGTTTTTTTTTTCATATAATATGTATTTCATACAATTTGTATTTATTTATTTATTGTTAATTAAATTAAATATCATAATATATGCAAATCCATTTTAAAACTAATATAAATATACACTTAATACTATATAAACTATTTACTTAAATACTACTTTATGATATTACTTAAATATTTATATTTTTATATTTTTATTTGTTCTAGGCGTTGGTGTGAATTTGAATGATCCATATGAAAACTTCAGAAAGAACAAAGGGGCAGCATTTATTACAAGAATGAAAGAGAGGGCTCTTGAACGGTCTACATGATCACTATGAGGCTTATGCTGTAAATGTGTACAATTGCGATTGAATATGAATGTGGATATGATTTATTTTATCTAAATCAATGTCATAATAAAATTATATGAATAATATTCTATTTTATTTAATAAATAATGTTCTACATTTTAATATATTATTTATTTTTATCAATAATAACTAATATGTAATAACTTACAACACCGACTCCACATCTTGCCACAGCCTTTCGCGCCATTTTGACGTGAGATGTGACAGCCTCTGTCATTAGCAGCTAGCCCGCGAATAGCGAATGAGAGATTGCTTTGACTTTATTTTTGCAATTTTTATAGAATAAAACTGATTTAGAATACTTCTCTTATTCTTTTATTAATACAAGAAGTATAGTAACAAATATAATAATTAAAGCTCAAAATCATCCTCATAATTATCCTTGAATTCGGCTAACCTCTCTAAACTTTCTTTATACTCGGCTTCTTCCAGTCCCTGTTCCCTGAATTTATGTAATTTGGCAAATTTAATCCTACTAACATCCCTATGAAGTTTTTCTATCATATCTGCCATAAAGTTTCCATTGTGAAACCCTGCTATTACTGGACAGCTCACAACTTTTTCTACTTTATCATCAGTCTTAATAAAACCATATTTATTAAGAGTACTAGAAAAAATATTAGGAAATGGTGTTTTGAGCTCAAGTGGTCTCTCACAAACAGTGACATTTGTCGCTGAAAGGAAATTATTTGCTTGAAAGTATAACTCAAACATTTCTTTTACGTTATTGCACCTGTATGCAGGAAAATTGATTTGCTCTTTAGCCTCTTTCACTGGTGCTTTTAAATAGGATTCTGGTATTCCTCTTACAGTTATATGTTGAAAAATCTTATCTGTAGCAATTTTACAGCTTGGTGTAACAGATTTATACAGAGGTTTTGTTGTGTTATTTAAGTAGTCAATCAGATATTCACACTCATTTAAAGCAAGTGGCATTCCTAGAGATGCAGAAGCCATTTTCCTTCCATACCCAGTCATATCAGCACATACATCAGACATGGTGTAAAAGTTACTTTTATGTCTATATTTTTGACTCAGTGTATCAATAGCAGATGCCAGCAATGCTGTGGAATGATAGTATTGTTCTGGTTTATAGCTAATATAGTCGAAAAGCCTTGGTGTTCCAGGTTTTCTCCATCCCTTTTCACTGGTGCATAAAGGAACAAATAAGGTTGCATACTGTGACAACTCTTCAATAGATAGTGCAACATTAACTAATCTTATAGAGTCCTTTAAAGTAGATTTTTCTCTTTCATCCTCTGTAGAAGGATCATTATCAGAAAAATGAGATGCAATGATAGGGTATGCCAATATGCTTTTTGTGTATTCATCACTTAAGTATTCAATGCATCCCAGTGCCAAACCTGCAAATCCATCAGTGCAATCAAAGCTTACATGAAATCCTTGCATGCTATCACATTCTTCACTATATTTTCTTATGTTATCTCCAAATGTTTCCCCAAAATCTGACTTCCATAATGACCGACCAGAAGAGCTACAGTCAAAGTTTTCCTGAAATTATAAGGTTTGAGTGATAAATGAAAAGATAACAATAATTTCAATTTTGAAAATTAAGAATAAATTTTTTTTCATGGCATAAATTAGAAAATAAGTGTTGTTTTATAAAATACACACAATAACATATTTATTTTATTAAATTACCTATTGATGTAATTTAATAAAATAAATATGTTTTACATTATTTGAATTTTTTTTAAAATAAAATATAGATCCCTGGCACTATTAAATATGCAATATAAGAAGAAAGTATTTTATATATTTACATTTTTATCTCTATGTTGATATTCCTTAATAATATTAATTGAACGGTTGTGAAATCTAGGATACAAAAAGTCTGACCAAATAGTCACTTCCTGTTCCATATTATATTGTTTATTATTTAAGTTTGAAGGATTTTCACACTCAATGTCCTGTAAAAACTCATTTTTATTGGCCGCTTGTTCTTCAATTCTTTCAACACAATTCCATGGGATATTCTCTTCAATATTAATCTCTTCTAATCCTCCAGTAGATGGTAAAGTATTTAAAGAACCTTTTAAATCCGCCAACAGTAACCTAGGAGTATAGGTGAGCTCTCCTTTCGCTGTTTGCCCTTCTCGATATAAAATATCATGATTACATTCAGATTTTACTGTTCCTGTGTAGTCAAAACTTAGCTCTTGTATATTCCAGAAATGAGCTCCTACATAGTTGGAATAGTGACCGAATTGTAGGGTCAATATCTCACGTGTAGTCATTGTTTGTTAACGTCAATTTTCAGCATACATACAATTTTCTAAAGGTTTGTTAATTTGGTGCGAGTATAAAAGCTTAAATTTTTTAATATTACAATTATTTCTTATATGACCTTAATAGGGTAAACTACATGAGTAAAATTCTGCTTATTCTCTTTAAATCAAGTTAATTATTTTTTTTGCAGCGCTCAAATCCAAACATCCAGTTCAAAACCATTTCCAAACTTTAAAAAAAATAGGGTTATAAACTTATTTATATTTCAAATAAACCACAGATAAGACAACTATACTGCGTCCATCATATTATCAGTCTTTTGACAGCTCACGCTCATTAAGTTTTGTATTGCTTACGTACAAATATCATACAAATAATATTTGTACTTTATGGATGGGTACCGCCCACTTAGTGATGTCACACATAATGGTTACTACGATTATGCCACAGATTAAAAATAATCGGTAGAAATCGATGTTACGAGTATTAAAAGACATTTAATAACATTATATAAAGTTTTACTTTCTTCTTAGTTAATACATGAATACAAATAAAACAATCAGGATATTTTAATTTATTTTATTAGCACGAGTCGTCGGAATGATAATCAACACTAGACTCCTCCGATGAGGAGTCTTCAGTAGCAGTTATTATTAGCTCTTGTGTAGATAATATATTATCAAACGCAATATCACGTTCCCAATCAGAGAATATTACTCTTTTAGTTCTTTCCACCACACTTGCCCAGTTCTCGGCCGTTACGTGGGTGCAAGCATTTTTTAGCAATTGCAACATTTTATTCGCTGTGAATGGGGGGCTTGTATTGCATCTCGCAGCATGCCCTTTTACTTGTGCCCATATAAGTTCTATTGCGTTGTACTGGCAGTGGTATGGAGGAATCCGAAGAACAGTATGGCCATATTCATTAATCGAATTACTTAGGTACGTAATTCGATTAATGATAGTAGGTACTATAATCGGAATGGTATCGCATACGAGAATCTTTAGGACATCACTAAATATGTAAATCTTCAATCTGTCAAAAGATGGTTAATATAATGGACAGTGTATAGTATAAAATACGGTTCTAGACTATTAAGGTAATACAATCCGAATTGGTTGATTGAAATTAAATTCTATGGAATTTCGAATTTTCCACCATCATATTCACATAGTGACGTAGATTTCCCGAAAAATTTAATTCAACCTCTTCTCTATTGTATTACAGCTAAGACAAAGAAGCGAAATCCTCGCATTTAGACTTACTAAAAATTCCGAACAAGCAGTAGACGATTCAAAAGCACTTGTTACCAACTTTACTTGAATGAAGTATATTTTGAATATGAATCTGCAAACATGATAGCGTAAATCAAGGTGTTTGTTACTAATACTAGTACCTATTTATTTATTCTATTTATTTAGGACAGCATATCTGAAATATAGGATGATATACGTTCGGAATACGTTTCCCTAATTTCTTGATGTTAACTATGCGGAATATCTTTGAATTTAATAAAATATATCAGCCTAGAGATATCGGAAGTATTTTTCTAAAACTAGCGTGGCGCTTACATGGTAGTTGGGAGTGGCACTGTGGACTAAATAGTCACATGCTATTAAAGGTTAAGCCTAAAGCTGTCAGATACTGGATCGTGCACTCTGCCAAAAGGCGGAGGTAATACTGACTGATGCATATCTATGTAACTGCACTGCGCTGTTTCATTCTCTCATCGACTCTCTCTACAACGATAGCATTATATACTCCCAAAGGTAAAAAAATCTAGCTGCCAAATAGATCCTACAATTTTTGGAGGATACTCGTACTAAGTACCGGCCATCACAGTAAATCAGCAATGGTCAAAGTAATACTTGACTTGACCTTGACGTTCAGGAGATAGACGTCAAAAATGATTTTTTTAATATAATTATGATACAAAAATATATTATTATGACGTCGTAGTTCCTTTGCAGTGCTATACGATAAAATTTTGTTTCAGATAAATGCAGAATAAACCGAAATGATGTAATTCTCATTTAGCCTTTTCCCGCCAATTTCTTTGAAAATCTTAATTGATTATAATTAAATTCCATTAACACAATGGGTTAGGATATTTCTATTCAGAAAAAAAGACATTCTCATTTCATTTTTATTACCAAAAAATTATTAAAAGTCATTCAACTTAGCTAGCTTAATCTAAATCTACTAAACTATTCTCTACTCTTATATGCTAAACACTTAGTCAATATGAATGTTGAAATACTGGCAGTGGAAAAATACATTTTATATATGGTACAGAGTAATAACTATCCAGCTATTGTGTAAACATGGCCATAGAATGTAGTTTTAAAAATGCAAATCGTAAAAAATGGTGTTATAATTTATTCAGTATTAATCACGGAGTACTTAATTTCTTATTAAAGCATTAGTAAATCGTAAGCAAGGTTCCTAGTAAGTTATCTAATTTAGAGAATGTATTTACAAAATTGCACACTACAAGTCCAAACATAACTATGCTAACTTCGCCGACATTGATTCTGATAACGCAAGAAAGAATATGTATTAACCCAAAGATATGAGTGCCTATCGTAGTCCTACAATCTATTTTTCTTACATATTTAGATCCATCTTTCGAAGTTACAACAGGTAATGTATTGAAAACCGTACAGTTGAGATATACCTCAACCTTATTATTTTCCTACGAAATAATCGTTCTGGACAAGGAAGCCTTATGTGTTTAATATCGTGAGGTCATTATTTATTTCTACTGTAAGTAAACTTCAACATTCCACTGAAACATAAAGGGCGCTTGGGCCACAAGCTTGTCATCTTAAAAATAAATTTTTGTCTATGTAATTTATAGACTCCGAAACGGCTGAACTGATTTTAATGAAATTTTCAGACACCACTTAGAATAATCCAGTGGATAATCCTATAAAGTTTGCTGGCGATCGGAGCAATTTTTTTCAACTGCTTTTTTAAATTATTTTTTTTAACTGATTCAAGGGAAATTAGAAAACCGACTGGGTTGCAGCAACGCATAGCCGGGAACTATTTTTTTTTTATAAATTTCAGTTCATACCCCTATTCTGTCAATTCGATAAATTTGTTACAGCTAATCATATCAAAATTTTACTTAAGTCAAATAGACATTCACTCCATTTAAACATGTTACTACCTTGCTCGCTACCTCACAGGGTAAAATAATAATTAATAAACAGACCCAAAAAATTTGCAAATGCCAAGTTTACTATATAGAATATTTTAGAAACAATTATTACTTAAAGATTTGCACTTAAATATTATAAGGTACATTGTTAAGGTAGTAAATAGATCAATCAAAGATAAAATACTCAATATTAAAGTATGACTCTAATGGTAAAATCGGAAATACTTGTAAACTTGACATTTGAATTTATGAGTTTCTTAAAAATCTCCATACATTTATCAGCTCTTGCCTTATATGGTTAATCTCTGAATTTCAGTTGATAAGAGATTAATAAAAAAAAAGTTTTTTTTATATTCTTGAATAATGCCTTTTATAGACCAACAATTTCCGATTAATGTGTTGATTTTAGGCCATTTTATCTTTCTCAGGCCGATAAATGTATAGGGAAATTAACTGCATTATCCCGCCTTGCACTATAACCAATAAGCAAGCCTCATATCACAGTTTCATCTAATCTAATTTATTTAGGTTTAGAACAAGTTACAAACAAGTCACGTGTAGAGATGATTGCTTTCTAATATATACCTTAATCCTATATTAAAAACTACATTTTGAAAAAGATTAAAAATTATAATTATTCAATCTTACTATGTTTTTGCAACAAATCAATAGAATGTTGCAGTCAGAGATATCAGAGAATAGTTACTTAAGACCGAAAAAAGGCCGTTATCTCACAAAAAATATACTCCGTAGGTTTAAGTACTTAACTAAATTTATACATGTCAAAAAATCATTTAGTGGGCAGATTATAACGCATTATGTTACCATTAAATATTCTTATTTATTTGTTTCAAAGCGTTTAAAATTATTGATAATATTTGGGGCACTTTATTATAGCACGATTGGTATTAATAATTATATAAACTGTAACAAATAAACAAAGAATATTTAATGTGATCTGAATACTAAGAACCAAAACATTCAGGTATTTTAAACCTTTTCAAGGAAACGATGGAAAATATTAAATATACCAAAATACCACAGTATCATTGAGTGACTGAAGAAGATTGGTAGAATGTTACATTGGTTAATATAATATCATTAGTATTGCCATAATTGCATATTTAATTGGATCTAATTTGTATCTGATGAATCTTTTTTTTATAAAATGAAACGTTTATGCTTGTGATTTACTCAAGGCATAAATATTTAACTTTATAAAATAAATATTTAAATAAACAGATCATTTTGACAAATGCAGTATTATTTCAATTTCTTTGTGTAAATAATATTATTGTAATAAAACGTTTGTCACTTCTGAGTTTGGGTGTTGTTTGTTTATATTTAGTTAAGTACCTAAATCTATGAAATATAGAATACTTTTGCATTGATATTATAAACCTAGTATTTATTTTTGAAAAAAAGTCACAACCAATCTTAAAAACATAAAACTTGCACCAATAACTCAAAAATACAAGTGTTTTTGACGTTCACAATTGATTAATTTAGTTTTATTTCAATCATTAGCACATTACTAAAATAAAACCAAATTAATGAATATTATTTAACTCATTTTCACTTAATTAAAACAATAAAAATTTGTTACGACTTGGCTTAATCTGGCTTAATCGTTCCTAAATTAAAATGAAGAAATATTTTCTGAGAAAAATCAATTTTACATTTAATTCACGTTACACAAAAAAAATATTACATTGCTACAAATTCATTGGATTAAAGGAAAGTATTTGATTTTCTTCTATATAAACAAAAATTATAATACTAAAAAATATAAATGTTTTTCTCATACTGCATCAATTACCTTGACAATATTACGTATTTACCTTCAAGACCTTTTATTTAAATGAAAGTAAGTTTTGGTAATATTGACGTAGTTTATAAATTACTTGCTGTGTAAAATAATTGCGATCTGTAATTGAACAAGTTTAATTAAAACTTGTTTTTAATTATATTTACTGTGTATTGCTTATTACAGGTATATAATGTATATCGAAAATAACGATTAAAAAATTATTATGCGCACGCTTAGTATTGAAGTGACCTAATTCAAAAACGTTCTTTTGCGGCAAATTGGAATAAAGCGTAGCGCCTACAAAACTCATGAGTGTTATAAAAGACTTGGAAGAGAGAAAAACACCAAAATTTTTAAAAAGTTCGTAACTTGATATCGTAGATGGGCATTGAAAGAAGGATAACAATTTATCTAAGTCCTTTAAGACTAATTTTGAATTCGGTCAATGTAACACTAACTAATGTATATTTATATGAATTAATTAAATATATATGTATGATGTAGTATGAGAAATATTAATAAAATAACAAATTATATCTGAGCCATTGCTTCTACAGGTGATTTATGATTTCACTATTTAATATAAAATCCTACTATAATGATATTTGTGAGATTTATAATTAAAATACATTGCATCAAAAACAAAACTAAGATTTATGTAGTAGTGTTAAATTGATATATTTAGTAGATTTAATTGTCCATAATTTTAATAGATAATTTTACACACTATTACTATATTTAGTATTTTATAATATAAAAAAATATTTAACCAAAATTTTGTCTAATTGTTTATACTCACAGCTACGTTTTTATCTTACGTACTCCTTTCGACATTGGTTAATAAATCATTTTTTGATAATTTTGGGTTATGTTACTTTTATTTTAGTGCTGTTTTAGTAAAAAACATCCATCGTATTAATCCACACAAATGTGTATGGAAAGATTCAAGAGAGTATAAACTTATTAGGCTCAGATATAAGATGTATGACAGACTAGAAGCTGCCAATATCTACTAAAGCACACTATTATAAAAATATATACAAGCGGTGGGATTTATTTGATATACCCGCTACGGCTTTTGCTACTGTAGTCATAACTTTGTATTCAATTTATATCGATTATAGTCATAATTTAATGTAATGAAAATTAAGAGGCCTCTTAGCTTAGGACAGGGTAGGCGAACATTTATGCACGGAAGTACCATTTTTTTCTAAACAAAAATATTTAACTAGAATACCAGTAGTAAAGTAAAGTAGCGGCCTATTATTATCCCACTTCTGAGAATAGGCCTCTTCTCTCCGTTTTTGGAGAGAAGGTTTGGAGCTAAGACCTACCACGCTGCTCCAGCGCGGATTGGTTGGTTACACATATCTCCAGAATTCTCTAGAGATATGCAGGTTTCCTCACGATGTTTTCCTTCACCGAAAAGACCGTTTATCACCGTGTGATAAATTGCAATTTTCAATTAGACACATAAACTTTAACAGAAAAACTAGGTTACCAATAAATGGTTAATGTCTTGATGGATGTGCCATCAAAATTTTTGACTTTGTTTTTGTTTTTGAAAATAATCAAATTAAAAACCTTTTAGTTAATACTAAAAGGTGTATTTAACATTTGAAATGTTACAATAACACGCATAGTTTACTAGCGTGTTTTATAGGTTCGCAATCCCTGGCCTAGGAATTAAGAATAATTGTAGGACCTCTTTGTAATACAAATATAAGAATCGATTTTTATGCATAAAATATTGAATTATAATGGATTTGATGTAACGAATTTACTGTTAATAAATCGACAGATATACTCGTATATATTTAGCGATTTTTAATAAAAACTGCGTGAGCGTTAAATGTTTCTAGCACTCAAAAATCACAGAATTATTTATATATAGATAACAGTAAATATTGCACTGTTTCTGTATTCACTTTTTTAATTTATACCCTATTTCGAATTATTAAAATTATTGCCTCGGTCTCAAAAATTTTAAGGAACTGAAGCCCTCGTGGACGGCAACATTTACAAAATGTATAAATAGAGCAGCAAAAAACGTTTTGTACTGAACGGTTGGAACACCATTAATGGCTGTACACTCTCGTCCGAGAGCACTCGCTATGCCTCGCCCGAGACGCGTCGGCCGAGTCGTGTAAGTTTTTGAGTGACCATATACACTTTTGACAGTGCAACGAACTCGCTGATTGACCATAATTGCGGCTGTACACTCTCTGCGAGACATGCCGAGTGCGAGAGTATACAGGGTAGCTTTCTCGCCTCGGTATGTCTCGCTCACTCTTGCTCTCATGTCTATTTATGTGCTCGAGTCAAAGGATCTCGCGCCGCCTCGTATATTCGGCGAATGCCTCAGTGTTGACTCTCGAGAGTATACTTGGTTACTACGAGCTTACACGTCTCGGGTATTATCCGAGTGCTCTCGGGCGAGAGTGTACAGCCGCCATAAGATTCTTTAACTAAAAATCAAGACAAAGATCAAAATATGACATAATACATAAAAAAAGCTAAACCTACTTCCGTTTACTTACTATTTCACTTAATTAATTTTTACAGTGTACGATATGTAACGAGTGTTCCATTTCGCAAAACGTAAATACACTTATCTGGTACAGACTATCACGTTCAATTAGTAAAAAACACAAACACTTATTTCCATAGAGTTATTATACATAGAGTAGGGGAGCTTATAGATCTGTAAGTGTGAGTGTCCAATAAAAAATAAGGTTGTACTTATGTATGAAAGTTAGTGTAAGTACCCATATCCCACTCTAAGTGGGTTTGGTACATGTTTTTCTCTTCCTTTCCCTTCTATCATTCATCAACTCTGGCACTTACTTTTTTATATACATGTCAAACTTCACTATCCAACCATTTCTTTTAAGGCCTAGTCACATATCCATCATCCACATTCATATTTAGCACTCGTTTAGTCACTTTGGTGATTCTCATCGTCTCATTAATTTTTTCTTTTCTATAATGAGCGCAACTTTCAGACTTCACCTTATATACTAATTTTGCATTTTCCGGTCTTAGCACATCATACATCCACTTTAATACACCATTTACACTCATTTACATGCACTCTTCTTTCATCCGGCCTTTTCATTGGCCAACATTCTCATCCAAACAACAAATCTTACGACCGTTTATCTCTTCTTATTATTCTGATGTATGTTTGTTACCCTTTCACGGTGAATCCGCTGAAAAAATATCGATGAAAATTGGTACAATTATTCCTTACACACCGAAATAACATGTTGGCTATAAAAATCCTTTCAATTGTACAGGAATAGGATGACATTGAGAGGCGCCATCTATTATCGACCGATAATTTTAAGGTTGGACAATGACAGAATCTACTAGCTTATTCCAAGACTACAGTTTTTACAGCGGGTAAAAACTAGTCATACGTTACAGAGATAGATAGATATCCTCAAATGCTGTTTTCTTCTATAGAAATATATTTAGGCTGGCTCCCCTATTCTAATATAATAACTCTATCCTCATTTCACTTCCACATAACTATAAATTCGTGTTTGTATCAACACTGGAAACTAATTCTACCGGACTCACATTGCATCCTATTAACTAAAGTGTTAAATTTAATTGAATAGCTCGATGTGGAACTAATTTTGCACTTGATGTTAGATTGTCACTGGATGCTACTGCTAATTTAATATGAACATTACATTTTCCGTCTTCAGACTAAGGCCACTCTGTTGACGAGCGGAGTCTTTCGTCTGCTTGTATGCGTTTGTGACGACACAGGTTGGTAGATGAAGCTCGTTTTTGCTCTTTTTGCTGAATGAACTGGGAAGAAAATAAAAATTGCATTAAATAAATATAAATAAACTATCTGCCCGCTCCGGCTTCGTACGGATATAAAATATATAGCCTATGTCACTCAGTGAAAAAAATGATTAAAATTCAAATTCAAAATATTCTTTATTCAAATAAACTTGTAAACAAGTGCTTTTGAATCGTCAACTCTACTGCTGGTTCGGAAAGCTGTTCCTACCGAGAAGAGCCAGCAAGAAACTCTGCGGTTGCTCTTTTTAAAAATACAATTCTTAATGCTAGTTACATTTAATGTTTCTATCTTGTACAGGGTCGAACAATATTTATATCCACGTATTTTTATCGTCTAAATAATCCTCAACAGTATAGTAGGCTTTCTGTATCAGCCTCTCCTTAATAGTGTTTTTAAACTGCTGTAATGGCAAAGTTAAAATTGATTGTGGAATTTTATTATAGAATCTTATACCCAAACCCACAAACGACTTACGTACTTTTTCAAGGCGCAAAGCAGGGGCCGCAAGCTAATGTCGGTTCCTACTTTGTCTATTATATACATCGCCTATTGTTTTATAATTCTTTATATTATTATATACAAAAATTAAATTACTTAAAATATACTGTGAGTGATTAAAATCGATCCAGTAGTTTTGATTTATTCATTACTGTCCGTGGCCCACACGCGTTACATTTGGAGTAAAACAAAAACCGCTATGCATTTTAAATCTATTCGGCGTCGGTGCTGGAGGTTTGTGCATGTGTTTTTACAAATCCTACATTTAGAATAATATATATTTTCTATTTACTTTATCGCGGATTATATATAATCCATCCAATCAATCAATAAAATAACAAAATCCAATTTTGTTATTATTACATTTGTCTACGATTTTTTTAGACTCTCTTATTAAAGAAAACTCAACGAAAATCCATTCAGAAGTTTTTTTGTAAGTTTATCACGAACAGACAGGAAGAGATGTGGTGGGCCTTTACTTACAACACGTTGTGATACTTACTTGTGTAGTTCTCTGTAAGAGACAGGTCCAATTTGACTGGTTTTGTGACATCAATGTCTATTTCTTCATATGAATGGTCCAATACCTAATAACAAACAATATATTAAATATTTATTCAAAAAATGAATAAAAATATATTACAGAAATAATAAATTGACCAGAAATTTGACACACACAAACAGACACTTTTGTTTATTTTTTTTTGGTCCCGTTTGTTTTTTTTAAACTGTGGTCGAATTGGAAATATATTTATATTATTTGTCTTAAATATATTTTATAGTCTTACTGAATGACAAAGATGATCATAATTATAATTCAAGGTATTCCTCATTTTGGTATTTATATAAACAAGTGATTCGAATAAGTTTATATAAGTACACTAGTTTAATTAAATACAGTAATTATTTAAGATCCCACCGGATATAGGCCTCCTATCTCTGTTTTTTGACAGAACTATTAAAGCTAAGACCTACCACGCTGCACCAATGCGGATTGGTAGGGTACACGTATACCAAGAAATTTCTGGAAATTTGCTGGTTCCCTTTTCCTTTACAGAAAAGCGTGTAATTACAAATATCAATTAGACAGGATTCTCAGGATTTGAACCCATGACCCTCGTGTCACCCGCGGTCTCACCACTGGGCTATCACAGCTAAAGTAAGTTATAAGTAATACACACCAGTACATATTAATACTTAAGTATGTATGTAAGTAGCGGCCTGTTACTATCCCACTGCTGGGCATAGGCCTCTTCTCTCCGTTATTGGACAGAAGGATTGGAGCTAAGACCTACCACGCTGCTCCAATGCGGATTGGTAGGTTACACATATCACCAGAATTCTCTGGAGAAATGCAGGTTTCCTCACGATGTTTTCCTTCACCGAAAAGCGTGTGATAAATTGCAATTATCAATTAGACACATAAGTTTTAATAGAAAAACTCATTGGTGTCTGCACGGGTTTGAACCCATGATCGTCTCTAGAGATTCACACGGTCGCACCGCTAGGCCATCACAGCTTTAAGTATGTATGTACGTACAAATTATTTGAAACTCTGATATATTCTACATATTATGTATAAACACGTGTCAAGTGCGATCGAGCTATACACTATGAAATAAATAAGCGCCAGGTGATAGCAATGTAGGTTGTCGTTGATAAAAAACATGTTAAATGTTTTTAAAAAACAATGATACTTGCACAACCCACGAACAGGTGCTCCACTTTAGGACTTTGTCATGTAAATTATTATGTACACGTTGTCATTACAGACCTTCCTTTGTACTCATTTTGATTGGACATGGAGGTAAAATGTACCAACATACTTTAAGGTGAATCGGCAGATTTATTTCGTAACATTATAATAACACTTATTTAACGCCGTGTGGTATCCGGCTAAATAGAATAGTACCATCCTCATTTCTTACCGAGGTGTCGCAAAAGGCGACTAAGGTAAGTCGACCCGCCGCGTGGTATCCGGCTGAGTAGAATAGACCTACCTCATTTCTTACCGAGGTGTCGTAAAAGGGGACTAAGGCAAGTTGACCCACTGTGAGGTATCCAGTTTAGTAGAATAGACCACTCTAATAAGTAAGTTAACCCACCGTGTGGTATTCGGTTAAGTAGAATAGACAACCCTCATTCTTACCTCGGTAAGAATGAAGGTGGTCTATTCTATGTCGTAAAATACGACTAAGGAAATGGAGAGTAGATTCTCCACTAAATGAGCAAATGAATTCGCACAGGACTATATTAAGGTAAAAACCCTTGATAAATGGACTTAAATTAATGTTAAATCCAACGGAGAACTGCCGTTATCCGGGAGAATGGCGTGTAAAATTGATATCTGGAATTACATTAATGTTAAATTAATATAACGGAGAACTGCCATTAGCCGGGAATATGGCGAGCTTGTATAGTATATCAGGCTCACCTCAATATCACTGACATCTTCTCCGGATTCAGGGTCTCCGATGTAGGAAGTGAGTGCAGAGGGTCCAGTGGCCAGCAACCGGTACGTGCCGCCAACCATCCCTGTGCCTTCCACCACTTCTTCCACCTCCAGTTCTTGATCTGACAACTCCTGGAACATATTATTTATATTCGATATATGCCATCATAGACTATCTATACTAATATATAAAGCTATAGTCTTGATTGATTGTTTGAACGCCCTAATCTCAGGAACTATTGGATCCATTTGAAAAATTCTTTCAGTGTAAGATAATGGCAAACAAACTAATGGCAAGCGACACAAGTTGGGCACGTCATCTATACAAAAAAATCACCGATTACAATAGAACCACCTTAGCCGTGCGGTATCCGGCTGAGTAGAATAGACCACCCTCATTTCTTACCGAAGTGTCGTAAAAGGCGATTAAAATAAGTTGACACGCCGTGTGTTATCCAGCTAAGTAGAATAAAACATCCTCTTTCTTAACGAAGTGTCGTTAAAGGCGACTAAGGTACGTTGACCTACCGTGCGGTATACGTTTGAGTAGAATAGACCACCCTTTTTCTTACTAAGATGTCGTAAAATACGTAATCAAATCAACATGTTAATAAAATGTTGTGCCGACCCCACTTAGAGTGGGATAAGGGTACGAAGATGGACAATAGATAAGCTATTCATGTAAAAAGCGTTGTAAATATAACTTAAGGTATTAAATAAAGAGTTTTGAGTTGATTGATATTATTCATTATTTTCCTAATATTCACACTATAAATTTTAGAAGGCATGCCTATGAACTCATAAAACATTTGTTTATAAAAAGTGGCACGTAGTGACCATATACGATTGATACTTATAGCATTGAAATGAAATATTTTATACACCTGTTTTATGTGTTTATAAAATTTTCATGAAATGTACAGACTTATACCTGCTTGTAAATTTAATTTGTGTGTGTTTATATGAGATGAAGGCTCAACGATTTGAAATGGAAATTTGTCCAATTACTCTCGAGGACAAAATAAGCTTTTAGTCATGTGACCTTACTGATAACTAACACAAACGAACGTATATTGAGGTCTCGGAATACTTTGTTGTATTAAGTAAATACAGTTATTGTCGAAAATATTAAGAATTTTCGGAATTTGAATCATGTCCAATATATTCATAGAGTAGGAGAGCTTATGAATATAAATTGATTATGTAATATTAATCTATATTAGCTTTTACCCGCGATTTCGATCAAGTGGACTGTTTTCTTGTAATAGGTTGATAATAAATAATAAATAAACAAATAATAAATAAATAAATATATGGGACATTTACACACACGGTCGTCCGTTTCCATAATAGATGGCGCTTTCCAATGTCATCCTATTCCTGTAGAATTAACAGGATTTCTATAGCCTATATGTTATCCTGGTGTATAAGGAATAACTATGTTAAATTTCATCGATATTGGTTCAGCGGATTCACTGTGAAAGAGTAATATACATCCATACTCACAAACTTTCGCATTTATAATATTAAGTATAGGAAGAAGGATATATAGGGTACGATATAACTTGAAGCTCAGCGATCGTACGTAGATTAAATATTATTAAGGCGAGTTCCACGGGTAATAAACTAAGGTTTATCAATCAATTCAGAATTCAATACATTTTGCGTTTCTTCGCGGAAGTCCAAATGACAAAAACTTTGTTGCCTTGTTTTCTGATTTCGTCGTGCTTCGATTGCTGAGACTGTGGTAATGATTGTGTGCATTACTTATGTAATGTGTTGTTGGTGCAGGCATGTGTTTTAACGAATACTGCATGTATCTGATACGAAACAGTACACTTTAAATTTAGCATATCAATTTTTTTTACAACAGTTAACAGCAAAATATTAAAATTATTATTGTGTCATTCAAAAGTAATAATAAAATTATTTTGCTATAATCCGCGATGAAGTAAAATAGAAAATATATATAATCGCAAAGCAAAATCGCTTTGCGATTTTGGTCGTGGAGTCTATCTCCTGACGATGCTTCGGTTGCGGGGCGAAACGATTGTTGAGTTTGTGATAGTGAACGTATATAGTGCTTGTGTATCACGGTGGCGGTGGTGGAGGTGTGTGCATGTGTTTTTTACGACTCCTGCATGTATCAGGTATGATAACCGATTGTCCACTCTGCATTAAGCATTATATATATTTTCTATTTTACTTCATCGCGGATTATAGCAAAATAATTTTATTATTACTTTTGTATTATGGATCTCCGCAAAGTAACGCCTAATTCTATAAATTATTGTGTCATTATTATGTTTGACCGTTTTTATACCGATAAGCCGTTTAATTAAAAAAAAAAAAAGTTAGGAAGATGTTTCATTTGTTTTCTTTAAGTTTCTGATAAAGGTTCAGCAATAGATGGGAAGAGGTTTAATTATTTTTCTCTTTTTGTTCTCAAGTTTCTGACAAAGTTTCATCTTTTAATAAAGCTAAAATGGAGCAAACGTGCTTCTGTTGTTATTACGCCTTGACATTGGGCGTGTGCTATCGTATCACTGCGTATTTGCATTCTCAAGAGGTCACTCACAGAGGATATATGAATGCACATTTTTTTGTTCAATGTCAACTGCTTATCCCGCACGATGCCGATGCACAATCGAAAACGAGAATTTTAATGCGTTTTTGTAATCTGTAAATGACGTACATATTTTTTTCTGTTCATATCGTGTTTGTTTTTATTATTTTTTTTATTTGAAAGGCCAGGAAAAATTTAAATAAATATCATCACTGTGCGATATCTATACTAATATATAAAGCTGAAACGTTTGTTTGTGTGAACGCGCTAATCTTAGGAACTACTGGACCGATTTGAAAAAATCTTTCAGTGTAAGATAGTCCATTTCTTGAGGAAGGCTATAGGCTATATAGCATAATGCTAAGATAAATAGGAGAGGAGCTGGAATAAAAAATAGGACGAAAACGGCAACGTTTAACGACAAAATTTAAAGCTTTCTTTGCGTGCATTGAGTAAATGTACTCAGCTTGTCAAATATTTTGACTGTGGCATGTGAATTTAAAAAAAGCCTAATATAGTGATAGTGTATTGTAGTGATAGTGCTACTTAAAAGAACACAAGAACAAAAGCTCATATAGCAATAAAAACTATGATAAGTAACTGGAATAGGTCCAGTCTTAGATATAAGTTTATTTATAAGTTTAGGTTTTCTTTAGGTTGCTTATTAGCCTTTTGTCAAGATTGCTTACACGCTGATGTATAAAGTTTCGGCTACCATGTACTGTAGGTACTCAAAAATACCTACCTGTTCAATTATAGTTTCCTCCTCTTCCACTTCCTCCTTAACCTCAGGATCTATTTCGAAATCTGCATCTAGTTCGGTATCAGCGTCCACATCGGCATCATCGTCTACTTCGTTGTCACTGCCGAATCCGCTATACTTCATTTCTCCTCTCTCTAACGCTTCTAAACTTTCTGCAAATATTTTAATATTTTTATTTGGATAGCCAGTTGTTGTTACATATAAAATTTACATATAATAAAAATACTAAAAAAGGAACTTAAAAAAAAGATAAAATAATAGGGTAAGTGGGGCTCGATCCTAGGTATTTTCATTTCTCGCAACCACCCGTTGCCAGTTACTTGGCTTGACAGTTAATGGCAAAAATTCAATTCTATATTAATTTTAGTATTTTTAATGCCCAAAAACGGGGATAAAATGATTTTTTTTAAATAAAATCTAGCAAGATCGATTTTTCTCTCCCAAAGCCCATGCTATATTTCAGGAAATCGTTGGAGCCGTTTCCGAGATTCCGAAAATATAAATACAAGATTAACTCATTTAAATATTAAAGATAGCAAGAAAAAAATATTTAACATGTATAACTTATGAAGGTGTCACGGCGTGCGACAAAAAATATTAAACAATATACATAAAAAATAACTAAAAACTTAAGCAAATGACATTAATATTATAATAGTTCGAAAAAAAAACAACTTTTACTGTGAACGAAACAAATAAATTAAATTAAATTCTAAGAAGATATCGATTGTACATAATCTCCTTCTTAACAATCTTACTGTCTAAATGTGTGTTTTAAATACACTTATGTTATTAGCGAAATGAAAGCAAAAGATTTCTTTTAATGCTTACTTACCTGGGTATACCATAGCTTTTTTAATTGCTTGTGGATCTTTTCTCGACCATTTTTGAACTTCCTCATCCATTTTGCCAACTTTTGACGGATTCATTGCCCATAAACAACCTGAAATATCAAATCATAATGCTCAATACGCGATCTTTTCTTTTGTATTTTGAATAATATTTGCACAATTATGTCTATATACCTTTCCTCTGGCTTCCATTTGTTGAAGGTTTCTCTATTTTCTCAAAACATTTATTAAGACTTAGGTTATGCCGGACGGAATTCTTCCACCCATTAGGTGCTGTTTTGAAGTATGGAAAATGTTGACTGAAATAAAATAACAATTACAAACGTGTCGTATTAAGGGTCGTTTAAACTGTCGCGATTCATACTGATTATGATATAAAAAATACGGGTCACATCTTGTTAAAATCTAATTACCTATGTATAAGGTACGACGTTTCGGCAGAAGTGTCGTATTAAAATTTAAATCACAAACGGTCAATGTATAATTTCTTAAACTTACCACATAAAATTATAAATTTCTGATACTGGTAGACTTCCTGTTCTTGAGTTTTTTAGCGCCATTGCTATTAAACACGAATATGAGTATGCCGGTTTCGGAAATTCTCCAGTGATTGTTTTACTACAATTATTTACATATTTAGCTTGGCTAGTGTCCACGGTGAATGCACTACCTACTGACGTTTTTATTAACTGTCTACTATTATTTAGTGACGAGTTATCGATCAGTATTGTAGCTTGACTTTTATTACCATTAGCTAAAATTGTCCTAGATTGCTGGGCGTCCAGTATGTGTATATTACCAGATATTATTGTTTTAGTTCCTAAAGAATTTACTTTTTGGCTACTGTTTAAAATTGAACAATTTTTACTGTTTACTTTCAACAAATCTGATTGACTTTTAATTCGCACAGTAGGAGTCACTGTTGATGTGTTACTTGTTTTAATTTTACTGTCTAAGTCTTTTAATAAATCTTTCACTACAGCTTTATCTTGCTTTCTAACGTATATGACCATTTGCGTGGCTTCATCTAGAGTTTTTTTTGGTGGAGGATCTTCTGATTCTTGGACCTTTGAAACTTTTATAGCATTAGGTGAGAATGTTAAATGACTTTTTTCTTCTTTTGGACTTGATAATGAGGTACTATTATTAAGATCGTTGTTTGCAGCTGAAGTCAGTAATAAATTTGACGCCTCCTCTTTGACAACACTCTTGACTGGGGTTTCTGCGAATGTTGATGGCATTACAGAATTTGGATTCACCATTACTGCATTTGCTTCAGATCCATACAAGTCAAGGTTATGTACGAAACTTGAAGAGGAATTGTTCAGCCATGTTACAGAGTTATCTGTGTCCATATCTAGTAATGGCGGTAGTTCTGAGAAATTTAATCCTAACGAGTCCTGAAAAATATATACAAAATTTAATTTTGCGTTATTATTGACAAAAGTCACAAAACGTTTTCGAGTTCAAAAAAATTAAACAAAAGCCTTCATCATTTTGATTTAAAAAGATATTATACTGCCATATTAAAAGAATACTAACGGAAAAATCTGTTATGCTGCTTAAATCTGTTGCTATTTCATTCTTTATGTCCATGTCCAACATGTCTTGGAGTGAGTCGGTGATGTACAAATCCATGTCTAAGCACGCCTAAAAAAAAAGAATCATTTATATAATTTTTAGAATTAGGCGTTACCTTGCGGATATCCGTAATACAAAAGTAATAATAAAATCATGATGCTTATATGCTTGGATTATAGCAAAATAATTTAATTATTACTTTCACGCCGTGTGGTATCCGGCTGAATAGAATAGTACCACCCTCATTTCTTACCGAGGTGTCGTAAAAAGCGACTAAGGTAAGTCGACCCGCCGTGTGGTATCCGGCTGAGTAGAATAGACCAACCTCATTTCTTACCGAGGTGTCGTAAAAGGCGACTAAGGTAATTTGACCCACCGTTTGGTGTCCGGTTTAGTAGAATAGACCACCCTCTTTCTTACCGAGGTGTCGTAAAATACGACAGAGGTAAGTTGACGTCAGGCGGGCGGCCGGTCGTAAAAACGCAGCCAAATGTCAGCATGTTTATAACATGTTGTGCCGACCCCACTTAGAGTGGGATTAGGGCAGGAAGATAATGATGAATTTTATTATTACTTAAGAATCATTTATATAAACAAAACTATTAACAACTTTCTCAACTGTACAATTAATATATTTGTATCAATTGAACTTTCGCGCCATTTTGTTACCTAAATAGCGAGCATTTTTCATGACGAAACGAAGACGGGAACGAATTCCACTACTCGGTAGTGAAACCTGTTTCTGTCTTTTGGTATGCGATCCCCTTGCAATGAAAGAGCAAGATTATGTTTGTGATGCTATCTCGTTTCCGCTTATTAAGGACGGAAAAGTTAACTTCATGAGCTAATTATGTAAATGAATGAATATTATAGTAAGTTACATTGACTCGTCTTGTGAGTAGTAAAATGTTAAATTGTTGTTTAACTTTTTTTCACTAGTAATGACTAATAAATTACGCAGTTTTCTTATAATCAAATAGTCTATATACGTAATTTTAGTTAATTTACTTATATCAGGTAATTTAAATTATGTTTTATATGGAGACCTATATTTTAGCCGTGTGGTATCCGGCTAAGTAAAATAGTACCACCCTCATTTATTACCGAAGTGTCATAAAAGGCGACTAACGTAAGTCGACCCGCCGTGTGGTATCCGGCTGAGTAGAATAGACCACCCTCATTTCTTACCGAAGTGTCATAAAAGGCGACTAAGGTAAGTCGACCCGCCGTGTGGTATCCGGTTTAATAGAATAGACCACCCTCCTTCTTACCGAGGTGTCGTAAAAGACGACTAAGGTAAGTCGACGTCAGGCAGGCGGCCGGTCGTAAAAACGCAGTCAAATCATGTTACAGCATGTTTATAACATGTTGTGCCGATCCCACTAAGAGTGGGATAAAATCAGGAGGATATATAATATGGAGACCTATATTAATAGATAATTTGTTGCGGAAGAAAGGACACTTTGTAATAGACGTTTCTACCTAGAGGCGTATAAAAACCTTCACGCCAAATGGTGCATCGGAAGGCTTCCAAGTTCGGGACGTTATTTTTTGTTCGAACTTTCAACGTTGTGACTATAAATAAACATGTTCTGTTAGCCGTATGTTCGCGTTAAACTATATTGGTTATTCGTGGATGAGATACGTGGTTATCCTTTTTCCGATAGGAAGTACATTTAAATAATGTTGAAATATAAAATATGACATCTTCAAATATCCGTTTTGTATAATCGTTACCTATATTATCTATCCCTAAATAGCTTATCTGAAAGCTTGTTTGTCTTTAGTATGTAACGCTAATAAATGAAAAAGTATTTTTGTCATTATCTTTCTCAAAGTTACAAGTAATAAATTTATTACATACATATATTATTATGTAATATTATACATATATTACATAACCGAAAAGAGCCATGCTCTTTTCTAGTTGCAGGAATAAGTCGCAAACCATAAAACATAGTTCATAGAAAAGTGTTGGAACGACAGATATGATTGCTTAGCATTTTTTATAAAGCGCGTACAATAAATAAACCTTTTTAAGTTACATGTAATTTAATTTAAAAGTGTTTCCCCAAGCTTATTTATATCTAAGTATTCTCTCGTAATGAAGACTTTCAATTAATACTTTTGCTTTTTACCACAACAATTTACATTCTTTACTTGGTGGTGATTGATCTACGCTTACTTGTATTTTATTGTAATTAGGTATAACATTCCATACTAATTTAGATAAAACGTTCTTTACGTTCGTTTCAATTAGGTTAATTTATTAAATAAATATCAGTGTACATAAAAACGAACAACAAATAAAATAAAACACATTTAAATTAATGAGCGAACAAACACGTAAATTTACCTCACAATAATTACTTTACTTAATTACTTGTAACGATTTGCATAATTATTATTATAAGACGTCTGTAAGCATGTTATGACGAGCATTCCTACAAAATGTTGTGAATGCGAATCGAGTGCACTGACAGATAACAGAGAAAACGTGAGTATGATATCTTTGGCCAATCAAAAGCAGAGTTAACCGTTTTTAATCATATACCTTACACTAAACGCTATCGTAGACATTTTGAATGATAAGAATGTTACAATTTCCGTCTACACGATTTCTCGAGCATTCATTTATTTATGTATTTGATACACCAACGATATATTATAGATACATTAACAATAAATTCGTATATTCATTTTAATTCCAATATAATTATCATTTACAGGCGTATTCAGCATTGTTTTTTTTTTGTCACTTCTTTCTGAAAATACATAATATCAAAAAAAAATTAAAACTATAAATTATCCTATATGTCAAAAAATATAAGTCATCATCGTCCTGCCCTTGTCAGACTCTAAGTGGGGTAGGCACAGCATGTTATAAACATGCTGTCACATGATTTGGCTGCGTTTTTACGACCGGCCGCCAGCCTGACGTCAACTTACCTCTGTCGTATTTTACGACACCTCGGTAAGAAAGAGGGTGGCCTATTCTACTAAACCGGATACCATACGGTGGGTCAACTTACCTTAGTTGCCTTTTACGACACCTCGGTAAGAAAAGAAGTTTGTCTATTCTACTCAGCCGGATACCACACGGCGGGTCGACTTACCTCAGTCGCCTTCTACGACACCTCGGTAAGAAATGAGGGTGGTACTATTCTATTCAGCCGGATACCACACGACGTATGTTAAAAAAATATAAGTATAAAATATTAATAAAAAAAAGATAATAATTGTCATCCTCAGAAATAATGGGTTATTATGTCAACTGAATAAAATAAAAATAACATATAACAAGAATTTAGACTGCTGTCACAAATGTCCGTACGTGGATATTTTCTTCTTAAGCTGTTACTATCGTTCGTTCATTCATATTTGGCGTTAACAAAAATTATTTGTTATATATTATCGGCACGAGACCGTCAGAATTGGGGTGACAGACAGAGACAGGTATAAGATCGAAAGAGGGTGAATCGACCCCTAATGACTTCGCAGCCGCCACACCGCGCCCTTTGAGCCAGCGAGCGTTGCAACCTTTTTGAGAACGAACAGCTTACAATATTATAAAACAGATTTTTAAAATTAACCGTCGGCATATAATAGTATTCGTTTTAACGTGTTTTCTAATCAATGGTGGTATATTTAAGATTTACGCCGTCTGAATATAATAGTACCACCTTCATTTCTTACCGAGGTGTCGTAAGAGGCGACTAAGGTCAGTCGACCCGCCGTGTGGTATCCGGCTGAGTAAAACAGACCACCCTCTTTCTTATCGAGGTGTCGTAAAATACGACTAAGGTAAGTTGATGTCAGGCAGGCGGCCGGTCGTAAAAACGTAGCCAAATCATGTGACAGCATATTTATAACATGTTGTGCCGACCCCACTTAAAGTGGGATAAGGGTAGGAAGATGAAGAAAGATGATGGTGGTATATTTAAGATTTGTATTAGGTTTTATTTAATAATATTCCTAATATTTAAATGACTTAATCTTGTTTGTATATACATAAATATATTTTCGCAATCTCGGAAACGGCTCAAACGATTTTCCTGAAATTCAGCATGTAGGAATTTTGGGGGAGAAGGAAGTTTTATTTAAAAAAAAATCGTTTTATCCCTGTTTTTGGGCATTAAAAATATGGTATAATGTAGAATAGAAAGCAAAGGATTTTTTAGCTGTCAAACGTAATGTTGCGATAGCCGATGGGTAACGGGGGGACCGAAAATGTTCAACACCCGGTGTCGAGTCGAATATCATGGGCGACTTCTTGCTTCTACATATAGAACATTACATGTCAATTTCGTTTATATCACTACCATATTATGATAATAATCGCAATCAAAGCCAATGCGCATTATTATATTCCACCGGAGAAGTATATTGAATGCACTAGCATACATTTTAGTTTAAATCAATGAATGTTGTTGTTAATAGGCTAAAATTATTTGAACGAATTAATTTTATAATTTTTATAGGTTATTTGTATACATTGCTGAATTATTTAAAGTAAATTCTGCATACGACGAGCAATAAGCGCATTGTATTACAATAATTAAATATTCACATCTGTTCAGATTAAATTTTTAAATTCAGAATACGAAACTCAAGGAATGTCTTAATTTTTTTTATTACATACCTTGATACTTACCTTATTTAAGATCCTACGCGTAAGTATTCTATAGTCATGGATAACAGAAAATTATACTAATTGCTACACTTTGTCTATGTTTGACTTACAAAATACTAAGAATGTATGTACAACTATTTCATACTTATAAACTGATACAGCATTTCTTATGCAATCGGATACTCGTGAAACGATATTTTAAACAATTTTTCTATCCAACGACAATAGGTATAGAAACGTGACATTAGCGTTTATTATTCAGTCGTTTTATGTTAAAATGAATACAAGCCGAAAACGTCTGTAGATCCGTCTCGCAAGTGCCTGAACAGTGCCATGCCTCAGAGGGCCATGAACTCGTTCTTTATTACTTACAGTTCATCTCGCTTACGTGCGATATGAAATAGGAACTATTAAAATAAATTTTTTGTAACTACTCTCTTTTATCTTACGACAGGCGGATAAGTGATTTGTTTCTGTATGAAATATTCTGTATTAAATGTGTATAATTAAATCTTTAATATTTAAATGAGTTAATCTTGTGTGTGTATGTGTGTGTGTGTGTGTGTGTGTGGGCGTGTGCGTGTGTGTATAGGCTCGGCCAACCACGTACTAATCTGTATAATACCGTATAAAAACATTTTTGATAGCTTAGGTATGCTTGTCTTCGAGATTCAAAATATCTATAAATAATAAAATATTTTGTACAATTATTATTACTCGTTTACGGGCAAACAGAGGAATATAGTAGCTGATTCTTAGACCTACTGAAAATTCTCATAAAATTCCATAGCATAATTAGTTAATTAATTTTATATAAGATTTATAGACTTTTATATGGTAGACTAACCATACTGTATAAGTAGCTATGTTAATAAAATGATGACAATTGAATTATTTATAGAATCAGTCGTTACTTTGCGGAACTCCATAGTACAAAAGTTATAATAGAATTATTCTACTATGAACCGCGTTTGTTAACAGAATCTATGGAATGCTAAGTGTAGCAGTGTAGCTAAGGGTAGCAGGCAACGTTCACATACCTTAAATATGCAGGACCACACATATCACAAAACGCCACCACCAACAACACACCACACACACTCACTACGACAATTTCTACGATCGTTTCGCCCCGTAACCGAAGCATTATTGGGAGGATAGGCTCCACGACATAATCGTATAGCAATATAATTATATCATGATTTCTGGTAAATTCATGTATGTCAATATATCTCCTGCCTATGCCTTTGCCAGCGCAAACTTCAGTACCGAGATATAAAGAAACATTCACTTTCTAACCCTTCAAACACTCATACAAAAAATCACATAAAACCGTTAAAAACAAACAAACACTTTCGCATTTATCATGTATGGATATTACAATGTGCCCTACATTTTATCTACAACCTTAATATATCTTTTTATACGATTTTCTGCCTCATAAATAATTTTTTTAGGTAAATGGGCCAAACAATTTGGTTAAACGTAATAAGTATACCGAATACTGGACCAGTAAAGGTACTCGGCAGAATTCTAAAAATAAATCTACAAAATATTCATGGCTGGTTTACAGTGTAACCTTATTTCATTTAGTATTTTTCGTATAGCAATAAAAAAAACTAGGGCACGGAAGAGTTTTTTTTTTACAAAGAAAGACTAGCGCCTGACTGCGATCTCACCTAATGGTATGCGAAAGATGCACCCTAAAGTGGACTGCGCTTGCCACTATAGTGCCTATTCACTCTTTTTTAGAATTTTTGTAGATTGTAAGAGTTCGGAAAGATAGATGTAGGGAGGGAATCCCACATTTTGGCCGTGCGCATGAGAAATGATGAGCCAAAGCGTTTAGTGTGTATTTTGGGGATTAAAGCATTGCTGTGTGATGAAGAGTGTAACGTTCTACAAGACTCGGATGTCATCCCAAAGGTCCCCAGAGCTCATCCAAAGCCTTTTACTTTGCTTTGTAGCGACTCTTTGTCCTTATGCAAGATAGCAATGACAAAATGTATCGAGTTATAAGAATTATATTTTGAAAACATCAATCGCCAATTTCTTGCTGGCTCTTCTCGGTCGCGAACGATGTCGCGCGTACCACTATGATTATATGCATATGCATATACTAAAGTCTAGGTAGACCAAGTCACGCTCAGAAATTAGTATTCATATAATGAATTAGTAATAAATGCTTTGTGTACGAAGCAATAAAAAGTAGTCAAGGAAATACCGTCTGGTGTCTTTGGCCGTTAAACGTGTTAGTCGGCGTTATGAATGAATTTTATCAATCTGCAATATATTTTACATTAATTAACATGTTTTATCTATACAATAAAATAGTATGGGCGAGGTGAGGCGACGAACATCTCGCTCAGTGACAACATATCTTAAGTTCATTCTACGAGAAATGATAATGTTATCCTTACGTCTCAGTATAATTAAAAATAACTCCAAGACAATATAGAGCAGTGTTTCCCGACCTTTTTTGGTCCATACCCTACGTTAAAAATTATTTTGCCCCCCTAATACATAAATTTTAATATTGAAAATTGAATTGTTCACTTAAAGAACATAAATAATAGGTTTTAGGAAGAAAATTTGCATTTTTTTTTATATTTGGCACCGAAATTTAGCATTGCACTTAAATGGCCGAGACCGAAAGGCTTACTCGTGTTTAATCATCTAACTACCCCCCTGTGGGTCGTGGGCCCCACTTTGGGAAACACTGATATAGAGCAACAAATAGCTTTATACATAAATACGTGATTAGTATTTATGTACGTATATACCAGTTGCACATGCAACATTATTTTCATTAAGTTTAGTACATAAAGATACCTTCGATTAAGTAGGACTAGCGACCTGCCGCTTGAGCACGGGTATAAAATATGCCCATATCACTCAGTGAAATTTTTTTTATTAAAATCGATCCAGTAGTTTTGATTTATTCATTACTGTCCGTAGCCCGCACGCATTAAACTTGGAGAAAACAATTCCCCTCTCCCTATACCATGAAGATTTCCTGCTATATCTAAATTCATATACTACATATTTATTTTTACATTTTTCCCTATTAATTTTATTTTTACAATTAATTACAGAATGTCTTTATATAGAACACTCACAGCTTCCTTGTCATTAAAAAAAACTCTTAAAAGAGCGACATATAGCTGCTAAATACGAAGTGCGGCGACGCGCGGCCTCCTCGCGGCATTTTAAATCTGTAATATCTCCGAAAATTTTCACTTAAATTATATGCTGTAAACGGCCATATTGATCTATATTAAATCAACAATTTATTTAAAGTACTTAATTGGATAAGGATTAATGCTGTATTGTATAAAAATTGCTTTGAACATAAGGCATTATTTTTCTTAAAAAGTAAATGACAAAAAATGCTATTGTGGGTTATTTATAACAGATAGACATATACTATCGCGGACTTTTCTGTAGACCTTTTCAAGATGTACAAATACTTAGTACATCATTTTGATAAATTTCGTAGGGTTTAGCCTGCGTTTGCAATGTAAGCGGAAAAAAATGTAATTATTTACGACATCACAATAGAAACCTCAAAATTTACAGTATTTCTCTTCTCCGTATTGAATGTTATTATACATACAAACCGTCCCCTTTAATCACTCTTTTTATTAAAAAAACCGCATCAAAATCTGTTGCGTAGTTTTAAAGATTTAAGCATACATATGGATATATGGACAAACAAAGAATGTGACTTTGTTTTATACTATGTAGTGATATTGTATTTTCTATTTCCGAATTAAATACTTTTTTCAATGTAATTTTAATATCGTATATGTTAGCCGAACATATAAATGCTGGGTTAGGACGGTCTTAAATCAAATAAGCTCTACCAAGCATTTTCGAATCGTCGAGAATCAATATGATTAATGAAGCTACAGCTCTTACAGTTTAGGCCAACGGTGAACCACAAGTTTTTATTGACAACTCATCGATGTTTTCCGAATAAAAGCTACTCCTTGACCGTAAGCAAGATAGCAATGAAAAAATGCCACTAGTTATAAGAATTATATTTTGAAAACAGCAATCGCAGAGTTTCTTGCTGGTTTTTCTTAGTAGGAGCATTTTTCAGAACCAGTAGTAGAATTGACTATTCAGTTGACACTCATTTACTTGAATAAAAAATAAAAGTCTCGTTTTGCTTCGGGAACAGGGGAAAAACAAATATCATGGAGTGGACTTAAATGCTTAAATAAAAACAAAAGATGACTGTTTTGAAATCAGTTTTCATGGAATAAACTTTACATGGTACTAAAAAAACAAGTGCATTATGTTTTACCGTGTATTGTTATCTGTCAACTAATTACCTGAAATTACAATACCCTAACTAGCTATTTGCCTACCTTTTATTCTCTATGCCAGTGTGATTTGTATGCCTTTTTAAGAATAAAAGTGCCTTTGTTTTTGGTGCTTAAGAATTAGTGTAAAAATAATTCTTAAAATACAACTTATATCTGTATAGATTATTTATCATTTTCATATAACAAAGTCCCAAAAACCTGTCTATATGTGTTCCATTTTCTCAAAATCTACCGAACGGATTTTTGCATGGTTTTTACTAAAAGATAGTATTATTCTTGAGAAAGGTATAGGTTAATAGTACATTAAGGTTAAATTCTTTAACCTATGTGATTGATGAAAACGTGTGTAAAGGCTTACTTATGAATAAGTATTAGATTACAGCTTTGATCTTTTAAGAAAGCCCTAGTTAAGTTATTGTGACAAAACACGTGTCATTTTTGTCCCAATAACTGTCCTAAATGTCACTTTACAGCTCTATGCATTCGAATACATGCTTTTGCGACAAAACACAAGTCATTTTTGTGACATATTTGTCTTATGCTTTGGGAAAACATAAGGGTCATTTTTGAGTCGACGTCTGTTCAAAATGTTACTTTACACCCTTATGCTTTTGGAATACGAGCTTTTGCAACAAGACACGCATTATTTTTGCGTCGATGTCTGTTCAAAATGTTACTTTACACCCTTATGCGTTGGAATACGAGCTTTTACAACAGTACACGCGTCATTTTTGTGTCGATGTCTGTTCAAAATGTTACTTTACACCCTCTTATGCTTTGGGAATGTGAGCTTTTGCAACAATACACGCGTCATTTTTGTGCCGATGCCTGTTCAAAATGTTACTTTACACCTTTATGCTTTGGGAAAACGAGCTTTTGCAATAAAACACGGGTCATATTTGTGTCGATATCATTTCAAAATTTCACTTTACAGTCTTATGCCCTCGGAGTACGAGGGCATAAGTCATTTTTGTTCTATATCTGTTTAATATGCCTTATGCTCTCGAAATAAGTGATATTGCGACAAGACATGTGTCATTTTTTTGTTAATATCTGTAGAAAATACAAGACAAAGTACGTATTATGACCATTATAGGCGAACTCGCATCTGCGTGCTTATAAATATTTATTCCCATGCTTATGAAATATTTAAAAAAACTTGTTGCATTAATTAAACACAAACCAATAAGGGTTATTTTTGATCAGCAAGACGTTGACTTCTTAATCGGAACGCATAGAACAAGCAGGTAACAAAATCCGCGCCGGCCGGCTTTTTTCACATACCTTTGTATTATATCTTAAACTAATAAAAACGATCCGAGCTATTACAATTATGTGTAGGTAGATTTTTTAATAATTCAAAATAACGAGTTATTTTACTTAATGTAACGAAAACTGTTCTTTTGTGAGTGGAACAGCGATTTTTCGGTGTGAAATAATTTGTTGATTTTCAGAGATCTATATCCGCTTGAGTAGAATAGACCACTCTCTTACTTACCGAGGTGTCATTAAATACGACTAAGGTAAGTTACCGTCAGGCAGGCGGCCGGTCGTAAAATACGTAACCAAATCATGAGACAACATGTCCATAACACGTTGTGCCGTACACGTTGTCCGTAAAACAGTTTATTATGTACCGGGATAAAAAAAATACGTATATCTGTCCGGATGTAAAAGAAGGGTAAATAATTACACAAATTTGCAATTCTATAATAATTTAGGAAATAGACATAATTTTACAATTATTTAGAGTTTTAAATATGTGTTATCATATCAAATTAAATTATTTAAGAGTCGCAGCAAAGTTAAAGCAGTCACGTTACAAGTCGTACACGTTAAAAAACAATTCGATTTGCCAAAAAACATTTGAGATTAGCACTACAAATTCAAAATTTTCTTTAAGTGGACAGTTTTCAGTACTTTGAATTGTCAAATGTTTTTAAAGAAACTACCACTGGTTCGGGAAGGAATCGTTAAACGTTTTTAGAGAAGCTACCACTGATTCGGGAAGTTTGCTCCTAGCGAAAAGAACCAGAAACTCGGCGGATAATCTTTTCAACAAAAGGTAAATAACAATTTGATCGTTGGTTACAAGTGATTGTTGGTTACAAGTAATTGTTGTAGCTTTGTGCTAATCTCCATCAATATATGTTAATATAATACTATCTATTGTAAACACACTGTTTATAGTATTATTTAAATGTCATTTAGTGCCTGTTGTGTTGCTTCGATATTGTTAAGTTTCATCTATTTTTTTTCTGCTACTAATGGATGAAGTGAAAAAAGTCTCTTCTGCTAATTTTCACGCCACACGATCTTTCCACGCATGCATTTGAATATTGCGGCCGCCTGCGACCTTTTTAGGTAGGTAGAAGGTAGTCTGTCTTAGTGGGAGGTCTACCAATATTGCATTCAATTCAAGTACGGGGTAGCTTTTCCAACACCTTGAAACTCTCGAAACATTTATGCAATCTCTTTTTATCAAAATACATCATGGATTATCGTACTAATTCATAGGCATATTCTGTCTGTTCACGATAATCTGGTAAAAAGTATTCAACAGATTTTCGTGCAGTTTATTCCAATAGACATAGTGATTGATGAAAATGGTACAAATGTATAATTTGTTAAAGTTATATAACTGAGATATATAGGTAAAATAAGATTATTCTTAGCATCACGTAAATATTTAATTAAAATTAATTCAAAAGTAATAATAAAATTATTTTGCTATAATCCGCGAAGAAAGATTCTTCAAAATATATAAGCAAAATAATTTTATTATTACTTTTGTATTATGGATCTCCGCAAAGTAGCGCCTAATTCTATAAATTATTTAAAATTAATTCATTATTTATGGATCATCGAACTCCCAAAGTTGCCCTAATTCTATAAATTAAATGAATTTTAATAATACCCTTAAATAGACCATTAACAAGGATCCGCGGGTTTCTCTCCCATGACGTAGTTATAGAAAAACTACTCATTCATGTATATATACTAATAAAATAAAGCTAAAGAGTTTGTTTGATTGAATGCGCTAATCTCAGAAATTGTTAGACCAATTTGAAAAATTATTTAACTATAAGATGGTCCTTTTATAGAGGAAGACTTTAGACTATATAACATCATGCTAAGATGCATAGGAGAAGAGCAGCAATAAATTTATATGGCAAAACGTTCACCGGTTCAGCTAGTTTAGGATATAACTCAATGAGTAACTGTCCCACCTTGTACTAAAACTGTTGCTTTACATGATTCGACATCCAAGATCGAAGGAAAGACTCTTGAATAACGCGCAATTGTATCAGTGCGCAATAGCGATGATTGTAATTCTGAATTTTTTAATATATTTCAGCACAAGTTCTGTAAAAACTGCGGGGGGCCGTATAGGCGCTCGCGCCGTAAGGGGCCGCCTCGTGTCCTCGAACCTGACCGCGCGCGATCGCCTTGAACTCGCCGTAGTTTGTTCTCTGTACAAATTGCCTATGTCTACAGTCTACGCTCGTGGCTAAGCATTACCGCGAAAAATCAAAAAATGTAGCGTAAATGATATGATACACTTATAATCGAAATTAATATCGTTGTCTGTTGAGAAACCAGAATACGTCAGATTTTGAAACAAGTTAATAATCGCTCAGTTTGTTTTAACTAATGATCATCAATGATAGATAGATTTTTAAGCCATTGGGGATCTAGGTATCTTTATAAATCTATCTCTTATTAATAATCTTTTATCTTTAAAATGCCATTTGGATCAATAGTAAGTTGGTGACTACCTGGAAGAGTTATAAATCATTCAGACGTTCATCTTTAGCGACAGAAATTCATTTACAGAATAAGGCGTTACTTTACGGACATGCATAATACAAAAGTAATAATAAAATTATTATTTGCTATATATTTGTGAGAAATTTTTCACATTTCGCTATAATATATTTGCGACAATTTTTCACGGATTTCATTACAATTTATCGCGGATTATAGCAAAATTATTATATTATGACTTTTGTCGATAGGAGTTCGTTTTTAATAGGTTTTCTAAAAGGGATTTCCAAACTCAGATTATAAAAAAAAAAGTACTCAGTAAGTAAGTAAGTAGTAACTCAGATTATAATTACTTTTTATTACACTAGTTAGTGTTAATGTTAACGATTTTTAGTTTATAATTAAACTCTACTTATTCGAATTGTAACTTTACTTTCAAGGTTTATGTCTACTTAATTTATATGCCTATGGCTGTATGTGAGGAGGCAAATAAACTAGGACAAGTTATTAAGGTTACCTTACCTAACCTAGCTTAGAATATCTAAGCTAAAATAATTGTATGCTATTTTTTAATTATTTAATCCATAAATTTGTGGAATTGTTGGCTTGTTATTTGAATTTGATTTGTAGTAGCTATCTGTATTAGTGTAAAGAACACTTATTTAATGTGTTCTTCCTCCTGCCCTTATCCCACTCTAAGTGGGGTCGGCACAACATGTTACAAACATGTTGTCATATGATTTGGCTAAGTATTTTACGACCGGCCGCCTGCCTGACGTCAACTTACCCTAGTCGTATTTTACGACTCCTCGATAAGAAAGAGGGTGGTCTATTCTACTCAACCGGATACCACACGGTGGGTCAACTTACCTTAGTCTCCTTTTACGACACCTCGGTAAGAAATGAGGTTGGTCTATTCTACTCAGCCGGATACCACACGGCGGGTCGACTTACCTTAGTCGCCTTTTACGACACCTCGGTAAGAAAAGAGGGTGGTACTATTCTATTCAGCCGGATACCACACGGCTCACTTATTTAATGTGTTATTATGTTGATATATGAAAATACTAGCTTTTACCCGCGACTTCCGGTGTATAAGAAATAATTGTGCCAAATTTCACCGATATTAGTTCAGCGGATTCGCCGTGAAAGAGTAACAAACATACATCCATACTCACAAACTTTCGCATTAATAACTATTTATACTTTATTTTTAATACTAATATAAATTTTTCGCTTCATTAAACGTTTGAGGTTAGTTTGTATAACAAATAATCCTGTAAAATAAACTTTATAAACTATATAAAAGACTGAAATATCCACTAAAAGAGAACTATCTTCCTGTCCTTATCCCACTCTTAAGTAGGGTCGGCACAACATGTTTTTCTCTTCCATTCTGTCCTATCATTCGTCAACTCTGGCGCCACTCCTTTTATATGCATGTCATACTTCACACAATCCAACCATCTCTGAATAATCTCTAATCCATAAAAGAGAACCTTACATTAAAATTATTAATTTAGTACGATAATGGAGTTTTATATTATTGAACGCCAGTATCTATGCGCAGTTCTATACTGATTCAAAACCATTTCGAACTGGAATCGTAAGCGCCGTAGGTACTTTTGATTAAAAACATATCCATGGAAACTTGCTTGGCGCGAAAATTATTTCGCCGAGTTTCCTTTATGCGCGCGCAGTGATAGGACCAGGGGTTAGTTATTGATTGGATGTGCGGTGTAGCTCCCCTCCGTCTGCTTCCCTGTTTAAAAGGGAGGGAAACTGAAATATTCCCGCATCAACTTTCATGTTTGTCTGCACTTTGAGAAATAAGTTCGGGCGAAACTTTAGACCTAGTTTATTATAGAGAAAATCCTACTCCTACTAATATTATAAATGTAAATTTTGTTAGTATGAATGTATGTTTGTAACTCTTTCACGTCGAATCCGCTGAAATAATATCGATGAAATTTGGCACAATTGTTCCTTATACACCGGAATATATAGGCTATTGAAATTCTGTTAATTCTACAGGAATAGGATGACATTGATTTTATTTATTTATTCTTTATATAGATATATTTAGAAAAGAGAAAGAAAAATTGAAATAAAAAAACACATGTCTAAAGGCGGACTTATCCCTAAAAGGGATCTCTTCCAGTTAATCTTTGAGTAATAGAAGGAAAAGGACAAGAATTGATAAGCGCCGTCTATTATCGACAACTTAACGCGAACGAAGTCGCGGGTAAAAGCTAGTAAAATATAATTTTACTTAAGTTAGAAAAAAAACTCATCGCAATGTAACTTTTTATACTTTAAGTTTTTATTAACTCAAAACTATATAAATATAAATTGTTTGTTCGCAATTTTTAGAATGATGACACCTGCCGGTTCCGGTCAATGTCCTCTACGTAATAAGCATTACTGACACAACCTTGATAATATTCTTAATTTTGAATACGTTAATATACTAGTTTTTGATACGGACTTCGCTTGTATCTAATAAACAGAATTAATCATTCATAGAAGGGAACCCGTAGTAATGAAAAAAATTCAGCAATGGTATATAGTCAATGGATAAATATTTACGAATGAAGTTATTTTGCCTGCTAGGTACAGCGATGTGAAAAAATAATCGATTATTTTAATTATCCTTTTTCTTATTTTTAAAGATAAGATGTACATTGTTGGATGAAACCTATGTAGTCAAACTACAAATTTTAATCGAATTTCACAAACAGCGCATCTGTTATTATTTCTGGGCAATAGTCCACTTTAATTGGCCATTATTGTAATTAATTATTAATATTAAAAAAGGCAACCATTGAAATAGTCAGAGATTTAAAAAAAACTATTTATTTTAATGGGGGAAAAAATCGATTATTTATTTTATTATTTTTTTCCTACTCCGTGTCACATCCTTAGCTAGGTATATTGTAAAAACAATGGAGGATAATCTCCTAATATCATTGGGATTAGAACTTAGATAAACTGCTGTGGGTTTAAATGTTAATGGGTTTACCAATAACAGATGCGATTTAAACCATTTCGTACCAAATTATACCAACACCAGGAAAAGGCTATTATGTATTTCCTGTTTTCATAACATTATTATATAAGTAAATAATCAAAATTGCCAATAAATCCATCAGTAATATTTTTTACGTTACTTTATTGTGACATCTCACAAAATGCAATGTACTTTCTTATACAGGACATAAAGCCTGAATTGTATGCAAATAAAAGGTGATGAAATTTGCCTTATTGGGTGTCAAACGAAAACGCATAATTAGCATGTTTGAAATATACACATTAGCTGTTGCTGGAAGTGATATTTGCAAGGTTAAGAAAAAAATGCAATATTCAAGCTTGTTCGTCGTTAAATTTGATATATTAAACTAAAGTAATTTTTTTACAAAATAAAAAAAAGAAACTTAAAAAAAAAGGAAATAATAAATATTATGTAGTTAGGATCGATCCTAGGTATTTACATTTCTCGAGACTGCCCTTTCCCCGAATAAGCTACACTAACTTGACAGTTTACGACAAAAATTCAATTCAATATAAAATTTAGTATTTTTTATACCAAAATGGGGATAAAACTAATTTTGTTTACATAAAACCTAGCTAGATCGATTTTTCTCCCCCAAAACCTCCTAAATACTGAACTTCAGGAAAATTGTTGGATGCGTTTCCGAGATTCAGAATATATATATATATATATATATATATATATATATATATATATATATATATATATATATATATATATATATATATATATATATATATATACATACAAGATTAACTCATTTAAATATTAAAGATAACAAAGGCAGTGTTTATGTTTGTTTATAAGTATATTATTATCAACGAATTTCATAATGTCTTTAACTTTATTAGCGTCAATTAAATTTATTATTCAAAAACCATTTTAAGCTTTCCTATAATTATTTCTATACTTTCCAACTCAAAAAAATTTGTGAAATTTGAGATGAATTTTAATTTAAGAAGTAACAAGAATTTGACATATAAAACCGGAATAGTGTTAGTTATCGATCGCCGTATGGTATCCGGCTGAGTAGAATTGACCAACCTCTTTTCTTATCGAGGTGTTGTAAAAGGCGACTAGGTAAGTTGACCCACAGTGTGGTATCCGGTTTAGTAGAATAGATTACCTTCTTTCTTACCGAAGTGTCGTAAAATACGACTAAGGTAAGTTGACGTCAGGCAGGCGGCCGGTGGTAAAAACGCAGCTAAATCACACATATACATGACGTGACGACCCCACTTAGAGTTGGATAAGGGCAGGAGGATGATAATAGTGTTTGTTATCGAATTACTTGATTATAAAATATACATTATGTATTAAATTTCGATAATTTCAACAATACCATCACTAAGAACGAAATATTATTAGTCCTTGGACTACCTGGCAGAATTAGACAAATAACTTATTTACTTAAAATATAATATATTTAAACACAAAGGGAAGTTATAGACATAAAAAAGACGCGCCAAAATCTTTGATTAACAAATTTGTAAACAAGTTTATGCAGTAAAACTATTGTAATAGGACGGAACTTTTTATTTTCGCTTACTCGGAACACCAACCGTTAACATTAGGGGAGAGTGTAACGGCTGATGGAACCATCACAGGTGTGTGTGCCGGGCCACTCGTATACAATAAGAACACTACATTGAAAGGTTACGCACACAATGACAGGTTGCAGCCGCCTTAGCCAGTCCCTTTTTCGTCGAGTGCACTTACCACAGAATAAGTTTATACGTATTATAGTTTAAACTTAAATTAGTTTAACTTGATAGTTTAGTTCAGAAATAATTTATTTCGTCGTATGTACCTACAATTACCTATATTTAATTTTTATGATTTATTATACAAAATACGCCGTGTGGTATCCGGCTGATAGAATAGTACCACCCTCACTTCTTACCGAGGTGTCGTAAAATACGACAAAGGAAGTTGATGTCAGGCAGGCGCCTGGTCATAAAATACGTAGCCATATCATATGACAACATGTTGTGCCGACCCCACTTAGAGTGGGATAAGGGCAGGAAGATGGATGGTTTTATAATACAAAATAACATTGGATCATGTTTTACGCTTTGTGTTTCGGTAGATATTTCAGAATATTTGGAATTTCATATTTCTGGGATATTTTGAGAATACAGACTCGTTATGTATACTCCTCTTAAAAGTTTCCAGTTATAAATTTTTAAATCAATCAGTATTTTTCTTAACAAATTCGATTAAACTAACGAGTGCGGATTATATGAATAGGCCCAAATAATATAGGTAGGTAGGTACAACATGTGTTACATTTCAATATACTCGACTTGGATTATGTTGAATATAATTTTCTACACTGTGGCCTACATACAACTTATTCGTTCGATAGCACACAACTACATTGACAAGGTGCACTCATTGTTAAAAGTTTTGAAATTCTCGCTTGGAACCGGCCGTGGGAACCGCATTACTACTTCGTAGACAGAGTTTAGTACCAAGTTTTACACTAAAATATTTCGAAAATAGTATGAGCTAATTAAATTATCAACATTTAATATTGTTTAATTAATTAACAACATAGGTTGAAAGGAGTTCTGCGTTTCATAGAATTGGGTACTATGCAGGCACATGTATATGAATACGCATGCAATATAGTTACAACTTACAAACGTAAGTTCATTGACGGGGATAGTAGCGTTTATTATTAAACATTGTTATGTACAGAATAATACTTCAGTGAATGTCGTCGTTAAGTTTAGGTTACTAATTTACTTGGTAGTAACGGAAAAATAATAACAGTTTAGTTATAACTAAAATGACTCGATAAATAACAATAATAATACTCCATCTCTCTCTACATCGTACATGGGAGCCAATGAACGTGAGTGAGCGAGACAAAAAATAACGTTTCGTCCGTTACAATTATACATGAACCGCGTGTTTATATAATTATTGTGTACATTTAATATACCTACAACAGTATACATCACAATAATCAGGTTAAAAGTTATTTGCAAGTAAATCACAGACCACGTACTTAATTTTAACTATATACGTAACGATGTTAATCATTTCCCGCCACTTTGACACAACGTCAGGTATCATAAATATTGCTTTAATTTTCAAACAACGCAATAAATCTAAATAATAATTGTACTAAATATATTACGAATACCTAATTACGCTCATGATGTTTTATGAATGAATGACATTAAAAAGAGCGGGACACAAGTCGTATTACTTTCCCATGGGTCTTTAAATAAGTTTGTACACGTAAAACAGTATTTCTAAATGAGTAATGAAACTTACCGAATATTTATTCAAATAAATATCCTTATGCTTGATAGAATAATCCTGAATTTCACACATTTACGTATTTAGCGTCATAAAATTGACAAATATAACACCACTCACTCCATAGACTAAACTCTGTTTTGCTATTATGTGAAAAGGTACACAAAGAATGGCTAGAGCTACTATTGGTGAACGTAGCCCACGTGATCAGCAGCAAGCAGACATGATTGGCTCAAATGTTGTTATGGATTTACGTCATGTAAATTAACCTACTTTTTTAATAAATCTTATTTGTATAAGTTTTATTTAACATACAAAATAGTGTTGCTAAATTCATAAAATAAATTTAGTTTGAAATTATCAATTTGAACATTCCATTTATATTTAGTTCATACTTACTAGTGTTATTGTGACTCGGTAGACTTTCAACAACATGGCGGTTTGTTTACACCGGCATGATAAGGCGGGAATTTTTTCCGTAATTTATGTGCATAATACCTTGTTGTGAGTTCCAAAAAATAATTATTTTATGTGATAAAATAATTTTATTGAATGAAAAGAATTACTTTTTAGGGAATAATAAAATAAAAATGAAAACACGGCACATAGGCGATCCTTTTTTTTACAGCGCCCTCTGAAATAACTTCAGATTAAATGGCGGGAAAAACAAATTACAATTTAATTCTAATATTTGTTAAAAAATAGCATGTTTAATAATACAAGTAACAATTTAAAGGCAAATATTAAAAAGATTCGATACAATCAAGAATTTCATATAATGAAGTTTAATTGCTTTTAAAAAAATCATGTTCCAATAAACTTTGATGATAAAAGATAAAAGCTCCATTTTTAAGAATTAAACAATTGTAACATGTGCTTAAACTACAATAATAACAATAAGATGCAAAACTATAACTTATAACAGGTCAAAAGCGTATTTATATGATTATAACTGGGATTTTAATACTTATGGGTAGTAATAAACAGCTAACGTTACATGGATTACTTTTTGGCATATGTAATACAAATGTTAAAAGTTGGTTTATAAATTATAAAAAAATAATAATTGTTGAATTTAAAAACAATGATCTATAGACAAATTTCATAATCAATTTTAATATATGTATTTGAATTGAATAGTTATTGTGGTATTTTTCCTTTAATTCAAAAGTGTTTCAATAACTACATAATAAAATCAACTCACACACATTCAATTATAATACATTTTAAAAAGAAAATATGGCTTGCCAGCATTGTCATATAAAATTACCATCTATATTTAGTATAATGCTTTAAAATGCTAAAATAATAAAAATGTATTTGACTAAATTAACATCTTTCCACATAGACTATAAAAAAGTCGAAACAACATTGACGAATCGATGATTTAAACACTTGCACGTCTAATAAAATTATTTGTCTTTAAATATTTTATGTATGAAATGAATATTGTGACAAATTCATTAATCTTGGTTTGTTACGCAATAAATTAAGTAAAATATGTATTCATTCACTTTATATCACGAGTTACATACTTTTAAAATTAACAATTATTTCTCTTTTGATTCATGTAATTACAAGTAAGTTATTTGTCAAGTTCAACTTAATTAGAAGTTTCTGAATGATGTTATTTAAATCATTGATACAATTAGCATAATAAACACTGTAGTTTTAAGCCAAATTAGTATTTTGATATTTTGGCACTTCTTTGTCTTTTATACATTTCATATGTGCCAAATCTTTTTATTTTCTTGTTATACAGGTAGTTATCCCTGAAGTTACTTACAGTATTGTTTTGGGCTACGAATTTTATTTCTCTTGGTATAACATTAACTTTAAAGGTAGTTGTATAACCACTGTTGGAAATTGATGCAGTTGGTACAAACGGCAGGACTTTCGGTTTTTCAACTAATTTTCTTTGTTTTCTCCTTCCATGTACGTTTTCATCATCTTCATTCAAATAAACACTGTCTTCTAGATATTTCGATGGTTTACTCTTTTTCTTTTTCATTTTTTGAACAAGGAATTGTGTAGTGGATACAACTGCAGGCTTCTCAGTTACATTTTCGTGGGATTCCTTATCCAGTTTCATTATCAGGCTAGACGGCAATCGAGGTACTTTGTCGAAAGTAATTTCTTTTCTTATCTATCATAAACAAAAAGCACACAGAATTTAATTTTAATAATTTTATATAGCAGTACTACAAACACACATCATTGGCAGCAATGTTGTGTGTACGACGTCGCTAACTACTACGTCTAAACATTGGTCACGGATATAATCTTTTAGATAAACTTCCTCAATGCTAGTAGCCTTTTCGAAATTTGCCACTTAGAAGCAATAGCCCACTTTTAGAAATATACTTGGGTTAAATAAATAAATATATTGGACAATTACAGACATGACTGTCTGTCTTCAGAGAAGTAACTTAATACTTGTGTTATGGGTGACAGAGTAAATATATACATCTATTATTTAATATATACATCTATTATTTTTAAATACATACTTAAATACTTATATACACCCAGACTCTAAAAATCAACAAATAGTTTATAGAAAAACGATGGCTTTTGCCGAAATCGACCCGACAACCCGCGGAGCTGAAGGCAGAGTCACAGCCAACTGCGCCATCAGGCCAGTCAAAGATAATAAAAGATGCATCATCTTTTATTATCTTTTAAAAAGTGAGCTATGGCTAAGCTTTATCGATATATTCAATTTACTCCAAGTCCATGTAGCATGTTTGTGTAAGCTTACTATTAGTAAATACTTATCATATAAATATATTTAAAATTGAATTACATCAGAAGTTAAATATCAGAACTCTATTTTACCTTGGAAATTGGATTTGCGCCGTCATCTTCACGTTCTTTACGTTTTTTATTTCTCTTTTTGTTTAAATCGTCTAAAAGCAAAAAAGATAAATATAATAACTTCAAAAGATTATACTCACAATTTTTACAACTGTTGTAAGTTTTAATTAACTAAGTCACTATAAATTAATAAATTAAATTATTTTCATGTATATAGTTATTTTAGCCGTGTGGTATCTGACTGAGTAGAATAGACCAACCTCATTTCTTACCGAGGTGTCGTAAAAGGCGACTAAGGTAAGTTCACGCACCGTGTAGTATCCTGTTTAGTAGAATAGACCACCCTCTTTCTAACCGAAGTGTCGTAAAATACGACTAACTTAAGTTGACGTCAGGCTGGCGGCCGGTCGTAAAAACGCAGCCAAATGATGTGACAGCATGTTTTTAACATGTTGTGCCGACCCCACTTAGAGTGAGATAAGGGCAGGAGTATGAATATTCATGTATATAGTTATTCATGCATGTTTTGGTGTTTTCCTTCCTACGGATTTGACAACACGATTAAAGCTAAGTTTCTGTTAAATAATTAAAAATTTCAAGACATACCAGTACCAGTTCTATTATTGAGAGGAAATTGCTCAAACTTAATTTTCTGTGCATTATTTTCGAGATGTTCGTCACGTGGTTGTACCTTTCTTACTGCTTCTAAAATTAAACATATAAAAAAGGAGTTATTAATATAAGACATGTTTTAAACAATAGTGTTCATTTAATAGTAAACACCAGTGATGGAGTAGAAGGCAGTAGTTATGTGGAACAGTGTAATAAATATATTACCGGAAATTGGCCTAGAAAATAGTTTTTCATTATACCTAATACTATCTCATCTTGAGGGGAGATCTTGCGTTTTTTCTTTTTATTTTCAACCACTGGCTCGTCAACAGTTTCACTGGCGTCGATATCTAGCAAAAGAAAACGTAATTAATATACATAGTTTATAATATAAGACATGATTAAAAAATATTGTTCATTTAGTATGGTAAGCACCAGTGATGGAGTAGAAGGCAGTAGATATGTGGAACAGTGTAATAAATATATTGCCGGAAATTGGTCTAGAAAATAGTTTTTCATTATACCTGGTACTATCTCATCTTGAGTGGAGGAGATCTTGCGTTTTTTCTTTTTACTTCCAATCTCTGGCTCGTCAACAGTTTCAACGGCGTCGATATCTAACAAAAGAAAACATAATTAATATGTATCCTCATCATCTTCCTGCCCTTATTCCACTCTAAGTGGGGTCGGCACAACATGTTACAAACATGTTGGCACATGATTTGGCTTCGTATTTTACGACCGGCCGCCTGCCTTACGTCACCTTACCTTAGTCGTATTTTACGACACCTCGGTATGAAAGAGGGTGGTCTATTTAACTGAACCGGATACCACACGGTGGGTCATCTTACCTTAGTCGCCTTTTACGACACCTCGGTAAGACATGAGGGTGGTCTATTCTACTCAGCCGGATACTACACGGCGGGTCGACTTACCTTAGTCGCCTTTTACGACACCTCAGTAAGAAACGAGGGTGGTACTATTCTATTCAGCCGGATACCACACGGCGTGTCAAAAGATATGTGAGTATAAAACTTTAATAATTTGCACCATTGTACCTCTGTCGGTTTGAGAAAGAGTATAGATGCTATAAACCAAGGAGAGTATACTTTGCCTAGCATTGGCTTTATTACTATAACTAGAATTAAAAAAAAAATATACCTTTACTCAGAATCTCCTCTTTACTTATATCGATGGATGACTTCCTCTTGCGTTTTTTTGATGTTGTTTCAATATGAACACCAGATTCTTCTGAAAAGAAAAGACATATTATTAGGTTTGAAAAATTGGCTACACTAAACAATTTTGTAACATAAATAATTTTGGAATCATAGTAACAGATATTTTGGTATAATGACTATAGAATTAATTCTGGTGCTTTTACAACATTTAATTAATAAATAAATCTTTTAAATTAATATTCATACCTGGTACAATTGTATTTTCTTCATCCAATGCAAACTGTTTTAAGGGTGATTTCTTGCTCTTCTTACCGCTGTTTGCAGTTTCAATTTGAACTCCGTCATCTATTTATTTATAAGACATATAATTTTTTAATAGTTTTAATTTAATCGAAACATGTAAATCCCAAAATATTATTGGTAGGTGTACTATTATAGAAATACCAAACTGTGTTGTACTGTGATGATTTTTTTATAAGACAACATGATCTTCAATGAGATTCTTACCTCAGATTGGGAACTCTAAATTTTTGTAGAAAAACCATACTATGACTTATATTTGGAATTGTTGTATCAGAAAGTATTATCATGCATATGTTAGCTATTTTTATGGCATATGGGTAATACAAATAACAGTAGTCTAGTATTTCTAAGGACTATTTGCATGATAAGGTTTTAGCTAACAGAAGTGGAATATCATCAGGCCATAATGTGCTGTGAGATGTGTTATATATCCATTTTGCAATAACATTCCACATTACATAGAACAAGAAAAACTGCAAATATTAATTAAAGAGTATTTCGAAAATGGTGTTTCTAAATATATACTACAAGTACTATTGGAATAATTTAAAAATATCATAACTCTTACCGGCTAGTAACTTTTTGTGAATCTTTTTCTTTTGGCTACCTGGTGTCGTCGCTTTAGAAATATTAAATAATTCGCCTTGATCTCCAACTAGAAGTTCTGTAAAATGAATGGACAGTATTTAATTATTTATTATAATAGGTAATACTTTGAAAATAATTTACAAAATATTAGGACCACAAACTGTAATAACTTGTTTAAATTTACAAGGGCGCATATGTTTCTTGAATAGCCTATAACAATTATTTTGTTCTATAGAATAACACTGAAATTAAAACAATTACTTGTGACGAAAATAAATAAACATTTAGAATATTTTAATAATATATATTTAATTTTTGTAGTGCTAGTGCTACTTAAAAGAAAACAAGAGTGTCTCATATAGCAAAAAAGACGAAGATAAGTCACTGGGTCTATTGTTGTTGTTTTTTATAATAGTAAAAAATATCTTTTTCAACATCAAGCAGAGCATCCACATCCATTTTCATAGAATCGCCCAATTAATAGCAACTTGCTTAGATAAATTCTCAATTTATATTTACATACCGTTATTATCTCCAGACAAAGATTCTGATTGATAAATCTTTTTTTTCTCACTGGCAGGGGTCACAATTACAGATCTGTTGGTTGCTTCTTGAGGTTCATCTGAAATGAAATTAACATATTACAATATATATCTTGCTACAAAAATAGTATGTGATAGCTCAGTTGAGAAGATTTGCAGTTTCATTAACTGTGCAAATCTTCTCGAGAGGGTCACACTAATGAGTATTTCTCTTAAAATTCTTATCTATTTTATCATCCTCCTGCCTTTATCCCACTCTAAGTGAGGTCTGCATATGTTATAAACATGTTATCACATAATTTGGCTACTTATTTTACGACCGGCCGCCTGCCTGACACCGACTTACCTTAGTCGCTTTTTACAAAACCTCGGTAAAAATGAGAGTGGACTATTCTACTCAGCCTCAGTTAAAAAGAACTCGCACTAAGAACACATGTTTCCTGTTCCCAGCAACTTTCTCCATTATTATTAGTTGTACTAGCCCTTATTGGCTGTACCTTAGTACGTGGTTGGGCTGACATACACATGTAGTGTAAAAGCCCTTTAATCACAGAATAAAAAAAAAAGTACATGACTTAAGTATGCAACTTTACGTTGTTTAATGACTTGGAAAAGCTTGCGTTATTGTAAAATTTGCTGTAGAACGTCCTCATTGATTACTTATAATTTTGAATTTGCGATTTGTCGTTAAGTCTCATCTCCTGATAATGCTTTGGTAGTGAAGAGAAACGATTATTGAGTTTGTGATAGTGGATGTGTAGTGTTTGTGTATTGTGGTGGTTTGTAGTAAATTAATTTTAATATTACTGTCGTCTTTAGAATTGTTCAAACAAAATTTTATTAGTTAATTTTTTTGGTTTCTACTCATATTTAAGAATGTAACTTAAAATAACATACCATTGTGCCCTTCACAATGAGTCTCGGACAGTCGCTTTTTTTTCTTTCCGGAGGTTTTCTTAACAGATGTATTGAGTATCGAATCATTAGCAGTAAGATCATTTGAAATATCTGAAATAGAGAATACATGGTACATTACTGTCTTGTACACCTCCGTACACATTATAAAATTATACAGCACATACACTACACATATACCAATACACACAACCACAACAACACATACTTATATCATACAAAGCTCATACAATTTTTTTTCATATAGTTTTTCTTAACTTAATTTGTTAACTTTAATTTAAAAAATAACAAGAGTGTATCCTTCATACTTGTTTAACTAAAATTTTTGTTGTTTTAATCCCAAATGGCGTAGATTAATATTTTTATATTAAGAGTAATTTAGTCATAATAATAGCTGTGAATTTTTACAAATAAATAAATTATATAAACAATTTATTGGTTCTTCTAACTTGGGTGTATATATATTAAGTATATATTTAGATATTATATATGGATATATTCACCAGTTGTCTGTCACCCATAACACAATATTAAGTTACTTTGGGGATGGACGACCGCGTGTGTAAGTGTCCCATATATTTAAAATTTATTTATTTATACACCAGGATAACGTATAGACTATAGAAATCCTGTTCATTATAAAGGACTAGGATTACATTGAAAAGCGTCATCTATTATTCTATCACACGACAACAGTCAACGCGAACGAAGTTGCGGGTAAAAATTAGTAATTAATATGTTCAGATTGTGTTGAGTTAACGTACCATTTTGTTCTTCGTAACGCGCATTTAAACTTTTCTTCTTTTTCTTTTCACTGCCAGGTGTTTTAAGTGATTTGTTAACAGCCTCTACAACAAGGATGGAAAAAAATAATGCATACTTCGCAATATATACTAATTTTGTATATACATATATTATTTGTATTAGTAGTTAATCTTAACGGAACAGAACTTTGGATTAATGTTTTTTCTAGTATGGAGATAATTTATAGAATTAGGCGTTACTTTGCGGAGATCCATAATACAAAAGTAATAATAAAATTATTTTGCTATAATCCGCGAAGAAGTAAAATAGAAAATATATATAATGCTAAATGTAAGTGGACAATCGGTTATCATACCTGATACATGCAGGATTCGTAAAAACACATGCACAAACCTCCACCACCGCCACCACAATACACAAGCACTATATACGTTCACTATCACAAACTCAACAACCGTTTCGCCCCGCAACCGAAGCATCATCAGGAGATAGACTTGCGCTTCGCTGAAGATCGCTTTGCGATTTTGGTCGTGGAGCCTTTAGTCGCATATGACCATTTTAATCATGCACTTCTAGTCTCTTCTATAACGGGCGCAACATACTTTTCTTACCATTATATATTATACTGTTTTTGTATTTTCTCCAGTCTTGTCACACCTTACATTCTCATCTCATTTGCATGCACTCTTCTTTCATTCATCTTTATCATTGGCAAACATTCTGACCCACACAATACAAAAGTCTTACGACCATTTCATAAATTTGAATATAATCTATTAAAATAACTTAAATATTAGGGTCTATACACATTTACTTTAACTAACCTGTTTCAACCATAGGTATGTTCAATGTATCTTGTTCTTTCGATTTACGTTTTGACTCTTTTTTCTTTTGGTAAGAAATTTCTAGAGGCGCTTCGTCGTCAGAATTTTCAGCTTGCGCTGTGAATATAAAAATCATACAATACATAAATATAATGAACAATTTCAAAATATTACCATTCATTTTGTTCATGTTATCTTTGTTCATGGTATATTGTATATGGTATATTGTTACATTTATTTTCGTAAACTTATCTAACAGTGCCACCGTGTGGTATCCGGCTGAGTAGAATAGACCATCCTCATTTCTTACAGATATGTCGTAAAAGGCGAATAAGGTAAGTTGACCCAACGTGTGGTATCCGGTTGAGTAGAATAGACCACCTTTATTTCTTACCGAGGTATCGTAAAAGGCGACTAAGGAAAGTTGACCCGCCGTGTGGTATCCGGCTGAGTAGAATAGACCAACCTCATTTCTTACCGAGGTGTCGTAAATAGTGACTAAGGTAAGTTGACCGACCGTGTGATGTCCGCTTGAGTGGAATACCCTCTTGCTTACCGCAGTGTCGTAAAATACGACTAAGGTAAGTTGATTTCAGGTAGGCGGCCGGTCGTAATAACGGAGCCAAATCATGTGACAGCATGTTTATAACATGTTGCGCAGACCCCACTTGGAGTGGGATAAGGGCAAGTGGATAATGAGTTAGGGTCTATACACATTTACTTTAACTAACCTGTTTCAACCATAGGTATGTTCAAAGTATCTTGTTCTTTCGATTTACGTTTTGACTCTTTTTTCTTTTGGTAAGAAATTTCTAGAGGCGCTTCGTCGTCTGAATTTCCAGCTTCCGCTGCGAAAATAAAAATCATACAATACATAAATATAATGGACAATTTCAAAATATTATCATTTATTTTGTTCATGTTATCATATTTATTTTAGACAACTATCTAACATATATCGATATCATGTTGGAATTTCATTTTTTTTTCTTTGTTTCGTTTACGGTAAATATTATAGTTTTTTACCTATTACCTTAATATACGTAAATTTTTTATGTATATTGTTTAATAGATTTTGGTGCATGCTATGACACCTTTATAAGTTGTTTATGTTAATTATTTTTTGTTTCTATTTTTATTATATGTAAAGTTTTATATGTAGCAAGAACTGGCAGTCAAAAAAATATAAAATAAACAGTGACGAATTTTATGACATTAGCAAAATGTTGTTGATATTTTTTAATTTTGCAATATAATATTTTTTTATTCATTAAATACATTATAACTTAAAAACTCCTTTCCGCAATTTTTCCTAAAATACCAATACATTACATCGAACATTTTTATTAAGCTTTTGTTTGTTGCAACTGAAATATACATAGATATAGTATATTTCATACCGAGGTCATTTTCCATTTGATCCAGAGATAATTTTTTTGTTGTACTTGTAACAGTTTGTGGCAGATCTTTATTAGAATCTGTATCATCTGAAAGAAATATTGCATAAGTGAAATTTTATTAATGTACAAAAAAATTTATAGCTTGGAATTATTTTTTCTTTTGTCCAGTAGTAGCAATAATGCTTTTATTGATTACCATTATAACGATGTCCCCAATAACAATTTATTTTTAAAATGCATATTTTAATGTTTAGAATTTCGTCAATTAAATAAATCAAGTTATAGGTATGGCACTTGCACCTTCTAGGCAATGCTTCTAGACGAACTATTTGCTGGATGCCAATTTTTCATGATTTAACTATGAATATAGATTTCAGTCTAACAAACTATCACTTACCACCAATTTCCATAGATGCTCTTTTATTTTCTATTAGACTAATATTATGAGACTTATTTAACGTTTCTCTAAATGAACCAACTGTATCAATGAAGAAGTTTACATCATTTTCTTTGCCTGTAATAAGATAAATTCAATACAGTATAGCCATGCTATGAAAAGTATATCAGAACTTTAAAAATTAATTTATTTCAATAACAAGAGCATAGCAGGAATATTAACATATTCAAAAACATACCTTTTGATTCTTTCATATCGGGTTTATCTTCCGTTTCTGTGCTTTGTGTAAAATCGTCGGAGTTAGTCGTATTATTCTTTTTGCTTTGAACATCTTCGCTATTATTGCTCTCTTCAGAAAATAACAAATGTAAATCTATCGAATCTGACGATGAGTCATCATTTAGATCAGTTTTAGATAATATTTCTTGTCGACTGTTATTGTTTGTTACGTCGTTATGCTTACTTTTGTCTGTTTTAATAGTTTTTACTTGAGTTAAATTTAAATCTTCAAATATAGAAGGCTTGTCTTTCTTAATCGTTTTAGTAACACGGTTTAACGAACTATTACCTATATTCGTTATATCTGTTTTAGTTTTATTTAAATCTTTTAAAATAGAGTCATAATTCTGTATTATATTTTCATTATCACTACTAAGAGAGTCATCATCCCCATCTGTTATTGTTCCTTCGAATGACTTCAATAATTCAATTTGTGCCTTATCTGTTGATGCATTTTTATCAATTCGAATAATGTTCTCCATAGAGTTAATATCCTCCGTAGAGTTTATATTCTCTTTTTTTGAATTATTAGATAAAGGATCACTTTCTCTTACACTTTCATTATATATTGTCATTTCTATTTCATCGGCGTCATTTACATCGTCAGCGTTGTCAGACAGGGACACATTATTTTTCATTGATATCTTCAGCTCGTTTTCATCTTTAATTAAAGTAGCCTCTTTAGTGGAATCTAATCTTCTTCTATTTATTTTTCTTGGTTTTACAACATCTTCCTCAGATTCCGATGAACTTAGCTGGCGTCGTTTATTCTTTTTTTGTACACCCTTTTCCGTAAAAGGATTATTGGTTGAAGATTTTAATTTATGCCGTGATTCAAACATCTCTCTAGAAGCTTTCTTTTGCTCTTTCATTTTTCTATCATTATATTTCTTCTTAGATTTAGCATTCATTTTAAGTTCATTATCACTCATTGAAAGATCATCATCTGTGCCATCTAATAATTCCTCATCTTCATTAGAACTCACGATGAATGAATCTTTTTCATAATCTGAGTCTTCAGAAAATTCTTCTTCTGTTGATAATGTTTCTCCTCGGTCAATTATCTCATTTTCTCTTTGATACTGTAGTTCACTTTCATCTTGACTGTCACCAGACTCATAATCTGTACCAGCATCAACTGCTTCATGATCTGCGAAATTACTCTTTTCTTGACTATCGTCTGAATTTATTTCGTCTGCTTCTGAACTTGACACATCAGACACAATTTTTTTACTTTTAGTTAACTTATTGCTTTCTTTGTTGTTTGAGTTGCCTTCTTCATCGCTTGAGTGGCTTTCTTGTTGTTGCATGAATAATTCTTCTTTTTCATGATTTTCGTTTTTAGATTTTTTACTTGATGAATTGTTATCAGTGTCTATTTTTTTGTCTTTTTTCAAGTGACTATTTTTTGTGGAGGTAATACTGACTTGTTGCTCTGATATTTTTTGTCCTTGATCTTTACAGAATGAATTTTTTAAATTGTCCTCGTCTTCCGAAGATTCAGAACCTTTATATTCAATCGAAATATTCATACTCTTAGCCTCATGAAACACATGTTTGACAGCATTTTTACTCTCACTGTCTGTAGATCTTATTTTTGATTCATTGGCATTCGACGCAAAGTCTGCTTGTATTTCTTTAAACTTTTGGATATTTTTATCTTGTAAGGGTGTACTAGTTGAACAATGTAACGAAATATTTTTTTTCAAATCATTTTCGTGACTGATATTAAGATCATCCACAGTCTTTGATAAATGTCTATTGGTAACCTGAGATGTTACAGTTGATGAAATATTGTTATCAGCTATTGAATTATCTTTAAGTTGTGATAATATAAGAGTACTTTTAGTTTCTATTTCACTTTTATCTAGGTTTTGTCCACTGATTCTTTTTTCAGAGTCATTTGCTGTTTGTTTACTAGACAAATTAGTATCAGTAAAATCGCAAGTAGATTTCCTTTCTGATGTTCTCGGTTCTTTATTTGGTGTTTCAGATAATAATGTATTTTCTGGCATTGCTTCATCAACATCCATTGGTTCACAGCTATCAATGGTTTTAGTTAGATCCAATTTATTTATAATATTATGATCACTTTTACCTAGATTTGAAGGAAAAAAGTCTATTCGTGGTATCACTACCATAGGATTATCTACCACAGGAACACACTGGTCTTCACTTTTATGTCTGCTTTGTATTTTAATCTTTTCTGAGTTTGAATCTGAATCATCAATAAATATTGTTGTTTTTATGTTTCCACTTGGCTCTTTTGATAAAAGCTCGCTAGTCAAGAGGTCACTTTGTTGCATCTTTTTTTTAAGTGAAAGATTGTTATTTCCTGATTCGTTTGCAATATTCTCAACATTATTAATTGTATTTAAAGATTCGCCATTATTTTCAGATATAAAGTTTGTACTATCCTTTGCTTTGCCGTTTGGATAAGATTTATTTACGTTTTCACTGTCTTTTAAAGAGCCATTTCCTGATCTAGACTTGTCATCTGGTCGAAATGAAAATTTTAAATGTGATTTGATTTTATCTTTATTAGTTCCACTGTCGATGCTAGATTGAATGTTATGTAAAGTGGTTATTGTTGACCATGATTTGGTTCTGTGTCTTTTTATTTTATTTTCATTACATTCTGCATCTGACACACTTTTATTTTTTAAATTCATTGTAAATTTTGTTTTTTCTGCATTTAGTTCCTTTATTAGGTTTGCACTGGATATGGAAAGCCTATTTTTTTCTGAAATTTGTGACTCATCTAGTTTAGTCTTAGTAAGTGTTTCACTTATTGGATTATTAGTTACTGTCGAGGATATTGTTGATGAATTAATATCATCTTTATTTTTTTTACTGGATCCAATTGCTTCAGAAACATGTGTGGAATCCTCTTGATCATCAACTGCCGATTTCGCTGGAGTTGTAATTTTATTTTTCTCTAAAAGACGTGGACTTCTGCGAGTGTTGTTGGGAGAAATATTTTCATTAATAGTTATTTCAATCTGAGCTTGAGTATTTTTTGTATTAATTTCTGGTTCTTCTATTATTATTTCTGTAATTTGTACTCCTTGTTTAGTAGGAATTTGATGTTCTGAAACCAAGATTCAATGTTAAATAATTTGATATTGCATTATAAATAGTGTTTATGAGTAATTTTAGTTCATATTTATTTGCAAGGAAATGTATTCTATTCACCTGCAATAACTACATAAGTTGTTGTTGGAACGATAAAGAAAACCTTTACTTATGAAACCTTTTTTTTGTAAGTTATTTGGGCTAGAACATGACTTGCCAAACCTTGGCCTGCATCCCGCATACGGCTCTCTGGGTGTCACTTTGTGACCCTCGCAGTATATGCACACCTTTTTTTTCTTTTAATGTATGAGTACACAAACCACCAAGAGAACATTACAATATACATAGTTTGTATCATATCTCACTACTTATGATTCTACTATCATGAACTATCACAATAAAGAAAAAATTGTTGTGCGGCCCACCAGCAAATCTCATATCTAAACTTTGGCCTGTCTGTTAAGCATACATTAAGCATATATATGCCTCTAGGTTTGTGTATGTATATACCTTTATCAATGCTGGATGCTGAGTCTTTCCTAGTTCTACGAGTCTGTCGTATAGGTGTGTTTTGTGCTTCTCCATCGCTACCTGTAAGGTTTTACATTATATATGTTTATACTTAATGCAAATATTTCAAATAAAATATTTATTCTTAATTATTTAATTATTATTATTAATGGTAACATTTAACATGACTACTATTAAATAAGAATACATTTTTGCCCAAGAACATTAAAGAAAAAATTAAACAAATGAAACAACATTTGGTTCAGCATATTTGTGGCTTATAATACTAGGTTCTACACATAATATGTGATAATATTTTAGCTTAACGATCTGAATTATCTTAATCATATATCATAACCTCATTTATTGAAGTTGAAATACACTTAAATGATATTGTAAAGTACTTTTCTTTTATTAAATGTCTATTCGGTTTATATTTTAAATAAAAAACTTATATTCATATAAAATAATAGGTAAAAGGTCTAAAAAAAATACTGTTTTTGCAATGTAAGGTAATTTACGGTTTTGAAGATACACTTTTAAGGATCGTCGGTTGTTTTATACAACAAAAGGTTGCTCAAATGGCTAAACATCATTTTTATCTTGAGCTATCTAGAGGTGTTTAAATCGATGTTTTTAACACTATGAATCCTGACTATATGCTGCCAACTGAAATATAATTTAATAGGATCAAAATTAATTCGGATGATAGTATGCAATTCTTTATTACGGGCAGTAAGGCTAATCTTCTGATAATATTGTTGCGGCTCAAGAAAGCGTTTCGTCAAAGTTAATAGCAATAATACTGCTGGCGTTTTAAGTATATAATGTATAACATTTGTCGTACTCTTGTCAAGTTTCATTCATTCTCTCACTGCGCTGTGCGCCAACAAGTTAAAAATTGTAATTTTAATAGTCTCTAATACACAGTTCTTGGATACAAGGTTGTTGTGTATACTTATCCCTCAACTTCCATACAAGCCAGCCAAAGGCTTGAACAAATATACATATTTTTGATATGGTTAAGTAACATAATGTTTTAAAGCTGCAGCTGTTATTTTTCAAATTTTTTATTGAAAATTGAAATTTCAAAATTGTCTTGTTTTTTGTTGCTTATTTCAGTAATTCTAATAGCATTTTATTGTGACCAAAAGATGACTTCTGATTACATCATCCTCCTGCCCTTATCCCACTCTAAGTGGGGTCGGCACAACATGTTACAAACATGTTGTCATATGATTTGGCTACGTATTTTACGACCGGCCGCCTGCCTGACGTCAACATACCTTAGTCGTATTTTACGACTCCTCGGTAAGAAAGAGGGTGGTCTATTTTACTCAACCGGATACCACACGGTGGGTCAACTTACCTTAGTCGCCTTATACGACACCTCGGTAAGAAATGAGGGTGGTCTATTCTACTCAGCCGGATATCACACGGCGGTTCGACTTACCTTAGTCGCCTTTTACGACACCTCGGTAAGAAATGAGGGTGGTACTATTCTATTCAGCCGGATACCACACGGCGTGACTTCTGATTACATAACATTTTATTGAAACTACTCTATCTTAATTATTAGTTTTAGTAAGTTATTAATACATCTTTAGTAACAAACATATTAATAGATTTTTAACAATGGCATAAAGTATATTCTCGCAGCCCCTGCTTTACGTTGTCAATCAAAGTGGAAATGTAAAATTATTAGCTATATATAGAAAGATATGAGTTGATTGGAAGAGGTGGGGATAAGCGTACTGGAGCACACGGAAGGGTGTATTTCACTACACTACAGGGGGGAGGGATCACTCTTTTTGGGTACATACCGGCTTGTGATGCTCGTCTCGCAGCTCGTTTAGATCTTGGAGAGTCAATTGCAATAGCAGTTTCAGATACTATGCTGGTGTTTGATTTAATCCGAGTGCTGCGTCTGGAAGGTGTTACAGCTTTTTCTTGAGAGTCTTCAATGTCTTTTGTTGCTAATGTTTTGGTAGTTCTACGAGTTGTGGCATTTTCTGGGGCTAATAAAAATAATATTATGTAAATCAATAATTCAATTTGAATTGTATTATAAATGTTAATTTTGAAAAAAATGAATTGTTAATATTAATTAAAATCTCATATTTTTGTTTCATAAAATACATGTTGATTGTGGGCACTGAACTAGACTGAGCCATCACACACTGCTATGTAACGCTTGTTTGGGTAAGTCGGCTTGAGTCAACGAAGGCAGTGAGAAAGATATAAAATCATCATCATCCTCCTGCCCTTATCCCACTCTAAGTGTGGTCAGCACAACATATTGTCACATGATTTGGCTACGTATTTTACGACCAGCCGCCTGCCTGACGTCAACTTACCTTAGCCGTATTTTACGACACCTCGATAAGAAATGAGGCTGGTCTATTCGACTCAGCCGGATACCACACGGCGGGTTGTCTTACCTTAGTCGCCTTTTACTACACCTCGGTAAGAAATGAGGGTGATACTATTCTATTCAGCCGGATACCACATGGCGTTGAGAAAGATAAAGTTAAAAATATAAAATAATAATAAAATATGAGATATGGCATAGTTATATTTCATATTATTAAGCTCACTTTGATATAGTTATTGCTTCTGTCGTGTGGCCATTTTTAAACTATACTTATTTACCACTATTTAGTGTATTTGATTGTAAAAAAAGTAGTCAATATTGAGGTTAAAGGAGTTGGTTACATAAAAACAAAATGTACATACATAACTGTATGTAATGACTATAACTTCTATAAATGGTCTAATAAAAGAATTACTATTCTCATCAATAAGTTCCAGGTCAGGTTTTACTCCTCTTCTTCCCCCCCTTTTCTTTGTCGGAGTATTGATTGCTGGTGACTTGTTCTCTTCAACTTGATCGACTGATATCCTTCTTCGCGAACGTGTAGCAGGAGCTGTAACAATTTGGCAAAATATTCTTTAAAAAAGTATAATATATGATAGTATAAATGCAGGTCACATGAACAAACTGCAGTTATTGCAAAAAGATAGGTAAAATACGTATTAAGCATTTTTGGCATTTGCTTAAAAAATGTGGTAAGTAATTATACATTTTTTTTTATTGAAATTAGTTATTTTGTTCAGTGAAATTAAACATTATTCACACCAAAAAAGGTAATTTTTTTATATCAATACAGTTGCATTGACACAAGGTGCCCAAAACACCAGCAGTTACCTCTATCAAATCAAAATCAACATCTATATATAGGAAAACTGATTTATGTTGGCTAAAAAAACTGCTAGCTTTTAGTTCCTTGGCATGTTCTATGAGCCTAATAGAATAATAAAAGGCAACCATTATTCTTGAACATAAGGTCTTTACAACAAACATAAAGGAACATTAATAAAACAGAAATAAAAATGGCCACAAGCAACACTGCTAAACACAATTTCAATATTGAAGAGGTCCCTTCAATATGCAATAGTGTTTCTACACAAATAGCAAATGAACCTTCCAAATGAACCTTCCAAGTCTCTTGCCATAGCTATGAAACAAACAATTTGATTATAAAATGGCAGGTACATTAGCAGTAAGAAGAGATTTCTGGATGATTTCAGGTAGCTGCTGTGATGAAAATGACAACCATCTTTTTGTAAACAAAAGGAATCAATTGCTTTGATTAGTTGTGGCACAAAGTTGAATATCAACTACCAATGGTTAAGGTGGTATGGTTTAGAACAGTACCCAAATTCATATATGAAAGGAGTGAAGTGAAGTATATAATATGAAAGAAGTGAAGTGAAGTATGTATGAAAGAGTGTCAAGTCAGTAGTCATTACACAAGGACATATTATAATATTATGTAAGATACAATATGATAAAGTGTGGACATTTTAAAGAATACTTGTATCTCACTGTCTAGCAGAACTGATTAAGCACTATAAACAAGAATTTGTGTGTTATATAGGAAACTGGCAAAAAAAATGTAATATAGTAAGTTTTGAATAATTAAAAATAATATTATAGAGCCTAATTTATCGTTTCATTTCGCCCTATCCGAAGAACAAAGTTACACCTCCCATGTATAAGAATAGGAAATATGATTTTATTCTTCTGATATTGCAATTTAGCAAATACTATAAAAACCCGAATATGCTTAATTTTTTAAAGAATTGTGGAATTATAATTAATATTTCCAAATTGCTTCAAATAGATGAAAATTTTGAGTGCCTGTTTTTCAAAGATTATTTGTTCAAAAGAAAAAATAATAAGGATATATAAGAAATATTAAATTAACAATCGTGGACGTGGCATAAAAGTTTTCAGAAAATAAATTATAGATGCCCCTTAAATCAATTAACCGGCATCAGTTTCGGTAAATAATAATGCGCAACATACTTTGAATAAACATGCTTTTCTCTAAATTATTAAATATTGTATAAATGAGTAAATTGTTAATCTACAAACCTTTTCCGCTTAAGGATTCCTCCATCATTAAATCAACTTTAAAGCAATGTAAAATATATTCGTATTAGGATGAAAAACACGTGCAATAAAATAACTGATTCAAAACTGCGCTTTTAGGTTGAATTAATGGTCGAACAGCTGTTGAGACGCTGCGAACTGTCAATTCAAAACCGACGCGTGCTCTTGAAAAAGTCAGTTATGGCAACATTTGCCATTTCCGCTTACAAATACGATAAACCAATTCTTCAATCTGATAGAAGTCAAAGATTTAAGTAAAACTAATAAAGTACTTATAAGGTTCTATAAGCAGAAAAGGAGACAATTGATTATTGGAGCGATATACTTGGCTATTGTTAATATAAGTACTTCACATGCGACGTGGACACGAAACGAAAATGGCAAAAAAAAGATATAAAGCTTTAGTCTATGGTAGATTTCGAGAAAAAAATAATAGTGTTGCTGAACTGTCGATAATAACTCTATAATGAATACGAATAGAGATGATATATTGTATTTTGATAATACACATTAGTAAAATTCACAGTACTGAAGAAAATAGTATTTAACGGTCGATTTGAGTAACATATACCATTTTTTTAGCTTGCATTTTTTAGCATGGCTGTTGGCGCATGTGGGAGTAATTCTATCTTCATCGCCGAAGGTCGCAGGTTCGATTAATGCTGCGGGCCAAGATTAAAAAAATATTTTTTTTTTTGGTTCTTCGAGTCTGGTGTTTAAGAATTTATTTAAAATTATATATGTTATATATACCAGTGGTTTATCCCCCTTAACACAAGTTACTTATCTGGAGGACAGACGACCGTGTAATTGTTCCATATACCTATTTTTTTTAGTAACTATACTAGTAAGAATATTTACAGATCTTATTTTACACACTATCAAATTTTAAATGTCGAACGATAGGATATGATTTTCTGACGCGCTTTAGTAACGCGGAAAATCCCCGCTTGGGCTCCCCTACCAATATGTATATGAATCATATTGTAAGTGTTGTACTGGAGGCGTCGAAAGAAGAAATCTCTTGCATCTGACACATAAAAGGTTACAATGACGTTACTGCACCGTTTAATTTCCCTTCGTACGTACTCACTAGGCTGCGAACAATACTTCAGTGACAATGGTTTCGTAATTTGGACGAGATGACGGGAGCGGGACAATGCTTCAAGTGACTCATTATCGTGGAAAAGAGCTGCAAGCGGCAAAAGCTATCTTCCTTCCTGGAAGAAATATTAGCAGTGATGTGGTTGCGAGGAAAGCGTTCTTAGAAGAAAAGTATTTGAAAACTTTTCTACTTTCAAAATTTTAATTGTTTTTCTGTAATCAATTACTTAAAACTAACGACCCTTGCTGGCAAATGTAAATCAGTGTATCGCACTGTTTTTCCCGCGTACATCCTGACTCCTCGGTAATTTAGCCACTATTCGCCTCAACCTTTCTCAAAAACTACACTATCTTTTAATAAAAACAAAAAATACAGACAGGTTTTGGGGGCTTTGTATTATAATATGTATAGATGGCATGCATCAATTAATATATATCACTTAAAGCGTTTTAAACTTGTTATTAAGGCACTTCCATATTCTAAAGAACTAAGACGCGAAACTTAAAACAAGTTCAAATAAAGCTGGCGCGAGAGGATTCTCTGTGTAAAGTTTGCAACACTGTTCTACACTATAAAACCCAAATATAATTTAAGTGTTTTCTATAACTTATTCATAAGTCAATTATAAGTTAATTAAATGTTAACACGTACCTTTTAAAACTATTCATAATTTAACAATGTTACATAGAAATATGCTGATCAAAGCAGACAGAATGAGTTTCTTTAGATAAACAATAAATTGGTTCTTTGAGCCCGCATGTATATTTGTATTTAAGTATGTATTTAAAATAATATATGTAGGTATATATACAACCGTATGTGTACTTGTTATATTATATAATATAATGAATAAATATTTCCTATTATTAAAAAAATGTGTCATGCAATAATATAATAGGATATATTATTAAATAACATACTATTTAAAATAGTAATATACCAAGGCAAGTCATATTTATCTGATGTATAAATATCACTTTTGGAGTGGCTATATGCATATTCCTACGAACATTTTAATGAGTGAAAGCTATACTGATGTGTATTGTACTAACATTTGGTACTGGTTCAAATCTAGGGTTGTTTGTAATAACTAATTCATAATGCATATTTACAATTAATTAATTATGTACAAAACATTGAGAGGAAACTTGCATATTCCTAGAGAATCTGTAACCTACCAATTAAAATAGCGTGGTGGGACTGTTTTTACTTAACTTCCATTTCTTCTTACTTTATTCTTCTTCTTCCTGCCCTTATCCCACTCTAAGTGGGGTCGGCACAACATGTTATAAACATGTTGTCACATGATTGGGTACGTATTTTACGACCGGCCGCCTGCCTGACGCCAACTTATCTTAGTCGTATTTTACGACACCTCGATAAGAATGAGGGTGGTCTATTCTACTTAACCGGATACCACACGGTGAGTCAACTTACCTTAGTCGCCTTTTACGACACCTCGGTAAGACATGAGGGTGGTCTATTCTTCTCAGCCGGATACCACACGGCGTTTCGTTTTACTGTACTAATTATATTAATATGGTAGAAATTACGATCATAGTTTCCTTGGAAGGGTAACATAAGTTATAATAACAAAAAAAAACAATAAGTAAGGATATATCAAACCGCGAACATAAAAGATATAATCTAAAGTAATTCAAGTTTTATACTGTAAAAGGACATTTACTGAAATATCTAGTATAAATTTTACGTTCCAGCGGGGAAATATCTTTTAATGCGAGCTTAAATCATTTTTATTAACTTTTAAAGACTGAAATTATGCGCTATGTCTGCTGACCGTAATTTGCGGGTAGCCCGAATAATTTGAAATCCCGAATTTCTTGGGTATCCCTTACAATGAATCTCTGAATATGTGTTTAAAAATACATTATCATACAACAGAATCTCTGAATATGTGTTTAATGTTTAAATAATGAGAAAAACAGAATATGTTACTAAATTAACGTGTTCGATTTCAAGTTTCTCTCATTTTTAATTATGGTTGACTAAAGTAATGAAAAAAATGTAATTTATACCTGCGTTTAAAGAGCTGATGTCGCACAAGGGAAAAATCTGGCTTCACATTGTCCAATAAGCGTTTGTTATCACAGAACGACGCCACGTTTCTGTTCTGCAATCTTTATTTTCCAGACAAATTAAAAAAAAATGACTTCGATCGCTACGTAAGCTGATCTAGTTAGATTATTATTATATTGTTGATATAATTAAAATAGAATAGTTAAGTAACTAACAAAAAAATAAAAACAATGCTTTAAGTCATAATTATAATGGAACTAGAATTAATATAAGTATTTATTGTTAATGTATCTATAATATATCATTGGTGTATCTAATAAATAAATGATCTTTCATACCTATTCATTAAATCGGTTAATATGGTGTAAAATCTTAATAACATTAAGAAGGACTAAAATTATGAAATTCCATTTGGGGAGTATTTTGTAAGGTACTTTACAAAAAGGCTTAAGCACTTTAAAAGGTTTGAGGACTTTGCATAACTAAAGTACATAAAGCGATTTAATTCACTCCGACCAGGAGCTGCGAAGCTTCATCGTCTGGTATTAATTTTAAAATACCTCGCGGCAAAATCAACGGTCGACGGATATCCACAACACAATGGGAAGTACTTTATATTAGATTTATTCGAATTCTATTTCGAAATAATTTAATTTGACAACATTTTTATTTAATCCCATAAGTCTTTTCTTTATTATACGCCGTGTGGTATCCGGCTGATTAGAATAGTACCACCCTCATTTCTTACAGAGGTGTCGTTAAAGGCGACTAAGATAAGTTGATCCACCGTGTGGTATCCGGAGTAAAATAAACCGCTCTCTTTCTTACCGAGGTGTCGTAAAATACGACTAAGGTAAGTTGACGTCAGGCAGGCGTGGACATTTACTAGTTCACTTACCTTACCTTACTTAAAAATATTTAACTTACAATCAAAAAGATGTCTTTATCATCTTCGATGCAGGACTATGTTTTACTGCTTTAGTAATTAAGTCGTTGTATGTTAGTAAAAATAAACCTTTACATTAAAGTATTTGCTTTAATTATGCTTAGATAATACAAGTATATGTAAATTCGGTTCGTTTAAACTTTAAACGAACCTTAAACGAACTTAGACGAACGAACTTTAAACTTTAAAGTGATTTCATCATTTCTAAATGTGACTTGTCATACCTTTTTTTATACCTAGTTATAGTTAAACACAATGATTTTTAATTTACGCTTAAGTTCGTAAGTTTATAGCTTGTAAATCTTTATATATAGAAATGAATATTTGTCAGCATGTCCTTTATAAACTCCAAAACGGCTGGACCGTTTTTAGTGAAATTTTCACTCAATCTTTAGAATGATTCAGCGGATTCTCTTGTAAAGTTTTGTGGCGATCGAAGCAAATTTTTTAAACTGTTGAGTTCTGTTTCGAGGGAAGACTGAGCCACAACAACGCGTGGGCGTACAGCTGGTGTGATATAAATACAAATAATATTGTAGATCATCTTCCTGCCCTTATCCCTGTTAACGCACACTATACACAATAACACGATATAATAGGAATACCACAATTCCCGTTCCGAGATGCACTTCTCTTGAATGATGAACTAAGACTGAATGTAACTGAAACGTTTTTAGAATTTAGAGTTTTTAGAAACAATAGGAAGACTCAACCGGAAACAACACGTCACAGTGTTGGTACCATTTTAATCAAAAAGGGCCCGATACTCTTGTTTCATGACTGTGTTGATATAAAATACAAAGCGGAAGTCAATGGCGACAACCCACTCTAAGTGGGGTCGGCACAACATGTTATGAACATGTTGTCACATGATTTGGCTACGTATTTAACGACCGGCCGCCTGCCTGACATCAACTTACCTTAGTCGTATTTTACGACACCTCTGTAAGAAAGAGGGTGGTCTATTCTACTTAACCGGGTACCACACGGCGGACAAATTTTGTAGATTATTGCAAAAATATTTTATGTCCTTTTACCATCTAAATTAACGACTGGCAACTTGTCCTTCAGTAATGCTGCTGTTAAAATTATTTAATATTTATTCTAATGTACCATCTTAACATTAATGAAACACTTAATTAACAAAATATTTCAAAGAATGTGACACAGAAGAGCGTTTGTAATACCGTCTTCAATTTGATTAATAGCTGCAGTAATTTACCACTATATACAGACATACCTTAGTATAGATGCTATATTTTTCGGTCCTTATGTAATGTAAAGCTTTTCCGCGTTACTCAGTTAAAATTTTCACATTTTGCATGTGAGTTTTGTCCTATATTAGTTCCATTATGGATGACCGTTGTGTGATGGCGGATTTGCCAGCAGGCTGAGTAGGCCTACGGCGAAAGATTTTTCGGGCGGCAAAATTGTTTCATGGATTATATAATCCATGAAACAATTTTGCCGTTGTTTGAATGTTTATACCGTCGAAATGGTTTTTTTTTTGTACAGTTTTAACGAAACTACAAGAGGATGGGAGTTTTACCTACGTTATTACCTACTCCTACTGCTACTACTTATTACTACTGCTTTATTACTACTACTTATTACTACTTCCTTATTACTACTACTTATTACTACTTCCTTATTACTACTACTTATTACTACTATACCTTAGATGCAAGAGTAGGTACAAATTATGTTATATTAAAGTTTTTGTTTAGAATCATCTGTATATTTGTAATATTTGGAATTGGATTTTCTTATTGGTTTCCTTCTATGCTCGCTCACAGATGCTGTGAACACGTCGAGTAGAAATTCTTACTATATTGTTTCATTTCTATTTTAGAACTATAGTACTTTTATGTTATACGTCGTGTGGTATCCGGTTTAGTACAATAGACCACCTTCATTTCTTATGGTGGTGTCGTAAAAGGCGATTGAGGTAAGACGACCCTCCGTGTGGTATCCGGCTAAGTAGAAATGACCACTCTCATTTCTTTTACCGAGGTGTCGCAAAAAGGTAACTAAGGCGCCTGACGTCAACTTACCTTAGCTGTATTTTAAGACACCTCGGTAAAAAATGAGGGTGGTCTATTCTATAGCAAATAGTCGGATAGCAAGCGGCGGGTCAACTTACCTTTTAAGACATTGACGGAAATTCGGGTGGTGTATTCTATTCAGACGGATACCACGTGGCGGGTTAATTTACCTTAGTCGTCTATTATGACACATCGGTAAGAAATTGGGGTGGTCTATTCTACTCAGCCAGATACCACACGGCTTTCATTATGTACACTGTAATCTTTGCACACGGCTTAATACTATGTTATGACTTGTATACATAATTTGAAAATTTGAATTCTTAAGAATTAAGATGCAATTATAAAAAAAGAAATAACAATAACTCGTAATCGTCTCGACATATAAGTAGTCGTCCATTGTTAGAAACTGTTTTTAAAAAGGCTATTTACGCCTTAGAATATACCTTGGCAAGAAATGAGGGTGATCTAATATAGTAAAAAAAATAAAAAATAAAAATGATCTTTTAATAAAACAAATATAATATAATAAAACAAATTTTATTTATTTATTTAATCTCCTGTTACTACCAATATATAAATTTATTTTTATTTATACAGAAAAAGTTTTTATATATCGACGAAATAACAACATATCCCATAAATTTGGTCCGCATCATTTCTACACGGTAGTCTCCAGACTTATAATAGAATTCCCTTATAGGATCCCGAAATGAGGTCGCAACTGGTCCCCGTAAATGTCCAGGCCCGAAACAAATATAATTATCCGAAACACGGATAAGGGAATCTGGGACAAAAATTGGAAAATCTTTACCTTTTTTATCCAATAATACCTACGCACCTCGATACTATGCTTATAATAGATAAATAAGATCATTAGGCAAAAGTTTATTGACTTTATTGACGGCTTAGTAATAAAAGTTGTTTTGTTATTTTGTTATCTACTTATAAGAAAAACAAAGTGAGAAATTGAAAATCACCAAGAAAAAAAATATTTAAAAATAAGGAATATTTAAGATAAATCAATTTAAGTCTAAACACCTTGAGGAGCGTAAAACTCAGGGAAGATTAACTCAAACTCAAATTCAAATTCAAATTACTTTATTTGCAAATCAAGGTTCCATCGCGATATTTGAATTAATGAAAGAGATTAGGATTACAAGCAATGCAAAAAACATAAACTCAGTTATAAATGGTATATTTGTACAAAGATATTTTAATAAATTATGAACACTTCGAAAATAAGGCAAAGTTGACGTCAGATAGGCGGCCAGTCTTAAAATACTAAGCCAAATCATGTGAGAACATATTTGTAACATGTTGTTGCGACCCCTCTTAGAGTGGGATAAGGGCAAGAGTATGAAGATGAGCAATGGCGCGTTTATTAGTATCTTATGTGTGAACGCACGTGAATATAATTTAGAATTTTCGACAAACAGGCGACCACCACTGAATGATTCTGTATTAAAATAATAAAAAATGACTCTTTCACTGATTAATTTTAATTTCTTGTAAACTCTTCTTTGAATAATAATATATCTCTAGACAATTGGTCACTGAACGCACCTTTACGAAGGTAGGTACTAGATAGATGGGTATATAGATAATTATTTGATAGTACTTATATATGTAAATTTGAATACACAATTAGATAGGAAGACGTGAAATAGGTGGTAGGTCTGGAAAAGCGCCAAAGCACCTTCAGCAGTGTTTAGCTGCCAAGAATGGGCGAAGCTCGTAAGTGCTCGTTGACCTTAAGTAATGGTATATGAAGTTTTTTTGTTGCGAATATTCGAAACGTTACTTGAACCTAAATTAGATTAAAGATTGCAAAAGAAAATGAAAATATATACATAAATACTAACCTTATAACCTTAGATTGCCCTGTGTGAAAATCAGTGTTTCACAAATATTTAACTCAGTCAATTTACATAAAACCGTTAAATGTTTATCAAATTTCTTTATGACGTATTCATGAAAAAAGCATTACAAAATAACAAATATTGTAAATGCGAAATTTTGTGAGTGTAGATGTATGTTCGTTACTCTTTCACGGCAAATCCGCTTAACCAGTCACGATAAAATTTGGCACAATTATTCCTTTTACACCGGGATAACATAGGCTATAGAAAGCGTGTTAATTCTACAGAATTAGGATGACATTGAAAAGCGCCATCTATTATCAACCTATCACGCGACAACAGTCCACGGAAACGAAGTTGCGAGTAAAAGCTAGTTACTTATATGACGTTGTTAATTTAGTGTTATCTAATATGTACAAGGCTTTATGTACGGTGTGCGGTACAAAGATTAAAAAAAAACATAGTTACGTCACCACCTCATATCTACACGGTCGACGTGAACGCAGCATCAGCATATTGATGGGTGGTCTGATGTTGCGCAACCGAAAGGAATGTCGTATGATGTTCCACAGGTGGAATGATTAATTAGAGTAAGACGACATTCGCCAAGAGCATCTACTTCTGCTCAGTCGCGGTCATTAATTATAGATTTAGATTAAATTAGTATTTAAATAATAACTTTTTAGTAAATCAATAAATTATTTTTTTTTTAAAAGCTTTTTACGTTCCCGAGTATTAAACTACATGGAGGCGGTACTAAATTGGTACAGAACACTTGGCCAATTTGACGTAGGATGAGATTAAAGGATAATGCTCGAGTCAGAACTACCATAAGTCATATGACACCTGTGGTGTTTGTCTGATTTGGGGTGGAGCTAGGTTTGTGCTTGAAGGTTGATGCGTTTGATAGCGAAGTGTGTAAGGAAGTCAATTCCATTGATCCTTACACTTGCCCTATATTCTAGCTTGTGTTTGGTGTTGGTGTAAGTGTTATAGACACCATACTGCCTAGTGAGATTCTCATATAGATGTCATTATGTGTAATAATGGAATCAATTTACTTGTAATTAATATTCACGATAAGAGCTACCATTAATTTGCTTGTAAGTTCTTCTCTCTGTAGTTCTCTGCGTAGACGAATGGCTATGTCAATCCTATTCCAAATTAATTATGGCCACTAGTACTCTGGCGTCTTGAGAATTCGTTGAAATATTAACTGTTTAGTTTTGCTAGGTGCTGTTTCATGCAATATAATCCGACTTCAGTATTTGACTGACCCGTTGGAGCAGTGGGTAGTGACCCTACCTTCAGCTCCGCGGGTCGCGGGTTCGATTTCCGCCGAGGGCCAACATTTTCTATAAATGAATTTGTTGGTCTTAGAGCCTGGGTGTATATTTGTAATTAAATATGTATTTTAAAAATATATATTCACCAGTTGTCTGTCATAAATAACACAAGTATTAAGTTACGTACTTTGGGGACGGCGGGACCGTGTGTGTAAGTGTCCCATATTTATTTATTTCATATACATATAGAGTGAAAAATATTATATTTTAAATAAATAACTTTGCTCTCGTATTCAATGACATGGTAGCTTTAATAAATTTATATTAATTAAAGCATCATCCTCCTGTTCTTATCCCACTCTAAATGGGGTGGGCACAAAATGTTATAAATATGTTGTCACATTATTTGGCTTGACGTCCACTTCCCTTAGTCGTACGACTTTAGTTTTAGTTCGTTTTACGATACCTCGGTAAGATAGAAGGTGGTCTATTCTACTCGACCGGATACCACACGATGGGTCGACTTACCTAAGTTGCCTTTTACAAAACCTCGGTTAGAAATGAGTGTGGTCTATTCTACTCAGCCAGATACCATATGGCGGGTCAAATTACCTTAGTCGTTTTTAAGGTACCTCGGTGAGAAATGATAGTAGTCTATTATACTCAGCCGGATACACGCCGGGTCAACTTACTTTAGTCGCCTTTAACGACAACTCGGTAAGAAATGATGGTAGTCTATTCTACTCAGCCGGATACCATACGGCGGGTCAACCTACCTTAGTCGTTTTTACGACACTGTTGACCCTGCTGAGTAGAATAGACCACCCTAATTTGTTACCGGGGTGTCTAAGGAATGTTGACACGGCGTGTGGTATCTTGCGACATGTTTACGACACCTTGGTAAGAAATGAGGGTGATCTATTCTACACACCCGGATACCACATGGCTTAAATTTACCTATATTTATGTTGTTATTAATTATAGTAGAGTATATAGTAATTTGTCTTTTACATCTAATAAATTTTCCAATAAACTTTTTCCAAGCCGTCAACAAATTAATTTTTATTGGCAGTGTTTATTTGCTGATTCAGAGCACGTTGCTAACTTGCAACGAATGGCATGTATTTCCTTGAAAAGTTAGCGCTAATTCAAAGAAAGTTTTCAGTTGTTTGTCAGCGTCTTCCTCGGTCGCCACAACTATGGCTTCAGGGACTATAAAACAAGATTAATAAGGTCCATTCGCTTTGGAACCACTGTTATTTATTGAGTAAACTAAATCTATAGAAAATATTTTGTAGCCTATTTTAATCAACTTAAGTGACTCAAGGTTGACGTTGACGTCAGGCAGGCGGGCGGTCGTAAAAACGCAGCCAAATCATGTTACAGCATGTTTATAACATGTTGTGACGGCCCCACTTAGAGTAAGATAAGGGTAGAAGGGGGCCAAATCAACACTATGTACTAAAATAAAGCAATAGCAAAAGTGAAAATTGCGTGCATTGCGCTTCGTATACTTTTCATAACATAAGTGTATTAAAATACGCGGATTATAGTAAAAAAGTGTGTAATCGAATTCTGCAAAGTACTTATAAACTATTAAAAAAATTATGTCAACAATTTATAATTCATATAATGTTTTCCAAACTTTACGTAAATCGGAACTGATTGGAACCAATAAAACAGATCTGTATGAAATGTGAGTCACTGCCATTATTTCGTTATGATATATCTATATCCATACATTACGTAACCGAAAGCCATTTTATTCATAAATCTCTGACGCATCCAACTCACAAAACAAATCGGGAAATATCATGCTCAATAGAGATATCGGAGCATTAGTATACTCCCAGAAATTCGCTTTTCGACTTGTCTGTTTTCGAATAACAGATTTTCTTACTTTATTTAAATGTACATTACGGATTTAGATATGTTAAATAATACCCAATAGTTACACGTTTTTTGGGGCAATAATAGTTGAGAAAATGGATAAGTCATTATTTCGTAAATCGAAGATAGCTACAGTAGTCAAAAGTATCTCTTTTAGTTATATGTAATTGTCTTTGCTCATCTGGTAGAAATAAGGTTAATTGTGTTGGCAAAATAAATATTTATTTATTTCGCTATCTTATATAAATATGACAATTGATATTACATTAAAAATTTAACACTTCAGAACTATTACAACTATTTTATATATTTCCGAATAATCAACTTCCACAGCAAGCGCGGCAATACATTATCGGCCCGCGGTAAAAAGAGAGGGGCATACTTCCTCTCCTACGCCGCACCAGTGGTCTACTTTCCCTCCATCTTCCGAATTTTCGATTAGGTCACGTGTCCTGACCCGCGTTTAACATTTTTTACCCATCACAAAAGTGCATAAGGCCGCTACAGAAGTTTTCACTTCAAATATTGTAAAGCCTTTGTAAGTCGCAGTTGTACGTCAGTCAAACCTAAATATCGTTTACTAAAAAAAAAGATTTGAAAACAATACTGAACTGAAAAAGTATTAAACGACAATAGGTCTTGTAGAATCTCGAATAGTAAGCGTATTCTTAGACAAACAGAGATATTACAATATTGAAACGAAACGAACATAATATGGCCGTTTTTATGAAAGAATATAATACCACAGCGACGAGTGTATGAAATAAGGTCAAAGCTGGCTTTTAACAAATTGAACGCAAGCCCCGCAATTTCTCCACAGCAGCGTGTCTATATTGTCCTGTTGGAGAAATTTTCCAAGAACTAAAAAGGAAACATTTTTCTATAGCTGGTATTGTTGCGTGAACAAGAACTATTATTTCATACCAATGCAGCTGGCTTCATTTCATCCATTGCATTGTCTTTCTTTTATAATAAGTGATTGCATTTCTTCAAAGATGACTGACTCTTCATACTAGAGGGAGCTGGTGGTAAAATATAAAAAAACCAGGAGACATAAGATATATTCATATATAACACTTACCAATACTAAGTAACTGCTAATGCTCACAGTTTTATTATTGTAACTAGTAAAATATTTGGTGTATTGATTGTTTGTTGAAGAAAAAAATTAATTTGATTTCATTACTTAGTTACATATATAGGTCAATAAGATCAAAATATATATCAACTTAAAATCCATTGTATTTTTATTGCAATAGTAATTTTAGTACTTTCATATAGTATAGTTGATTTTTAAAACTAGGCGTTATTTTATGGAATTCTATAGAATAAAGTAATGATTGAATTTTTTTGCTAAAATCAGTAAAGTAGCGGCCTGTTCCAATCCCACTGATGGGAATAGGCCTCTTCGCTCTGTTTTTGGAGAGAAGGACTTGAATTAAGACCTACGCTGCTCCAATGCTGATTGGTAGGTTACACATATCTCCGTAATTCTCTAGAGATATACAGGTTTCCTCATGTTTTCCTTCACCGAATAGCGTGTCATGGCAATTATCAATTAGACACATAATTTTTTACAGAAAAACTCATTGGTGTCTGCCCGGGTTCGAACCCGCTACAATCAAATAAAAAAAATATTTGAAAATAAGCGGATTACAGCAAAATAATTCTATTTTTGTAACATTTGTTACTAATGGGAATTAGTAACTAAATGTCACACAACATATTAATAGGTATTAAAGAAAAATTGTCACTGACCAAACGAGGATTGTCTTGTTGTAATAATATAAATAATAAGACTTTAGTTTACAAAATTAGGCGTTACTTTTCAGAAATTGTAATCCAATAAGACCTTGTTTGTTTCTAGAATATTTTTTTTAATTGTCTACATTTTAATTTAGTTATTTGACCGAGGTGTCCTAAAAGGCGACTAAGGTAAGTCGACCCGCCGTGTCGTATCCGGCTGAGTAGAATAGACCACCCTCATTTCTTACCGAGGTGTCGTAAAAGGTGACTAAGGTAAGTTGACTCACCATGTGGTATCCGGTTAAGTAGAATAGACAACCCTCTTTCTTATCGAGGTGTTGTAAAAATAGGACTAAGATAAGTTGACGTCAGGCAGGCGGCCGGTTGTAAAATATGTAGCCAAATCATGTGACAACATGTTTGTAACATGTTGTGCCGACCCCACTTAGAGCGGGATAAGGGCAGGAAGATAATGATGATTTTAATTTAGTTACCTACTTGAATCTATATCTTGTTGTGACCATGAATCATACATAATTTATTAGGCAGTTATAGTTGTAGTTACGCAAGAGTTTTTGTGATTAATATGTATTATAAATCTAAAATAAAAACCTGCCAAAATAAAATTAAAATGTCACGTTAAATGTAGCGTTTCAAGATTGATGATATAGAAGCACTTAACTATTAGAACTGCTGTCGGATAGACAAATGAATTGTCCGCTCTCGCCGTGAGATCATGGCATCACTTCACTTTGTACGTTTGTGCACTGTTGTTGCATGTTTGCAAAGGATTTACATGGATTATGTTCAGGGTTGCCAACATGACTTTAGATTAAACGGGATTTGTGATTTAATTTATTTTTGTTGTATTCTCACAAGAAATCCATTTTATATCAAGATCGAACTCAACTTTAAGAGTAGGTATCACTATTAATAATTTAGATTTGGTTATAAGATGTTTGTTTTGTAGTCTTAGTTTGCTATTGTTGTAATTCGTCAATGGAGTAATTGGTCTTTGCATATTGTTATATTGCAATTGAATAAAAAAATTAATCATGATTATTCAAAGTGTGGTGAAATAAAAATAAGTACCTGGATGATTTAGCCTTGCTCAGTAATTTTTTTTAAAGATATAAAAAAATACAATAAAAAAAAGAAAAAAAGCGTCGGATGACATATGGGAATCGATTCCAGGTTTAGAACTTTTTTGGTTCGTGCAATACCATTCTACCACGCTATCCATTCCTATTTTCGTATTTTTTTTAGTGCCCAAAAACAGGTATAAAACGAGATTTTTTTAAAAAAACGAGATTTTTTAAAATAAAACCTAGCTTGATCAAATTTTATATACATACAAGATTAAATATTAAAGATATTACGGCAAAATTTTGGATTATCCGAAAATATATGAAATATGTAGTGTCGCTTGTTACATTTGATGCTCTTTGTTTTATGTTTGACTTTGTATTACGCAATCTAGGTCGTTGAAATAAAACAATTAAACTATTGAATATAATTTTCAATTAATTCTATTTATTAATTGTGTACGAGAATAAATTGTAAAAATACAAAGAAAAAGAAAGATGAACAAAGATTTTTTTATCTTTAGTCCAGCACGAAAGTTTACAGTAAAGTAAAGTGTTAGTTTAGAATTTACTTTAAAATTTACTCCGAAAAGTAACGCCTAATTCTATTCTATTCTAGATTATTTAAAGTAGATCATAGAGTAATATATTTTATAATGGTCCTTTCAAAGTTCAGTATTTTATTGTATAGTAGGCCTCCTCCACTCCACTAATATAAAAACAAGAGTTTGTATATATCCAAAAACTAATGGAATTAGGCTGAACAATGTTTTCGTTGGAGCATGATTGTTATATCACTTGAATAGAACCACAAAAGAGTACCCCCACAAAGTGCTAGAGTGCCTCTAATGATATTGAAAAGTGTTTATAAAAACCATTTTCTTTTCGATAGTCATCTTACTAAATAGACCATTGCTATCTATTCTACGATGGAAAATACACATTTCTGCAAAGAGAATTTTCCTAAATTATATTTAAACTAGCTATGTCTACGGCAATTATAATTTGTGCACTTTTTTTACCAATAATAATTTTTATTGTACCTAGAAATAAATAAATATAATTTTGAACATAAAAGTAGTTATTGTGAGTTAACCATAATAGATAGAGATACGCTGTCGCGGACTTATTTGTAGTATTTTTGTAGATCTACAATTCTTTACTACATTACTTTATTGTATCTCTGTTGGTTTACGCGGCGCTAGGCCAGTAAAGCTCCCAGTAGGCAAGTTTTTTTACAACCGCGCGACGTTTTCACCGCAATTTATATAAAACCGTAATGTACTATTAACCAAAACCAAAGTCCTTTCAGTATATTTTGAGAAAATGAATCATGCTTTTGGGGACTTTGTTCTATAATAGGTACAGATATTTCATAACTGCATAGCATAAAATATTTAAATGAGATCTCTTCACTATATGCTTAAAGTTTTATATCTCTAGCTTTATGACTCCCGCAATCATCCCATACCAAATATATGTTTATGCTACGGAACTCCGTGCGATGTGAAGTTACTGCAAATTGAATCCATAAGATGCTGACTACAAAAGAAATAATAAACTTTACTTTTTAGCACCTTGAAAAACATGGACGCTGTTTTAAATATTATGCAACTTTATTACTGCGGTACCATTTTCCATTAGGATTGACTGAAAATAAAGTCGTTATGAAGGTTTGTTAATTCCAGATCTTTCTATCAGTACGAATTGAAGTTTAAGGTGTTTATTTTTATACTATATAATATATTGAATTTAATAACATAATATATTTATACTATACTATAAAACACGGAGTGTAGGTGCTAAAAGCATAAATACAGAAATAATAGTATTTATTTGACAATAAATTTTATTTCAATTCATTTCAAAGCAAGTGGGGAAATTAAAACGTAAACTTTTAAAAAGTTAAAACAAACTTATAACAGTTTTCCCGGAACATCAACTGAGCATACTAATTTTAAAGTCAAATTAACATTGAGAATATAAAATATCTTCATGAATATGCAACTATATCCTATATTAAATAAAATGTTTTAAAATTTAATCTTACTGAATTAGGTAAAACCATACATTTACATAAATATTTGAAGTCGACTATTTTAAATTAAAGTGTTTGTTTGTTTGTCCTTTCACGTCTAAATGGAGCGAATGTATGTGATTATTATGTATGCAAACAGTTGAAGGACAATTAATAATAAATATCTGGGTGACCGAGCTTCGCTGGGTAATTTTTTACAAAAAAATAAAAAACTTAAAAAAAAGAAAAAACAATTAATTAGTTTGGGATCGATCCTTGGCATTCACGTTTCTCGAGGCTGCCCGTTAACCGAATAAGCTACGCCGACTTGAGAGTTAATGGCGAAAATTCAATTCAATATAAATGTTAGTGTTTTTTAATGCCCAAAAACAGGGATAAAAAACTTATTTTTTTTTTCTCCCCCAAAACCTCCTACATGCTGAATATCAGGAAAATCGTTGGAGCCGTTTCCGAGATTCGGAATATATATATATATATATATATATATATATATATATATATATATATATATATATATATATATATATATATATATATATATATACAAAATTAACTCATTTAAATATAAAGATAAATATTAATATGTGGGACAATTACACATACGTTTGTCCGTCCCCAAAGTAAGTAATTTAATACTTGTATTATGGGCGACAAGTAAAACTGGTAAATTTATAAATATATAGTTTTAAATATATACAGCTAGATTCGAAGTATTACCAACAAATATTTATAGACAATGTTGGCCCTCGGCGAGTATCGAACCCGCGACCCAAGGAGCTGAAGGCAGGGTCACTGACAACTGCAACCAACGGGCCAGTCAGGTCAATGACCATGTAGGATACATCTAAGAGTATATACAGACATGTGAAGTGACTTTTTATATCGATACAAATACATGTACAAAGTGACCGATAGAGAGAAATCGATATATTCCATTATTGAGGGTACTTAAACGCTTATGGTGGTACGAACAAAGTTGCAGGTACTACTTGTGATTATATATAATTTAAAAAATATAAGTTTAAAGATTAAAGTTCGAAATATATAATATAGACATATAATTTTTGTCCAGTACTTACTTGTCAATCATCATCATCTTCCTGCCCTTATCCCACTCTAAGTGGGGTCGGCACAACATGTTATAAAGATGCTGCCACATGATTTGACTGCGTTTACGAATGGCCGCCTGCCTGACGTCAACTTACCTCTGTCGTATTTAACGACACCTCGGTAAGAAAGAGGGTGGTCTATTCTACTAAACCGGATACCGCACGGTGGGTCAACTTACCTTTGTCACCCTTTACGACACCTCGGTAAGAAATGAGGTTGGTCTATTCTACTCAGCCGGATACCACACAGCAGGTCGACTTACTTGTCAAATAATAATTAATTCGGGATGTTTTGTTATTAACGTCATTGAACTAAAAATAAAACAATACTAAATTATGTTTATTTGAATCGACAACAAGTTTCCGCTTGACCAGCGTCGCCCAAGTTTAACTAAGGAGGCGAAATGCGAATCTCTTGTGGAATAACTTCCTAATGGATCCGCTAACAAATTTGGTTGTATCAGGTAATGGGAAATTCTATCGTTAATGTTCGAACAATACTTGTCCTGGAAAATCACGCATGAGTGAGATATATATGATCATTGAAATGATAAATTTGATTATAAAAAACCAACTTTCAATTGAATAAATGGGAATGGTACTTTTAAAACGACTGACTAGATATGTATTATATATTTAATGACTGACTAAATATATTTTATATACGTATTATTTAAATTATTATTTGTGAAAACAGTGGCCATAGAGTTTCTTACAATACCCTCATTGTAAAATAGGGAAAATACATCATATATGTATTCCCTAGGAAAACTGGGGTTTTTGCTATCCTTTATGTTAGATCGGTATATAAACTTAATTGTGCCAAATTTTATCGCTTTCGGTGAAGTAACAGATAGACATTCAGGTATTATAATATTACAATTCCTACCCGCGACTTACGTATAAGTATGCTGAATAAGGTAATATGTTTTTCCTCTGTTCTCGAAGGAGAAAAGGATTTTTTATCCTATATGTTAACTTCGGTGTACAAGTTTTACTAGTACTAAATTTCATTTATATTAATCAAGTAGATCAGACGTTATTTAAATTCAAATTATTCTTTATTCAAATAAACTTGTAAACAAGTGCTTTTGAATCGTCAATAAATGTTAAAGAGCAACAGTTGAATTACAGACTTTTGCATTTATAGTAAGTAGCATATTAAGTTTATATCTCACGCTTAGTATTAAAGTGACCGAATCCAAAATTAATTGAGTTAGATACACTGTAATCCTTATTTCAATGCCCTCTACGACCGCACTACGACCTATAAAAAAAAACTAATGTTTTCTAGCTCTTCCAAGTTATGAGCCTCTTTAACACTCACGAGTTTAGTAGGCTACTACTACGCTTTATAGCAATTTGCCAGAAAACAACTTATATGAATTAGTTTATTTTAATACTAAAGTAGCGGCCTGTTACTATTCCCCTTCTGGGAATAGGCCTCTTCTCTCCGTGTTTCGACAGAAGGATTGGAGCTGAGACCTACCACGTTGCTCCAATGCGAATTGGTATGTTACACATATCTCAAGAGTCCTCTAGAGATATGCATGTTTTCTTTCACCGGAAAGCGTGTGATACATTGCAATTATACCTAATAACACCTAAGTTTTAATAGAATTCGTGCGAGTTCGGGGTTTGAACCAGTGACTTCCTGGAAAGAGTCGCACGGTGTTACCGCGGTGTTATCACAGCTTAATACTAAGCGAAATATTTTTCAAAGCTAAATTGATAAAGCTAAAGAACTTAACGAAGTTGTTTTTGATTGTTACTTTATACTATGGCTCGTTAGCTGTTAAAGCGAAGCCTAAAGGCGTCTCGGTGCAACAGCTCGCGCGCAAACTGATGCTTTAAGCTAAAAATAAAACAAAGTTTAATTGCTCGTAACTCGATATTGTTTTAACTTTTTATATTTCGTTATATATATTTTTTATATTATTTAGAATATATAATACTATATTGATATTATATTTCATCGTGTTTTACTTCGAATAATTATTTCTCCGATTTTTTTAATGACTATTTTGTAATATAAATAACGCGAAGGTATAAAACATGTGCATAATCTTGGTTATAATCTTTATGATATATATTCTCTACTTTTTCTAACTAAAAAGTATTAGGATGTTATATACTTCATAGTAGCTAGTAAGCTACTATGAAGCAAATATGTACAAATTATATCTATCTTAAATTACTTAGAATACATATAATACATTAGTAACATTAGAATTAACTATGACTACTATTTTATGATATTTCGCTGTGTGGTATCCGGTTGAGTAGAATAGACCACCTTCATTTCTTACCGAGGTGTCGTAAGAGGCGACTACGGTAAGTTGAGGTCAGGCAGGCAGCCGGTCGTAAATTAATCAGCGAAATCATGTTACAACATGTTTATACAAGTTGTGCCGACCCTACTTAGAGTGGGAGAATGATGTTACTATTTTATGATATGTATATAAAATAGTAAGATGATCAAATTAATTTTACCAATATTTTAATTAAATTATATAATATATTCTAAATTTGTATTCAAACAGAATAAGGTAAGTTCTTTGGAGGCACGAGTTTTAAAGTTAACAAGGCGTACTTCCATTCAGGCGAAACTTGGAAAGTAATATCAGTTTCTTCACAAATTCACAGAAGCGCTACTTATTGAACTCGCGAGCGTAAATGTAAGGGAACAAGTTTTTATTAAAATTTTCATATCTCAAGGGTTATATACTATATGAACTTGGCATGCTATGCAAATTATGCAACACTTATAATAATATAATGAAATACATACTATTATCATAAATTTAATAGTGTATTTGTGTCTTTCAGTCAACGGAAATTAATGACATATCGATTTTATTTTAGATATGGCAATTCTTGAACTTAAGATTAATATAAAGTAAAAATAACAGGTAAGTCAATGCCATGATTTCCTTACAATTAAACTTAGTTCCACAATAAGAATTTGTTTTTATGAAATATATTTCTACGTTTAAGTTCGATTTATATTCAGCGTTTAAGTATTTACGGAGCCAACTTTTCCGTAACATACCTACGTAAAATTATTAAAACATTAACAATGTTTTGACAACTATCACAATTCTTCTTAAATCTTTTCTTCGCTATATTGCTATTATAGTTAGATGCAATAAAGCAAAATGAACCGAATTTAAAAATAAAATGAACATTTTTCATAGTTTTCTACCTTGTTGCGTTGTGTTCTGTATTAACTAATGGTATACCTAGCCCTTAGTGCTTCCGGATTACGACCATATAGATTAATCTTCTTTGTTAGAAAAAAACAAGAGAATTTCACCGTATATTATATAAATATATCAAATCTTACATCTTAATTTGTAAATAAATAAAGTGACGTGTAAACCTATGGTTGAATGAGAAATATTTAAAAAATTATCTTACATACATAAATTATGTCTATACTCGACGTTATATTATTATTTTAATGATGATTTCATTCACTCACTCTAAATTAGTAACCATTTGGTTAACGAAGTATATGAATGAGAATGTATTTTCTGTTAAGCAATTTAAATCTTATCTTAGACAAAAAAAGTAAATATATTATGTATATTTTAAGGGGAAATAGAGTTTATTGTTAAATGAGTTGTTTAACATATACATGTATAGAGTGCAACCACGGTTAGCTCATTAAACTTTGCTTTTGCATTGAGAATATAGGTTCGTGGGGTGAATAAATCCGCTCATATTCTATTACGAAAAGTTAGCCTTTTCAACGTTGCCTCTGAAATGTCTTGTATCGGAAGTTGTTAGTGGGTATTTTCAATTTGAACGACTATACAACCTAACACAATTTTTATTAATAAATAACGAGGCCGTGATGTTGAGCCTCATTACGTGGTTTTCTAGTAACTTACATCGCTCTTTGCAATTTTAATGATGATTTCATGGAAAAACTTTTTTGTTAAAATATTAACTTCTCAAATATACAGTGTTAATAAGGGGGATAAAAGCATTTATTACACCATTTTAGAATCTCTTTTAAATGCGCACGTTTTTAACATATTTTACCACTTATATTTTAGTAATTTATTTTTCACCACGTGCGCTTAAACTTAGATAATCGTTTGTTTAAGATAAGATAATATTCCTCTATTCCTTTTTTTCTATAAGATAAGATAATGTTGCTATATCCAAATTGTAGATCATTCGTTTCGTTTTTTCAAAAAGTTACTACAGCTACTATAAGATTGACTCTAATAATTCTCATAATTTTTCACTCATATAATTTTTCAATTAATTTTGAGTCGTGAATAAATCGACTATCACAAGGATATCTATTTATCACGGGACATTCGGTATAATATATATTTATAAGTTAATGTTGAGTTAAAATTACCAATTTACAATTTTATTACATTCATTTTTATTACATCATACTCGCTAAGACTTTCTAAATGCTACTCATCGTAAGAGAGCTTAAGTATGTTGAGAGCTTTTTCTTGTAGGTAATATCAAGTTTCATTTTTCCTCGATAGGGAGTTAAACAAAATGGACAACAGAATAGTCAGCAAGATGAAGTGTTGTATTACAGAAATTGGACCTTAAGAGCTTGTAGCAGCTAGCAGTAACAAAAGCTTTTAAATTTATATTCATTTCGTCGTAAACTTTTGTTACTGATATTGGTTAAAAAAAAAAACAATAATTACTAAATTTATGGGTTTAATAGAAATTACCCATCTTGTTTGTTCATCTAAGGGTTTAAAGTTTTTTAATGTACAAACTTCTTTATGAGCGTTATACACTTTTTGTGATGGGTGAAAAGTGTTAACGCATCAGTACAAGTAACATGATCGAAAATTTATAAATTGGAATGAGAGAAGACCGCCAGCGCGGTGTAGGAGAGGAAGTATCCCCCTCTCTTAACTAATTTTTTTTCTGAGAGGAGAGATAAATTTTTTAAATTCCAATAATTTTAATAGTTCTCAAGTGTTAAATTTTTAATGTTATATAAATTGACAAGTTTGTGTAGGATAGTTCAATAAATAAACGCTGTGTTTTACCCCATAACTTATACTAACTTTACACTGATAATTAAAGCAATTTGTGCAAAATTATTCCCTAAAGATTCCAAAATATCAAAAATGCACAACGTTAACATACAAGTTTATACTTCATGCGGCACTCTCGGAGTGTAACGCTGATTTTTTTATATTGTTTTGAATATTAGTTTTACATACGTATCAGGTATACTTCTAAATTTCTTTAGCCGTACCCTTGGTTACAACAGATTATCCCCACAATCCATCATTTAATGATGTATACCGAACATACAGTGTAGTTAAGCAGGAACGGAGGATTTTTCATTGTTAGCTTTATCTTAAAATATGCCTTTACTAAGGGAATATGAAAAGGAAATACGAAATCTAATAATATGAATAAAGTATTTCATAGTCATTATAATACGCCTAAAGTAAACCGAAGAACTCGAATTCTTATTTAAGGACCAGGAAGAAAAGGATTTTTTATTAATGTGTTGAAAATGCTTTGAGAAATAATATTATCCTGAATAAATAAACTAATCTTCTTCTTCTTCTTCTTTGTTAACCGATGGACGTCCACTGCTGGACATATGTCTCTTCATGGGATCTCCATACCACACGATCTTGTGCCGCTTGGACCCAGCGGCTCCCCACGACTTTTTTAAGGTCGTCAGTCCATCTCGTGGAGGGTCTACCGACACTGCGTTTTCCGGTGCGGGGTCGCCATTCCAACACCTTGAGACCTTGAGGTTAGCCGCCGAATCCAACTCGGATGGGTAGCGTTTGGGAAGCTACGTGAGATCTTTTCGTCCAAAATTCCTCAGTGCTTGAAGACCAAAATCTTCGAACAGTGCGTGTTGCCAGTGATGACCTACGGATCTGAAACATGGTCGCTGACTATGGGCCTCATAAGAAGGCTCAGAGTCGCTCAGCGGGCGATGGAGCGAGCTATGCTCGGAGTATCTCTACGTGATCAAATCAGAAATGAGGAGATCCCTAGAAGAACCAGAGTTACCGACATAGCTCAGCGGGTCGCGAAGCTGAAGTGGCGATGGGCGGGGCACATAGTGCGTAGAACCGATGGACGTTGGGGTCTCAAGGTGTTGGAAACTAATCTATGTATAATTGATTCCGATTTTGATTGTGTTTGCTTTTTCCATTTGTTCTCCACTATATATTGAATGTGAATTTCGTTTCCTGGATGAGATTAGTTCTTTCTTCTTCAGTTATTTTTCGTATATATTTTATTAAAGTTCACGAAGCTTCTTTTCGACAAAGATTGACAAAACGGCACAGATTAAACATGTCACAATAGATGAAATTGAACTTTAGTAGCTAGTTTGTAGAATTGTCAATAGATGGCGCTGGCTGTCTATTACAAACATACCGGCGGACCTTGAGAGCACGGCTCTCAAAACTATAAAATAACACTACGTAGATTAATGGACTGGAGCATCAGGTAAAGGGCAAATCTTCGTGAATGATCTCTGGATTACTCCTGTTGACGTGCGAATATTTGCCACTCTGGATACACCATCTTTTCCTGGGTTAACTGATGTGATTCTTCCCAAACGCCATTTGAGAGGGGGAAGATTGTCATCTTTAATAACAACCAATGTGTCAGGTTTTAAATCTTCTGTATGAGACTTCCATTTAATGCGCTTCTGGAGCTCGGAGATGTATTCTCTAGACCAACGCTGCCAAAACTGTTGTCTTAACTGCTCGACTCGTTTGTAGCGACATAAAGCATTTATGTTTGTCGCAGTGATATCTTTTTCAGCTGGAGCAGTCAGCACCCGGCCAATAAGGAAGTGAGAGGGCGTGAGAGGAGAAAAGTCATGAGGGTCTGGGGATATAGGATACATAGGACGGGAGTTCAGAACGGCTTCAATTTGTACTAAAACCGTACTTAACTCTTCATAAGTTAAATTTACGTTACCTATCACGCGCGAGAGGTGATGCTTGCAAGATTTAACGCCTGCCTCCCACAAACCTCCAAAATGAGGACTATATGGCGGGTTAAATTTAAATTCTATCTGTGTATCAGAAGCGTAATCAATGATAGACTGTGAATTATTATTTAAAAAGTCAGAAAATTCTCTAGCAGCTCCTACAAAATTTCTTCCCTGATCTGAAAATATTTGTTTAGGTTTTCCTCGCCGAGAAATAAACCTTTTCAGTGCTAAAATATAACCATCGGATGATAAACTAGTAACAAGTTCTAGATGCAATGCTCGCGTGGTAAAACAAACGAATAAACATAAGTAGCTTTTTTCAAGTTTAGCACCCCTACCTTTCCTATTTAAAATGAAAAATGGTCCTGCATAATCGACCCCAGTTACTAGGAAGGGATAACCCGCTTGCAACCGCTCACTAGGCAAATTTCCCATAATCGGTTGTATCGTTTTACCTGTTATGCGACAGCATCTTACGCATTGTCTCACAATATGTCTTGCTAAATTTCTACCCCGAAGAGGCCACCAATTTTCTCTTATATTTGATAAGAGTAACTGAGGTCCTGCGTGTAGCAATTTAAGATGTTCATGTCGAAATAACAATGAACTAAAATAGTGCTTACCGCAAAGCAACACAGGATGTTTTTTATTGTATGAAAATTCATTTGAATTCGATAATCTGCCTCCTACTCTTATAATATTATTTTCATCCAAAAATATATTTAAGCTAGACAGGCTGCGTGTTGTTTTTAAAGGTAATTTATTAGCAAGAGCATGGTATTCGTTAGGAAATGATTCTAATTGAACAGATCTAATTAAGAAAGTTAACGATTTATCTAATTCTTCCACCGTCAAAGGACCTGTTAAGCGTTTAGTATTATCCTTTGTACGCGTGTTATATAGAAATCTAAACATGTAAGCAAAAGCGCGTTGAAGTCTATTTAATTGCGAAAATCTAGTAAAATTAATTATCTGATCATTAACGGTATGTGATTTTAAAGTAATAATTGCCTTTGTTTTTAATTCAGGTAAATTGTTTGTATGATTTGACAAATCGTAATTTTGTGACCATTGGCTAACATTTTCTTTCAAATATTCAGGTCCGTGCCACCATAAAGATGAAGAACTTAATCGCGTCAAGATAGTTCCGCGCGTAACCATATCCGCAGGATTATTTTTTGTGCTCACATGTAGCCAAGGTGCATTATTTGTGAGATCGTTTATCTCGACGACACGATTTTGAACGAATGGTTTTAATTGTTGCGGTGACATTTTTAACCATCCGACCACGATAGTTGAATCAGTCCAAAAAATTACATTAGAAAAATGAACTGTAAGTGCGGTTCTTATTTTATGATATAATTTAGCCCCTACTAACGCACCGCACAACTCGAGGCGTGGAATACTAACCGGTTTAATAGGCGCGACCCGGCTCTTTGAACATAATAGTTTTACTATAATATCACCATTGGAACAAGCGGTACGAACGTATGCGCACGCGCCGTATGCTGCCTCGCTGGCATCCGTAAATAAGTGTAGCTCGACATTAACAGTTAATGCACCGATAACATGCCGAGGCACTCTAATATGACATAATTTTTTTAATGACTCGACAAACTTTTGCCACTCCAAAATTATATCTTTCGGAACTAAATCGTCCCAGTTTAATTTTTGCAACCATAATTTCTGCAATAATATTTTGCCAATGATAACGACAGGACTTAACAACCCCAGTGGGTCATATATTTGTGATATGACGGATAAAATTAATCGTTTAGTGACGGTCGTCGTATTTTCATTAATTTTTGAAATAAAATGAAGTTCGTCCGAGTTATTGAACCAACCAAGGCCGAGGGTATTACTTGCATAATTTTCATCCAACGATAAAAGCTTCGAATTATTGTCATGTTCAGTGACATCACGTTTACATGTAAATTCAGGCGAATTATAGATCCATTTCCGTAAGGGGAAACAACCCGATAAACATACATTAGTTAATTTTTCACAAGTTTCGGACAGTTTTAATTTATTATCATTTCCAGTAATTAAGTCGTCTACATAAAAATCATTTAAAATTGTACGTGAAACGTCCTTGTCCTCGCACTCTAAAGCCAACTGCTTCATACACCGCATGCTAAGATAAGGCGCGGACGCCGTGCCGTATGTTACTGTGTTAAGCTGATACACACCGAGAGAATCCGAGGAATTTTCACGCCATAGTATTAATTGCAAATTTCTTTGACTGGTTTGAATTAAAATTTGTCTATAAAATTTTTCAATATCTGCACATGCCACATACTTATACTGTCGAAATCTTAAAATAATTGAAAATAAATCATTCTGTAGTGCTGGGCCAATCATTTGGATATCATTAAGTGACTTACCGGACAATGTTTTTTGACTACCATTAAAAACTACACGTAATTTAGTAGTAACGCTCTGTGCACGAAATACACCGTGATGTGGTAAAATATAAAATGGCTTATCGTAATTTTCAATTCGCGTCATGTGCCCCAGGCCTAAGTATTCCTTCATAAAATCACTATACATTTGCTTATAACGTGGCGTGCGGTCGAGTTTACGTTCAAGCGACAAGAACCGGTTTTCTGCTATACTATAGCTGTCTCCTAAGGAATCAGCTGATTCTTTAAGCGGAATCTGTACTGAAAAACGACCTGTACTGTCGCGCGTCGTTGTATCTGAAAACATCTGTTCGCAAATACGTTCATCGATAGATAAACATTTTGTTGGTGTAGAAATTTCTTCTATCTCCCAAAATTTCTTTAGTTGTTCGTTGAGGTCTGATGTTTGTAAAACATTACACTGAATATTTTTATTATGATAATGAGTGATAATGGTACCAGAAATGATCCATCCTAATTCAGTATTTTGCAAGTATGGACCGTTAAGTAATCGAATCTTACCATCGATCAATAAATCCCAGAAGCAATCTGCACCTAATAAGATATCAATATTAGACGGGGTATAAAAAGATGGGTCGGCTAGTTTTATATGTTTGGGTATATCAATAGCGGTTCGATGTAAAGTGAAAGTGGGTAATGCGCTTGTTATATGAGGTAAAACTAAACATTTTATGTGTGAATTATAGTTGCTATTTAAAGACTTAATTTTAATTTCGCAGGATTGGTTTGACTGTGTGATTGAATGTCCTACTCCTGTTATTTGAATTGTGGACTGTATTGATTTAACGTGTAACTTATTAAATAATGAAGATGTTATTATACATTGCTGGCTGCCACTGTCGAGCAGTGCACGGGCCTTATGATATATGTTATTTTCACCGGCAACTTCGACTATTGCCGTAGATAACAATACTGATTCTGATGTGTGTGTGTTTATAAGGCTTGCACTGTCCTGAGAATCAATATTAATGCGTGATTGTGTGACAGTGTGCAGGACGGCAGCTGCATCGCGTGAGGGTGTCAGTTGTTGTTCTGTGTGAAGTGGTAATAATGAAGATGATGTGTTATCAAAATTATTGTGTAGTAAGCTGTTATGTTTTTTGTGACAGTGTTTACATGGGCCAAAATAACATTCAGACACTGAGTGGCCAATACGTAAACAATTAATACATAAATTATTACGGTTAATGAAATCTAATTTATCCTTAGCCTGTAAATTCAAGAATTGATTGCAAGCATAAAGTGAATGACCTCCATTGCACATATTGCAAACGCGGGTGAGTTTAGTATTTTTATTCTTTGCGGACACAAAACTATGAACTTTTTGCTGCGGTGGGATTTTAACAGGATTATTAGTTACTTTACTGACAGACGGAGTAGGGTGATTAGCGTTTACCATTTCTAATGTGTCAGCCTTGTTCCTTAAAAAATTAAGTAAATCCTCCAATTTATTAGTTTTAGAAGACAAAGTATTTTTAAATTGTTCCCATTCCTTTTCAACACATGCATCTAATTTTGACACTATTATAAACATTATAAGCGTATCCCATGACTCAGTTGGTTCCCCAAGGGTCTTCAAAGCTCTTAAGTTTCTAAGGACAGTATCAACCATCTTCCTTATATGGAAAGGAGACTCTTTTGTAATAGATTGCATTGAAAATATAGCTTTTACATGATTGTGCACTAATAATTTAGTATTATTATAACGGTCATTAATTAATTCCCAAGCTATAATATAGTTTTCGGATGAAAATTCTAATGATTTTATCACCTGTATAGCATTACCTACCAAAGATGAGCGCAAGTAATGGAATTTTTGGATATTATCAAGTTGTTTAGAATTATGTATCATGGAAAGATAGGTGTCTCTAAACTCTAACCAATTGCTGTACGATCCATCAAAGGAGGGTAAGGTAATGACCGGTAACTTTACAAATGAACTATCATTGCATTTAGACTCAACACTAGTGGGATTAGAACTATTATTATTTTCTAGTAATATGCTCGCATTTGTCATTGCATTATAATAAGAATTTTCAAACAATTCACGTAATTCTAGCTGGTGAGCAAAATCATTCTCTAAAACTAACTCTTCTATAGAACTTTGAATGTTATTAAATTCACTTAACAATAATTTTGCCGTTTCGTAACGTAACTTAATTTCTGTTAACTGATTTCCCGTTAACTGAATATCATTATATGTAGCCAAAAACTTAGTAAACAAAGTCAGTCTACCTTTGATAACACCTCGTTTTTTATTTAATTCGCGTATCATATTTTCTGTTAAATCTGCACCCAGTTGAGGTAATGGCGATTTACTCCGAATAGAAAGACTATCAATACTCATTTTAGAAACAAATTAAAAAAGTGTAATTACTTACGATTATTGTGCAAACTCGATGAATTAATGCGCACCTATTAGCACTGTATTTAACAACACTTACGATTTTAGTACAAATTTAACGTGAAATGTGGAAAGAAAGGAAAAAATGGCCGGGGCCACACCCTATTTGCTGATCTTAATTGTGATACGAATCGAAGGACCAAAATGATTCCGATTTTGATTGTGTTTGCTTTTTCCATTTGTTCTCCACTATATATTGAATGTGAATTTCGTTTCCTGGATGAGATTAGTTCTTTCTTCTTCAGTTATTTTTCGTATATATTTTATTAAAGTTCACGAAGCTTCTTTTCGACAAAGATTGACAAAACGGCACAGATTAAACATGTCACAATAGATGAAATTGAACTTTAGTAGCTAGTTTGTAGAATTGTCAATAGATGGCGCTGGCTGTCTATTACAAACAATAATTAATTTTAAGTTACACCAGATCACCAGATAATTAACCTGTATATCCAATCAAATTCAGAATCAGACAAATTTAGACGCAAAGGTTAATGTTTATGAAAAACAAAAACAGTATACTACGGTGAAAATTCAGATGACATTCACCACGTTTGTATAAAAAAATCAAAAGCGACGAGTGTCCGGAAAATGGGAAAAGTTCAAGTGTTGGCAACGTTAGTAGGGAGGGTGTGTTGTCGTGACAGGAAAAGCTCTCTGTCAATATGCTCCAAAACTTTTTTGCGAGTCTATTCGTCCAATCTTTTTTAACTATATACAATGGGTACGGCTAGAAATATAGCTAATTCCTTTTATATAAGATGTGTTCGTGAATATTAAATACCTTTAATGATAATAAAATTAATCTATATAATATATATAGAGAGAAGTTATGAGAAAGCTCCTTAAAGATTCTAAAACGGCTTGATCGATTTTAACCAAAAATTAACTGAGCGGATAGTCTTTTAAAGTGGTTGCGGTCGGAGTTTTTTTTTAACTGTTAGTGAAGTTTTATTTAGAGGGGAAGACGTGACCGGACCGTGAAAATAAACTTTTTAAAAATAGTCAGCTATTTTTTATAGTATTGACGAATAAAAATAAATAAAGATTTTAGCCTTGATAATCCTAATGTCGCCTACGCCGTGTGGTATTCGGCTGAATAGTAGCAACCTCATTTCTTAACGAGGTGTCGTAAAAGGCGACTAAGGTAAATCGACCCGCCGTGTGGTATTTGGCTGAGTAGAATAGACCACCCTCATTTCTTACCGCACGCTTCTAAAAGCATGTTTATAACATGATGTGCCGAACCCACTTAAGAGTGGCATAAGGGCAAGAGGATGATGAATCCTAATGTCACCTAATCTCGAGTGTGCGTCACACTTACCGAACGTTTTCAGGTTCAAGCCAGGCAGGTACCAATAAGTTTATCAAAAAAGAAAGTGTTTATTGATTTGGAATGAATGTAATTCATATATTTTGCACCTTCATTGACTTTGAAGAAAAACGTAAAGTTAAGTAAAGTTCTTGGAGATGTGTCCAGCCAAACTACTGAGCAGCACGGTAGGTGTATACTTCATTAAAATTCTAAGGACTGTTAAGGACTATGCCCAGGAATAAGCTTCTTTTTAGTGAAAAAGGGATGAATGTTACAATTGCACCTTTTGATAGTGCATGCGCGTAATCATACGTAAATACTGTAATTCTGTTCCTTTGCTTTGAGAATCATTAATTATATGTGAAGAAGACAAGTAAGAGATATTAGTCCAATGATATTTAGAGAATCAAGAAGGTAAATTTTGAACTTTTGAATAACATTATACCAAAGCAAATATTTACCTATTGGGATTTTGGGAGTAATGTTTTTTTATGAAATTGATAAATGCTTAATTCTTAAAAAGCAGATAATATTATATATCTTTAATTCTACTATACACAAAGGAAATATTTTTGCTTTATAAGTTACGTTGGATATACGTCATTCAGTAGAAATACGATGCTGGACACGTAGACTTTCAATGCAAAATTGCTCGCTGCAAAAGTTAGCCGAAGTGTTACTGGGAGCTTAACAATGTCGCTTGAAATCCATGCCGTATGTAACTCCTTTTGTGTATCGTTTCATATTTCACTGCAACGTAATTGGAAAAAGTTTTTTAATAAAATGACCGGAGCGTCGCATTTTGTGTACATTGAACACGAATTGTAAATGTTGTATTATTTGTTTGTAGTTCGTCTTGTTTGAATTTGTTTTACGTGTCACTATGTACCAGCATAGAAATTGCGATAATGGCTATTTGACCTAATCCAATCAACTCGGTGTTTTATCTGCAAGTAAGACCATTTTTATAGCAAGAATTATGACTTGTGGTTAATTAAAGTTCTTCTGCTACCTATGTTTTGTTAAAAAAATATAAGTAGTATATTAGTATTTTATTTGTTTCGTAAATTAATATTTTTTAACGTCTCTCTCTGTTCTTTGTATTTATTAATACCTTTTTAAAATTTGTAACTTAAATCTTATACAACGTCTAATTCACTTAGACTACAATACAGCCAAGATGAAAGTTTGGATTGCATTAACAAAAGGGCGGTGTTATAAAAGAAAGTGTGTGCTGTTGAAATCTTACATAAGAAACATTACGTAATATTCAACAAACTAGAAACTAGTCATCAACTTAACAGTTTACTTACCTAAAGCATTTAATGCAAACCCGCATCAACAGTACGGATTGAATCCGTACTTGCAACTTAGTTTACGACTAGAAGCGATTTTTCTAGAAACTTCGTAGCTCTAGGTAACTTTATGGTGATAACAAATAATAAGAACTACTACCACCGACTAATGTTGTCATATTATCATTTTTATGTTTCTGTTTACACATACATGCTTTATGTATATTTGATATATAAAATGCCCATATTTTTCGACAAGTGTAGGTTCTAATTATTGATTACTTCAGCTATATACTTTACTTATTAATGACGTGAAGTTAATTTTTTACAGTTTTTTCATACTATAAAAAACTTTATATGCTTGAAAAAACTTTAAGAACTAACAATAATAATATTAAAATTAAATATTACTTTGTTTTAACCTATTTTTAATTTGCTTAATAAGTTTCCAAGATTTTCCTAATTATTCGGAGTAGAAGGCACTGTCTAAAGAATTTCAAGTGGCTCTATTATTTGAAAAGATAATCAGAAAAAAAATAGAAAATCTTATGAGAAATTATCTAGATTTTTTTATCTTATGATTATATATATATCATTTTCGATCCCGACTTCTTTATAACTATTTTTTGCCACTATTTCTTCAGTGTGGACTTAAATATGGAGTTCCACCTTTTGTCATTTTCACTCGTTTAGCTATTTCCATTAATCACTCTGGTTAGGTTACGTCGTTTATTATAGGTAGAACTAGTTATAGTTTGTGTGTGCAAAAAAATGTTATTATAGCTCATGAACTTTTTATCTTACACTGTTTTGCATAAATATGAACAATATTTGAATCTAGACACATACGATAACGAAAATTTTGAATGAAATAAAAATATTTATTGAACTTCAAATATTCTGATAAATTCTAGCTTGTCTGTATGAAAATTTATACCAATATCCGTATTTGCAATTAGAATATATTTCAACTCCTTTCAGACAATTTCACGTAGAATTATTCCGTTACTGAAATTCTTTTTAGCTTTTACGGTCTTTATGATTTATAATAATGTGGTCTTGTATTCATGCGCAGTTTCCCTTTTATCGTGGAATATTAACTTCTTTCGTTAACTGCAAAAGTTGCCAGTTATGGTCAATAAATATTGTACCCAGAGGTACTTTAGAAAAAAGTAATACCATAACTTTAGCCAGAGAAATAGGTGGGTTGGACTAACTACAGCAGATTATATATTTACTCGTGTCTTCTGAGATTATATATATATATTTGTTTTCGTTATATTGTGCGATATGACTGCCGGTATCCGGCTAAGTAGAATAGACCACCACCATTTCTTACCAGATGTCGTAAAAGGCGACTAAGGTAAGTTGATGACAGGCGGCTAGTCATAAAATACAAATCATTTATCAACATGTTTATAACATGTTGTGCCCACCCCACTTGGAATGGGATAAGGGCAGGCGAATGCTGATGATGATGTATGAATAGGAGTAAAACAGCTTCAATTAATCATACGTAGACTAATTACTTATTAAGTTAATTAGTTAAGTAGATATAATTATCAATTTAAATTTTTCAATGGTATTTTGAATACCTTTAAAAGTTTTTTTCAGAATGGATGACAATTAATAATTAGTTAAATTCTGAAACAAGTATGGCTTTCAGAAGCGTCTTTTGTGCACACAGATTATAACAAATGCATAGATCGGTTCAAAAAAGTTCGGTTAACTAATGATGAAAAACATATGATGAAAAACTTCGGAATCAACCGATAAATTACTTTCAACAAAAACCTTTTATTACCGAAAGGATACAATAATTTTTATTTAAACTCAAGCTTAAAATAATTGAATTATACAAATACATGAAATGCATAGTAGTTGTCGCGACATAACTGTTTGATATAACTCCACAAATCAAAACATGATGAATCTATTTACATTTTCAGTTTACAATTTACTGTTTAGTCGACACGATGTCTCAACGTAAGTCCCTGTCTACTAAGACAGGGACTTACTAGTACTCGTTGAAACAAGTTTACCATAAACACGGTAGTCCTATTTTTTGGATTTTACAGATAGCACCAGTCTTTAATTCCATACTTGATTATTTACAAGCATTGCTACAGCCACAATACATTCGGCATTCAGCGTACCCATGCTACCCATGTAACTTCGAGTACTAGACCCGAAGTTACATGGGTAGCTCAATCAATGTTAGAATATGCTTCATAAAGTAATTATAATTTTGAACTGGTGAGACAGATGAAGTAAACAAAAACTTTTAATACTTAAGAATCCGAAAAAAATACTGATTTTAACGCATACATATATAATTATTCAGACCTGCGCTTTAAACAAGCCCACGCAATAATATTAAGAGGGTCTACTGAACTGTGAGAAATGTTATGAATGTTATTTTTTCTTCAAAAATATTCCTCTTTGAAAAACTCTTAACAAGATAGTATATTGAATTTCAAAGTTTAAAATATAATTGTTATATATACAGAACTAGTTTTTACCTGCGACTTCGTTCGCGTGAACAGTTGTCGCGTGATAGGTTGATAATAGATGGCGCTTTATAGTGTCATCCTAATTATGTAGAATTAACAGGATTATAGCCTATGTGTTATTCCGGTGAATAAGGAATAATCATCGATATTGGTTCAGCGGATTTGCCGTGAAAGAGTAACAAATATTCATCCATACAGGGAAAGTCTGAAAGTTGCGCCCATTACAGAAAAGATGAGAAGTGCGAGACTAATTTGGTATGGTCATGTAATGAGGAGGAATGAAAATCATGTGACCAAAAGAGTTATAAATATGAATGTGGATGGATGTATGGCTAAGGGGAGACCGGAAAAAAGATGGATGGATTGTGTGAAAAATGATATGCATGTTAAAGGAGTGGCACCAGAGTTGACGAATGATAGAGGAGAATGGAAGAAGAAGACATATTGTGCCGACCCCACTTAGTGTGGGATAAGGGTAAGAGAATGATGACTTACAAACTTTCACATTTATAATATTAGGCAGGATTTAATGTATACCTGCTACATAGAATAAAGCCGAAATTTGAAACAGTAAAGTTGGTCAGAACTCGTATTCGTTAGTTTCCGCACATTAAACGCTAGCACCTGGTGCTTAACATTATATCAGCCACGTGGCTATCTGCAACGCCCAGACTGGATAATTATTAACAGCTTATGCTCTACATTTTTTACAAGGGTCTTATTAGCAAACATATTATTATGTACGACCTGTATAGTTTAACACTGAGCGGCGCATATAGGTTTTTTAATGTTTGTATTACAGCACAATATTTTCTCATATAAAATAAAGTACCTAGCCTTAGCAAGGTACTCGGCAATTTTTTTAAAATATATAACAAATGCAATTAATAAAAAGATAATGTTATTCGGATTCGATCGTGGTATTCTGAATTTGAGATCGCCCGTTACCCAAATAAGCTATCCTAACTTTGAAATTGACAGCGCAACTGACCTTTGCTTTCTAGGAATAAGACATTTTTATTTAATAAAACCTAGCTAGATCAGTTACAAATTTAAAGATATGCAGTGGAATGACTTGAAGTTATCGGTACGACCTATATACATGCGTTATGCACTCTAACAGGCCATTTATAAACGTTATTTAAAGAACTATATATACCGGACATATTTTACCGACGTGTATTAAAGTTGTATTAATTACCGTTTATCCAATTTGACGTCCAAAGTGTTAATAAAATTAATGAATTGGGAATTCCAATCAAGAGTTATATGTACCCGAATAGTTGATTTTTGGTACAGATTTAGAAAGTTTTTATAGAAAAATAGTGGTAGTTTACATTATCGTACTTAACAAGAATTGGTAGGTTAGTTTCTCGCTAAAGCACTTACAAGTTTTCTGCAAAAACTTATAATCCTAAATAGATATTTACAATTCATGCACTTTACGGGCACACGGAAAACATTGTGAGGAAACTTGCCTAGAGAATTTCTTGATACGTGTCAATCATCAATCCGCATTGGAGCGGCTTGCACGGTCCATATCTTTTTCTCAATAGAGAGATTCGGTCTTTATCAACCCATGTTCCCATAAAAGGCTGTAACTGACTGTCTGACTGATCGTGCTCAAAAAATAGTAAAACTGCTAAAGTGATATTAAAGAATTGAAGTACTATAAAAAAACTACAAAAAAGTCCGCTACAGTATGTCTTTATCTCTTATAGTTAACTCACAATAATTACTTTTATGATTAATATTTCAATTAAATATACTGATTACAACACAAAGCCGCAAGCACAGCTATAGGAGTTTTGCCTTCAATCCTTTTAACCGGTACCTTTAAACAAGGGGGCGAAATTTAAAATTCAGATTGCAGTAGCGCGCTTACTGTCACAAACTAAAACATTTGAGTTACTAAAAGCAACGCCATCGTTTGTATATTTGCTTAGCGCTTATATAGAACTTAACACTTTTGAAATAAGTGTAATTATAAAAAAGGAAATCTGTATATAATGGAATTTATAAAATACATAGTAGGTAGTATGTGTTCCTTTATTATAAACTAGCAATAGCCAGCGGCTTCGTCTGCCTGGATAGATTAAAACGATAATATAGTCCTTGATAACCAAAAGAAATGGTTGAAGTGGGTTAACCTTAAAAGCTAGACTTATGCTGTCACGGACTCTTATTTAGAACCTTTACAGAGGGAACAATTTTGTAATACATAATTTTTGAATAACTATCACCGTTTACTCAGCACACGCAAAGAAAGATTGAAATTTTGCGGTCTTCGTAACATTTTTTATTGCTGTTCCTCTCCTATTCATCTTAGCGTGATGTTATATAACCTATAGCCTGCCTCGATAAATCTTACACTGAGAGAATTTTTCAAAGCAGTCCAGTAGTTCCTAAGATAAGCGCGTTCAAACAATCAAACAAACGAACAAACAATACTCTTCAGCTTTATATATTAGAGATGAGGGTGGTAGTATTCTATTCAGCCGGATACCACACGGCGTAGATAAAGGAATACATATAGTAGACCCAAACTGCTAGAGTTTACCTTCTAGTTAGTTGTAAGTTACGGATTCATTTAGAGCGAAGTTGTGATGTTATCTACGTGTACATGCAGGGAAAATAGATACTGTTAGTTATTTTTGCATAAGTAATATAGGAGACTAAGTGATATTTAAGGTTACATTTATAATCCTTTCTTTTGACTAAATATTTATAAAAAAATAGTTGTTATTATTTGTTCTAACACCAAAGTTAATTGTCTCTCCAAATGCAACCATCTTTCTTTGAATATTCGTGGGCATGATTTGTATAGTAAATAACGGTTAATAATCAAATAGAATACTTGTATGCTTTTATTGTAAAATGATCTTATATAATATTATATCTTTCATAGTACATCACCTTTTTTAGAGTCGTTTTGATAACCACGAGTTTATAATATTATTTATTTATTTTATTTATATTTTATCTATTCTATTTCAATTACTCTTGTATTTTATTGCACATAATTTAAATACCACAGCTTAATAATTAAATACATCTTATACATTATAAAATTATCAAAACAACCCTGTATATACAGGATGTCAATAGCTACTCATATAATTCACTACATATCTATTTTTACGGTTATTAAAAATTATTATAATAACAAAAACCCGCAAATTTCTACTATTTGTAGCTGTGGTAAACCGAAACGCAAAGTAGTGTGACAAAATTCGACGATTATAAAAAACTCCAAAATGTATTTTTTTAAGCAGTTATAGCCGCTAATAGATCTACTATCAGATGTTACAAGGTTATCTATTCATTACGGGATATCCTGTATAAAACTGTCGTAATAAATTATTAGAAAAAGGATAAACACATTGCTTCCAATATATTTTTTTAATCGTTCATTTTCTTTCGTGCTCTTTGGAGCGTGCAGAGGGATTTCCATCACTCGACGTCAATATTAATTACAAATTCGGCTACGAGACGTAACGAGCTCACGATTTAATCGGACCGACCCAATAAATCCAAGCAAAAGTCGAGTTAGATATACATAATTATGTTATTTTGACTCATTCCATAGTAATAGTGAACGATCCACTACTAGTCATAGATCTCTTTTGTATTTAAAGATTGAGATTTCCCTTTGTTCTTATAATAAATTGTTTGTAATAGGAATATATTCCATTAACATATGAAGTTATCAAAATTTGAATTTCAATTTCCTTCAATTAGTTAGCATCTTGTTACTTCTGTAGAAATGAAGTCACAAAAAGTCCTTTGAGCAAAAAAATAATCAAAGCTAGTTATTTCTTCATAAAGTTTGCTATAATTTATCATTGTCGTTTGTTGTGAAAATAAACGTGTATGTTCTACATTCTTTCTAAATTCTACTTTCGCGTTACACTATTTTTTAATGCGATGTAACTAAAGTAATCTGGGTTTTTTTTTAAGACAAAAGGGTTTTTTTAAGTTTATGGTATATAGTGATCTTAATCATTTATATTTCTATCTCAATCAATAAAAGTCTCATGCTAGATTAGTTATAGATGTTTCTGATTATGTTAGAGTCCACAGATCGGGATATATGAATTTAAATTTTAAACATCAGTTATCATTAGATCATAAACATCATTAGATTATTAGAATCTCGAGATTTCTAGCCCAGTAGTAGATGTTTGCAAGAACGGTTTCGACGAGCTTACTTAAAATAATGCTTCCCTCTATTTGTTATTCCGAATGATTTCCAAAATTTAAAACCTTTATCAGACTTTGGTCCTAAAGATTATGAGTAATTTGGTTGTGGTTTCAAAAATATCAACGAAATAAAACAAAGATATGAAGTAATACACGTCATTTTATTGTACAGTTTGTACAAGGTTTTTCTGTTGTTAGATAATTTGTCATAAAAGTTGTAACTTCCTCGTTGCTTGTTGTCGCTTCATCGCTCGTATGTCTAAAAAATAAATAAGTACATCACGAAACTCCATCACAAACTACGACAAAAACTTCGTCTTCGTATAGTCCTTGTCGCCTACATCATTTACCTTTTCGTAAAGAACAAAAAGTTCCATTTATATAGTTCTGACTTTGGACTTCTATATTAGTGAAATATGAATGTCACTAGTCGGATTTGTACATAGTTTGAAATAGACTGAAAAATCAATCATAGCATCAATGCTATTAATAATATTCTATCAATAATATTATGATATCAATGCTATCAATCTATTCTATCTATGCTATCAATAATATTATCAGTTTATTAGGGTATATACACTACGCTGTGTGATATCCGGCTGAATAGAATAGTACTACACTCATTACTTACCGAGGTGTCGTAAAAGGCGACTAAGGTAAGTCGACCCGCCGTGTGGTAGCCGGCTGACTAGAATAGACCAACCTTATTTCTTACCAAGGTGTCGTAAAAGGCGACTGAGGTAAGTTAACCCACCGTGTGGTATCCGGTTGAGTAAAATAGACCACCCTCTTTCTTACCGAGTAGTCGTAAAATACGACTAAGGTAAGTTGTCGTCAGGCAGGCGGCCGGTAGTAAACACGTAGCCATATCATATGACAACATGTTTGTAACATGTTGTGCCGACCCCACTTAAAGTGGGATAAGGGCAGGAGGATGATGATAGGGTATATACACTATATGGCTTACATTACATTAATTGAACTTTATTTTTTAGTTTAACTATATCTGTACTACAAAAAAAAGTACTCTTTACAAAAAATACATTTTTCATAACATTTTTAGTTAATATGTCATCATCCTCCTTCCATTTCCATTTCCATTATCCCGCTCTAAGTCGGGTCAGTACAACATTTTATAAACATGCTGTCGCATGATTTGGCTGCGTTTTTACGACCGGCCGCATACCTGACGTCAACTTACCATAGTCGTATTTTATGACACCTCGAGCTATTTACTGAGAAAATAGATGAAGTTGATATTCTTCAACTTCTAATGTTAAGGAAGAAAAATAAATAAAAATAGGTTTTAAAGTAAACTAAGTTTGTATAACTAATTTATTGTAGGTTGCCTTGACGTAACTGCCTAAGACAGCAATGCATGCTCAGAATGTCGTATATCGTAAATGGAGGAGTCTTTTCATTATGGAGCTTTTATCTTAAAATGGCGACATTGATAAATGATGGCTGACTTATGCTCGACTTTTTTTAACGTTATTTGGATAGAAATATGCTAAAATGATCCCTATATTTTTGGATGTAGCGTAAGATTGATTATTGAAAGCAAAGTTTTTAAAATTTATTTATAGGTGTATTTGACTGTTATTACACTTGATTTAAGTTTGACTATTTGTGGTGACTAATGAAACTAATTTTTTAACTAATTACATTACTAAATCACTATAAAAGTAATCCTATATCACTGAGTTTAATGTACATATATTAAGTTTAGTGATATGAAATCGTTACATTCATACTGTTTTATCAAATTAATAACTGTTTTATTAAATTTATAAAAAAAAACATTTTGAAACAACTTGAGATCTATAAACATAATAATGATGCCCTCATTAATTAAGGATCATATAAATGTTTCTTGTTCAAGCTTATTACACGGGTTCGTAGGCAAAATAAAATAAATGGTGGGGTTGAACCGATTAGTATATAAGTAAGCTTGTTCGGGTAATGCTTCGCTTTGCGATTTTGTCTTAGAGTCTATCTCCTGATGATGCTTCGGTTGCGGGGCGAAACGATTGTTGTGATAGTGAACGTATGTATTGCTTGTGTATTGTGGTTGCGGTGGTGGAGGTTTGTGCATGTGTTTTTACGAATCCTGCTTGTATAAAGTATGAAAAGGGATAGTCCACTCTATATTTAGAATTATATATATTTTCTATTTTACTTTATTGCGAATTTTGGCAAAATAATTTTAGTATTACGTTTGTATTATGGATCTCCGCAAAGTAACGCCTAAATCTATAAATGATTTAATAAAAGTTCGTAATTATAAACAATAAGCTAAACCCGGCACTTTTATGTAGCTCAGTCTGGAATTTTTCTGATCCCGTGCGAACTACGGGATATGAAAAATTCTCGTATACCAATTCGTATTCCACGTACGATGGAAAATTTAAAATTCAAATACTTTCAATTCATGGAACCGGACAATAACAAAATAAAAAATAATTAAAGTCTCTTACTATTTTAATAAGCTGTCCGGTGTTGTCACACCACACATCCAGAGTAACATTTTCATCTCATCTGTATACATTGCCCGACAGCCTAATCTGTTGTTGTAGTTGGTCTGCAGTTGCTATGACCATTTTATAATAATTTAAAAACCTTTTCATTACTGAAAGAGTTGTGATAGCCCAGCGATAACACATTGCAACTCTTTTGAGGACGTCACGGGTTCAAACCCGGGCAGACACCAATGAGTTTTCCTGTTAAAACTTATGTGTCTTATTGATAATAGCAATCACACACTTTTCGGTGAAGGAAAACATCTTAAGGAAACCTGTATATCTCTGGAGAATTCTGGAGATATGTCTAACCTACCAATCCGCATTGGAGCAGCGTGGTAGGTCTTAGCTCCAATCCTTCTCTACAAAACGGAGAGAGGAGACCTATGCCCAGCTGTGGGATAGTAACAGGCCAGTACTTACTATTTTAATACCTTTGTATAAAAGGTCTCTACTCTCATTTGTTACGAAGACAAGAAGCTCAGTAATAAAGTAGGTAGTAGAGTATGTATTTATAATAAGCCAAAACTCTATGCGAATGTATGCAGATGAATTTACACATTCATTACAATTTGATTCAATTCATAACAATGTAGGCACTAGTTAAAGACAAATCGCACTCTTAGTATTAAGGTGACCTAACACAAAACTCAAAATTTCATGTCATCTGGCTGATTTGTGTTCAATGTTCTCTGACTGGCCCGTTGGCGGAGTGGGTAGTAATCCTACCTTCAGCTCCGCGGGTTACGGGTTCGATTCCCACCGAGGGCCAACATTTTCTATAAATGAATTTGTTGGCGTTTGAGCCTGGGTGTATATTTGTATTTAAGTATGTATTTAAAAATATAAAAGTATATATTCACCAGCTATCTGTCTACCATTACACAAGTATTAAGTTACTTACTTTGGGGACGGACGACCGTGTGTGTAAGTTTCCGATATATTTATTTATCTCTGATATGACGCTACGAACTCATGAAAAAGCTTGTGTTTTCTTAATCTTCCAAGTTATGTGTCTCTTAAACGCTCACGAGTTTTGTAGACGCTACGCTATGCTTTTTAAATTTGCCACAAAAGCACTTTTTGAATTAGGTCACTTATAATTGTGAGAAATATATATATATGTATATATTAATTTATGCTGATAAAAGTTTACGTTTTAATTTATTATTATTTATTTTTTAAATGTCTATAAGCCTTTACATTTACAAATTTTTTAATGAAAGTTAATTCAATGATTTATAAATTAGATACAACTAATCTATCAAAATAATCCAAGAGAGCTTCCTTCCGCTTGAAATTCATAACAGAATCTCATCAATCATGAAGTTAAACTGCCGACAACATAGTTAGCGTTTTACATTTCAATTGGAGCTTTAAATGTTACATAAAACGTTATTAACTCTTTCCCTGCGATAAAAATGTCTTGGAAGGTGCATTGCATTTGAATCTTGCAATTATGTAAGAGATATTGCTTCGCTTGAGAGATTTTATCTTTTATATTTCCTATTTCATTTTATAATGAGGCATAGTTAAAACTCACTTATATAGGGTACAATTATGAAAATTGCAGTTTTATAAATATGTAGGAATTCAAAATTGTATTAAATGCATGAAATTCAATTCGTGAGTATAGCCAGTTTCTATACATTAATTATGAATACCACTAGTTTAAATTCAGAAATATTCTAGTAGTATAAAAATTTAAGTTGTAATATGTAATAATAATAAATAATAAATATATGGGACACTTACACACACGGTCGTCCGTCCCCAAAGTAAGAAACTTAATATGTGTTATGGGTGATAGACGACTGGTGAAAATATACTTATATATTTTTTAAATACAAATATACACCCAGGCTCAAAGACCAACAAATTCATTTATAGAAAATGTTGCCCCTCGGCGGGAATCGAGCCCGCGACCCGCGGAACCGAAGGCAGGGTCACTAACCACTGCGCCAACGAGCCAGTCAAATGAGTAAAGTAAGTAGGTAATAACTGTGTTCTAAACATACGAAGGTAAGGTAATTGATTCAGAAATGTTTATTAGAATAGTATACGCAAGCATTTACTCAAAGGCTATATGCGTTTCAATCTGCACATGGAAATATCGTTCGGTGCACTCTATCGAATATTGGGAAATATTTGCTTAATGAGGGCTTTGACGAGACTCTATTGCGAAATTTACTGTGCAACATGGTGCTAGAATATATGAATACTAGCTCTTACCCGCAACTTCGTTTGCGTGGACTGGTCGTGATAGGTTTATAATAGATGGCGCTTTTCAATGTCAACCAAGAATTGTAGATCCAAAATTGTAGATTTAACGGGATTTCTATAATCTATATGTTACCCCGGTGTATAAGGAATAATTGTGCCAAATTTCATCGATATTGGTTCAGCGGAATCGTCGTGAGAGAGTAACAAACATACATCCATACTGACAAACTTTCGCAGTTTTAATATAAGTAGCATAGGATAGTCTAAAGGACATAGGAAACAGCTTTATAAGTTTGCATATACGTTTGGCTATTTATATGGAAAAGGCACTAAAGCCTTCAAACAAGGCTTAAGAAATTATTCTGGGAAAACTATTTATATTACATTGTATGAATAAAGTTTTGCGTACATTCATATTCTTTACGATAATGAATGAGCGGTCCTAATGATTTTTGTGATATAAATTATTATATATTTATCAATAGGTATTGAGATTAATCTTTGAGTCTAATTAATTTTATATCTTCACCAACTATCCGTCTATTACATAGTTAAACATCACATCTAAGGGGGTGCATATGTCTAACAAACAAAATATATGAAAATGTTTCTTTTCCATAACTTTACTTGAATAAATTTATCATATACTAGCAGTCCGGCCTAGCGTTCTTGTGGCTCAGTCTGGTTTCAAATTTCCCTCGAAACAGAACTCAATAGTAAAAAAAAATTCCCCCGATCGTCACCAAAACTTTACAGGATCATCCGTTGGGTCATTCTAAGGATTCTCTGAAAATTTTATTAAAATTGGTTTCGGAGTTCATTCGGAGTCTATGAAGGAAATACAGACAAACATTTATTTTATATACAAAAAGATTTTAAATTGCCGAGAAGATAGTCAATTGTGCTTTGAAATATAGAGAATTGTGCTTTGCCAAGGTAACTTTATATGAACATAAATGTTTGATATTTTTCTATGTCAGTACTTTCAGTATACTGGTAAAGATATAACTATGCAAATGTTTACCCTCGTGTAATATAACATATTTTTATAAAAGACAAATATTGGTATGGGGTTTTATATCCAGGACCTGTGTAAACATTTCCCGCTCATAAACTGTTGTATTCTTATGAAAAATACAAAGGCACGTAAAAACTTAAACGCTCGTAGTCCTGATACGCAAAGGGACGGTATGCAGTAGTTATTTTGAACGATGTCTCGCTTTATATGTCCTGAGCATTGAAATTAAATTATTAAAAAATTATTAAATTTACAGTAGAGTAAAGTAAAGTAAAAGTGGTGGGGTGCCAAAGTGGTCGGCCTCCTCGTGGCGCACCCTGGGCAAGCTTAGTCTTGGCGAACGGACCACTGAGGGGTGGCCAATCCAGTTGTCCCTCTGATTAGCAGAGGGCAATCTGGACGGGCCGGGGACTTCGGGGGGGTTGGGGTGAAGTCCCTAATGAGCGACGGGTCCAGTTGGGCTTACTCTAAGTCTGGCTGGACATGGTTACGGCCACCGTCGGCGAAACCCGGAAGCCCAGCAATGGGAACGGGGACCTTCGGGTTGCGAGGAAGAAAACCTCTATAAAAAATTACCCGGTGGGGGCGGAAACGCCCACCAAGGCGTTGGGGCCCCTACTTGGGGCGCGATTTCTCCCTGTCGACCGTGACATAGCAAACACGGTGGGCAGGGAGCGATCGTGGGCAGCGATGGCCTCCTTTAGCTCTGCGGAGGGGGGCGGAGGGAGGCGGCGGAGCGGTTCCACGAACTGTTGTTCTGGATCCAATCTGCTGCTGGTGAGTCCAGGTGTTAGTGACTCGCCCAAGCCCATCGTCTGCCGCCCTAACTGGGGACCTTCGGGTGTTCCGAACGGGGTACATCGGACACCTGGCTTACAGGTCCCCAAGGCGGTCGGTGCATCTGGTGCTCCCGATGCACCGGTTAGCGGAGGGGGGTTTCTCTTTCGAGGGGCCCCTACCTGGAGGTGTTTATTCTCTGGGATCAGAGCTGTCGGCGGGATGGGGGCAAAATGTACAATGATACCCTGTCCTTGCCATTGGCAGCGTGGTGGAGCACACAGGTCGTTTTAGTCGGTGCGAGTCCGACATAACCGCCGCCTGTCCCCGTCGGGCGGCGGTACCCATAAGGGGTTTTTTCCTGTATAATAAAAAAAAAATAGGTAAGGTAAATGTCAACGTATATAAATTACGGATATTGAATAAAATAAATTTGTGACCATTTTCATAGAATTCAGAATGTATATTGTAAACTATCCTTAGAAGATAGCTATATGTCATCCCAGTTTTTTCTGTAGACTTGTAAAAGGAAATATAATCTTTCAATCCATTTTTTTATATTTAATCAAAAATGCAATTAGGCAGCGTTTCGATAAAATCTCCCATGCAGCTTGACAAGAAGTCATGGGACATTTCAATCACATAAAGCCTTTTTGCAAAATATATAAACTGGCTCGAGGACATATTTGTAACATTTAATTATTTCTATGGACTTATAAAGTTCGTCCTCTCGTCTTCAATATAACAAAATTAACGGTTTAGTCAAAAATATAATATAACGTATATTCGTTTTTGAATTTAAACTATCGTGAGTAGTATTCATAGTTAATGTATAGAACCGGCTATACTCACGTCTTATTCTATCGGGTTAGCCCGACTAGTTTCGAGCCCAACCGGGGCTCTTATTCATGAGCTCTTTACACGATGTTATCGCGGCGGGAACTGCGTCCCGCAGCTCGCTGGGCGCGACTCGTGGGTGGTGGGGGTGCGGGGGGACACGGTGGCGGCGGTGGCCGCGCCTCTTCCAAGTGTTCCCTGTCGCTCTGGTCTTCGTCATCGCATGCACGGATGAAGTTTGTGCACGCGACGCTTACGGTGTCGGGTTCAAAGCGGTCTTTATATGAACCAGTAGTGTCAAAAATCGGTTTCCACGCCGGAGGTAGTGTCCATCCACCGTCTCTGTTAAAATTCGGGTACCGGCCAATTTCAATGGCTTCTCGTATTTTTCTAGGTACTAGAAATTTTTCCCTGGATAATACGGAAGCCTTGTCGAACCTGATGTAGTGGTTAGTACCCGAATCGTGGACATGCTCCGCTATGGCCGAACCATTGGTGTCCATATTCTTGACACTACGAATGTGCTCCGATATCCTCGTACTGATGTTGCGACGAGTTTCGCCTATATAATTCCTCCCACAGCCGCAAGGAATCCTATAAACACCAGGTACGCTAAATGGGTCCGGATCTTTCGGTGAGCGCAGCAGGCTACGTATTTGACCAGGAGGACAGAATATCGTCTTGATATTGTACTTACGACGAAGATAGTAGCCTATCTTATCCGTCACTCCCTTGACATACGTTAAATAAGCAGGCGACCGCGCTGCTTCTACCGATCTTCGCGATTTCCTGTTCTGTGCTAAACGATAACACTGGCGCCAGTTATATCCGTTGCTTTCTAAGGCCAGTTTTATTTTATGTATTTCCTGTCCCAGATATTGCGGGTCACACAGATTTAAGGCCCTGTTTATCAAAGTTCGAGGAAGAGAAGAAAGATGCGAGGGGTGATGATGCGATCTGGCGTGTAAGTATTTATTGGTGTGAGTGGGTTTCCGGTACACCGTTGTAGAAAACTTACCGCCAGGCCCTCTTATGACCATGACGTCAAGAAATGGCAGCCTTCCCTCCTTTTCTTCCTCCAATGTGAACTTTACCTTATTATATAATTGGTTTAGGCACAGTAACAAGTCTAATACTTTATCTCTGTTGACTATCGCGAAAATGTCATCCACATATCGTAACCAGCATCGCGGTTTCAGTGGAATCTTATCCAAAAATTCACTCTCAAACCACTCCATGAAGATGTTTGCTGCCACTGGAGCAATTGGAGAACCCATAGCCACGCCATCCACCTGCAGGTAATAATCACCACGCCAAACAAAATAGCCGCTTTTTAGACAAAATTCACACAGTGTTATATATCCCTGGTGTAGGTCTGATTGTGTTAAAAAGCTGGTAATCTGTTGGCTCACCACATCCACAGAAACATTGGTAAACAGTGACTCGACATCAAAGCTGACCATGACCTCTGTGTCAGATATTGTAAGAGCTTGGAGCATCTGCACAAAGTGTTTCGAGTCTCGTACAAAGCTGCTAGTATTTCCTGTGAACGGTTTTAATAAAGTGGCTAAATGTCTGGAAGTCCTGTAGGTAGGCGAGTCTATATGGCTAACGATTGGTCTTAATGGCCAGTCCGGCTTGTGGGTTTTTGGTAAACCATAAATTTTCGGAGTTGTGGGGTTATGGGGACGCAACTGTGACACTAGACTCTTATCGTCAAATATCTGCAGCAACTTGGTTAGTTTAGTTGAAGTTCTAGACGTTGGGTTATAATTTACTTTTTTGTATGTCTTGGTGTCCGCCAATAATTGATAGATTTTTTCCTCATAAGAGATCGTATCAACAATCACTGTGGCGTTACCTTTGTCTGCCGGTAATACGAGAATATTCTTGTTGTTATGTATATCTCGTAAGGCAACCCAATCGTCCCTACTGATATTTGATTTAGGTGGCCTAGACCGACGTAAAATTGTAGCTATATCCTGCCGTAAACATTCCGCATCCCGACCGGGAATCGAATTTCGTACAATAGTATCCTCAATATTGCAAATGATCGATTCTACAGGAATTTTACGGGGTGTTGGTGCAAAATTCAACCCTCTTGACAATACATTAAGCGCATTTTTGCTTAATACCGTTGACGATAATTTAACAACATTTAATCGAGTCGGTTCATTTTGTGAACCGCCGTGCGGGTATTTTTGTAACTGTTTCTTATTCAAGTTACGACTTAGGCGACTTAATTTGTTATTATGTATATTTTTAATATTGGATTGTATTTGCACAGATCTATTATACGTCATCGCGTCAATAGTTTCCCACATTTCACGATCCAAAACACACGGTAACTGCTGGTGTAACTGGTATAAGTCATTATTTATAAGCATTATCTTACGACGATAGTCTGCAATAACACGACGGAGTAATTTTATACCCGCCATGTCGAAGAACGTTTCGTAGTCTGGGATACACTTTATAGGTTTTATCTGCACAAATTTAGGTAACACACCATTATTACGACACTGCACCACATATTCTAAACCACACTCGAGTTTTGTTCGTTTTATCCTTAAACGCGAGAACTCTTTCACTTTGTTTTGCCATACCGTGCCGTAAAGGTTAGCAATTTTTGAATTTAAACTATCGTGAGTAGTATTCATAGTTAATGTATAGAACCGGCTATACTCACGTCTTATTCTATCGGGTTAGCCCGACTAGTTTCCGAGTAGTTTTTAACACAATCAGACCTACACCAGGGATATATAACACTGTGTGAATTTTGTCTAAAAAGCGGCTATTTTGTTTGGCGTGGTGATTATTACCTGCAGGTGGATGGCGTGGCTATGGGTTCTCCAATTGCTTCAGTGGCAGCAAACATCTTCATGGAGTGGTTTGAGAGTGAATTTTTGGATAAGATTCCACTGAAACCGCGATGCTGGTTACGATATGTGGATGACATTTTCGCGATAGTCAACAGAGATAAAGTATTAGACTTGTTACTGTGCCTAAACCAATTATATAATAAGGTAAAGTTCACATTGGAGGAAGAAAAGGAGGGAAGGCTGCCATTTCTTGACGTCATGGTCATAAGAGGGCCTGGCGGTAAGTTTTCTACAACGGTGTACCGGAAACCCACTCACACCAATAAATACTTACACGCCAGATCGCATCATCACCCCTCGCATCTTTCTTCTCTTCCTCGAACTTTGATAAACAGGGCCTTAAATCTGTGTGACCCGCAATATCTGGGACAGGAAATACATAAAATAAAACTGGCCTTAGAAAGCAACGGATATAACTGGCGCCAGTGTTATCGTTTAGCACAGAACAGGAAATCGCGAAGATCGGTAGAAGCAGCGCGGTCGCCTGCTTATTTAACGTATGTCAAGGGAGTGACGGATAAGATAGGCTACTATCTTCGTCGTAAGTACAATATCAAGACGATATTCCGTCCTCCTGGTCAAATACGTAGCCTGCTGCGCTCACCGAAAGATCCGGACCCATTTAGCGTACCTGGTGTTTATAGGATTCCTTGCGGCTGTGGGAGGAATTATATAGGCGAAACTCGTCGCAACATCAGTACGAGGATATCGGAGCACATTCGTAGTGTCAAGAATATGGACACCAATGGTTCGGCCATAGCGGAGCATGTCCACGATTCGGGTACTAACCACTACATCAGGTTCGACAAGGCTTCCGTATTATCCAGGGAAAAATTTCTAGTACCTAGAAAAATACGAGAAGCCATTGAAATTGGCCGGTACCCGAATTTTAACAGAGACGGTGGATGGACACTACCTCCGGCGTGGAAACCGATTTTTGACACTACTGGTTCATATAAAGACCGCTTTGAACCCGACACCGTAAGCGTCGCGTGCACAAACTTCATCCGTGCATGCGATGACGAAGACCAGAGCGACAGGGAACACTTGGAAGAGGCGCGGCCACCGCCGCCACCGTGTCCCCCCGCACCCCCACCACCCACGAGTCGCGCCCAGCGAGCTGCGGGACGCAGTTCCCGCCGCGATAACATCGTGTAAAGAGCTCATGAATAAGAGCCCCGGTTGGGCTCGAAACTAGTCGGGCTAACCCGATAGAATAAGACGTGAGTATAGCCGGTTCTATACATTAACTACGTATATTCGTTATCTATAATCTATATCAATATCTTTTATTTACTGTAATTGAAAATTAGTTTGTTAATTACCTTAGCTTTTGATAGCAGCTCTTTATCGGTTATCGGCTTTATTTACCCGAAGATTACGCACGCAATTAATTTCCTCGACGACTTAGTTCAGAGCCATTAATTAGGTGAAACCGCCTTCAGCGACACGGAAATTGAAAGATCTTACGAGATAAGTACCTACGTAACGAGCGAAATAACTTTTTAACACGCACATATAGTTATAACATTATTAAATTATAATTTAAAAAAAAATATTATCATATTTTGAAGACAATTTAAACCTATTTTAATTGTATATATTGACGTAAAATGTCTATCTACATTTAAGTTATTTCCCTACAGTCCTGGTTACAAGTTTTTAAATTTTTAAGATCACTATTTCCAAACGGAAAAAAGGTATTTGCTATGGGGTGCCACAGCTCACTACTTTGTTGTAATTTATTTATTGTTATTGCCCAAAAATACATAACGTTGCTACGTATGACATAAAAACATGACCAGCGTGCAAAGGCTATATTGAAATTATAAACGATAAAAAATATATACAATTTAAAATAAAAATAGTGAAAAATCGTACAAGAGAAATTTTAAGTAGAATATTCAAGGGATTATTAAACGACCCAGCTCTGGTTCAAAAATGCTCACAGCAAAAATTGTTCGTTATTTGCTGCAGCCGAAACAAAGCCGTTGTTATGAAGTAAAACGCAGTATTATTTACAAAACAATTCCAAATATGTGCTTCTTCGCTTAAATAGCCCTAAAAGGAATTTGAGTATTTCATTAAAATTGTAACCAGCTTTGTTGGTCTTAAACTTTTAGTTAGTAAATGAAAAGTAGATTTAAATGTAAATATATAGTTTTTTGAGGTTGCTCGATCGCTCTATTAAATGAAAATAATTGACTTGGTCTAGTTATAAAAGTTAGAGTATTATGAAGGCTAACTCAGAACAAACTACCAGAATTCTATTCTATACTGAAGTATATACTTTATCTAACTCATCTTGAATAAAAAAAATATAATATGTTAAATGTTGTGAAATATGTTAAACTTAAACTAGCTGTTCTCACAGCTCCGCTTTCGATCTTTTTGGGATTTTGTTTTATCCTTACTAATATTATAAATGCAACAGTCTGTCTGTCTGTTACATTTTCACGGCTAATCCGCTGAACCGATACCAATGTAATTTGACAATTATTCCTTATAAAACGGGGTAACATATAGGCTATAGAAATCATGTTGATTCAACAGGAATACGTTCAAAAACGCCACCAAATCCAGTCAAATCTGTATTTACAGAAATATCTAGATTCCAATTTTTTCGGCTTACGTCATAAGAGTTATCTTTAGAGAGAGTATTTATATTTATTCATTTCTGTTTATTGGATAAATTTAACTGAGCTATTACTATGGATAATTAATATAAGTAATACGGGCTATTAAATAAAATAAATAAACTAACCCTAACTAATATTATGGTTGTGGGATAACTTACCTTAGTCGCCTATCACGACACCTCGGTAAGAAATGAGGTTGGTCTATTCTACTCAACCACATTCTATTAGGATCGACTATAGTTATTATATTAATTATAATTATTATATAATTATATTAATTATTCGTAACTGAGAATACATTCCATTATTCACATGTTGCAAACTAAGATAAAAATGACGTTCAGCCCATAGCAGTTTTCCACAGTAATTATGAGTCACTTGACGTAGTGCCCACAGGCATCATCCAAATTACTAAGCTATTGTTACTGAGATATTGTTCGTCACCTCTGGAATATATGGGAGAGGAAATGAAACGATTCCGCCGCGTCCGACGCCGTTTGTTTGGCTCTCACAGTTGAAACGGAAATACAGGCGGTTTCCATTCAAATGGTGTCACATTAAATGACGTTTCATGCATCACGCTTGATAGTATCGTGGATTAATCTTCCCTGAGGTATCCAGGGACCGCTGACGTGTAATATAAATTGATGTTAGTAAACTACCTAACCTGACCTGCCGAAGTTATAGTATTAAATCTAATTTATAGAGATAGGGCATTACTTTGAGTTCCATAATACAAAACTAATGGTAATATTTCCATTTTATAATCCGCGATTAGTGCGTATAACTAATCGGGTATTATCTTTAGTACCTGGTTGCCCGAGACTTGCTCGGTAATAAAAAAAAAAGTAAGTAAATAATAGGATAGGTGGGGCTCGATCCTAGGTATTTTCATTTCTCACGACCACCAATTCCCCGAAAGCTACGCTGGCTTGACATTTAACAGCTAAAAAGTGTTTTATGTAGTGAATAAATTAAAAGTAAATTTTATTATTTTTTTAATGCCCAAAAACAAGAATAAGATGATTTAATTTTTTTAAACCCTAGCTTAATCGATTTTTCTCCCCCAAAACCTCCTGCATGCTGAATTTCAGGAATATATACACATATACAGAGTGGTACCGACGATACGACATTAATTTTAATCCTAAATAGCTAAGCACCTTAGCAGCCTACATAAAAAATTCAATTAATTCAATGAAGTTCCATACTTTGTTAAGTTCGAAGCTACAGAATATTATTTTTCATTTTGAAATTAAACTTCATGATGTATATGGTTCAATGACCGATGGCAGCATGCCATACAAAAATAAACCCTATAAACAATGTTATACTCCTCTGTATCAAAAATGTAAAAATGACCTTGGCCTTGGCCTTGCGGTCACCGCGCTGTAATACTCCCAAGTGAGCAGTGAAGTTATTTAATGCCATATCGTCGGTACCACTCTGTCTACATACAAGATTAAGTCATTTAAATATTAAAGATATTTGTATCATTAAATCTGTTTATAATTATCCCACAACCAAGATCTTGAGTCTTAGATTCTTTAATCTTAATTACCACTTATTTTAATAGTTTTCACAGATCCACTTTTCCTTAATATTAAGAAATCGCTACTAATAGGAATAAGAAGCGATCGGCGATGCTGTGTAAAATCATTCAAATTTTTGAACGATTTTATAAACAACGCGGAAGTCCAAATCGGTTGTTGTTACATATTATATAAAACATACATATAGTTAATTATTAAGTACATAAGTCTTGAATTTCGTATCATGTATTGTGTTAAAAAAAATCCATGGATATTTCTTATAACTTTTTTAGTGGCAGCGTTTTGTATTTTCCGAACCATAGCCAATAATGTAGCCCGCGTTAGGGTTAAGTGGGTCCGCACTTAAAAAGACATCAAGGGTACAGAAATGGCATTATATCTTCCTGATGACCCTTAGGAATTACGCCGAACGATGTTAGATGCTTAGGGTCACCGTACCTCCATCTTTACAAAGATTTTATACGAATGTTCGGATCTTGATATTAATGTGTGCCATATAATATTAATATGATTCATAATATGTAACCGTTTATAATAAAATAACTAGCCAAATCATGTAAGAACATGGTTATTACATGTTGTGCCAACTCCTTTTAGACTGGGATTAGGTCAGGAGAATGATAATTAAATATCCTATGAGTAAAGTAAAAGTGTTATCAAATAGGGCTTAACTTAATATATGCCCATCTGTCGCCGAACTAGTTAAAAGTGTAACACGGCATACAGCAACAGTACAGTACAGTAGTACATTATAATAATCAGCATGTCTGTAAGGAATACCTCTCTGTGTGTTTATAAGTTTGAAAAGTATGCATGTAATTATTTATATTAGTGTGAGTAGGAGGTATGTATGGAGAGAGGGTGAGTATTTCTATTATATTATTAGTATAACTTAATGTTACTATGTACGTATGTTTGAGTCCCTTTGATTAATAAATAAATAAAGGTGTTATACCTGAACAAGACTAAAGTTGTATTATTTTACGGAGTTTCATAATTTCGGCTTAAACTGTCAAATAATAACGGTTGTAATATTGTCGTTCCAGAATGTCCGTACAAACAATATTCAAGTTACTGTCTCTTTGTCGGATTATTTGGTGAAACTCTGGAATCCCCTGAAGTTCAAGCGACTTCTCAAGCTTATTACTATTTGTGTTACGAAAACTCAAATTTTGGTTTCAAACAAGTTGTTATGAATTTAAATATTTATACAGTATCTGTAGTTTTGTTTTAAAATTAAGAATACTTTTTAAATTACGTGCAATAAAAGGCGACTAGGGTAAATTGACCCACCGTGTGGTAACGTTGAGTAAATTAGACCAACCTCATTTCTTACCGAGGTGTCGTAAAATACGATTAAGATAAGTTGACGTCAGGCAGGTGGCAGTTTGTAAAATACGTAGCATCATGTGACAAAATGTTTATAACATGTTGTGCCGATCCTATTTAGTGTGGGATACGGGCAGGTAGATGATGCTGATAACTTACATAAAAATAAAAAACGCAAATCAATGAATGCGTAATTGAAAAATTAATAAAAATATTTCCCTTATTCCTTATATTTCCTTATTTTCAAAAATTAGGAAATATAAGGAGTAAGGGAAATATTTTTATTAATTTTTCAATAAACGAAATACTATAGCGAAACTGTTATTTCTTAACAGAAAAGTTGATCGTCTTTATAATATACTTTTTTTATTTGAGACAACAGAAAGCTCTTTAGAAAATGTTTGCAATCGTGTCCCATTGAACAATAAGTAACGATAGTAAAACATTTTAAAGTCGCTCCAAGACGGTTTCCGCTATATTTTTCTCAAATTGCACTCGCTTCGACGATCGTTACTTATCCAGAATACAGGTAACCCTACGGGCTAAAAGAAGGGGTAAGTATATTTTTTGGTAATACCTCGCAATTTACAATATCGAGTAGGCCATTACTATTGCTGAATTTCATACGTAGCGGGAACGTAAATCTTTACATATTTACATTTTCAGTTTAATTTGATTAATTGTTTTCGATATTTTACTATAGTATTTGTGCGAATTTGATTTATACATTTTTTTTATTACGTTTGGACTATTCCAGTTATTTTCCGTTTTATTAAAACGAGTGACATTAGTTGAAATAACTTAAATTTTATTACAATTAATCATATACACTGAAAATTCACAATTTTTCAAATAAGGGCAAATAGAAATGAAATGTTATTTATTATAGGAACTATCAGGATAAGTCCGCTTTTGTACAATTTTTATTTTATATATATTTCTGTGCCATGTATGTTTTTTTAAATCCGTTTGTACAATAAAGCAATGAAACAAACAAACAAACTATTCTACAAGTATAAGTAGCATATCATCTGCTGCATCTTTTATATTATGCAGATCTTCTAGGGTTAAGATGTTTCTTAGTGATTTTTATAAGTATGGTATTCAAATGTTTATGGAATATTTATGTGATGATGAATCTAATTTAATAGCTTACACGCTTTATAACATATACGAGCATATATTACTTTCCTTTAAATTCTCAACTAACAGCGATCCATCACGAATTTAAATTTGTTACAAGCGCAGTTGGCTCTTGATTTTACATCACTAAACTTGCTATGTTAGTAAATAAATATGAATAAAAATCAGTTTGTAGACTTCGTATAAAGGCTTTAAAGGTTTTTTTTGTTTTGTTGAAAAGATAATCCGCCGAGTATCTTGCTGGTTCTTCTCGGTAGGAGCAAACTTCCGAATCAGTGGTAGCTTCAGTCCACTCGAATTAAGAATATTTTTTGAATTTGAATTTGTTGATGCCATATTTTTGCTTAAAATAGGAGTATCTAATAGAATTGTAAAACTCCAGGAAGTTAAGCAATAAGCTGTGTATTTTCTATATCTTATTTCCATCCACCATGTTAATAATATTCTCTAGCTGCATCACGCCAGAAATCTTTAAAATCAATTTGCCAAGAAAGAAAATAAAATATCAAATCGATTACAAGTGTTAATTTATTTTATTACTATTAATAATTTTTTATTTACTATTTTTCTTAGTTTTACTGCAGTATTCCATAAATAAAAAAAAGTCTGTTGGGTTACAGTGGATTCGGAAATATTCTCTTGAGCTGGAACTGGCTAATCACTTCGTTAGCAAGCTAACGAATGACGGTCAAAAAACGAAACGTCCAATCCCTAGTTGTTACTCGTAAATCGAAAATATTCTTCTTAAAAACATTTTGTATTTTGGCGTTATAAGACAGACTAAATGAAATATTCAGAACAATATTTTAGAAGCTTTTCGTCACAAATTTTCAAATTTGCATTATACCTTGACAGGAGAACCAAGCCTTTGATCAGAAGTAGAGGCACTATTTAAATGAACTTATAATTTTGAAAATTTTGGTATCGCAAATTTTAGTTTAAATAGTTTGAAGTTTGAATGTAATTTAGCACCTGGTTGACCGAGCCTTGCTCGTTAATTTCTTTTCTAAATTAAAAAAAAAAAACAAAAAAAAGGAAAATTGACTCGATCCTAGGTATTTTCATTTCTAGAGACCACCCGTTCGCCGAATAAGCTACACTGACTTGACAGTTTTCGACAAAAATAGTGTTTTATATATTCAATGTAAATTTTTGTATTTTTTTAATGCCCAAACAAACAGGGATAAAACGATTTTTTTAAATAAAACCTCGCTAGATCATCCGCGGGTACAGCACAATAATTTTTAATTTTTTTGTATCATCGGACTCCGAAAAGTAACGCATAAAATATATATATATATATATATATACATTCACACTAAATAGAAACTATCGATTCCACTGCAATGGGTAAAGTTCCTAAAATACTGGCCTTTTGTCTACAGGAGTCATCTCAACGCTCATGAAAACATCATAGTAATTCAATTTTCATGATAAAAGTACGGTAACATATGACTTATTTAAAATGAAAATTACAGACTTGCTGCACTCTGATTGTGAACAGCCACTATATAGAGAATAAAAGCCGTCAATAAAATGTATGTCATCAGGGAGTGCACTCTTTGGCTATTACAGTGAAGCTCGTCAAAGCAGTCATTAAGCATTTTGCATACATCTGACATGTTACTATTAAATGAATACCTTTGATTTAAGACGCGTATTACAAATTCATATTTATATTATAAACGTGAAAGGTTGTCCGTCTGTTCACAGCTAACCTGTTGGACCAATATTCATGAAATTTTGTACAATTAAAGTTTAGATATATTAGGTCCTTACATATGAAATTGGCGTTTTATCGTACGGGCCACTTTGATCTCAAATATTACCTTTATGGTTAGGAATTCCAAATTCAAATTCATACAGCTATTTACTCATGCATTTGTGTTTCAAACCCCCTAATTCATTTGTTTTTTCTTCTTTTGTGTTTTTCTTTGTGTCACTCTGTTTACAAAATGGAAAATATGAAATATCGCGTTATGTACGAGTATGAGTTCCACCGTGGCACCAGTGCTGCAGAAACGGCTCGAAGGATTAATGATGTGTATGGTGACGGTGTCGCAAAAGAAAACACAGTGCGTTTTTGGTTCTAACATTTTCGTTCTGGAAATTTCGACCTGCAGAACAAGCCTCGTGCACGGCCGAAGACCAAAGTTGATAATGAAGAATTGAAGGCTATTGTGGAAAACGCCAATTTCATATGTAAGGACCTAATACAACGGGGTAATCGTTATCGATATCGACTTAAGAGTTTAATTCTTTCCGTAGCCTTGTTCGTATGTCAAATTGCTTGTATCTCAAAGCAATTGAAATAAATTAGATATAAGAATAAGGATTTTCATTTTTTTTATTGGGGGTATATAAACGCTTAAGTTGACATGAATTGCGTTGCGGGTACCATTTATATTTTACATTCAAATTCAAATTTAAAAAAAATCATGAATTAATAAAACTTATGTAGAGTTTTATATAAAAAATGAAATAAACATTCAGCACACAACAAAAATGTATTGAAATTACTATAGGACATTTAATTATTTTCAAAATATTTTTTTTATCCTTTATCGTCTAATTGTTTTGGATCTGCTGCCAATAATTAATTTATTTAATGAATTGTCATAAATAACTGTTATTGCGCACTAAAATCCCTAGAAAGTAAAATGTGCCTTGCTGGTTTCAATATAAAGTTATGGCAAACATACTCGTAAATCTTTGATATTAACCATATATGTATGAAACAGCAAAAGAGGTCATGGAAGTTAACATTATATTAGAACATCACAAAATGTATAATTAAAGTAGTTAATTGACAAAAAATTAAATAAAAAAAATTTACACATTAAAAATTACGCCGTGGGGTATCCGGGTAAATATCCCACTCTAAGTGGGGTCAGCACAACATGTTACAAACATGTTGTTATATGATTTGGCTACGTATTTTACGACCGACCGCCTGCCTGACGTCAACTTACCTCAGTCGTATTTTACGACTCCTCGGTATGAAAGAGGGTGGTTTATTTTACTCAACCGGATACCACACGGTGGGTCAACTTACCTTAGTCGCCTCTTACGACGCCTTGGTAAGAATTGAGGTTGGTCAATTCTACTCAGCCGGATACCACACGGCGGGTCGGCTTATCTTAGTCGCCTTTTACGACACCTCAGTAAGAAATGACGTTGGTCTATTCTACTCAGCCGAATACCACACTGCGGAAATAAAATAAATTTATAGACATTTGGGTGAATTTACTGACTCCAGAAGTTAGAGGTTTCACGGCACTCATTGTCCTTAAGGTTCTACAAGAAGATGGAATACGTTTAAAAATAATGTAATAAATTTGCAGTGAAGCAACTTCAACATAAATTGGATTCTCGTCCTGGTAAGTATATGATTTAATTAACCTTGGAAGATTCCACTTATATCACTTCCAGAAGCTCGTTTCACCTAATTAATAGCGCGAACGGTGTCGCGGAGGAAATTAATTACGTGCGTAGGTTCTTTGATAAAATCTCACGGAAATGCTTTATAAGTTTCCAGGTGTCTTAAGGCTGTATGGTGATTGTTGTAGTAATATATACTAATATATAAAGCTGAAGAGTTTGTTTGATTGTTCGATTGTTTACGTGCTAATCTCAGGAACTAATGGATCGATTTGTAAAATTCTTTGAGTGTTAGATAGTTTATTTATCGAGGTAGAGTATAGGCTATATAAAACTTGTAGAATCGTCATCTTCCTGCCCTTATTGAACTCTATGTGGGGTCGGCACAACATGTTATAAACATGTTGTCACGTGATTCGGATACGTAATTTACGACCGGCCGCCTGCCTGACATGAACTTAGCTTAGTCGTATTTTACGACACCTCGGTAAGACATGAGGGTGGTCTACTCTACTTAACCGAGTACCACACGGTGGGTCAACTTACCTTAGTCGCTTTTTACGACATCTCGGTTAGAAATGAGTATGGTACAATCCTATTCAGTGGGATTCATGCTGCATACCACACGGCGTAACACTTGTAGAATAATATTCTTATTAAAATGTAATTTTGTAATAAGTTTACACAAGTAGCTATACAAGTACCTATTATTATCTAAGTAAGTAGATTAAATTTAGTTCACAAAACATGACTAACTATTTCATGGCATCATCAATTTTTTTTACAGAATTTTTCGTTTATCATTACTACATTTGCCTCTTGAGATTTATGTTCTGTAATATACAAATATTTGAATGTCTTAATACAAAAGTTTGCTCATAACTGTCTGAAAGTCGTTACAACTTTACAGTAAGCTCAAACGTTTCTTGAGAAACGTGTCGCAGCAAGCAAGGAGTTTACAAAATGTTATAAGAGACAACATTTTACATTTTCCTTAAATTATTGCAGTGTAATTTTTAAGAAGACAGCTTTGTTATTTGAATAATTTATTTTAAGTGCTCTTACATAGGTTAAATATAACAATGTGTTAAAGTTTGGCCATGAAGTAAAATATGATATACTTTAAGATGTGATGCATTCAGTTGACCATTAGATATATAGTGTGATTAGTTTCCAAAAACAATGAACGTTGTGTCAGATAAATCTATTGTTACTTTCTTAAATTAAAATTTATTTTGCTTTCTCTTCTTTATAATCAAGTATACAGTAAATATATGTCTTTCAATAAGTGCACTTTACAGATCAAACAATATCAGTAGTCTGTTTCATTTACTTTTAAAATGGACAAATTTACGAACTCAAAAATTTTAAATAGCTTGACTTAAAATATTAAACTATTTTAATTAATTTTAATTAATTTTTTTAATTAATTACAGAATGTCTTTATATACAACATTCACAGCTACCTTGTCGTTAAACAAACTCTTGAAAGAACGATATAGCTGCTAGATTCGAAATGCTATAGGGTGAAGCGCGGCCTCCTCATGGCATTTTAAATCTGTAATATCTCCGAAAATGTTCACTTAAATTACATGCTGTAAACGGCCATATTGATCAATATTATATAAACAATTTATTTAAGATACTTAATTGGATAAGGATTAATGCTGTAGTGTATAAAAATTGCTTCAAAAATAAGGCATTATTTTTCGTAAAAAGTAAATGACAAAAAAATGCTATTGTGGGTTATTCGTAAGAGATAGACATATACCATCGCGGACTTTTCTGTAGACCTTTTCAAGGTGTACAAACACTTAGTACATCATTTTAATAAATCTCGTAGGGTTTAGCCTGCGTTTGCAATGTAAGCGGAAAAAAATGTAATTATTTACAGAAACCTCAAAAATTACAGTATTTCTCTACTCCGTATTGAATGTTATTATACATACAAACCTTGCTCTTGAATCACTCTATCTATTAAAAAAAACCGCATCAAAATCTGTTAATTTGTTTTAAAGTTTTATGCGTACAAGAAATGAATGCGACTTTGTTTTATAATACGTAGTGATAAAATTTATTGAAGATGCTTGATTATTTTTAGTTGAAACTAGTAAAAGCAGACATATTATTATTCACTTAATATTCACTACAGTTAATTAAGACGTAACTTACCAAAATAAATAAATTTCGGTTAATAAATATTATCGCAGCGGTGGCATTCGCGTACCTGTTTCATTCCATTTTCGTGATGATTAATCTCGATTTGGTCATTTGTCACAAAGGGCTTATTGGCAATAAATTAAATTGTATATCGGAACTGAATTAAAGTATTCGGTGTTCATTTTTATTGTATAATAGTTTTTACCCGCGACTCCGCGGACCTCAGTACTGAAATAAACATTAGCTTTTGTCGCTCTCCAATCCTGCAAATACTTTCATCACAAAAATCAGATCGATCAGGGGGATTAAATCGTAATTTCTATTGCAATGATTTCGCTACTCGGAAATGGATATAGTGCTAATAGGTGGGATTTCTCTATCTCCTGATTTTCTTGTTCAAAAGACAGACTTTTTTAGACTATATGTTACCCCGTCGTATAAACGTAACAGCGGATTGGACGTGAAAACGTAACAGATATACAAACTTTCACATTAATAATATTGTAAAAGATAGATGTAGCCATGTTTTAAATAATGCAAAATCGATTCTAAAACATCAATGTTTTATTGTCTATCGTTGATCATCGAAAATCAATGATACACAATAAAACATGGACTGAAAAAACTTAAATCATCTTTGACAAAATTTAATCTGTAAATAACTTGAAATATCTGACTTATAATTTTTTATTGTCTCAGCCTAAAAAAGACTTTTCTTTATTATACATTTTAAAACAATTTAAGGCCAAACTGCACTATAATAATGAAACTATCAAAAGTTTTACTAACAGAGAAATTGATTTTACATTATGTGTCACAATTTATCGCAGCCTGAATGGTCTCATTTAAAGTTCGCGAGCTAAGTGCTCATTAAAATTGCGAAGCAACTACTAACTGAATAGGTAGACTAAGGCTGTCTACAGAATTAGTTACGAGTTTGGGTATAAGGTTCTCTAACAATGTATTAAATAATATGATAAATATAAAAATAATATGCTTAATTAATATAACTAGTGATTATTGAAAGTAAATGTTTTTCTCGTAAATTCAATGTCGTGTATTATTAAAATAAACTAAATCGCAAAGCTTTGCGAGGCAACGCAAGGCTTGTGATTTTATCGTTGAAACGATTGTTGAGTTTGTGATAGTGAACGTGTGTAGTGCTTGTGTGTTTTACGAATACTGCATGTACTCGTAACAGGTATGAAAACGGATTGTCTACTCTACATTTAGCTTTATATATATATTTTCTATTTTACTTTATCGCGGTTTATAGCAAAAAAAAATTAACTTGCAAGGTCTCACCCTCACATACGTATAAACATGCATACAAGAGAAGTTAAACGAAAGTTTAGAATTACTATAAATATCACCGTGAAGGAACCTTTTTTTTAAATGTTCAAGTTATATCTATCTTAAATTACTTACACGCTAGGACTATACAAATCATGCCCACGTGGAATGGTCCCAAGAATGCTGGCAGCGTTTCCGCGCTGAATCGCTAAGCTGATTCTTTGTTTGAAGGAACTTACTTTTAATTATTAGCTTTCATGAAATACACTGACGTCGTGTAAGTAAATAAATATAACAATGGAAACTCAAATTGCAAGAAGTGGTTTTCTTTATTGCCGAGCGTAACACAACTGGCAGAGCCATCTCGTCACATACGACGCTGTAAAACGAAACGAGCTTCTTGTTTTTGCAAGAACTTTATAAATTAGCAAGCGAATACTTAGCGCACCATTGCTAACTCCGACAATGGCTCCACTTCGATTCCTGGTCGCATAAATAGAGATTTTGGATACTGCTTTAATTTTAAGTAGTCCTTTTCTTTAAATATTTCAGCACTTTGTTTTTAAACTTATTAGTGAAACGATTAACTTTAATACTTTGTTATGATATCCATTCATTCATTCTCCTGCCCTTATCCTACTCTAAGTAGGGTCGGTACAACATGATTTAAACATGTTGTTAAATGATATGGCTAGTTATTTTACGACTGACAGCCTGCCTGACTTCAACTTACCTTAGTTGCCTCTTATGTGCTCTCGGTAAGAGATGAGGGTGTTCTATTCTATTCAGCCCGGTACCAAACGGTGGGTTAACATACTTTAGTCGCCTTATACGACACCACGGTAAGAAATGAGGGTGGTCTAATAAATTCAGCTGGTTACCACAAGTTCTAGGTAAAATACTTTTTAAGGCGAATACAGCGTTATCATAGGTAGTTTGGTACAAAATTATTTATATTACTAAAAGGAGACAAATTAACTTATACTTACAGGAAAATTTGATAAAAACTATTACTTAAACTTAACAACTTAAAGCAGGCGAGCAAGTTCATTTTTATATTTCAGTGTTCATAATTACGTGATCAAATCAGAAATGAGTAGATCCGTAGAAGAACTAGAGTCGCCGACATAGCTCAGCGGGTCGCGAAGCTGAAGTAGCGATGGGTGGGGCACATAGTGCGAAGAACCGATGGACGTTGGACAAGCGGCATAAAATCGTGTGTTCTGGAGATCCCATGAAGAGACTTATGTCCAGCAGTGGACGTCCATCGGTTGAAAAAGAAGAAGAATAAGAAGATTCATAATTAAAAATTTAGTTTCTTTAGATTGAATAATAGGAAATGAAATTACAATATTACATAATCGTCTCGTTTATAGGTGGCCGTCTGATGTTGGAAATTGCTTTTCAAAGGCTATTTACGCCTCACGGTCTAGTGCCCTTTGAATCTCTAAGGTACCTGTGACCCGTAAGATCGTTTGTCTACGTAAAGGCTGCAGAATTGCTAATATCTTAATCCATAAATTTCAAGTTTCGAGTTATGCACCTACCCATTTTAGTATTAAGAGTTTTCAGCTCTAAGATTAGTTTTTTCTTTTGTCTACAATGACGTAGCTTTGATAATCGCATAGTGAGACTGTGTGACTCTTTTAATGAGATCACTGGTTCAAACTCAGAGCTAGCACTACTGAATTAAAAAATAAACCAAATGCCTTATCCCTATTTGATAATATACGTTATTTGGCGAAAGAAAACATCGTGAATCTTGCATGCCTCTTCAGAAAATTAAGGTTTTTTAATCTACCAATCTGCGTTGAAGCTGAGCGTTGGGTCAAAGCTTTGACTCTACACTCAAAAAGGACAATTGTTTTTATGATGACGACAACGACGAATTTTAACGTAGTCACCTAGAAACGGAAGTATAAATATTTGATAAGTCATAATAGCTCTAAAAAAAATTTATACCTAATTAGTAAGCTAATTTGTAACTTCAAAGGTAATTTGTAGTTTCTAATTTAGCTTTACAGCTTGTCCGTCACCCGTTTCTGGTCTGGAACTCTTTGGTAACTTATGTATATTGTATTATCATAACGTTATAATTGAAAAATCATACTCGCATCGTAAAATCTTTGTTAAGAATCTCTAACCATAAGACAATCAAGGCATATGTTTGTGGCTTATAAAGGAACATATGTCAGTAAATCTGATATTTTACCATAAAACACAACTGGAAAGGGCAATCTTGAGTTATATACGATGTTATAAAATTTAACAAGTCTCATAATTGCAGGTGTATAATAAATCATTATGTAATTTTAACATTATGTAAAATTTACGTACTCTTGGGTACAGTATTTGAGATATGAATGTCATTTATGTCTTAAGCTATTTGCTTTATTACGCCATGAACTAGGATTCCTTCATTCTCTCAATCTTTTCCATTTGACTCAGTTTCTGGCTATCCTATAACTAAAGAATAACTACAGAAATTGAACTTTCACTCATTCAATTAACTTGAGCTATTATAATAACCATAACATCATATCCCAAGTTGCATGAATTTTCGCAATTTCTTGCAGATAATTAAACTCCTGCCTATTCTTTTATATAATGTTTTCAATTTAACAGAACATTTTCATTTCATATTAATAAAAATTGCTCTTATAATTTGTTTTCTTGATTCCAATGAGATTTCAAGTGTTGGGATGCGAGTAGAAGAATGATGAATATTTTGTTCTTTGATATCTGTGTATCTTAAGTAGAGTTTACGATTCAAAAGCAGTTCGTAAGTGACACAATTATAATTATAATGTCTTAGGATAAAAGCAATATTTGTAAAATTTATATTTTGAATAAATTATGGCTAAACGGAACGCGACACACGTTCAATTTAAATCTGACATATACGTCAATCTCATATACCTGTGTACATAAGTTCCTTACATCGTTAAAATCTTGTACGACGCACAATCCAATCGTGTCTTAAAATCCTAGCTTGTTAATTTGTATTGGAGTCAGTATCACAGTTCTTTATAAGTTTACTTGAACAAAGAATGACTAGAAAGAATGATAATATCTTAAAAGTACGTTGCATTGAGACATTCAGTAAGAAGCGCTATACGTGATACCATAGAAAATATTGACACTACGCTTGATGTATATGTTTAGAACGGGAGTGGGTTTAACACGGCAATCTCCGCTATGGAAGCCAACACCCTACAGCAAACAACATTTTTGCGCCTCAAAATGTTCGCACCATAACATTTTCCGCACTTGAATAAATATAGCACTCTTAATTAACTACCTAAATCCGATTCTTACTCGCCGTCATGTACGTATATAAAAAAGTGAAGTAAGGACCTGTTACTATCCCACTGCTGGCTATAGACCTTCTCTCTCCTTTTTCGGAGAGAAGGGATGGAACTTACCACCACGATGCTCCGATGCGGATTGGTAGGTAACACATATCACTAGAATTCTCCAGAGATATGCAAGTTTTCTCACAATTCTTTCCTTCAACGAAAAGCGTGTAATAAAGCGTGTAATAAAGCGTCAATTAAGCGCATAAGTTAAAAAAAAAAACTCATTGAACCCGGTGTTACTGTTCGGATACCATAAATTACAACAAATAACGATGTTTTTCTTTTATACTTATGCAATAATAAAAAGCAATTTTCCCAAAGTCAACCTATTTAATCTCTATCAAACAACTCAATGACTTATAAAGACAGCGACGATGTTTTTTATATTATCGACCAACTATATGAAGGAGGTTGTATTTAAAACACGTTGTAACAATATGTATAATATGAATATAATAAGCTATTTGTGGTAATTCTATAACATATCACTTGACAGACAGACAGCTGCTGCTTGCTGATAGACTGTTGGTATGTCTTTATGCGATAAACTCAAAACAACTTAACAGGTTTTCATATGGGTCAGCGAAAATTATTTTGGACGTCTCTACGAGTTTTCGTAAATAAAACATAAAAGCGGCTTTGTGTTGCAAACGTAAGTACAAAGAGAGACAGACAGTGAGCGACTATCAAAGTCAGTACACGTGAGAAGTTAATCAGTGACTAAACGAGAAAGCCTAGCTATTAATGCAGCGCCGACAGTTTTATTAGTGTCCGTTGTTTGTTAATCACAAATGTGTGTATGAATTCTTATTTTTGAAAATGGTGGTAGTTTTGGCCAATCAATAAAACTTTTATAGAGTAATTAATTAGGGAAGTGATGCCTATTCAGTATTGTCTAGCATAGCTGAGTAATTAGTATCCAAAATAATCGTTATTTAGTTAATGTAAAGTTCATCTATATCTAAGTGATGTCATATGTCGTACTTACGATCTATAACACATATAAGCGTACCTGAGTGATCGAGCCTTGTTCGATATTTTTTTAAAGGATATATAAAGATGATATTAAAAAAAAAACATGTAGAATTTGATCCCGGGTATTTGAACTTTTTTAGTCCGCCCTTTCCCGATTGAGCTATCACAACTTTACAAACGACAGGAAATTTAAGCTTCTCATTCTATTTCTATTTTAGCAGTTTTTTTAATCCCCAAAACGACATTTTTTTATACATATAATTTCGAATTACATACTAAGTTTTATGAAAATCGTTGGATCTATTTCCGAATTTTAGAAAATATACATATACATTTATACAAGATTAAGTCATTTAAATATTAAAGACAAAGCTACTAACATATATGATGAAGTTTGAGAAATAATAAAGCCCACAAGACCTAAAAATGGGCGTGTAAAGTAAATATCTATGTAGCCGTAAAAATATTAGCCGTCAAATTATTATAAAATAACTTAGTTAATAATAGAAGATACTTTTATGTTAATATACGATAACGTTCCTACATTAAAAAAAGCAACAACGAGATTTAAAGACAGTACTTTAAAGTACCAAATACTTTAATTCTCGGACAATTGAAAAGCAATATGCTTCGATTGCTTTCCTGAAAAATCAATGTGAGACAGGACCGTAACAACAGTCCCGGATTTGGTGGGGTCAAACCGAGGTCCTTGCCTCGGGCAAATATAAACGGGTGCTAAATTCGTAATATGTTCGAATAAAACTTGATGTACTAAATCGTCCATTATCTGGGTTTTCCCATTGTTTGAAAAAAACACTCTTTAAATATTGGTGAAAGCAGTATTTACTCCAAATTTTTGCTACGATTTTAAGAAATTTTAGCCTTCGATCTGCTAATTATAACATTGTAAAAAGGAATAAGAAAGATATGAAAAGTTACTATTGCCTTCTAGAATAACAGCAAATATGGATTGGATTGAAATGTGGAATAATCGCTACAGATTATACATATATGTAATAACTAGTGGTATCTGCGACGTCCTTCGCACCAATTTAACCGTTTAAGTACCCCCAAAATCTTGATCCTGTTTTCCCTGATCTTCAAATAAAAAGGGATTATTTAATACCATGTTACTACTGTGTATGAGCTTTTATTATGCCAAATTTCATCAATATTGTCCACTGGATTGGTTTGGAAAGCGTAATAGACTGACAGACAGACAAAGTCAGACTTTCGCATTGATAATACTAGTATGGATACACGTTGCGATATATATGTAATAAGAAAAAGTTCTCTTAAATTAAAAAAGCAATGAGAATATTATTTTACTATAATTAAAGCAAAATAATATTCTCATTACTTTTGTATTATGGACCTCCGCAAAGTAACGCCTAATTCTATAAATTATTCTCTTAAATTGTTAAATACGTATTATTTTAATTATACTCGTAACGTGCCCAAATGCTTTACTAAGCAGTAATAGACAGATTGAATGTAAGGTTTGACCTGATTTTGTACTGTTCACTGCGTTTTATTACGTCGACTTATCTTTTCCCGTTTCAATATAATGAGAACCCAAGCATTGAATTTAAATCCCAATGAAATATTCAACGAGTGTAATAATTATACATTTATGAATGTGTGTAAGAAAATAAAAAAAGGAAAAAATACAAAAACCCCGCACCAAGTATGTTAACAATTGTATTGAATCATTGTTTGAGATGAATTTATAAAATTATTGTTACTTTGTGGAGGAGGTGAAAATTTTTTATAAATTTTCGCGGATTTTAGCAAAATATTTTCTTGACTTTTATTTTGTGATGTTTAAATTAATAGTACTTGGGTGACCGAGTCTTGCTCGGCAATCTTTGAAAGATATAAAAAAATTGCAATTCCAAAAATTAAAAATGAAAGCGCCGGTGACATGTTGGATTCGATGCCGGGTTTTGAACACTTTTGGTCCGCCCATTACCCACCGAGCTGTCACATCTTACAAATGACAGCTAAAATATCATTTACATTCTATTAAACATATTAGAATTTTTTCAGTGCCCGAAAAAGTCACAAAACAACATTTTAAACTAAAACTTAGCTAGATCATTTTTTTTCCTCCCAAAACCTTCTACATGCTGAGCTCGAGATTCGGAATATATAAATATACAAGATTAACTCACTGAAATATAATAGATAATATGCAATATCTAGGAAAAGACTGTTTGACTCTGACATTAAGTGTAGAGTAAAATATCCAGTATTAGATGGCCTGAAGAAACGAGAACGAAAATATTTATATGTTTATGTAGAAATTATGCATAACATATTTCGATCTAATCAGGAACTTTATTCAATAAAGAACATGCAAAAACGTCGTTTACACATGAACGAGGAAAAGCGGAACGAATTGCCGACAGTATTCAAATGCCTCGATATCTCTCTATTGACTATATTTTTCGATTTGTTATTACATTGGGTTCGTCAGTGATTTATGGTTAAAACGATTTCGCAATATACGGTGTACGGAAAAAATATAAAGCTGTGTACCTCAGTTGAACATGTGCCATTTATCAGACCCCTTTGAAGAGTTTTAAAACACTAACACGTCATTGGTCATATATTGTATACATTTCTTTCACACCTCACATATTCAATAAATAACATTCAGTTTGTGGTAAAATATACGTTTTGTGGCGAGCATGTTATATGAAAATACGACTACAATAAATGTGAGTGGGTTTTTACGTCTTTGAAACAAAAGATTAGTTTGATTTTTTATAAGGAGATAGTTAAGCATATAATTTATAGACTTGTTACTATGTGGAGATCCTTAATACAAAAGTAATAATAAAATTATTTTGCTTTCATCTGCCGTGATTCTATCAGCTGATATTTTATTATTACTTTTGCATATATTAGTTGGAAGTCTACTTTTTTTTAAGTTTATGTATTTTAAGTAACTGACACTAGCTGTTATTTTATTTTATTTTATTTATTAAAGAAAGCTTACAGCTAGCAACCGCAAAGTTATCCGCAACTTTGTCTACAATAACTAAGTCCTCTTATATCCTTCTATAAGATACATCTTTGTTATATTAAAATTGGTTGAGAGGTTTCAGCATGAAAATGTGTTGAAAATCGTTTCGGGAACTGGGAACCATTCGTCTCTTCTTCTTCTTCTTCTTCAACCGATGGACGTCCACTGCTGGACATAGGTCTCCTCATGGGATCTCCAGAACACACGATTTTGTGCCGCTTGTATCCAGCGGCGGTTGTACCATTCGTACTAGGAAGAAAATTTTACGAAAAATATGCGTAAGAACTATTTAGTTTGTCTCTCGACGTCACGATACACCGCGTAGCACCGCGTCATGCGGCAATAAATGTCAAAGTACTTGTAGCGACTTGTAGCTAGAAAATTGCAACCGAAACACCGCGAATAACTTTAGTAAAATATTACCTTTGTAATGCTTGCAGTTGTACCCGGGACTTCGTTTTCGTTAACTTGCTATACTTCTAATTATGTTCTTTGTATTTCACCCTGTTCCCTAATAAAAACGAGAAATTTTTAACTATGTATTTAAGACCAGTGGATAAGCGTTAATTTTACTCATCATCCGCCTGCCCTTATCCCACTCTTAGTGGGGTCGGCACAACAAGTTATAAACTTACTGTCGCATGATTTGGCTGCGTTTTACGACCGGCCGCCTGCCTGATGTCAACTTACATTAGTCGTATTTTACGACACCTCGGTAAGAAAGAGGGTGATCTATTCTATAAAACGGATACCACACGGTGGGTCAACTTACCTTAGTCGCCTTTTACGACACTTCGGTAATGTCTGTAAATGAGGGTGGTCTATTCTACTCAGCCGGATACCACACGGCTAATAAGCATTAATTATTACTAAATTCCAGAAATTTCGATACAGTGATTAAGCCGTGACAGCGTAACCAATTGTGTTTTTATATTTTTTCCAAAAACCGAGATTTATCTTTACTCTAACAAACGGGCTTTATTGTACCAAATTTGATCAATATTGATCCATCAGTTTAACTGTAAAAGTTATGTTACAGACAGACAAATAGATAGAAATACAGATTTTGCATGAAGTATTAGTATCTAATTCCGATGAAGAACCGAAAAAGGTGCGGCGCGGATGACCGTTGCGGTACAAAAAGACGGTGCGGTCAAGCGGTGCGAACGGCTGTATAGCGCGACTCGACCACGGAAAGGTATCTTAAAACTAAAGGTTCTGATTCGGTTTTTAGTGACATCCAGAAGGCAGATTATTGAAAGTATGCAACAGTGTTTACATATTTTTAATTATGTACACTCTAATCTTTGGCCGCAATAGTGGTTGCGTGACGATAAACTGCAATGACGGCTGCAGCGCGACCGTCCTATTGGTCGCGCGACTTCACCGCTGTCACTCACCACTAGGTTCATGGCGGTGACATTGCTATATGCAAAACACGCTCAAGCACGTTATTTGTAATACTTCTACAAATAATAAGCGATGATATATCATTTACATAACAATATGCGTTTGATATCACATATTATTGTAAAAGCTCTCGATTGGTACAATTATAAATTACGGAAAGGCAATTTCATTTTAGGTAGGTAATTTAATTACCGTTGAAACGTATAATTTATATTGCTTATTGTTTATAAGCAATTAAATTAATGAGGCATTTAAAATTGCCCGTTAAATTGATTGGCCCGTTGCAGTTTGCAGAAACAGTGGCCTTGTCTCAGCTCCGCAGGTTATGGGTTCGATTCCCACCAAGGCCACCTGTATAAAAAAATTGTTGGTTTTTCGAGTCTGGTGTATATTTGTATGTATTGTAAGATATTTGTAAATATTTACCAATATAATATAATATACCTACCTATAGCACATATAACATAAATATTAAGTTTCTTTGGGTATGGACCACCGTGTGTGAAAATCCAGTAAAAAAAGAATAGAGAGAACGCAAAAACAGATTAAGTATTATATAAATTTTAAATTTATATGAACGAGTCATATTTTGAGTAGAAAATATTGTGGGTATAATGAATATGAACAAAAAAGTAGGCCTTTTATCGCATGAAGTTACTAACTGCTGTCAGTGGCAGTCATTTATCACTGTCGTTGGTTATAGAAAAACGGAGGCGACTTAATTTTGCGGCACCTCGGTAGCAAAAAATGATTTATACTTTATAGTGGAAAATTCAATATTAAATTTAGATGTACAGAAACTGTCGATAACTGTTACTGTCTCAGTGCTGAGCGAAGGCGTAATCAATTAATCGAGAGATGAGTTTACACCAAGACTCGCTACGTCCCTCAATTCGGGTTTCAATGGTTTAAGAATATCCATATGGTATAAATAGAGATAGAAAGAGGTTAATTAAAAAAGTTAGCATAACTGCGATGTAAAATAAACTAAAATGGAGCAAATTAACGTTAATTTAAACAATCATAACTACCTGTTTGAATCCGCTAATTCTACACAAAGAACAAGAGCTCTAATAACTTCAATGCCATCACGGCGTTTACTTATATCCTTACTACTTCTTACTTATACTGTACACAGCGCTGCCGACTGAGATAATTGGCGGCAGTTAATCCACAAGAGAAGGGATCGGTACCATCACGATGCTCAGCAGTGAGCACACGACTGGAGGAGGACTACTTACTTACTAACTAACATTATTAATGCGAAAGTGTCTGTCTGTCTGTTATGTTTTCATGGCTAACCCATTGGACCAATATTGATGAAATTTATCACTATTAGACCTTATACACCGGGTTAACATAAATGATAAAAATAACCGCTTTTTGCGGAATAGGAAAATATATATTATACAATGCATGATTGACGGTACTTTACGTTTAAGTTGGCGCGAACGAAGTCCCGGGTGCCACGAGAACGCCTTTGTGCAAACAGTTTGATGCATGGGCCGAAATGGGCGTTAGCGTCTTAACGTGCTAAGATGGCGACCGCGCCGGACCAGTCCGGAAAACAAGCCTGTCATCTATCAAGGACTGACGATCTCAAAAAGGTCGTGGGAATTCGGTGGACACGAGCGGCACAAGATTTTGTGGTGTGAGAATCCCTTAATGAGCTTAAGAGACTCCCTTAAGAGACTTAAGTCCAGCTGGTGGTTAAACCAGGGGGGCGGTTCCTTGATCCTATATTCTCTCTGCGGATATGCGAATAAGGCGTATAGTGTAACAACAAGTTAAAGAACTTACCTTAGCGGTTGTGGACTGTATGGTGGTAGCCTGCACCAGATCTCTCAAAATCCCGAAGAAGGCGCGGAACGGATGACCGTTGCGGTACAAAAGCGGTGGTGCGGGGAGCAAGCGGTGTGGACTCGACTTGTCGGTGGTGTCAGTCGTAATGGCGGTTGCGGCGTTGCGATAAACCACAATGGCGGTTTATCGCAACCTTTCGATTGGTCGCGCGACTTCATTACTGTCATTCACCAGTTACCAGTCTAGTTCATGTATTACAAAATACGCCCATCACCAGCTGTGGACGTCTAACGATCTAAGATAAAGAAGAATATAAAAGAATAAAAGTGTTATATTTTCAAGAATATTTATATTTCGAATGTACGAGACAATTCCGAAAAGTATTTAAGGTTCTTTTACATTTTCCATTAAACTTTAGGGACCCGATCCAATTACATTCATTGAATGCAAATCTTCAGCGAATGTCGCTTCTAAATTGAATCGATAAAACTGTTACCTCTTTCTTCATTTTGTCTGATTTTCGATATTCAGTCTCAACAATAGAATAGCATTTTAGTATTTGAGGAAATTTCTTGATTGTTCTTATGTAAGTAGTGTTAAACTTTTAAGTTATTATAAAGCTACCGTTAATAGATTGAAGTTTAAGTGGTGGAAAGGAAAGGTTTTTTAAAAAGTAGAGTTACTACAATCAAAGACTGGCAAGTTATTAGTTTTTGTAGAAAAAATATTATTATTCGATATTTATGACATTAAAATCTGGAAACATATATTTTAAAGAGTAACAGGTTGAATTAAAAAAATAAACCAAATACTTGAAGAATAACTTCCTTGCCTCATAATTTAATTGCTTCGTCGATGGCATGTGCATATTTTTTTGATCGTAAGTTCATATAATAATTTTCTTATTATTAATAATTCAATAAATAATATGATCATCTAAACTTTAATTTTTCTTTTTTATAAAACTGTACATCCTAATTTAGATCAGCATGCGGAAGGAAAATATCGGGAGCTAACCTATATATCTATTTTATCAAACTCAAATGAATACTCAAAACTACTCATTATTGTCAACTTACCTTTGTCGCCTTTTACGACACCTCGGTCAGAAATGATAATAATTATTATATAAACATACGGGTCACATCACGTTATTATCGAATTACCTTTGTATAAGGTTCAATGTTTCGGCAGAGTTGCATCACCGAACTGACTGGAGCGCCCGGCGTCTTAGTTCCCGAGTACTACAGTCATTATTTTGTTCATCTACCCTCACTTGAACCGCACAATCCATATAAAGTCTGTTGCACATCACACTGATATTATCCGCACGCGATATAGCTTGAAACGATTTCTTTCACGAGTTATATTTATCGATCACTGGATCCCAAGATTGGGATCCAGTTGCTTGTTTATATAAAAATCAGTATGGATAGCGAAAGTTTGAAATGATAATAGTCTACTCTACTTAGCCGGATACCACACAGCGGTAAGTATTAATAATCTTCCTGCCCTTATCCCATTCCAAGTGGGGTCGGCACAACATGTTATAAACATACTGTGACATGATTTGGCTGCGTTTTTACATCCGCCCGCCTGCCTGACATCAACTTACCTCAGTCGTATTTTACGACACCTCGTAAGAAAGAGGGTGGTCTATTCTACTTAGCCGGATACCACACGGTGAGTCAACTTACCTTAGACGCCTTTTACGACACCTCGGTAAGACATGAGGGTGGTCTATTCTACACAGCCGGATACCACACGGCGGGTCGACTTACCTTAGTCGCCTTTTACGACACCTCGGTAAGAAAAGAGGGTGGTACTATTCTATTCAGCCGGATACCACACGGCGGAGCGGTAAGTATTAATGTAACATTAAATAGAATTGAGTTCGTCCAGGATTCTATTTCACCTATCAAACTCGGTCCGTACAAAGCAACCATTAACAAATATATCTCGATATTCGGCTCGCAACCGCGTCCAGAGCTCCGCCTCCGGCTGACTGACTCAATTAATTAAAGGGTCGTATAATTAATCAGCCGAACTCAATCGACATGACACACTGGATGGACTGTACGTTCTATTGGAAACCTATTATCGTCGATTATGCAAGCAATTTGGCGATGAGTGAAGTCAAAAATCATTCGATATTGGACATAAATGTGCTGTGTAAATGAGACTTAGTAATAGTACCGATTTACAATGCTTTGTAAAACTTTTTCTATTATTTACAGATAAGAATAAGGACTTAAAAGCTGTGGCAGCCCAGCGGTAACACCTTTCGAGGAGGTCACGGGTTCAAACCCGGGCAGATACCAATAAGTTTTTCTGTTAAAACTTATGTGTCTAATTAATAACTGCAAGTTATCACAGGCTTTTCGGTGAAGGAAAACATCGTGAGGAAACCTGCATATCTCTAGAGAATTCTGGAGATATGCGTAACCTACCTATTCACATTGGAGCAGCGTGGTAGGTGTCCAAAAACTGAGAGAAGAGGCCTATTCTCAGCAGTGGGATAGTAACAGGCCGCTACTTACTTACTTACTAAGAATAAGGACTTAAAGACCCCTCATTTCTTACCGAGGTGTCGTAAAAGGCGGCTAAGGTAAGTTGACCCACCGTGTGGTATCTAATTTAGTAGAATAGACCACCCTCCCTCTTACCGAGGTCTCGTAAAAGGCGACTAATGTAAGTTGACGTCAGGCAGGCGGTCTTAAAATACGTAGCCAAATAATGTGACAACATGTTAAAATGTTATACCGACCCCACTTAGAGTGGGATAAGGGCTGGAGGATGATAATGATAAATAAGGACTTAAGACCTTGTTTTTTAAGATTTGCTATTTATTATTTGATATACCTACGAATTACCTAATCCTGTGTTACGCAAGCAAGTATCTAAGCTTATGTAAGCCACAAATTTTATTACGGAAAAAGGTCCGATATCGAAGGTCCTTTTGAAAAAAGCAGGGATTTATAAACATGGTCCCTCCCGTAAGCTGTTTCCGCTATTTCTCCGTAAATATCCTCCCCATAACAACATAAAAGTATATCAAAATATGAATTTTCATAATATATTTTGATTAAATTAGTGTAACAGACTTTTTTTCCACGATTTACATACAGTATGTCTTTGTTGTATATTGTCTGAAATTTATTTATGTATTAGGAAGAAACACAGTTACAATCTTTTAATATTGAAATGAGTTAATCTTATATATATATATATATATATATATATATATATATATATATGAATATTTTCGGAATTTCAGCAACGGCTCCAACGATTTTCCTGAAATTCAGCATGCAGGAGGTTTTGAGGAAGAGAATTCGATCTAGTTAAGTTTTATTTAAAAAAATCGTTTATTGAACACTAATTTTTGTTGTTTAAAAATTAAAAACACTATTTTTGCCGTTAAATATCAAGTTAGCGTAGCTTATTCGGGGAACGGGTGGTCGCGTGAAATGAAAATACCTAGGATCGAGCCCCACCTACCTTATTATTTTTTTCATTTTTTTTGAAGTTGCTTTTTTTGTAAAAAATTACCGAGCAAAGCTCGGTTAATCAAGAACTACATAATTATAAGAGAAAAAAATACCAATAAAGTCTTCACAAGAAAGAAAAAACTTAAAAAAGGAACATATATAGATGACAAGTCAAATTACATGTTAGGTAATAAAAAAAATAATAAAAAACAATAAATGTCATCATCTTCCTGCCCTTATCCCACTCTAAGTGGGGTCGGCACAACATATAAAAATGATGCATGATGCATGGTCTACTCTACTAAACCGGATACCACACGGTGCCTCAACTTACCTTAGTCGCCTTTTACGACACCTCGGTAAGAAATGAGGTTGGTCTATTCTATTCAGCCTGATACCACACGGCGGGTCGACTTACCTTAGTCGCCTATTACGACACCTCGGTAAGAAATGAGGGTGGTACTATTCTATTCAGCCGGATACCACACGGCGGAAAAAAAAAAAAAAAAAAAAAACAACAATAAATGTATAGACTTTCAAACGGGAAGGGAAGAATCTCTTGGTATGACACCTTAACTTATTTAAAGATATATTGAACAAATCAATGTCTATGAAAGCTCTATTGATTATTACGTTATTTATTATTACATTGGTTTCTTTTTAGGTGTTTAATAAAATATAATTAAGGCAGATATTGTTTGAATATTTATTTATATGTTGTAAAGATAAACGAAAATAGGCAATCTAATGGCAAACTGATAGATTCCTAGCGCGCTGTAGCGTGATCTTTAACGATTTTGATTCCACGTCTCGAAGTAGTAACGTGATTTTGATGAGCTCGCTAGCGAAGCGCTAGTATAAGATTTGCAATCGTAGATATTCTTTCAACCGTAAAGTTAATTATACTCGCGCTTCGTCTGGTAATATTGGAAGATGTTCTACTTTAGCTATATTCGTGTTTAGCATAAAAATAGCACGCTTTGTTATTTTTTTAAAAATGCTCTATTCTGTTATTGAACATCTCGAACGAGACACTTAAAAAAAGGGTAAAAAAAAGAGAAGAAGAAAATCACGTTAATTAAATTGAGTACATAAAATGTATTTCTTCCTTGTGTAATAAAATCAATTTGGATTAAGAAAAAAGTAAATTAATATTATGATGAAACGGAATTTGTTATACAATAACTACCTTTATAACTAATATAAATAAGAAGACGGCCGCTCTGCTCACCAGCCGCTCCAAGCCGCTACGTCAAATGACTCTTCGAGGCCAGGACGTAGAGTGGAAGACCACAGTGAGGTTTTTGGGGTGTGAGTTGGACCGCAGCCTGCGCATGGTCCCCATGGTCAATCGTGCCGTGGGCCAAGCTGCTGCTGCCAGGTCCCAGCTCCACACGCTGTTCACATCCCATTTACCTGTCAACACCAATCTGTCTACGGTACCTACGTCCGGTTGCGCTTGACGTATGCGGCACCCGCCTGGTACGCTATGTTCGGCGTACCAGAGGCGAAGACTTTAAGTCCAGCAGAACCGCTGCCTGCGACTGATCGTAGGAGCCCCGAGGTATGTGCGGAACGACGTCGTGCATCGGGATACCAGAACGCCGACCGTAGAGGAGTATGTCCGTCGCCTTGCGCGCCGGATGTTCGCGCGTGCGGACAATAGCGCGCAATAGAGCTGTGATGGCCCAGCGGTGCGACCGTGTGAATCTCTAGAGACGATCACTGGTTCGAACCCGGGCAGACACCAATGAGTTTTTCTCTTAAAACTTATGTGTCTAATTGATAATTGCAAATTATCACACGCTTTTCGGTGAAGGAAAACATCGTGAAGAAACCTGCATATCTCTAGAGAATTCTGGAGGTATGTGTAACCTACCAATCCGCATTGGAGCAGCGTGGTAGGTCTTAGCTCCAATCCTTCTCTCCCAAAAACGGAGAGAAGAGGCCTATTCTCAGCAGTGGGATAGTAACAGGCCGTTACTTACATCTCCACGGCATCGCGCCACTCCATGCGCGACCACCCGATGGACGTTCCCTGCCTCGCGAGCTCCTGCGATCACCGTCTCCGCGGCCCGATGCGACTGACAACGGGCGGATATGACACCACCGACCATGACACCACCCGACCATAACCTACCTGAAGACAACTTTGAGGTCTGGGAGCTACCATTCCCAGACCTCCCCACCGAACAAGACATCCATTAGGTCACCTAGGTGACCTGGGCTTACGGCCCAAATACCGACAACTTTGGGTCACCTAGGTGACCTCGGCCTACGGCCGGAACATATACCGGGCTTAAGTGCCCGCGAGGCAATGCCCGGGTAGAGAGGAATTCCTCGAGGCCCGGACCCCGCTTACCCCCACCCGGGGAGTAAACGAGAAGACCCTGCTGCTAATATAAATAACCTCATTTCTTAGCGAGGTGTCGTAAAAGGTGACTAAGGTAAGTCAACCCACCGTATGGTATCCGGCTGAGTAAGAATAGACCACCCTATCTTTTACCGAGGAGTCGTAAAATAAGGCTAAGTTAAGTAGACGTCAGGCAAGCGGCCGGTCGTAAAATACGTAGCCAAATCATGTAACAACATGTTAATAACATGTTGTGCCGACCCGACTTAGAGTGAGATAAGGGCAGGAGCAAGATGATGCATATTATAAATAACCGCCGTGTGGTATCCGGTTGAGTAGAATTAACCACCCTCATTTCGTACCGAGGTGTCGTAGTGACGATTAATTAAGGTAAGTTGACGTCAGACTGGTGGCCGGTCATAAAATACTTCACCAAGTGTTTAATAAATGTTGTGCCAACCCCACTCAGAGTCGGATAATGGCAGGAGAATGATGAATGAATTAGTTAGTAGATATGTTTCTTATTTCTAATCGTTGATTTGGTAATTTGTACACCTAACTATATCAACAGTAAAAAAAATTACACTATAATGGTCTTGAAATACGTGTACATAAAATTTAAATATTACTAACAGACGCAAATGGCTAAAATCATCAATTACTCTTGGCAACAGCGCATTTTTGCCTTGGGGACCTTGGCACCGCTCCAGAATACTGCATTTCACAGGTATCATACCTCATAACTTAGTACTCCATATAACAATGATACTTTGAACTGCGAAGAAAATTTAAGCTTTATATTTGAAAGAGTTTAAAAATTTAAATCAATTAAAAAAGGGCATTCGTATTTTAAAAAGATACATTTGTAGTCATTCTTATATCCTTATCGTACTTTAGGTGTGCTCTGCAGAATATGTTATCATCTAACATTTTCTTCTACCATACGTCAAGTCTATATTTAGCGCTACTCCTTTTGTATATCATACTTTACACAATCCAAGCATCTTGTTTTCGGCCTCCCTCTGGTGATCCACATTCATATTTAATATAAACGGTTCCTTCTCATTACAATTGTCAATAGTTGTCGGTGATTTAACGATTATTTTATTGATGGTACAATTCGATTAAAAACAGTTCAGTTTTAAGTTTGCTATGCAAAGAACTCTAATCAGATCAAGTATCACAAACGGGTTGTTGCATATTCTTTCCCATTCAAATTTTTGTATATTGATATTTCATGCTTCTGTAATACATTTCAGAAAAGAATCAGACCAAGATGTAGATTGCACTATGTTTTCCAGAGTTGATCTTAACGCTAATAAATTGAAATTATCAGTTGGTAACACTAAAGAAATTTTGGAGTTGGTTGGAGAAATGTAATGGTAATAACTAATTTCAGTGTTATGTAATAAAAATATTCGTGATAGTTTTAATTACATTACTGTTTTAAATATTCAAAATTCAAATTCAAATAATTCTTTACTCAAGTTGGCCTATACAATCGTCAAATTACAATGAAGCTACGACTGGTTCGGAAAGGTGCTCTTACCGAGAAGAACCAGCAAGAAACTCGGCGGTCACTCTTTTCAAAATTAAGTACTACAATAATGTCTTAATTAAGAACAAATTAAAAATTTTGTATTATTTTTATATAATTTCGAACCTTTCATATTGAGTTTATATAACACCTCCTGTAAGACTACTTACGTAGTGAAAGTTTGGTGTGAAAGTTCAGCTATTTTGCCAGCATGCGACTGTAGTATTTAATTAGTTTGCGAACTAAGACTGCTCTTCTTCTGGATATTAAAACTGCCATTTAACCACATTAATAAATCAATATTTATAATAGAAAATGCATTAAAATAAAGTTAAGTCCTATAATTATAACTTGCTTCGCGAATACAGTTATCGTTTATATTTTACTGTTAAAACTTTTACATTAAGGTATTTATAATTTAAGTGAACAAAAAATTCAATTTAAGAGTAATCTGCAATTACATGAAAAACCAGATATTTTTTACAATTAGATACAGTACTTACTATATGTACATGAAAATTCAGTTTATTTGAAATGGATTTTTAAAATACCTACCAAATTCACGTCTTCCTAGTAAGGCACATTTAAAGTCAGCTCCGAACGTCTTAGAAAAATCCCAATATTGATCGAAACCGACAACTTATATCAAAATCATATTCATTTCAAAGAAATACTATAATAATCAATAGATATTATAGGTAAATAATCCGTAAATCTTGTTACAAATACCTAAGGGTATGAGCTGCTTCACAGTTGGCAACTGCGCATTGTTACCTCGAGGTTTTGGCACGCCTCCAAAACTAGGGTTTACTGGACTATTATCTCTTGCTAATCCAAGTAGTCCTAGGATTAGTAAAACACATAGTGGATAATTGAGTACTTATCTAGTAATATTAATTTTTAAGTAATAATAGTTATTAGTTGGGCAAGCTACGCGAGATCTTTTTGTCCAAGATACTTTAGTGCCTGAAGATCAAAGTCTTCGAACAGTGCATGTTGCCAGTGGTTGCTGACTATGGGCCTCATAGGAAAGCTCAGAGTCACTCAGCGAGTGATGCAGCTGTATGAAAGGTGATGATGCTCGTAGTATCTATGTGATCAAATCAGAAATGAGGAGATCCGTAGAAGAACCAAAGTCACCGATTTAGCTCAGCGCATCACGCAACTGAAGTGTCTATGCGCGGGGCATTTAGCGCGGAAACTGATGGGCGTTGGTGTCTCTAGATGTTAGTATGATGACCACGTACTGGAAAACATCGGTAGACACCTTACGGGATGGACTGATGACTTCAAAAAAGTCGTGGAGATCCCTTGACGAGACTTATGTCTAGCAGCAGTTGTCCATTGGTTGACGTAGAATAGATATTATTAATATATGGACTTTTAATAGTATGGACTTATTGAAATAAGTACCGGGTGACCGAGCCTTGCTCGGTAATTTTTTTAAAGATATGAAAAAGAAAAGAATAAAAATGGATGGACATATCTGGTATTCTTGACACGAGTCACGGCTTTGTGAAGTTAAATTATTTATAAGCGTCTTTTTTAATAGATCTTTTAGGCATTATTAAGTAAACAGGTTAGTTAATAATTCAAATATTTTATCAATAACATAGAAAACCATCGAACACTCATTGGCATATAGTGCGAGAGCCCTTGAACCCCAACCCTTTGTCATTTTATAAAAGCTGAATAAGTGTCAGTGCATGCTCCCAACACAGGTAAGATCGATGGCAGATTATGAAAATTTGGTTATAGTGGCTTTGGGAGATATATTTGAGTAGCGCGCAACTCAAGGTTGCAAAATGCCAATCTAATTTCGTAAATTTATGAAGTGTGATTTTTTGGTATTAACTTCAGAATAATATTAAAAATCATGTCAGTTAATGCCAGACAGTATAGTGGCAACCCCATTGCCAGACACCCTTAAAGTTCATCAAATTTGAATTCCATTTACGTCATAGTATAAAAGCTGATTTTAATATTATGCTACTTGAACACTAATAAGATGATGTTTCCTCATCAGCCAGACATCTTTGATAGTTCCAACCCCTGCCAGAAACTATTGCGGAAACATCTACGGAACGTTAGTACCCTGCAGACATTTCGCAAAGAATTTGTAATAAATGATTTATTATTATTATTATTATAAAAGAAATGTCAATGTACTTTTTTTTAACCTGTTTTTTGTATGTATTTTATTTACTGGATATCCAATCGCGTATAATACTCTCGAATGAAAATTATTTATAATATTTTATATTTTCAATATTTTCAGCGTCCATAGTGAACAGTAACGACCTAACTCGCCATCTCGCTCGCACCAACCCGTGTATATACTTCGTGCTCTCTCCTATCTCTACCTTTTATGCTTGTCTAGCAAGAGTTGGAATTATTAAAAATGTCTGGGTGATAAGGAAACATCATCATCAAACACCATCAATCATTAGACATATTTAAAAATCTGTAGTCTTGTCAAATAATAATTAGTGTATGTATTTTTTATGTATTTTAATCATTGTTATATCACTACATAGTATAAAACAAAGTCACATTCTTTGTTTGTCCCTATATCCCCATGTATGCTTAAATCTTTAAAACTACCCAACAGATGTTGATGCGGTTTTTTTTAATAGATAGAGTGATTGATTCAAGAGGAAGGTTTATATGTATAATAACATTTAATACCTAGTAGAGAAATACTGTAATTTTTGAGGTTTCTAATGTGATGTCTTAAATAATTACATTTTTTTCCACTTACATTGCAAACGCAGGCTGAACCCTACGAGATTTATCAAAATGGTGTATTAAGTAGTTGCACACCTTAAAAAGGTCTACAGAAAAGTCCGCGATAATATCTCTTATGGATAACCCACAATAGAATTTTTTGTCATTTACTTTTTACGAAAAATAATGCCTTATTTTTGAAGACATTTTTATACAATACAGCATTAATCCTTATCCAATTAAGTACCTAAAATACATTTTTGATTTAACATAGATCAATATGGCCGTTTACAGCATGTAATTTAAGTGCGCATTTTTGGAGATATTACAGATTTAAAATGCCGTAAGGAGACCGCGCTTCGCCCTATAGCACTTCGAATTTAGCAGTGATCGGACGCGCAACGAAATGTCGCTCTTTCAACTTTCAAGAGTAACCTCTAAAGAAAACATGTTATATGTATATAAAGAGATTCTGTAATTAATTGTAAAAATAAAATACATAGGGAAAAATGTAAAAGTAAACATGTAGCACACAAATTTAGATATTAGATATAGCAGGATATCTTCTTGATTCTTTCTTCTTATAGGATTCTTCTTCTTCTTATAGGAAGAGGTAAATTGTTTTTCTCCAAATTTAACGCGTGCGGGCCACGGACACTAATGAATTAATGAAAACTACTGGATCGATTTTAATATTTTTTTTCACTGAGTGACATGGGCTATATATTTTATACCCGTGCGAATCAGGGGCAGGCGGCTAGTTTATTATATAATATATATTAGTTTATAGATTGCATATATATATTACTTTTAGATATTTTTGTGATGTGTAAATCTTTTGTCTTTGTATTCGAATGTATTATTAGTATGTATTTAAGTATAGAATAGTGCACCACCCACACCGTCGTTACAGTTCTCCTTAACCCAAGGGTTGCGTGGAAGAGATCGCTACTAAGCAATAAGCCCACCTTCATGAACGTTAGGGGTGTCTCGCAGGGGGTGCCACTATGCTAAGTGTCTGGCATTGACTGACGTGATTTTTAATATTATTCTGAAAGTAATACCAAAAAATCACATAATTTGATTTTTATAATTTGACAACATTAGATCGGTATTATGCAACCTTGAGTACCGCGTATCTCTTAAAGCCACTTAGATCGCTATTTTGCAACCTTGAGTACTGCGTATCTTTCAAAGCCACTATGACCCAAATTTCATAATCTACCATCGTTCATCAGGTAAGAACCGACAAACTTTCAGTTTTCATAAAATGACGAAGGTCTGGGGTTCTCGGGCTCTTAGTCCAATAGTGTTGCTTAACAACTCCATCTACTGGTACTGTGTGTTAAACAAATATCACAGGTACACAATGAAAAATGGCCGTAAAGTAGTTAGTTGCTCCTAATTAAAATAAAAATATTATTACTCATCAACAGATGTCAGGAAGAGTCGTAGATAGTTTGAGATAAGGCTTTAATTTTTACCAAAAAATCATGAAAAATGTAGTTTTTACTACTGTAATTTGTAACGTTTGCTTTTTTCAATCTGGATCTTCTTTTTAAAGATAATATTTTTATATTATATAATTCGTATATAAATTATGAATTAGATACGTTGAAATAAAGGCCTTCAATAATAATTTTTCAATTAAATCAAATATTATAAAAAAATTAAAATAAATAAAAAAATATAAAATTATAAATTAAAAAAAAATAATGAATAAAAAATAATAAAAAGAAATTATAAGATTCCTGGGGTTCGAACTGTGGTATGCTAAATATATAAACACATCCTCTTAAGTTATACCGTTTAACTGTCACGGAATGACGTTGATTTGCGAAAATACCAGTTGCTTTCTTTTACAGTTTTTTTAAATGCTCAAAAACAGGGATAAAACGGGTTTTTTTTTACATAAAACCTAGCTAGATCGATTTTTCTCCCCAAAAACCCCCTACATGATGAATTTCAGGAAAATCGTTGGAGCCGTTTCCGAGATTCCAAAAATATATATATATACAAGATTAACTCATTTAAATATAAAGATATTCAAAGTTCAAAGTTTGTTTTATTTGCTTGAGCCACCTTATAGTTGATTTCGGATTGGATAGATTTTAAAAAATTGTGCCATTGAGCTCTTTTATTTCTATTAGTACATAAAGTACATGCGTCCAATTTTGAGGTTTGGAACTTTCAAACCCTTTGAATACATATGAGTAAACATTTCTTTTGGAATTAGAATTAATGTTGGGTTGTAAGTTTGGATGGTGTAAATAAATGTTTGAAGGATTTCAGAATTACTTAAATTAAATCTCATTGGGGCACGCTGAAAACCGTAATTCGTAAAGTTCATTCACGATTACGCATCCCTCGTGGAGCTTGCGGCGGGACTTTGTTACACGTAGGCAGGTAAATTCACAAATATCAGAAACTTTTGGTGAGAAACATAAAACTGATTTTCGTTGTATAGACAAGGTTTTTGTTAGGCGGCTTTAGTTGTTTAGGGCACAAAAAGAAATACTTTTTATTTTTATTAAACTAGAAAGGTTAAACAGTTATATTAGATATATTATAATAAAAAGATGTACATCGAATGAAGTAAATATAAAAAATGTTACTTCATAATTAATCCATTAATCCGTTGATATTTATAGGTTATTACATGTACATCATCCTCCTGCCCTTATCCCACTTTAAGTGGGGTCGGCACAACTTGTTATAAACATGCTGTCACATGATTTGGCTGCGTTTTTACGACCGCCCGCCTGCCTGACGTCAACTTACCTTAGTCGTATTTTACGACACCTCGGTAAGAAAGAGGGTTGTCTATTCTACTAAACCGGATACTTCACGGTGGGTCAACTTACCTTAGTCTCCTTTTATGATACCTCGGTAAGAAATGAAGTTGGTCTATTCTACTAAGCCGAATACCACACGGCGGGTCGACTTACCTTAGTCGCCTTTTACGACACCTCGGTAAGAAATGAGGGTGGTACTATTCTATTCAGCCGGATACCACACGGTGTAGGTTATTACGTGATATAAACAGCCTAGTTATATTTTGTGCGCAGCATTAATGTGATGTTATATTACAAAGTGCGATATATCTATAGGCTGTTATGATTACTACAATGATATCTTTTCTTCGTATTTCTCTTCTTTAATTTACTTCTTTATGGTAGTTTGCATTTAAATAACTATTTCATTAAATAAGCGTCATAGTACTGTAGCTGGGTGTATATTTAAAAAAATGAATATTGTTATCATAACCATAGTTACGCACGTCTTTAACGTGACCAATTATAAGGCGTGAGAGGGAAGCTGACGTGTTAAATGCAATTATAAAGCTCTAAGAGCGCCTCTAATTAATTTAAGGAGACAGCCGGCGGAGCTTTCTAACTCTTACTAACATTACTTACTGAAAATTACCTTCACATATCACTTCCATTCTGAACGCAATATGCGGCCTGTTTAAAAATTAAATGTAATTGCTTACCTTTGCTGCTATGTTTTTCGTATTTTGTTCTTAAATATGTATGGTATGAACTCACAAATAACCATCTTAACAGTTTAAGTAAATGAGATACGACTGTTATTATGTTATATTAAAAATAATATATGATATGTCCTTGAGCCTGGTTGTATATTTGTATTTCAAAATATATTCACCAGTTGTCTGTCTACCATAACACAAGTATTAAGTTACTTACTTTGAGGACGGATGTCGGTGTGTGTAAGTGTCCCATATATTTATTCTATTCTACATCAGCTTTCAAATCTGACACTTTTGGGTAAGAGCTTACAGCTCAAAGCTTAGTAAATGACCTGATCGAGATTTGTTAGGAGTTAGGACTAAGATCCTATTAAATTTTTTCTGAACTCTAATCCACAAAATATATCAAATCCCTATAAGTCATTTGAATCCTTTTCCAACGGATACAGAAGAGGATTAACAGGTAAACTAGGATAGCTACTGAACAGGCTATTTCTTCGATTTATCGGACAAAGCTAGGCTTATGTATGTATTACTGGGTTAAGATATGTAAAAAAATGTGTAATTTAGGAAAAATAACGAATATAAGATTTGCTTAATTTAACAGACTTACAAAACTCTGTAAACAACCAAAGGTAAAATTTGTTAAGAACAATTATTCATTTCTTTTTGAAAAACTACACTTTGTTGAACTTGATGATAGTGTTTTGTCAGATTGTGTGGCTGATAAACACCATTACTTAGTTGTTAGTAATTCATGTTTATTAATATCGCAGAGGGACTTTATGAGCTTCTATTGATTTTTGAGGTGTATACTTGATGTAATTACTATCGCCGAATACGGTTTCTAGTCATGTAGCTTTCTTCTACTGAGGCACTCGACCTTTTTAAACAGATTGTCTAAAGATCCTAAACTAATCCGGAAAATTGGAACAGGCGTACTGATATTCCTCTGCTTTTATTTTTAGAGAATTTAAGAGCCAAATGAATTTAAGATGTTGAGCAACTCTCTAAGGGGTCATGGCTTCAAACCTCGGGCAGGTAAGAGTGATTTTTTTTTTGTTAAAATCTATGCGTCTAATTGATATTTGCAATTTATCACACTGTTTTCGGTAAAAGTAAACATCGTGAGAAAACCTACGAAATTCCTAGGATTGTGGGTCTAAGCCTCAAATCTTATCTGAGAACGGAGATAGCCTTTGCCCAGCAGTTGGATACTAACAGGTTAAAAAATAAGATAAAGGGAACTTAAGTTTTCGATATAGAAATAATACGAATTTTTATGTAACAGCAAATAAATAAAGCCTCCTCTGTTATTTATACAACAACGCCAGACACGTAGATATTGCCGCCTTGTTTAGCTCTTCTCGTGAAAGCATTTGCGTGAGTTATTTGATTTCAATTTCTTGAAAGCCAAGCTTAACCTCATTTCGTACAAATACATTTTTAGCATCGCTTTCTTTTTTAATATTGTTTGCAAATTTAGGTTACAAACTTTCACAAATGAGAAAAAATGAAATAAAGTTAAATGAACATTATATTGTAAGAAGATTTTTGTTGTTGCCCTGGAACTATGATTCTATAAAATATGGCCTATATATAGCTGAAACAAAATCTTTTTATTATTAAACTAGTATACCCAGCCGGGCCTTATTTTAATATATAAAAAAAGCTACCATCGCCATCAAACTTTACAGGATTATCCGGTGTCAATTTTAAGATTGAAAATTTCATATAAATAGGTCCAGCCCTTACGGAGTCTATAAGGAACTCAAATACACACTTTCTATTTAATATACATAGATTCATAACAATCCTTGATGATTGAATTTTAAAATTACTTTGAATATTTTTTTTACATAATGCTGAAAGTACGACGGGTCACTTTTTAATTAGTACAAAAAATATTATTTAATATTTATAAAAAATATTATTTAGTCTAGTTTTGTATTCACTCTAGAATATTAGCATAAATGGTATTTTGTAATAAATAACTACATATTTGTAATAAATAAGTTACATTTTTACTTTTGGTATCCGGGTTTAAGTCATTATTACATATTCACTAAGCGATGAATTGCGAGTATATATATGCAGTCGTAGTATGACTTACAAAGGCAGGATTTATAAGTAATACCTAAATTGCTTGGCTTCATATAAACTATGAACAGAATCCAAGCCAAGCCAAGTGTGTCTTATACGAAATGTTTATATGATATGAGTCATGTATTTATAAAATACATCAGAACGTAAGTTGTACAGTTAAAAGGTTAATATCTGGGTGACCGAGCTTCGCTCTGTAATTTTTTACAAAAAAAAACTTAAAAAAAAAGAAAATACAATTATTTAGTTGGGGATCGATCCTTGGCATACACATTTCTCGAGTCTGCCCATCACCCGAATAAGCTAGGTCGACTTGACAGCTAATGGCGAAAATTCAATTCAATAGAAATGTTAGTGTTTTTTAATGCCCAAAAACAGGGATAAAACAATATTTTTTTTACAAAAAACCTAGCTAGATCAATTTTTCTCCCCCAAAACCTCCTACATGCTGAATTTCAGGAAAATCGTTGGAGCCGTTTCCGAGATTCCGAAAATATATATATATACAAGATTAACTCATTTAAATATTAAAGATAATAAGTAAATGAGTGAAATTTTGTTTTTTGACCAATAATAGTGTGGAATTAATGTTTAAGCGTTAAAAATTTGAGAAATCTGAATATTTCATTATGACGTCAAATGGTTTTTTTTTCTTATACAGAAGTCTGCTATCTCGTACAAAATCGTGAAGTCGCCCGGATCGCCCCTATTTAATGAATGAATTAGTCTGCAAAACGTAAGTACGCAAAAAGTCCTCTCAATTTTATAGTCAGTATTAAATGTTATTGTTTTAATTAAATTTTTAAGAAAAATTTTCATGCAAAATTTCATATAGCTTAATTTCGTGACATTTAGTCCTGAATCAAAACAAAGCTTTATCACATACAACTATAAGTTTATGTACTTATATATTTACGAATCTCATTATACTGAACTTGTGTAAAGAAAAATATAAATCTCCTGTTATATTTTTGTTGCTCATAACCTAAAAATAAAATATAGGTACTTAAAATTTTTTTAGGTATGATTGATTTCTTTGGTGATAGAATATTAAACGCTACTTACAATGTTCTAATATATGTATTTTAATTTTTGAAATCTCATTCTGTACTAAAGCTAATTATAAATAATATTAATTAAATACAACTAAAAACTTATTTACAACAAAATGTTGTCACCCGTGACTTTTCCTATTTAGCTTAGCTAATACTTTTCTTAGCGTAATAAGGAACAATAATTGCTGTTTCTTTTTTTATTGTTTTAACATTTTAAAACACTAAATATTAACGTAAGAATTCTATCTCAGATATTAGAGCGTAAGATAAAATATTAAATGAAACTTATACAAATTAAGGAATTAAAAGTCCTACTGTTTGATAAAGTAATAAGCATTAGAAGAAGTGCCGTCTTTTAATTTCGGACCCATTTTCCAGCTGATTTCTTTTTATTCCGTAATTACATTTAAAATGTCCCGAAGGCGACGGTTAGGAAAGTTTAGAAGTTAAAGAAATAAAACGTTTTAAACAAAGAAATCGTTGTGACACAATTGTGGAATAATATAGTTTAAGGTTTGATTGTCATAATATACATTATATTTGAATGAGTTAAACAGTACATCTTTGTAAATAATTTGTTTTTTGGACTTAAAAACTTATCCGTCATCATCTTCCTGCCCTAATTCCACTCTTAAGTGGGGTCGCCACGACATGTTATAAACATGTTGTCACATGATTTGGCTACGTATTTTACAACCGGCCGCCTACCTGAAATCAACTTACCTTAGTCGCCTTTTACCACACCTCAGTAAGAAATGAGGGTGGTTTATTCTACTCAGCCCGATACCACACGGCAGGTCAACTTACGTTAGTCGCCTTTTACGATACCTCGGTAAAAAAATGAGGGTGGTACTGTTCTATTTAGCCGGATATCACACGGCACAAAAACTTACCCAATGGTTTGCAACTTTCACCTTAAACAACATTATTGGAACACTGATGTTAAAACAATCACCGACTCTGCTCCCATTCTGTCAAAACAATAATAAAATTTTGGGAACGTATCACTCATGTATTGTGAAGAAAATGAGCCGCAACATCTTTATAACTTTTAAGAAGCGCTTTTAAGAAGTTGCTAGACATATTTTCAACTGACATATCGTATTTACTTTGCGGCTTAAAGGTGTTTGCCTGAAAATTTAAGATGACTTTTACGCGCGCAACGGTAAAATCACATACGAATATATTTGAACTTATGTTATGAAACTTCCCTATAGGTGCCAAATGGGATTTAATAATATTATATCAATATAATTATCAGTGCTATATTAGAAATGACTAGAATTGACCAATGTTGAAACTGTCGATTCATGACTATTAGCATTGGTAAATTATTCGTTTTGAGGTAACCTTAAAAAGGTCTCAGGAATTTGTTGGAGCAAAACGGCACACGATTGACCCTTAATTAGACGGCATTACGTCAAGCAGCGAACGTTAAGTACAAGCAGAAGAATCATGCTTATATATTCGCCAGATTAATTATAATTTACAAACTTGGAACAGATGTAGCATCATTTAAGAAAAATATATTGTTAAAGATGGTCTAAAAGAGCCTATTAATGGAACCCTTACCTATAATTCAACTTGTATTACCGCACTCGTAATAAATACCATATCCCAAGGCACATCACAAACTCACATCACACTAGCTGGCTTGCCATCAAAACCTCCATTTGTTGTTGCGCATTAAGCCGAGCATGTCATCGGCTGTGCTCGTAGGACGCTCGGTGACAGTGAACTCTATAATTGCTTTCTGGCGTCGTTTGGCGAGTTTGTTATCCATCAGCTGCACTCATAATAATGTGACGAAAAGGCCCTGCCGTGGGGGGCCCAGTAACGTTACACTGGGTCGGAACACCCCGGAAATGAACTGTTCCGCCGATGAACGTTAGTTCCCTTATTGCTTTGGCCTGGACAACAACAATTACACTTACCGCAGTAACGTGGCGATCCAGACCGAGTGCCTGGCAGCCTCCGGTGGAGGAAGACGGGTCTTCTTTTGATGCAGATGGCACGTGGCGGCAACGCCCTATGCTGATACCTTTGAACTTTTGATGAACCACTATTGTCGACACACATAACAACTATGCCACAACGGTTTTAAAAACGAATATGATAATAGAAAACAAATAAGCGTCCCTTTTCTTGGATTTTCTTGCAGTTCACACACACGATAGTAAACTTCGAGCGCGAATTGATGCGTAGCCGCTCCCAGCGACAACTCAAATCGGTCCGGGGCCAATGGTAACGCGTTACCATTGCCGTATGCTCACAGAGCGTTGTTATTGGCCAGACCAAGCGCGCGAGATTTGAATTCACGAAGAGTAAACACAATATATAAATCTATTAAAATGTAAATAAATGAAATATTTGTCGATTTTCCTATATATTGGGTTTATATTATATCTCCTACAAAAAACAAAAATCATTTTGTTTTTTTTTGAGATTGTTGCGTGTAATATAAGAATAAAATAGCAAAAGTAATAATATAATGTATTGACCCACCGTGTGGTATCTGGTTTAGTAGAATAGACCACCCTCTTTCTTACCGAGGTGACGTAAAATACGACAGAGGTAAGTTGACGTCAGGCAGGCGGCCGGTCGTAAAAACGCAGCCAAATCATGTGGCAGCATGTTTATAACATGTTGTGCCGACCCCACTTAGAGTGGGATAAGGGCAAGAAGATGAATAATATAATGTATAAATTTCATATGTGACCTAAACATTTACTTTTTTGTTTAAACATTGTTATCGATAATTTGGATAGAAATGGGGATTCAGCCCGATCTACAAAAGGTTGACCTCAGTGGCCGCAATTCGTGAGGGTCGGAGAATGCTATAATAACTACCATTTCTGTTTTATAGATGTGTTTAAGTTCCGACCTATTTAACCCCAGCCCGAACTTTGCAACGGATACAGTTATCTTCTGTACAAAAGGTCTGAACGTTATATTTTTTTTATTTTTATAAATAGAAAATGTGCTATATCACAGTATCCCAATAAATTTTAATAAAATGATCGACTAAGGGGGTCGGGGGCTATAAATCGATCTATCTAGGTTATATTTAAAAAAAATATGTAGTTTATCTAATTTATAGAATTAGGCGTTACTTTGCGGAGATCCATAATACAAAAGTAATAATAAAATTATTTTGCTATAATCCGCGATGAATGATGAATTCATCGCGGATTATAGCAAAATAATTTTATTATTACTTTTGTATGTAGTTTATCGCTGGTTTCAGGCACTGAAAAACTGCTAAATAGGATTAGAATACAGAGGCTGATTACGCTGTCACTTGCAATATTTTACTAGCTCAATTGGTAACGGACGGACTTAAAAAGTAAAAACACTCCGGAACAAGTCGCAGATATAACCATTCCTTTTTTTATATTGCATCTTTTTTCATCATCTTCCTGTATTATCCCTCTCTAAGTGGGATGAAGTTAATCCTTTGTGGTTGGTGAGTATACTAATAAAGCCCTTATCTCACTCTCAGTGGGGTCTGCACAACATGTTATAAAAATGTTGTCATATGATTTGGCTATATATTTTACAACCGGCCGCCTGCCTGACATCAACTTACCATAGTCGTATTTGACGACACCTTGCTAAGAAATGAGGGTTGTCTATTCTACTCGATCGGATACCACACGGTAGGTCGACATATCTTAGTCGCTTTTTACGACACCTCAGTAAGAAATGAGGATGGTACTATTCTATTCAGCCGGATACCACACGGCGTATATTGTTTTTTTTTAATATCTTTTAAAAGAATACCTAGCAAAGCTCCGTCACCGAGGTACACAGATATTATGTCATTTATTTCGGTAGTATTAGTGAGGTACATAACAATGTAAATGGGTTTGTTTTTTTTTTCAAGACTTTCTAGTAAATGCAAGGAAATTTTCAAATATCGAAAGTCAAATAGTCAAATGTTTTTTTAGCAAATTTTAACACGTCGTAACACCTATTTTATGTTTATAAATAGACCTCAGATCGCATCACCTAAAAGATCTTATTAACTTAGTCAGTACAAAGTGGAATAAACGGCCATCAATAAAGTCGAATCTTGAATTTACTTGCTGCTAGACTTTGACTCTTCAATTACTTGCTCCCAGTCGGCTCTCGAGCCCCTTCGCTCGAAGTAACTATGTGCTTCAAGTTATTGATTAAAACGACAAAATTCAATTAGAAAGGATGCTTCACAAAAAATATAACACTCAGAAGATAAAAGTAAAATCTTATGAGTTTTTACGTATTAAGATACCAGTTATAAGCGCGAATTTCTTCACGTTTATTTAAGTGTTTGAATAGCCTTATTTTTGTACTATGCATTTTTAAGATTCGCGCAGGGAAAACGGGATTTTTTATCCTAGATGTAAGCCCGGTATATGCGCTTTAATTGTGAAAATGTTTTATGTAGTTCGGACGTTCAGATCGAAAAAACTAACGACATTACCAACAGACAAAGACACTTTACAAGTACATACAAAAACAAAATGGAAATTATATATAGGTACATCGTTACTTTGTGATAATATATATAATATACTTGTGGTGCGATACATTATACCATATAGAGAAAAACCATGATGCCCTAAATGTTAAATGACTTGGATCTTCACAGTTTTAACACACCCCATACAAGCATCGGAGTTTACTATAAACTCTTGTGTTTAATTAATATTTAAAAAGCGCACGGTCTACGACGTAAGTAAACTTTCTGAGATATCGATTATAATTTGTATTGAAACAGTCTCTTCCATTAAGTCTTTTAACAAAGGTATGAGGAGGCAAGAGTATTATTTTACATAGAATTGGAAACAGCTATTATTATATAATTAAAAATAAATAAATAAATAAATAAATAAAATGATTATGCGGATAAAATGATTTTATTTTTATTTTTGGCTATTATAATATTATAATGATGTGATCTTATCTAACATTAGGCGAATGTTTAGATTAAAACAGGCTTAAACAATATGATGTTATCACTATATTTTAGGGAAACTTTTAAAAACATCACACAATTTTTCTTCACGGATATTTATATTTCTAAAATATTTTCAAATGATTGTTCGGTATTTTAAAGAAATAGTTTATATATTATAAAATGTTCTTGCATGATACCTATATACAAAAGCCGCGTGTTTACTCCGCAACCCTTTGTCTATCGGAGGTAGTTTGCGCTCTAATTAATGATGCTTAACTTACTATTTTGTTAAAATAAAAGAGTAGAGAGGAGTTTCTTTAATTACTGCCCACTTATTTGCCGTCGATTTGTTGGTCGAAAGCATAATCGCATAAAGATGAGCTTTTGGAGCGTTTTCTGATAAAAGGTGTTTTGTTTCTTACTATTTGCTATAACTTATTTTCTGTATTTTTTAATTGAATGTGCCATAATTAATTATAATAATTATAAATGTCTATTTTTAAGAAAAAACTTAAAATATTTTTATTCAATACTAGTTGTGCCCGCGGCTCTGTCCATGTAGAAACCATTGCGTAACAGTTTTTCTGGAATTCTCTGAAAAAACTAGGCTTTAGAAAATATTATATAGACTATAGAAAAAACTATATAGCTCCACAACAACTCTTCTATCTTCCAGTGATAGTCCCATCAAAATCGGTTTGGCCTTCCCGGAAAATGTATTAATAACCTAAACCTTCTTTAAGAATATCACTATCTTTTAGAAAAAAAACGCTTTTAGGGACTTTCAGTTGGAAAGACTTGCATTTTTAATTTCAGTATGGATGTAATGTGGAAGAGCGTATGTATTTAAATCAGAAAGTTTATGTAAATTTCTTAGTTGTCTAATAGGGAGCTACTGTAACTTATGCCGGAACTCTGACGTATGATCATATTCACAAAGTTTAGAGATAAAACTTACGGCTACATTTTGTAAGAGTTCCAGTTCTATCTCAGTTACTATCTTTCCCATACATAGCTCAAAACCATCATTATCATCATCTTCCTGCCCTTATCCCACTCTAAGTGGGGTCGGCACGACATGTTATAAACATGCTGTCACATGATTTGTCTGCGATTTTACGACCGGCCGCCTGCCTGACGTCAACTTACCTCAGTCGTATTTTACGACACCTCAGTAAGAACGAGGGTGATCTACTCTACTAAACCGATACCACAGGGTGGGTCAACTTACCTTAGTCGCCTTTTACGAAACCTCGGTAAGAAATGAGGGTGGTACTATTCTATTCAGCCGAATACCACACGGCGTGGCGTCTTTTTTTACTACGTGTTTCTTTATTTGTAATTCCTGGCAAAGTCTAGCCCGTTGGCGCATTGGGTAGGGATCCTGCCTTCAGCTCCGCGGTTTGCGGGTTCGATTCCCGCCGAGGGCAAACATTTTATTTAAAAGAATTTGTTGGTTCTTCGAGCCTGGATGTGTATTTGTATTTCAGTATGTATTTCAAAATTATATATGTATATATTCACCAGTTGTCTGTCACCCATAACACAAGTATTAAGTTACTTCGTGGAACGGACGGACGAACGTGTGTGTAAGTGTCCCATATATTTATTATTATTATTATTATTTATTTCGGTAGTATTAGTGAGATACATAACAATGTAAATGAGTTTGTTTTTTTTTTCAATACTTTCTAGTTAATGCAAGGAAATTTTCAAATATCTAAAATCAAATAGTCAAATTTCTCGGTAAATGTATTATTTATTTATTAATACAAATTTTCCACCAGACATCAACTTTTGAAACAGCATTTAATACAGTAGAGATGAGCTTTTGCCCAATAGTGGATTAGTAGCAGACCGTTACTTCTATATTTTTTAGTCAAAAGAGTATGTTATGCTTGTTAAGTATTGTAGCATCAGTAGTTTTGTATTCAAATAACAAAATTTTTAAGGGTAATTTTGTCCATGAATAAAAAAGTGATGGTCCCGAAATATTCAAGTCAAAAAGATATTTGTGGTTATTAAAACTCCTGTATTCGCTTTTTAAATCATTTAATAAAATAAGTGATGTTAATTTTTCGTAAAGAACACATTTTAATAGCAGTCGTTTTAAAATTATAGCATGATGATATATTAAAATGAATAAAAAGGTGCCTTTTCAACGATTGAGATTTCTTAATGACATAAAAATGAGAATAGTTCCCAAAAAAGCAGAAAATCCTATAAATGAATTCAGAAAATTAATAATAAAACATTTTTGATAAACATTAGTTACAATGACAATAATGAATATTACAATATAATTTAATAAAAATAGATTCCGAGTTCTATAAACAGATCCTTGACTTAATTATTTTATAGTCAAAAAAATCCCAAATTTAAAAATATATAATTTTCGTAACCATTAAGAATAGTTCTAGCAATGCCGAACAGAATTTTATAGAAAATTGTAAGGCCATTTTCTACATAACACACCACTTCACAATCCATCAAAAACGTCGGAAGTGTAGACATAAAACTCTAAGTCTATAAAGCTTTGTTTCAAAAACGGAAAAAATATATTTATAATCAATATACATACTTATAAAAACATTAATAATTTACATATTATTTCATTATCCATTCGTTATTTATAATCTACATTATTGGAAATAATTTTTTTACAAATTTGAAAGTTTAAGTACCAATATCTATTACATATAGAATCTGATGTAACAAACTTCAGACCATATCCCTCGCTAATAAATTCATGCGTATCAAAATATATTCCAAATTCATTTAAATCACTGTAAGGTCAGTACTTATAGCAATTACATTTCTTAATACATAATTGTGACCAAATTAGAAATGGATGCCCAAAAAGCAAATGCTGATGTTAAAGTAATAAAGTCTATAGTAAATTATTGAAAGTATCATTAAACTGGATAGTTCAGATTTGAAATAGTCTAAAACAGTGGTTCTTAACCTTGTTTCATACGCACTAACATACACTTTAAAATTCGCGACACCTTATATACTGACTTGCATAATTTTTGATGGTTGAAGTAAAGGTAGGTATATCTATTAAATTATACATAATTAATCTATGAAATATATTATTATTGCGTAATAACATAACAGATGCAGCTCAAATAAACTCATTGACCCTAGAACTACAATTCACCGGGTAGTCTTTGATAAAAATATCTTATTAGTATGTAGTAATGTCGTATTATAATCTCGCGAGACACTTGACAGGACAATACAACATACCAGTGCTAAACTGTAAGAACCGCTGGTCTAGACCGCATATTATCCATTTATGCATATAATTTATATAATTTCTGGGTATAAATTTGACAATAAATGCATTACATGTGCTTATAAGAACAAAGCAAATATAAATAAAGTCGTGAGAAGCAAACCTTACTTTAGGACTAGTTATTTCGTGATTTGTTAATATCATTCCATATGCCTATTCCATACAGGTGCATTGATTCCTGTATAAGTCAAAATTAAATAAATATAAGAAAATTTAACCAAAAAGGATACCTTGCGGTACTCCTTACTCGTTTCATACGAATAGACTGTTTGATAAGAAAATATTTTAAAAAAATTACACATATTTATATAAATAAACCGAATCCGACATGTAATATGCACAAAAGCGTCAAAAAGTTGACTATGGGGCGAGAAACATTGAAATTTACACACACCTTGATCATAGACTTTACTGACCCATTCAAGTGGGTTGGTTACGCCTTAATATAAAAAAAACGAATAAGTAATTATTGCTTGTACGACGTAAATGCATTATACATATCATGATTCAGGAAGGTGAAATTCCGGCTACTTTCTGAGAATAAACTAATTGCAGCACGTCTTATTAGTATGCGCACGAATATTTTACTGCTACTGTGTAAATTAAACACTCCCGGAATTAGCGCACTCAATGCATTAAGTACATTAATATGTTTAAACTGTATCATATATAGCTATGCAAGTAGACAATGTTATAGCTATAAAGATTAGTGACTTTTAGTTGTGTTTGGATACTTAAAGAAGGACGACTTTTAGTTCTGAGTTGGAGACTTTAATGAGGGACCAAGCACGACTTTATTTCAGTACAAAATAAAATGCTTTGCAATAACCATATGTACTTTAGACAATACATCGTTCCCGTACCATATTAATCGTTTCTAATGTTAACAATTTTATCTTTGAGTCGATCTCTATAAATAATTATTGATATGTCGCATATATTCAGTAATTGATTGAGGCACATAACACAATATAAGCAGACCTTTTTATAATGTTAAATTGTGTGATGACATCACTGAAAAAATTATTTTTTTTAGATAATAATAATTTATCTTTATTTACCTTAAAAAAATATAATACTTAAAAATCATGATCAAAATCCCGAGTTTTGAATACTTAATGGAAATGTACTAAAAAATGTTAACTAGATATTGTAAAACCACCGAATTGTTACAGTCAGAAAGTATGTCGAATTTTTACCGTACTTCGCCTAAGGGCCAATTTTTCAATCGATTAAATTAGCTTTAAAATAATTAAGTAGCGAATCCTATATCCTGCGGAATAAACAAAACGTATTTCTCGATGGTCAAACAAGGAACGAATAGCTGTCCGTAAACTCTAACTGCATACACTGCGGCGATGTTGTAGACGATTTTAAGGGACTACGTTCGTACTTGCCGTGTTTGAAGTTAGTTAAAAACTGGATACTAGACAACATAGAACTACAGTGAAAACCTGTTTATGGACTTTTGAAAAATCATTATCAGTCAGTTAAATTCTAACCTGCTCTTTAACTAGAGATTGAAAAATCAGCCCTTAGGGATAACCGTCTGGTAGAATTATATAGAATACGCGCTTTCGGTTCTCGTGGAGTGATGAAATTATGAAAGAATTTTTTTAATGCAAAGTCGCATTTAAAAGTGCTTTAATGACATTTTGTATAAAAGTATTATTAAGTATAATCTATTCACATAACGTGTAACGTTGCGTGTCGTAACGTAACGCACTTTGTTAAGCTATTGATTTCTTTGTTCCAGGTCATTAATGATAGCGATGGCACGAAGGGACTATAGTGTTGAAAATAATTGTCTATTTTAAGATTAGACATAAAATTAACTATAAATATACAAATTGTATCAGGTACGTTCATGTAAAAATACTAAAATAAGCGTGTTTGAAGTGCACGTGGAATGAGATGATAATCTGATACAGATATGATGTCGTAAAACAATCTCATTTCTTATTGCAAATTATAAGCTCGATTAACGCTTCTCGAAATATCTCGAGATTGTAACGCTTCGTTCCATTTGTGAGCGATTCGTTGCTATTTAATGCTACTAAAATGTGTACAAGTATGGCATTTAAAATTTATGTTATAACAGATTATAAAAACATTGTTCAATCAAAGCAAAGTATTGACTTTTAGTATAGAAATGAAAATATAATAAGTGTTCCTATATTGCTCGACTCGGTTAAACGTTTATAAAATTTACTGGGACGATTGACATGTATGATTTCCGCTAGATTAAAACTTAATCTTGGTTCAAGATTTCTAACTTCGATTGCAATTTATGTTTTGTATCGTTTTGAAATAGTTATTTTGTAGCATTTATACGTCTTACCATTTATACGCTAGTAACTATTATCAATTAGAGCAATGTGATAAGGCTCAAAAATCTACTAATAAAAGTCAACACATTGTGTATGTGTATGTGCTCTTGGTTTATCTTGTTTAGGCAAATCAATGCCTTAAGCTCTATTGAAAACATTCAGCTATGAGAGCACTGGCAGGAAAATTTGTCACAAATTTAATTCATTCCAAAATTGGGCAGGAATTCATCGAAGTTATAATAATTTGTGATGTTAAGAAGATTTACTTTTGCCTTGAGGTCTTTGAGCTTTGCTAAATTGAGTAATGTTATGAATGATAAATACACGTATTAATGCTCTAGCGCTATTCCTTTTCAGTTAGAAATTGTAAATAATATTTATAAGAATGATAAAAACTAGGGGATATGTCTTTTCGTTACAGAGTGGCAGGTATGAAAAACATGATCTAGGTTCTACGACTTAAAAGCGAGTTTTTACACATTCAATGTATACGAGTACTGGGTATCGCTCACATAGGAAGTTTAACAGAATTTTACAAACTAAAATATATTATTTTTCTAAACGGTGCCTTACTTATTTAAAAGTAATCAAAAAAATAGCACCTATACCGGATAATAGACACTGACGATCTTATAAATAAAAATATAGCTATATCTAAATTACAAATGACTTCCATAATTTGATTAAAGTAAAAAATATTGTCTGAAACCCACTAAAACTAAAATTTGGCCAACATATAAAAATTACACCTTTCCAAAAAATTATACAAGTAAAAGATTTCAGATTGAATTTTTGATAACAGTTGTAACGCTAAGATTTTTTACTGACAAAAATAATAATCTAAGAGAGAATCATATTGCCCCTTGCATTACTGTAGCTTTTATCATAAATAATTTAAAAATATTTCTTATTTATAAGACCGTAGTAACGTATCCTAAGCATATTGGCTAAGTTAAAAATAACAGGCAAGCAATTTCAATATGTAGCATTGCATGTAACTCATACAACACACTGTACTCTTAAAAATGCTAAAATAATAATATTACTATATCGACACTAAATTATAATGAAATATTTAAACTCTGAAAATTTATTTTACAAGATCTGATAGACAAAGATATCTCTCAACAATGATACTCTTACATTGAAACACATGAAAAACAACTTTACGTATTGCTACGTCCATAGTTTATAACTTGGACTGTTGGCGGTCCTTCCCTACTAAAGTCAGGGTATCGCCACAACACAGACTTTGATCAGTCCGTGCACAACTTTGCTGTTTTGTTCCAACCTTTTAGGTTGAAGATACTGTTATCCGTTTGAAAGTTCATCTTTAAGCCACTGAGGTACGGGTCGGCCAAGCCTCACTAGCAATTTAGAAAGTGCCGTGTTGTGTGGTGTATAATAACGTTTCAGAAATTTGGTGGATCGCTCTTCCATAGGTGGATATATCCGACCTTTGGATTTACCGAGGCATTTTGTCTTCTCATTGCTCACAGCTTGACAGAAGAAACCCTTTTTCGGGTCGTATCTGAAACAAGAACGCATTTTAACCTACTACAAAAAGATGATAATTACAATTATCCTTAGTTTTCCTTCCATGAGGCTGCAAATGTATATTTGTATACTCATTAATTTAGTATAGTCCTGAATTGGAGCTGACCACCCATCCTGTACCGAGGCGTCCCCGAAATTAGAATATAACGATTATATTTAAATACAATATTCTATCACTCATAGACTAGCTTAAAATGAAGTTTAAAATGTTTATGAAAATGACTCACTTGAGCAGCTTCTGATAGTCTAAATGAGGAATCTTGAGAAACTTTTGCAGAGCGTTCATGGCTGCAACGGGCTCGGAACGTAACATCGAGCCGTCTAACACGTGCAACTGGTGCGCGCTGTATTCCACAAGCCAGCGTTCCAGGTAGTGGCTATACTTGCCGGGGTTCAGGCAGCGGTTCCTGGTCATAAAATATAAAGGATTTTGACTTAGTTGACTGTCTCGTCCAGTCAGTCCCGGTCCATTCAACAGACACTGGAATTTTGTCGAAATCTATCCATGAGCTTGAAGCCCCTTTCAATGAGAACTATTTCGTGTACCACACTTTTTATGAATACTCAAACTCAGCAAATTATTTAATATGAACATATCCAAAAAGGCACGTTTGCCAATAATTCATTTCATACACCACTTCTGTCTTTTCTGCAGGTCTTAACACTACCTAAGACTTTCAGATACTGTCATCGTATGAACCGTTAGACACCAAACTTCAAACCAATAATTTAAGTATCAGATAAATAAAAAAATACATATCCAACGGTATTTTTAATACCCTCTCAACCTATAATGTGTATGTTTGTAGCATTTCAAAAGGCCACCTGATCTACACGTGGATCTTCAGGTAACCTCTTGAAATGAATCAGTTTTTTTAATAATTTTTTTACACTGTTTAAATTAAAATTATGAAATAGTTATGTTAAGATACTAAGAAGCTTAACCGTTAACTTTAGTGCAAGCACTAATAATACAAATTGTGTTTATATTTTCAATCGTCTCTTAGGCGAAGGTAAGAAAATACCCTAAAATAAATAAACGTTAGTGTAAAGGAATCTTTGTAATTAAAAAAAAACACAATTACCTTAAATCCCGTAGAGGTTTTGGAACAGAGTCGTTGGCCGTGATGACTGTGTGAAAGGTGTAGTTATTCGCAATGGGATCCCCATGTGAGCGTATGTGCTGATACCATGAGTATGCTCTAAAATAATACATTTCAATATAATTATAATTCCTTCTAGAAAAGTCATTATCATAATAACCGAATGCGTTGGTTTCATCAATATTTCATTCCGATAGTGCCATGCACTAATTAAATTAAAAATACGAGGGAAATTATTTGTGTTAGTTTCGTTTTCACGCAGATTACTAATGGATAAAATTAAAAGAAATAACCAGAATACTCTGAAGATTTGATTTATTGTTAATAAATATTCAGTATTTAGTTAGTAAACTGGAAATTGAAACCTGAACTGAACTATTAACAAACTTGTACGAAAATAAATCAATCCTTTCTACCAACTGACAAATGAGACATTATTGACAAAATCAAAAATGCTAAAATCCTTTGAAGACTAGCGTTACTCAAGTGGTTTGGAGGATCACAAAAAACAAACTTCAATCACGTCGCAGCAAGTAGCTTAGTTGTAGCGAAACAAAACAATGAACGTATATCGGCTAAATTAAATGAATTTGGAATAGGTGCCTCTATTGGACAATATATAGATAGTATTTGAAGAGTTAAAATTTGTATTAGTTATATTAGTAGCTACACATTTGACCACAAAATATATTAATTAGTAAGCTTACGTTTGTCAATAACTTATCTTGCATTATTTCAGTCTGTTACCAAACGTTTTTCTATAAAAGTGTACGGAGCAAAAATATAAATTGGACAGTATTAATCGGTTATTTAGGGAAAGATACAGGGGAAATTGACTGTGCCAGATAATTTAGCTGTTTTGTATGGGTTCCAATGACATCTAAGCACTAAATATTTAACGCGTTATTTACTATAGCTGAAGCTTATTCAGGAGGAAAATTAAGTGTTTATATCCGGTCTTTTCATACAAGGTCTCGGTTAACGGGGTCAAGAGAATAGGAACTTAACAATGGGAACAAATAACATCATCGAGTGGGTTATATTTAGACCTCTCTTGGTAGCTTCGTAAGATTTAGATTCCTATTGATTTAGAAAATTCATTATAGAGCTGTAAAGTTTTTTTAAGTGAATTTAAAAAATATATAAACCAAATGCCAAAATAAACATTTTAAACATTTTATATATTATGCCTACAGTATACGTTTAAGTTATTATATTACTCTTTGCCTGAAATACGAAATAAATTTACTCTCGAAATTTTGAAACTATTAATATTCGTTTTCATAAATAATTTGACTCACTAGTTAGTTTAAAGGGCACTTAAGGCTTTGGTGATCTTGAATTGAATTAACTGATTGTTACGCAGTTAATTAATAATAACAATAATCTCTACAAGTACTACTTTTTATTATAATAAGTCATATTTACTGAAACATATACAAACATTTTGTATATAATTCAATTTTGTACTTTTTAACCTATCAATTAAACGCCGTGTGGTATCCGGCTGAATAGAAAGTACCACCCTCATTTCTTACCGAGGTGTCGTAAAAGGCGACTAGAGTAAGACGACCCGCCGTGTGGTATCCGGCTGAGTAGAATAGACCAACCTCATTTCTTACCGAGGTGTCGTAAAAGGCGACTAAGGTAAGATGACCTACCGTGTGGTATCCGGTTTAGTAAAATAGACCATCCTCATTGTTACCAAGGTGTCGTAAAAGGCGACTAAGGTAAGATGACCTACCGTGTGGTATCCGGTTTAGTAAAATAGACCAACCTCATTGTTACCAAGGTGTCGTAATAGGCGACTAAGGTAAGCAAGGCGGTCGTAAAAACGCAGCCAAATCATGTAACAACATGTTTATAACATGTTGTGCCGACACTACTTAGAGTGGGATAAGGGCAGGAGGATGATGATGAACCTATCAACCAAATTGTATAGCACAACTAACCTCTTCGAGGGTGAGATGAGGATAGCGATGATTTTAGCATTGGGCAGTAGCGCGTGCGCACGGCGAGGTACCAAATCGCCATCAAAATACGTCGCTGACTTTTCAAACGTCAGCTGTGTACTATTGATTTGCTTTGGCGGGAAGAAACTTAGGTACCTGATGGGAAAAACACATGTATTTTAACAAATATATATGAGAAGTCGCAATCAGTCTATGGTCATGTATATATTGTACATTGACTACGACATGTTGTATTGAATTATAATCCTCTCTCACTTATTACTCTCGTATTAGCTGCGTAACTATAACGGTGTACCTAGAAATCTGTTTGTAGATATTATGTGTGTATTCAGTATCCAAATTTAGAAACAACCTAATTCAGTATTCCATTTTTGACTCGGGAGAAAATAATTCATAAATTACTTTTTTTAAATATAGTTTTATTCATAGTTAAGTTTGTCATTTTATTATTAATTTTTTTATATACGTTTCAATACACGTAAAAAGCAGGACAAGATATGTATCTTATCTCTAGTTTTTTGTTGGCCAAAATATTCACTTTTAGTTTGAGCTTGGTAGCTTAACTATACTAGTAAGGCTTGCTGGTACATCCAGTAAATTCTTTTGTGTTATTTTCTGTATAAACTTCCTTCTAGATTGTGCGATTTTATTATTTAGGTTAAGGAAATATGAACCTGCGTAAATGCCATCATAATAAACATATTAGTTCTGACACAAGCGTGCATAAAAATTGTTTATCTATTTCATGGTTTGAAAACGTTTTATTTGAAGGAATATTTTTAAGGTTTTTGATTACATTTTCAAACAAAATTAACAATACGACTTGACCATAAAAGCTTTAAGACAAAGCTTTTATTTCACTACAACCGTAAACAATTAATAAAAATAACAAACAAAGGATTTGCTATATAAATTGGTAAGAAAAAGTATCATAACATAAATATTTCTCATTATCCTTAATACTCTTAAAAATATAATAACAAAAAATCAAAATAAGGGATAACGACACCCATTTATATTTCAATAATACGCTCGCACAAAAACATAATTTCTATTCCGAAAAAAGTTCTCAAATAAAGAGGATAAAAATCCGTCACTGAAAATAGAATATTTTAAACGAACACTGCTTAAGGACAACAAACATTTAGAGGCTTGATCAAACATTATTCTGCCTATTTTAGCGGTAACAATAAAACAGTTTTATTATGGTCGTATTATTAACAAACGCCAAGTGTTGTCGCGGGTTGGATCGATGGGAGGCATTTGAATCGGCACAGCTGTCACAACGTTGCGTGCAGAAAATACTACCGCTTACTTTGTCCTTGTCAAGCTGGCACCACACGAAGACCATTTAGGGAACCACTCACGATTAGATATGAAACTTTCATACCATATTCAGTTTTAAAATTACCATAGTACACAGCATTATGAATAATAATAAACATAATGCGGTAGCCGTGTGAGCTGCTGAGTAGAATAGACCACCCTCATTTCTTACCGAGGTGTCGTGAAAGGCGACTAAGGTAAGTTGACCCACCGTGTGGTATCCGGTTTAGTAGAATAGAGCACCCTCCTTCTTACCGAGGTGTCGTAAAATACGACTAAGGTCAGTTGACGTCAGGCAGACGGCCGGTCGTAAAAACGCAGCCAATTCAAGTTACACCATGTTTATAACATGTTGTGCCGACCCCACTTAAAGTGGGATAAGGGCAGGAGGATATAAATCTGTGGTGTATGCGGGTTGAGATGTGTAACTTACCTTGTATATTTATATACAAGACACATGTTATATGTAATACATACATGAACATACACTAACTCACACTAATACTGATGTACAAAGAAACATACACGGTCTCACGATGCACCACGTTAAAAGCACGAGCGCCCTTAGTGAGAGTGGATGTGAAGTGACATGTGGTTACTTGTTAGTGCGTGTTTGAGCCTGTGCTATATCATACAACATTAGTTTATATATGATACAATACCTAATACGGTTTTTCGTATGTCGTAGTCGATTCAATCTTCAATTATTTGAAACTAGCTGTTCCAGTGAATTAGCCCGCGTAGAAATCAGAGCGTCACAAAATTTTTCCCGAAGTAAAATTTTGAATGTATTAGTTATTGTGATTTAACCATAAGAGATAGAGACATGCTGTGTCAGACTTTTGGTAGTATTTTTGTAGATCTACAATTCTGTAGTCCATTCCTTTAGTGTATTTCTGGTTTACGCAGTTTACGCGCCTAAAGCTCCTAGCAAGCGAGTTTTCTAATAAACGCGCGACCTCTTCAACACAATTTTGCATAAAACAGTAATGTACTATTAACCTAAACCTTCCGGAAGGAGTGCATTATCTTTAAGTAAAAACCGGCCAAAAATCCGTTCAGTAGATTTCGAGAAAATCGACAAATAGGCAGCTTTTAGGGATTTTGTTCTATAGTATAGATAACACAAAAATTTAATAGATAAAGAACGTCACGATGCAGAATGCAATCAGATGCAGAATCTAGCATGTAACAAAATACTTGATGATCCATTGTGATGGGTCACAATGGTGATATTATAAAACTATCAGAGGTATAGTATTTGTTCTAGAGCAATACGACATCAATGTCGAAACAAAAGCTGTATTCAATCACTTTTGAGACAACCTTCAGCGCCACAAACAATAAAAAAAATTACAGAAATAAAACCTGTTATGGAGTTTCAATTCTATTTATGCTTTCGTGTCTGATTTATGAGGGAAAAAATAGGTAGTTTTACAAGGACATTGGGGACAATATAATATGTTTCTACCTTTGTCTAATACACCTGCTGATAGTTTAGACTATTCGTTAACAGAGTGTTCGTTCCAGTGGCTTGACACTAACTCACCGAACTGAGTACAAGCGAACCAATTGTTCAATTTCTTCCAGATACCACTTATCAATGATGTTGATATGATGATTTGAACTTTGTCGATTATAATAATATTAAACCACAATTAAGTATATTTTATTTTAAAACTGAAACTTGAAAAATTCAAATGGAAAGTACTGATTTCAATTACGAATGTTATATATATATAAGGCCATCTATCCAAATTATTTTGGAGTTCCCAACGATGTTTGACATTTAAAATGGTCAAATTTAGGGTTGATATGGATATATATGTCATTTATTTATTTAGATAAACCCGTTTTTTTAATTTAAACGCAATTGAAAACGAATAAACAATTGTTGCACATGAGATGAAAGACATAAAGTGAAAAAGATTCTTCAGTCTATCTCGTAAGCAATAATTACCTCATAAATAAAATCCATTTGGACTACGAATCAAGGAGCTCTATTAAAGTGAAATGAACGTACAAAATGTCTAACATACTTGACTTTAACAAGAAATAAATATTTTAAGTAGTGAACCGGTAACAAATGAAAAAATAAATCAAACACGGGTAAAGAATTTAATAAAAAGTTTTAAAACATATAGATATTGATTCAAATAAACCGCCGCGTGGTATCCGGCTGAGTACAATAGACCACCCTCTTTCTTACCGAGGTGTCGTAAAATACGACTGAGGTAAGTTGACGTCAGGCAGGTGGCCGGTCGTAAAAACGCAGCCAAATCATGTGACAGCATGTTTACAACATGTTGTGCCGACCCCACTTACGAGTGGGATTAGGGCAGGGAGATGATGATTGATTCAAATAAAATCAGGAAACGAATAATATATGAAATCATTTGCTAAGTGGGCGGCCTGGGGATACATGTAAAAATACAATAGAATCTTCATAAAATCTTCTGTTTAATGGAAAAACCATAATAATTATTGTAATTCTATAATACTGTTGATTTGCTATTTCCATTGTTGTCAAAAATATAAAACGTAGATCTTCTGCTTTAAGATGCATGCATCTATACAGAATATGTACATATGCTTAATCATGGTAATTACGATCCTTCAACTCATCAAGCCTTTGACAATTTAGTGGATATTAAATGAGTTTTTTTGACAAGTAATGAATAATAAATTTAATTTATTTTATAAGTATATAAAAATAAGGTTTATTTACATATATATATTCAAAAATCAAAAATTCGTCGTTAACAGCATAGCACCCTCTTAAGCAATATATCATAAATACGCATTGTACTGAAATGGGATTGAACATTTACATTACAATAGTTCGCTCTTTTACAACTGCCATTCGATTTCGATTACTTCGGAGCCAGATATTCTAGAACAAGCTAAGGAACTTGTACCAAACTTGTTACACTTTCAAAGTTTGGTACCGACTGTTGATAACTGTTTAATATTTTATTCTCTTCTACTTCATTCTATTTAGTTAGCAGAAAGACATCTTCTTATATATAAAAATGAATGTCTGTCTGTTTGTCGTTTTGTAGACTCCTAAACGTTTGGACAAATTTTAATGAAATTTTCAGACAATCTTTATAATGACCCAGCGGCTGTGGTTCCAATTAGAGCATTAATTTTTAACTGTTGGGTCCTGTTTCGAAGGGAATTCGAAACCAGACTGAGGCCACAGCAACGCGTGGCCCTACAGCTAGTCAATAATATATAATGTTGTGTTCATTTCCAGTAGGTTATAATCTTGTGTATTTGTTATTATTTTTGCTTTTATACATCTAAATTGATTATATCCAGTTTAATGAACCAAATAAAAAAATTGAATAATCAAGTATGAAATTTTAATTTAGACTATCATGAATGGTATTCATACTTTATGTATAGAAACCGTTTAGACTCATGTCCCATTAAATCGTGCCGGCCTGAATAGTTTCATAGCACCTAATATAGTAGTAGCAGAATATTACCTGGATTACAATCTGTTTTAAGTAAAATTTATAGCTAAAGGTTATCTTTACGTGTCAAATTTGTTTCAATAAGGTTTCAGGGTCAGTGCGCTGTAAATGTGTTCACACTTTCATACTTTATTCACAACGCTCATAGTCAACTGAGACGTAACGTAAATCAGGTTATTTATCTTTATTATGTGCGAGATATGGCGAAAACATGAGCAAATAACGTTACACCTTCGCTGTTATAGAGAAGATAGATTAGTGAAACAGCTTATTTAACCTATTTTCTATTTAATAATATTGAGAATATTATGAAAGACATAAAGTTAGATATTTTGACAACAACTTGTTGAAAATTATCAGTCATTCTTTACTATATGTACGAAGTAACTGTTACGTACTAAGATTAGATATTCATAATAATATTTTTTTTATTTCAGCAAGTATTACAGTATTAAGGGTTTTTTAAATTAAAATCGTAAGTAGTATTCATAGTTAATGTACAGAGACCGGCTATACTTACGTCTTATTACGGGTTAACCCGACTAGTATCGAACCCATCCAGGGCACATATTCATGAGCTCTTTGCACGACGTTATCGTGGCGGAATGCGTACATCAGCTCAAGGGGCCACTCGCCCGGCTAACCCGATAGAATAAGACGTGAGTATAGCCGGTTTCTATACATTAATTATTAAGGTTTTTTTTTTTAAATTATATAAAATTGATCTTACTCACCAATCAAGTCCTTTCAGATAGTTGTTATTATTGAAGAACTGCAACTCTTCATAGGTCGTGGGGCTCGGTAGATTGGGCGCCAGATGCGGGTGCATGGCCAGGAAAGTATAGAGAGCGGTGCTACCCGTTTTCTGCGGTCCGATAACTAGAATCTTCGGCAGGGTATCGTATGTGTCACACCATTTACTCTTCGACCAAATTTTTCTGTGGCGAATGTCGTCGCATGGATTCTAATAACAAAAATTTATACAAATTTATATTCAAATTTAAATTATTCTTTATTCAAAAAAACTTGTAAACAAGTGCTTTTGAATCGTCAACTCTACTGCTGGTTCGGAAAGCTGTTCCTACCGAGAAGAGCCAGCAAGAAACTCGGCTAATAACTGTTTTTATTTATTTATTAAAAAAAATTAAAATAGGAAGCCAACAGAGTACAGAGTATACAATATAACATTTACATATAATCATCTTAGCATTACTACCCCGTACATATCACTTATAGGCTAACTCATCATGATATAAAAAATGACAAACAGTGCTTAAAATGTAAATTTCAAAACAAAGAAAATAACTTTTTTGTTTTCAAAAATCTAAACATATATAAAATGATACTTACTTAAAAAAAAAAATTCGTTATAATAAGCATAAAAATTTTAAATCCTAAATTTGCTGTTGCAAACTGTTATAAGTCGAAAATTGTATCATCCTCCTGCCCTTATCACACTCTAAGTGGGATCGGCACAACATGTTTATAACATATCTCTACTTTTAGAGTCTATTGCTTTATATTTATACAAAGAATCGTACTACAAAGCGTGTCCACGCACCAGATAGGGATAACAATGCGGATCGCTTGACATTTGTTGAACCTAAAAGCTTTGTGAGTGAATATTCACCAATATCAAGCCCTGTCCATTCGATGAGTCTGTAGGGTTAGTGATAGCTAGGTTCCACACAATATTTCTGAAAAGCATTTAGGAATCTCTTCATTAACTTCGGTATTTAAAAACAGATGAATGAAACACTTTTTTTTCGTCAGGCCCTTATTCTGTGTTTCTACGCCGTGTGGTATCCGGCTGAGTAGAATAGACCAACCTCATTTCTTACCGAGGTGTCTTAAAAGGCGATTAAGGTAAGTTGACCCACCGTGTGGTATCCGGTTGAGTAGAATAGACCACCCTCTTCCTTACCGAGGTTTCGTAAAATACGACTAAGATAAGTTGACGTCAGGCAGGCGGCCGATCGTAAAATACGTAGCCAAATCATGTGACATGTTTGTAACATGTTGTGCCGACCCACATAGAGTGGGTAAGGGCTCCTAGGATGCTGATTTTTACATATTTCTACTTTATTATTATACTCACCCCCCACAAAGGATTAACTTCATCTGGTCGTAGTTGAAAGTACTTCTCAGCGAGCGCCAACGGTGGTGCTGAAGCGAGTCTTACATTGGTCCAACACCTTAAGAATTTCACCACTGATTCGAACGTGTACAGCGCCAGGCGATCGTTGCCGTAATTCGACATGTGCGTCATAAACACGTTAATCTAGAGAATGTTAATAGTATTTCAATAAAAATGAATGTTAATTAATTCTATATAAATAAAATGTTGTAAATTTATTAATAATAATATAATAATTTCTGGGGATATTGCAAGAATTCCCGGCGGACGATGATTTTATATATTTTTAAATGTTTTTTTATGTAATTATTTTGTTGTTGTAATTAGAAATATTTAAAAATGAAAAAAGTTACTTATCATCTATTTATTTTACAAAAATTATTAATTAGATTAAATAGTTCAATTTATATAAACTTTTTCTTTTTCTCCATGTGACCCGTACTCTCTTTCTTCTTCAATTCTTATACTTTTCCTTCTGTTACTCAAAGGTTGACTGGAAGAGATCCCTTTTAGGGATAAGACCACATTTATCAATGTGTTTTTTTTTCTTTCTCTTTTCTAAATATATATATGAAAGGAAAATAAATAACATTCAAATATCGTGTGTGTACTTATGTTTATACTGATCGACGAGTTGAAACCTTCGTATCTATGACATTTTTAATAAAAACTTATGTGCCTAATGGAGTTTTACAATCAATCACGCGGTCATCGGTGACGGAAGGAAACGTGAGAAAACTTGTACATTTCCGCAGAATTTCAGAAACATATCAATGCGCATCGAAGCAGCGAAGTTGGCCTAAACTACGAAAACACGGAGGAGGCCTTTATTCGGCAGTGGGATAGTAACAGATCACTACTTACTAGAATTTAAAATACTTGTATATTAGGTAATTGAAAATTAGCAGACTAGGTAAATCTTTCCTGAGTGTTGAAATGAAGAATTTTGAGCAAATAATTTCCTGAGAATATTACAAATATTAATTTACGATAAACGTTAATAAACGTGAATTACGATAAAACCAATATAAATATATTTTTTTTTAGTTATTATTATCGTCATAAAATCAAATGTAGGAAAATGAAATAAAAATGTTTTATCCGTTTCTTGATAAAACAGTGTCTATTTGATATTGAATTTTATCACTAAAAAATAAAGACTAAAATGAAAATGGAAGACCATTTATTCAGCTAAACATATTCAAACCAGCGCTGTATTTGTATTCAGTTTCAAAACAACGGAGATGTCTTGTTCGGATGTCGAGAGATTGATGGCTCTTTACCCCTTCTTGCATTCTAGACAATTTCATAGACCAAAACGTTGACACAATGTCAGTAATCTTTATATTTAAATGAGTTAATCTTGTATATAGTATATATATTTTCCGAATCACGGAAACGGCACCAACGATTTTCCTGAAATTTAACATGTAGGAGGTTTTGGGGGAGAAAAATTGATCTTGCTAGGTTTTATGTAAAAAAAAATTGTTTTATCCCTGTTTTTGGGCATTAAAAAACACTAACATTTATATTGAATTCAATTTTCGCCATTAACTGTCAAGTCGACGTAGCTTATTCAGGTGACAGGCAGAATTGAGAAATGTGAATGCCAAGGATCGATCCCAACTAAATAATTGTTTTTATTTTATGTTTTTTTTTGTAAAAAATTACAGAGCGAAGCTCGGTCACCCAGATATTCTAATATTTAAATGTGTTAATCTTGTATGTATATATATTTTCGGAATCTCGGAAACGGCTCTAATGATTTTCCTAAAATCCAGTATGTAGGGGAATTTGGGGGAGAAAAATTGATCTAGGTAGGGCCTTTTTTGGGCCCTAAAAAAATGGAAAATAGGAACGGAAAGTAAATGAAATTTTTAGCTGTTACAGCCTAATACATAGTTAGGTACGGACGCGCAAACCAAAAAGTTCGAAACCTACTCGTAGGTTCGATTCCGACATGTCACCCGACGCTTTTTTTTATTTATATTATTTTTTTTGCATTTTTTTATATCTTTTAAAAAATGACCGACCAATGTCACTCAGGTACTTGTAATAATGTGAAGTGAAATTAAATATCTTAATAAGTAGTAAGAGTATTGAAATAGCGGTTTATAACACTCCTCAAACTCGTATCTAGAAAATGAGAAGTTTCGGTAAGTATTACGTGCTTCATCTTCTTTTGGCAATATAAGTATGTTGAACATTGCTAAAAAAGTACGGATATCCAGACCTAAAACAGGTCATAGACTTTTTGATTTATTTAAAAAAAAATTCAAGATAAACATTTACGAACTAAAAATTGAAACAAGTAACTTAAATCAAAAGGTATCAAATAATACTAAAGGCAGTACCTATATAACAACATACTCGAACTAGAATCATTTTGTTAAGAGCTATTTTGGGTAAAGTGATCGCTCTTAACATTTACCACAAAACGCTTGTAGAAACATAGGTCAAGTATCTATGTTACATAGTTCATGGAAACGCATATTTTCGAACGATAATCCAGAATGTCGATGGCCGCGGGATTTATTGCTCTGACCACAGTTACATTACCTAGATTATTGAAGGTTGGTATAGAGTTGGAAAGGTCAGTAGAAGATTAAAGTTTGGACAATCTCATCTGTCTTGAGTTGAAAAAATTACTTCAGTAATAATTTATAAAGAATTAGGCGTTACTTTGCAGAGATCCATATATAGTAAAATAATTTTATTATTACTTTAGAACTTGAGGAAAGTCAAAAAAATCGAGCAAATTCAATATTATTTTATTTGAGTAGCAATTCCTGTCTGATATTGATTGAATAATAAGACTAACTGATACTCTAATATATTTAAATGAAAAATCAGATGTATTGTCTTCAAAACCAATATATGCATGGGTTACACGAAAATTCGCAATTGGTTGGACTCAAATTACGTATTTGGTGTACGTCAATTATAAAAACATCACAAAAAATGTGGAATATTAAATGGCAAAAGTTAATTTTATGTTTGGGTTAATTGCAAAACGAATTGCTCATTCTCTCCAAAAGAGGCACACGAAATGCGTAAGTAAACTCTTATGGCATTTTATTGGACTGTCGTAATAGTCGCCGTTGAAATAGTTTCTTCCATAAATGATATATACACCCACAATAATTTGTTCTATTATTATATTTTGCCAAATTCAGAATAATATGTATAAATTATGTGTTGTTAAATTAAAGCTGAAGTGATATCAACTTGCAATCTTAAGGATAAGAAAACGATAAAACTTACTGTACAATTAGTCAAAAAAAGTCAAATATAAAGTACAATGTATGGTGCAGTGGTAAGTTTACCATAACTGGAAGCAATATCTTGAAAACGATCTGGAAGGTAATTTTATACAGGCAATCTGGAGTATAATTTTTAAAGTTACGGTCTAGAATTACCCAGGTGCATAGGAAAATGTATTATTATATAGGTTCACAGGTTAAATTTAATAATTGCATAAACTTTTATAGACTATGATTTGTATGAGTAATATTTTTCGTAAAACTGAAAAAAATCTTTTATATTGTATTTACCGGGTTATTTATAAGGGTCTGAAATAGTTCTCCGCCTTGGATAGATCTGTCAAGACGCTGTCTGCCTCCAGGATATCGCTCCAATAGAAGCGTATGCGTAAACAGCCCGCACGTTTGACGTGGTAGTACCATTACTCCCCGATGACGAAAGCCTCGACGTAACCTGGTAGAACAAATATACATAAAGAAACGGAAAATATTAAGCAAAACCTTATTTATATAACTACTTTATATTAACAAACAGTGCCCGTTACTTTGCGCCAAATTAAACACTTAAGTACTCTTAATATTGCAATTTGTGTTTTAACTAGTTCTGAAAAAAGAATGGAATTTTTTATCCTATGTGCTACTCGTGTTTATAGGCTTGAACCAAAAACTTTTCAAAATGATTGATTGAAAACAAACAGGTTTTCTCATTGATAATATTAATATGGAAGTGTGGGTAATCAGGAGTTTCATAAGAACAAAATTATTTTTGACTTTTCAATAATCGCAACTTCATTCACGAGCCGCATTACTATCGAAATTTAGAATATCTATTATTATGCATAGAATAACAATATAATTATATACAGGTAAACCACAACTATCTTATATTTATTTATATTTAAAATCAAAATTCAGGGCTGTTTGGATGATTGATTTTCGTTAATATTATTGTAGTAGGTACCATATCTGAAATGCCCCTACAATGCAGTGAGACGTCGCCGCAACGCATTGTTTGCGGTTGACAGCAGTTTGCACATCAAGATGGCAGATATAATTTCAAATTATACGCTATATAGAATAAATAATTGAAAATAATTAAAGTTATAGTCTTACTTCTACCCAAAAAAAATAAAAAATATTAATTTACTTACTTACTTTAGATATTTTGTTTTACTAAATATTTTAAGTAATTTACTTATTATTAAGTACAACCATCACTGGATGTTAAAACTTTTTCATCCTCCTGCCCTAATCCTACTCTAAGTGAGGTCGGCACAACATGTTATAAACATGTTGTCAGCGGCAACCTGCCTGACGTTAAGTTACCTTACATTTTATGACACTCCGGGATGAAAGAGGAATAACATTAACATCTATTTCCCTATAGCATCTAGCTATAGGGAAATAGATGTTAATATTATTATTTCCTCAAAAGTAAACTGAAGTAATATTTACTTAAGCTGGATATGTTTACACAATATTAGATTGCGTAGGTAGATAGAGAAGCAATGTACGCAAAAAATCTGATCTGATATTTACGCAGATTAATAGATAGACACGCAGAAGTACTTATAAGTAGAGTTACCTTGCTGGTCGTAAATGAGGATACTCCTCAGTACTGGTCACTTTGACGTCCCAAACTTTCCTCCACGCCTCATAAAGGGGCTCATGTACGGGATACACTCCGGAGTGATGCGGCGATACTGAGTAACAGGAGTTTGTAGGGATCCCGTGTTCTAGTGCGAATTGCTTGTTTAACATCATCTCTGCTTCGAGTTGTGATACATTGTTGTATAAGTGAGGTTGCTGATGGTTCCACATATGGCAAAACCTGTTCACGATAAATAGATATGTACCTATGAAGTACCTAGTTCATAATTCAAATTATTCTTTATTCAAATAAACTTGTAAACAAGTGCTTTTGAATCGTCAACTCTACTGCTGGTTCGAAAAGCTGTTCCTACCGAGAAGAGCCAGCAAGAAACTCGGCGGTTGCTCTTTTAAAAATACAATTCTTAATACTAGTTACATTTACTCACTTTTGAAACTTTAAAGTCTTCATTATCTTATAACGTCATTAGAAAAAGGGTATTTATTGTATATTAATGAAATAACATGTGTACAAACTTAAATTGTAAGATTTCTTTTGTACTAATGGACATTTACAACATTATTTACACAATTTTTAGATTTAGCGTGTTCTATTAAAAATTCGATTTACCGTAAGGCTTTTAGATATAAATATAACTTTCAGATTGTTATCTTTTGGATTATGTGAAAATTTTAAGATTCTTAATTGTAAAAGTTGAAAATATATTTTAAATATATTTTCATCTTTTAGTCAATTAAATAAAGGGTCAATAACTACATACTTTCAGTCTATATATATATGAATAAATACAGAATATGTAACATGCATTAATATTAAATTTCTTCTTCTCAATTTTTAACAGTCACTATTACGTCACGTTGGACGTCCAATTTTTTTTTTTTAATTTTTCGGACCTAGTAAAATACCATTTTCTTATTCAAATTCAAATAGTTCTTTATTCAAATTGGCTTTTACAAGCACTTTTGAATCGTCAAATACAAATACTACGACTGGTTCGGAAAGGTGCTCTAACCGAGAAGAATCAGCAAGAAACTCGGCGGTCACTCTTTTCAAAATTAAGTATTTGTATGATGTGTTTTTAATTATTAACAAATCAAAAATTTACAATATAATCTAGTGCGCAGCTGGTCGCAATTTAAATTCAATTATTATATATAAGTCAGAGTACCCTTAAAGAGGGAGTAGTTAAAGTTGCAAATGCTTAACTTCTATAGACACAATCGACAAAAGGGATAGTTTTTGATGTATGTATATAGATGTAAATTTATTTACTGTATACCTGTGTAATAGTAAATATGGCATACCAGTTAAAATGTTCCTGATTCTTTAAGAGCGCATCATCTCCCCTGTTTTCGAGGGAAGTGCCGTGGTGGTAGTACTTTGCGCTGAATCCTAGATTAAAACGAAATCCAGGTACTAGCCGCTGTAAGGCTGCTTGGGAGGCCATTAATGCTGACACATCTTCCTCGTGTAATCGTGTACCTGTGTTTAGAAATAATATACAATTCTATTAACATTTAAAATAAAAGCAGATGGCTACAGATTGATATTTCGCTGTTACCCATATAATTAACGTCAATAATATAATAAAATCTGATATTTTTAAACGAGCAATTCTTGTGTGTATATATATATATATATATATATATATATATATATATATATATATATATATACATATATATATGACGGAATAGGCTCGCCATCCCACTTCTGATGACGGATTAGGCTCGGCGCTGATCATTTTTAAAAAGCGTGACGTCAGTACTGCTGACGTCACGGGCAGGGCTATCACCCATACTTGGTATTTTAATATGAACAACTAAGATAATTTTAAACTTTTATTGTCAAGAGCTCTGTCCGCTGCGGCGGTCCGAAACGGAATAATCTCGCGAGCTGTCGTGCGCTCGGCTTTTATAGAAAGACTGGGTGTGTAATTCGATTGAACAAACTACCCACCTTTTCAACTAAAACTATTCTTTACTTACAAAGAAATGTTCTCAATTTTAAAATGAAATGTTTAAATTTATTACAATGTAACTTGCAAATATTAATTCTGAAGTCTGAACACGTGGTAAAAATATTAACCACGTGTTTTTATTTCAGTAATGAAGGTATTTATCGACAAATTAAACATCATAGTAACAATCTAAATCAAATGGCGTGATGTTGATATTCAAAGTACGGCTACCCGCCGACATATATATATATTTATAAATGTCATAAAAAAGCCAAGCAAGTCGTAAATTATAAACAAATTTCAATATTGCTGTTAATACAAGAATTATCATTTTAGTTTTTATACGTTTATATAACAAGTGGAAATACAAACACTGTTCATAATATTCGTTCATTAAATGCTTATACAATAAAACTGACAATAATACTGGTTAATGTATATTCATCGTTTTTTTACGACCAACAATAAAAACTCAACAGTAAGTAACTTTTGTGTTGTTGACGTTCTTTTCAGTTTTGTACGTGCTGTTATGATATGTTCACATGCCGATGAACACTGAAAGACATGCTAAAGTGGTATGCTTTCCAGAACTTAAATAAATATTCAGTATATATAGCAAAAGAAAAAGTGTAGGTTATCTTTGACGTCAAAGTCTACGTTACGTGAATTTTGTCATGATCGTTATAGCTTCTGGGTAAAAACGATAATACTTATTCCATTCTTAGCCGCCTTTTACGACACCTCAGGGTGGTCTTTTCTATTCAGCCGTATACCACACGGCGAAATTAATTAATATACAATTATTAATAAAATATATGAGAAACATCGAGATAGCAAATTTGAATTCTAAATAATCTCCTAAATTTTTCATTTTCCTTCGAGGTTCCTGTTAAACAAAATACATCAAACATATAAATTTAAAAAATAAGAATATTTATTTCTTTTGGATTATTTCTAGTTTAGCCAAAATCTTAAAGGAATCTTATTAAAAATCGAATCACTTTAAAAAAAAATCCTTTAAGATGTTGACTTTTTTTCGTAACATCCATTCATTTTACATACACAAATAACCATTGTTAATTAAAAAAAAGATCTGAGCTAACAGAGTCGATACTATTAACTGACACAGAATTAATGAACTTTATATTGTAGCGAATCGGAAATACAGAATGCAGCGAAATCGTATTATGACTTTTGGTTTACCGAACAAATGTCATGTTCGATACACACAGTCCATGCGTAACGGTTAAATTACGACACTACAGTATACAGATTACACAGAAATTGAACTCTATAAAATAAAAAATAAAAACAAAAAAGCCAGCACAGAATGAATGAATGGCAATAATAAATTTTAATAATACTAGTAATTTGTGAAACACTGAGACTAAAATATAAAATCACAGACAAATAACTTGAGAAATACAAAATGTGATCACTTATTTTGTAAAATAAGTAGCAGGAGTGAAATATTTTGTTATCTGTTATTCTCTTACAACTCATGTAGTTAGTTATTATATTTACTAAGTTTTTTCACTACTACGTTCTTGGACCATTCAATGACGTTACTTGACCTTTAATTAATTCATTTATACATGGTACGTATGGTAAAAGTAAGCTGTGGTAGCCTAGCGGTAACACCGTGCGACTCTTTCGAGGAAGTCACTGGTTCAAACCCGGGCAGATACCAATGAGTTTTTCTATTAAAACTTATGTGTCTAATTGATAAATGCAATTTATCATACGCTTTTCGGTGAAGGAAAACATCGTGAGGAAACCTGCATATCTCTAGAGAATTCTGGAGATATGTGTAACTTACCAATCCGCATTGGAGCAGCGTGGTAGGTCTTAGCTCCAATCCTTCTCTCCAAAAACGGAGAGAAGAGGCCTATTCCCAGCAGTGGGAGAGTAACAGGCCGCTACTTAGTTACTTACGTATGGCATGTTTCATAGCTGATATAATAAAATATACGATGAAAAACAAATTGTATTATATCGATTTTCTTATCATTATCAAAATGAGTAAAAGAGAAAAATTATAAAGAAAAAGGTGTCGCCATTAACGAGGAACGTAAAAGGAATTAGATCACCGAGCAATCTATAGGAGATAAAACCGAACAGTCACGTTTTCAAGGGTCATCTGTATAATACAGGGTTCAAGTAGTTCATACGTTTTGTAGAATAGAACTGTATGATGGCAAGAATAATTATTTTTATACACCAATTCTATTATACTGAACAATTAGGTTAATACTTATATACATTTTTAATTTTACACTTTAAATATTAAAATATCGAAAAAAACTATTTGTAAAAAAAATTAAGATATTAGCATAAACGTAAATTAATACAAACTTTAACTTTCGATTCTTTTCTTTCCCTGTAAGTTACCGATTATTATTTTTAGTTTGTAATAACCTTACCTAATTACCGATAATCATTTTAATAATATGGGACAAAACTAATATGGTTCAGAAGTTTTCTATACCTACAAAAATATATTTTAAACAAATGCAATGCTACAAAAGAAAAGTATCTTTGTTTTCTATGAAAATTTGTTTTTTAGATAGTATTTATATTTTGATACTTTATATCTGCAACTTTAGGCGAGTGATCAGACAAAGAGGCCATTAAGAATAAAAACTCGGAATTCATCTTTAGCTGAGACTTTCGCGCTGACTTATATGACATAAAACTTAAGCGATGTTTAACATTGGTGTTCTATTTTTCGCGTTTCAAATTCGATGAATCGTGTATTCATATTTTTTTTCAGCAAAATGCGCTTCTACCCGGTACGCCATTAATGGGAAGCAAAAAGGATATTAGATCACCGATCCACCTGATAATTTAAAATAAAGCCAAACCAGTCACGTCCCTCTAAAGGGGTGAACTCGATCCTGAACAAATACTGCTTCACACACACACACATCGATGTATTATTGAAAATAAAAGCGTAAAACTGTGTATGCCCTCCGGTAATTTATTAAGGAAAAAAGCGGTCGCAAAATCGCTATACAGCTTTTCGTGCGTATATATTTTTGTGACCCCGTAGGCCTTTATCAAATAATAATAACATATTGGTATCGTATAAATACGATGGATATACATAGAGTTTACCTAATTGAATTTATATAATAAAGTACACTAATACAAGTTTACATTATGTTTTGTTTTATTCTTTTTTAGTCAAATATTTGTTACGATAAAAATTATTTTATATACTTCATGCTTTACAGTACTGTTTTGAGGTATAGTAATTCTTTAAAAAAGACAAAAATGACGTGATCACTGAATTTATACCTTTATTTGTGTCTTAAGTTAAGACACGAAAAAACAAAATTTCAAATTTATATTTTAAGATATATATTTTTATTATATTATTATTATATATATTTTTATTGTATTATTATTATATACATTGTTATTATATATTATAAGATGTTATGTTTAAGATATATTAATTTTATTCAAATTCAAAATATTGTTTATGCATGCAAACTATTTCATAAACTTTTAAATCGTCATTAAGGAAACAACCACTGATTGGGAAGTTTTCGCTGAGCAAGAAGAACCAGCAAGATACGGCGGAAGCTCTTTTCAAAAATATATTAATAACCAAACTAGACCAACCCATCATGGAACTTAGAGATCTAACCCTGGAGTACTTAAAGCATTAATATAAGAGAAGGAAGATATAAGTTGGTAAAATCATAACACAAAATGCTTTTGATAGAAATATAAAAAAAAAATATTTTCAAATGGATTTATCTGTTTATATGAAATTTGACGGTTTTGAGGCTTCCGATATTGTATTATGGTTATCGATATTTGTAAATAAATTCGTTAACTTTCATGAATTACAATGAAATAATGGTTTTCTTCATTAAATATTATTATCCAATTTATCGGAAACTGCGCGCTTTGCGGTCGCATGTAGACAATCATGAGCAAATTTTTAATTTTCATTCAACCGCTTTAAATATATGTTAAAACATTTCATGCAATATTTTTTGTTGCCGTTACATTTAACGGGCACTGTACATAAAATAGTTTTATTATTACTATGGAATTCCGCAAAGTAACGCCTCCATCTGCATTCTATAAATTACTCGGAAATTAAGTGAAAACTTTTATAATAATAATCTTAAATATTTAAATGAGTCAATCTTGTATATATATATATAAATATATTTTCTGAATATCGGCAACGGAATCAACGATTTTGCTGAAATTCAGCATGTAGATGGATTTGGGGGAGAAAAATCGATCTAACTAGGTTTTATACAAAAAAATATCTTTTGATCCCTGCTTTTGGGCATTTCAAAAAAATTGGTAAAATGTAGAATTGAAAGCAAAGGATTTTTTTAGTTGTCGAACGCAATGTTGCGATAGCTGATGGATAAGAGCCAGATTTAAAATGTTTAAAACCCGGGTTCGAATCCCACATGTCATCGGCGCCATCTTTATTTTTTTTGTAAATATATATTTATTTATTATTAAAAATAATTTTTTTATTATTGAATTTACCGATCTAGGCTCGGCACCCAGGTACTAACCACTAAAACACAAAAAAAGACAGCAATAATACCAACTTACCTCGTTCGCCAACGAAAATGTCATCGATATCTACAAGTATCCACCGGTCGAGGCTCAAACTCAATTGGCCGTGGCTGAGGTAACTCAACGCGTCCAGAAACAGGAGCCGATGCAACCAGAACTGAAGCCCGGATCCGAATAACACACGTTGGACGCCGTCCAAACGACCATGGTCTTGTATTACAGTCGCCAACGGCAGCCTGTCCACTGCACAGAAATGTATGTTTGTACATTTTGATATCGTCGGCTATGTGTATAACAATTTGTATGTATATGTTATTCAAGAATAATTGTGCCAAATTTCATCGATATTGGTTCAGCGGATTCGCCGTGAAAGAGTAACAAACATACATCCATACTCACAAATTTTCGCATTATAATATTATTAAGCAAAAGTAATGAGAATATTATTTTGCTATCATCATCATCTTCCTGCCCTTATCCCACTATGAGTGGGGTCGGCACAACATGTTACAAACATGTTGCCACAAGATTTGGCTATGTATTTTACGACCGGCCGCCTGCCTGACGTCAACTTACCTTAGTCGTATTTTACGACTCCTCGGTAAGAAAAAGGGTGGTCTATTTTACTGAACCGGATACCACACGGTGGGTCAACAACAAGTAATAAGAATATTATTTTGCTATAATCCGCGATAAAAGAAAATATATGTAATGCTAAACGTAGAGTGTACTATTCGTTCTCATACCTGACACATGCAGAATTTTTAAGAATTCATGCACTACCCGACACCGATGACACAACAATACACAAGCACTGCACACATTCACCACCACAATCTCAACAATTGTTTCGCCCCGTACAGATTTTCCAGATTTTAGAACTAACGCTTTAATTAAGTAATACTTGAATAGCACTCTGGTATCTAACAAATTTTCAAATGTTATACAAAACGTCTCGCAATGTAACAAACGGGATAGATTATTCTTTAATCCCTCACCTACACATATGTTTATAATCCGCTTGGCGGGCGCAGGCAAGCGACTTTAACACGATTGCGAATGTTCTACTTAGATTTCGAGTATAGCGGACGATAAAATATCTAGGCTTCTAAAATTGCAATTTCCTATATTCATTCATCATAATGAAAAAAATAGACCACCCTCATTTCTCACTGAGGTGTCGTAAAAGGCGACTAAGGTAAGTTGACCCCCCGTGTGGTATCCGGATTAGTAGAATAGATCACCCTCTTTCTTACTGAGGTGTCGTAAAAGACAACTAAGGTAAGTTTACGGTAGGCAGGCGGCCGGTCGTAAAAACGCAGCCAAATCATTCTTTATAATGAAGAAGAATTGCGATTCTATTTAATAGTGCATAAAAAAAAGTTGCCTCATTCGGCCTTTTATTTCGCAAAAACCCTTCATTTTTAATATCGGCACGAGCGGACTGAGAACGAACAGAAAACACCGTTCGTCAGTCGCGTTTTCGTAATCAAAGCGCCTTTTATGAATATAAACGACTCGTATATGCTTGCCACAAGCTTCTTTAATTCATGCACGAAAAAACGACCCTCGATTGTATCGATGGCACGCGTATACCAATCAAACCATAAGTACCGGTAAAACATGGTCGAATATGGAATGACTGACGAAAATAAGCAAGGTTTTTTTTTTCTTCGGACACTATCTAATCCTGTTAGCCCTAGAGGCTTTGACAGCTTCACCGAGAGAGTGGGCGAGCGCAGAAGCATCGTCGGAGTGAAAAACTTGGAGAGCGAGTCTCGAGCGAGACTCGCAGCATACTGGGAGCGTCACCTTAAGGGTGCCTCCTGTGAGGCCGGACTTCGGCTTAAAACGACGCGTTGTGGAGGACTGTATCGGACTAGGGTGGATATACTCGTATATATAAGTCCAAAACAAACGCGACATGCTACTATCCCATAGCTCGGAAAAATTTCTTGGAGAGAAAAATTTGACGTTCGAGCCGACACATTTTTTTTTATTGTAAATCGGCAGATTACAGATAGAGCGCATTATGAATTTTAAATAACTAGTAAGAAGCTAATTATCAGCTCTTGATAGCTTCTTTGATAAAAAAGTTCCATAAGGTTATGATAAAATTATTGCTATAGTTCAAACGGAGAGAATGAAATGTTTGTAGATCCATTATGTTTTATCCTTTGTCATACCTTATATATACAAGAGTAGTATATGTGCCTCATAACACTATCACCATTACATTACACTAGCAATGCATAAGTTCACTAAGACAATCTCAAATATTGATTCGCCCCGTAAACCGAGCAATCATCGGGAAATTTATAAAAATAGACTTACGATAACATTGCAAAGCTGCGATTTTGTTGTGGAGTATAGCAACATAAGATAAAATTTTAAATCATGAAATTGTAGTATTACGTGAGTGTAATTATATTCCATAAAATTAGCACAGTTGTTAGAAACCCACAAAAAAGAGACGCTTAAAACGTTCCTGTTAGCAGACCTTGTTTGCGGTTCACAGAACCGACCCGAATACACAACTACATACAAAACTGATTAATTCTGGGAAGAAACTGTTGTGAACTGGAATAAGTATGTATAAGTTTGTGGCGATAATAGGCTTACAGTGAAATAAGGATCCTTTAGAGGGTTATTATTAATTGAGTACACTATAAGGTACTGCGATGCTTAGCTGGAGAGTTTTTATCGTATTTTAAGTCTGGTTTGCTTTTGTACACTATCGTACACAAAAAAATATGTTAATAGCTACTTATCAGAAGGTATTTCAATCACCTTTGATTCGAGACGTAAAATCTGTCTTTAAAAGGTAAATTATTTTGAAACTATTCTTTAGTCTTGTCTCTATAATTCATATAAATATTAAGGAATTGATGGAAGTAGGACGGTTACAGTACAAAACCTACAGCAAAAATGGCGTTTTGAAGGATATAATATATATCGCCGTTTAAACCGCCATTTATTGGTCATCAAAGTCTGTCCGATAGATAAATCCAAAACGAGCTTTTTGTTCAATTAAGGAGACACTGGGACTTTCATTACATCCTCTTTATGATTCTATACTTTACTATAACTATATGATGATATACAAATAGGACGTTTTAAAATCAGTAGTTACATTTCCTAAAATGTTTCGGCACTGACTCGATCATATACCTTTTTAATCAGAATGGAAGCTGGAAATATATTTTCAAAATAAAACCCTTAAAGTATGTTAACGTTATCTACTACTTATCACGACTAGTCAGAACATATTACATAAACAAGTGATATAACCCAGTTATTATAAGCTCATAAAGTGACCAATTAAAATAAATGACAATCGTTTATATTGAGTAAATAGTTATGCAAAATTAGTATAAATTGCTATTGGTTCGTTTATCTAGTTATTTAAGGTCAAGTTATGCTTCAATAAAGGATATGGAAAATCCAATATAATATCTCTTTTTAGGCGGTAAAAGATATTCTGGCTAATCAATTCGACTATTTTAATTCAATACTCGTTCAATTACTTGAATCTATAGAACCCTAGTAGGGTAGGATTGACCCAAGTAGTTACGAACCGATCCTTCCTTAATCGTTTCGAGTTTATCATTGGCTTAATTGAGTTCCAGCTAAAGCTTATCGATTTACCATTCTATAATATAAAGAAATAAGGGATATTATTAGTATAAGTACGGTCCTAGAAAACTTATTTTGTTGACTGCTAAGAAATACGACGTTTTAACAATCTATTGTATAGCTATTATATTATATTTTTATATCGAAGAGTATATTTGCTAGGTTAGTTAGCTGCAGAAAAAATAGAGGTACACAACCTAAGATGAAAATACAGATAGCAGACATACATGAGTCAAGGAGAAAAATTATAAACTTATTCCCGTCCCAGCTCTATCCTTAATTTGTCGTTGTAAACTTAACAGTGACTGTGAGTAAAACAATACATATCAAGTTAGGAGTGTTGATAGTGCAGCGTAATGGTAAAGAACATAGAATGTATATGTGAATGTGTATTGTATTTGTATTTAAGAAATTAGAGTGTAGGTTCATCTCTAATTTATTAAGATACTGAGTCATGCTTAAGCAAAAATTTATTCACGATACAATTTTAAATGATTGTTCATAACTATCTCAACATATGACCAGCACCTAAAAAAATTGCTAAGATATTTGTGTGTGTTTACCAGATATAAATTAATCTTGATTTCCATACGAGTAAAACAACAAAACAAATGAAAAAATTGAGGTGAAAAGACCTCGCATTCAATTTATACGCGCTTTTTTATTGACGGCGAGACTCGACTTCCCCCCTATGATAAGGACTATATTTATTGGGCAACCGTCAATTGTAATAATTGACTTTCCCACACCGGGGCCTTTGCCCTGTCAAGAATATTTAACACAGTGACACTGTAATTTTCTTGCATCCTCACATTGGCTAATAATTAATTCCGTTATACAAAAAACGGGATTGAAGTAAAAGAGATATACAATATTAAATAGTTTGCTTTTACCACTATTACCCATTACGGGATTAAATGTCCTCCTAATAGATCATTGAACTTTTTAGTACAAGTATTTAAGGCAATCTAGACTTTGTTTCAGAAATCGATTAGAGATATTTTTAAGGTATTTTTCCTGATATTAAAATTATTGCTTTCCCGCCGTGTGGTATCCGGCTGAGTAGAATCGACCAACCTCATTTCTTACCGAAGTGTCGTAACAGGAGACTAAGGTAAGTTGACGTCAGGCAGGCAGCCGGTCATAAAATCGCAGCCAAATGATGTTTATATAACATGTTGTGCCGACCCCACTTAGAGTGGGATGAGGGCAGGAAGATGATTAAAGTTATGCTTTAAAAGTGTAATGTATTAAAGGTAGATATGAAATACAAAACAATGCAGTGGAATAAATTATTCAACTTGACCGTAACAAAAAGACTGTGAATATCGATATACGAGTATAGGGGCTTTTTTAAACTATGATATTAAGATTTTATTGTTTAGTTTCTGTTCAAGTTTAAGGTAAGGATAAAAGGTCTTAGATTTAGTTCCTATAGAACTGTTGAAAATAGTTCTATAGTAGTCTAGTGGTATAAAGTAAAGTCATGGTAGATATAGATTTCGCTATATCGGACACCTGGCTTACAGGTCCCCGAGGCGGTCGGTGCATCTGGTGCTCCCGATGCATCGGTGACCGGAGGGGGACTTCCCTTTTGAGAGGTTCTTACCCGGAGCAGGTATCTCTAGGATCACAGCGGCTGCTGGCGGGGATGGGGAAAATGTGATGGAGTACATAAGTCGTTTTGTCGTTACCTATAAGGGGTTTTTCCTGTCATCATTCTCTTTATCCCACATGCATATATTTTTTCACATAATGCATCCATCTTTTTTCGGCCTCCCCCTAGCCATACAGCCATCCACATCCATATTTAAAACTCTTTTGGTCAGATGATTTTCATCCATCCTCATTACATGACCATACCAACTTAGTCTCGCACTTCTCATCTTTTCTGTAATGAGCGCAATCTTCAGACTTCCCCTAATATACACATTGCGTATTTTATCAAGTTTTGTCACACCACCCATCCACCTGAACATTCTCATCTCATTGGCATGCACATTTCTTTCATCCTTTTCTTTTATTGCCCAACATTCTTATCCATACATTACGACAGGTCTAATGACCGTTTTATAAAAAAAAGATATAGGTTTCGCAGGTCATTAGCAAAGGCCTAATGGCGCTAAAGATTCGTATTCATATCATGTAACGCGCGTCGGAATTCCAGTGATGTCATCGAATTCGATACTATACGACCACTGTTGTACGGCACGTAACCCGTTCCGTGCCGTACATTTTTATTTTCGGCTATGATAACGTATTTCACGCATGTTTTGTGAAGGAAGAAAACGTTTTCGTTACGTGAGTCGAGGATAAATGTGTACAATAAATCAATCGCTAATACACGACATGGTTCAACATCTATATATCACAATTTAATGATATTTATGTATAATAACTTTTAAAGGTTTAGATATTTTATTCATAGCACGTTTTTGTTTGATTTATTAACTATTATTCTAATCATAACAACTGTAATATCTTAATCTTTAAATGAGTTAATCTTGTATATATATATATTTTCCGAATCTCGGAAACGGCTCCAACGATTTTCCTGAAATTCAGCATGTAGGAGGTTTTGGGGGAGAAAAATTGATCTAGCTAGGTTTTATGTAAAAAAAATATTGTTTTATCCTTATTTTTGGGCATTAAAAAACACTAACATTTATATTGAATTGAATTTTCGCCATTAACTGTCAAGTCGACGTAGCTTATTCGGTTAGCGGGCAGCCTCGAGAAATGTGAGTGCCAAGGATCGATCCCAACTTAATAATTGTTTTGTTCTTTTTTTAAAGTTTTTCTTCGTAAAAAATTACCGAGCGAAGCTCGGTCACTCAGATATTAATGTAATATATAAGTATCAAATTTAAAAATAATACGAAAATTGAAAAAAATTATATTATTAATTAATAATAAGTAATGAATAATGAACTGCCTGTTTACTATGATCCTACACCAACAGACAGACTTAATTTAAACAGATTTTTTTACGTATAGAATGACTTTAGAGAACGATATACGCTACCCAAAGCCACTATTCAGAACTAATTAGAGGTTTTATTCCCAACTTCCATCTTCCGGTCCTTATCCCACTCCAAGTGGGTCGGCACAACATATTTTAAACATGTCACATGATTTGACTACGTATTTTATGCTACCCGCCTACCTGACGTTAAGTTACCTTAGTCGTGAGTTACGACACCTCGGTAAGAAAGAAAGTGGTCTATTCTACTCAACAGGATACCACACAGTGGGTCAATTTACCTTAGTTGCCTTTTACGACACCTCGGCAAGAAATGAAGGTATGGTTTTATTACCAACTAGTCTTACTAATATTATTATGCAAAAGTTCGTGAGTATTGATGTATGTTTATTACTCTTTCACGGCGAATCCGCTGAACCAATATCGATGAAATTTGGTACAATTATTCCTTATACACCGTAATAACATATAGGCTATAGAAATCCTGTTAATTTTACAGGAATAGGATGACATTGAAAAGCGCCATCTATTATCAACCTATCACGCGACAACAATCCACGCAAACGAAGTTGCGAGTAAACGCTAGTATATTATAATGCAGATATTCTATTCCATTATTACCTAACGTTTCTTCTCAGCCAATTCTATTTCTCACCAATAAGAGACTGGTGAGAAATGTTTAAGCGAACACTCCAGCTCGAACGCAGATTGGAAGGTTGTGTGCACCTAATTCCTGTATTATCTTACATCCATAAATTTGTTTATTTACTTACCGTTCGTAAAAAGCTGTGGTAGCCCAGCGGTAACACCGTGCGACTCTTTCGAGAAGGTCACGGGTTCAAACCCGGGCAGACACCAATGAGTTTTTCTGTTAAAACTTATGTGTCTAATTGATAATTGCAATTTATCACACGCTTTTTGGTGAAGGAAAACATCGTGAGGAAACCTGCATATCTCTAAAGTTCTGGAGTTATGTGTAACCTACCAATCCGCATTGGAGCAGCGTGGTAGTTCTTAGCTCCAATCCTTCTCTTCAAAAAATGGAGAGAAGAGGCCTATTCTCAGCAGTGGGATAGTAACAGGCCGTTACTTTACTTTACTTACCGTTCACTCCATAATCGGTCTCTCGCAAGGCCCATGCAACTGGCTCGTAAGTAGATGAATTAGCTCTAAATACAGTCCAATGTTCGCCAGGCAGCGGGCCCCAGGCCGTTTCCCCGGCACGGGACAAACGTAGTACCGGTGATGCGGGATTTAACGCAGCGTCCTAAATGAGAAAAACAAATTAGCTATTATATTTGCTTCAGTTTAAATACGTATCAGTGCTGCTTTAAAGCATCTTTTATAATTTTATTTACAGATAATCATCTGTTCTTCCTTCCTTCTATTATTCAACAAATGCAGATATATAACTATTATATTTGCTTCAGTTTTAATACGTATCAGTAATTCATTAAAACATCATTTATGCTTTTATTTAGATGATTCCTTCTATTATTCACCAAATGCAGATATATAAACATCATAAAAAAGAGATACATTGATAAATAGTTTATTTTATTGCATAAACCTAGTACAAAAGTAATACTAAAATTATTATGCTATAATCCGCGAAGAATCTCTTCTATTCTCTTCTTCTTCTCTTCTATTTTGCTATAATCCACGATGAATTCTTCGCGGATTATAGCAAAATAATTTTATTATTACTTTTGTATTATGGATCTCCGCAAAGTAACGCCTACTTCTATAAATTATGCATAAACCTAGTTTTAACAACATATATACCGAAGGGAAAATATTTAAAAAATTGATTTTATTGCTAAAATCAATCCTATAATAGACAACCATTGGTGGAAAAGGAGATGTCACATAGTCCTAATCTATACTTATTTTAAAACAAAGACCCCAAAATCTGTCTGTCGGTATGTGATCGATTTCACAAAATCTGCTGAACGGATTTTTGTACGGTTTTACTTGAAGATAGTGCAATGCTTCCGAAAGGTTTAGGTTACATTACGGTGTTTATGTAAATTGAGTTGAAGAGGTCGCGCAGTTGTAAAGAAACTCGCCGGTTGGGGTCTTTAGTCGCATGCTCCGTAAACTAATAGTAATATATTAGATAAATGTAGGTCTCCAAAAATACTACAAAAAGTCCAGGACAACATGTTTCTATCTTATAGTTAACTCATAATAACTACTTTTGTGTCTTTTGACACCACGACACGCGGGCGAAGCTGCAGACACAGCTAATTCATTATATAATTATCTAGAGACACCCCAAGATAGCTCTCTAGACCGTCACTGGCCGAACCCTGAGTTTTCTAACGAGGGCCATAGTCAGCGACCAAATTTTGGATCCATATATTATCACTAACAACATATACACACACACGAGCGTGTAACAGAAGCGGTCAGTTAAAAGATCCACAAAGAACCGCTAATAAGTGCTCCATCGCATAATAAAACAACAATGAATCAGAAATGCCATATATGTCTCTATCACATCTAAGATACAATTTCTATTTCATGTCCATATACGATAGCCTATCTGGTTCCTTGACGTTAGTTGCAAACTCGACTTCAAATGCAATAAATATGAATGTAATTTATTATTCCTAAGTAGTAACAAACAAGTCAATAGAATCTTATCTTAAAAATATATTTAGCAGCGACTTAAATCTATTCACGACGTGGGTAGTATAATAAAACCGAACAAATAAATCCCAATTTTGCTGCCACTGTCAGCGATTCCTCATAATACAACGATAAAAGCTTAAGCGGGAAAGCCTACGATATTATAATGAAAGTAATTTCAGCTCAGACGAGAGCACATTGTTGGCGACAATATATGGCGCACAATAAATTTCAGTTTACCTTAAGCCGTAGATTAGTATGCATGAATAGAGGGAATCCTTTCAGTTGAGCACCGACAAGACTCTCCTCCCCTGGTGTTGCGAACCCGACAATACCGACGGAATATTCTCGACAGTACTTATCGAGAAGTTCTCGATTCCATTTGTCCATATTTGCGTACTTTGATAGCGATTCGAACACGATCACTCCGTACCGCCCCTTGTCCAAGGTAGTAAGTACAGGCAAACTTTTGCCTGCGACTTCTACTTTGTACCTAAGGAAAGAAAACATTATATTTAAAAAACTTGAAATAACATAAGACTACTGGCCTGTTGGCGCAGTGGGTAGTGATCTTGCATTCAGCTCCGCGTTTCGCGAGCTCGATTCCCGCCGAGGGCAAACATTTTCTATAAAAAGAATTTGTTGGTTCTTCGAGCCTGGGTGTATATTTGTATTTAAGTATGTATTTAAAAATTATGTATGCATATATTCACCAGTTGTCTGTCTACCATAACAAAAGTAATAATTACTTTGGGGACGGACGACCGTGTGTAAGTGTCCCATATATTTATTATTATTATTATTACTACCTTTATTTTTCTATAAGAAGTTCTCGGGTGTACTAAGGTTCTAAGCTAAAAATCTTAAATTAGAATGATTATAATGTAAGATTTTTAGCTCAGATAGATAATAGATAAAACATGTAATGTGTGTTTCCATTTTCATTTAAATTTCCTACACCATTTATATTTTAAACTCAGTACATATTTGTTACGTACGTAGATGTATTTATAAGTACTATATCGCTAACAGACGTTATCTTAAAGAAACCAGGATAATCATGTGTAATTACTATACCCTCCTCATTTACTTCATTTTAAATAATGTCAAATTATAATAACCTAAAAAGGTATTCCAAGTATTAATCCAATATAATAATTTATTTAAATATACTGATTCAAGTAAGTGCAACTTTTCACTGTCCTGTATTTAAATTCGTTGAGAATAATTGAAGCAAAAAATATATACACAAAAATTTAAGTGTCTGCAATTTTTAGTAGAGTAATTGACACATCATTTATAGATACGAGGTTTAAGTTTTTGTATGTTAAAAGGTCAGCGCTTGACCGCAATTTCGCCTCACAAAATGCAACTGATGTAACCTAATATGGATTTCGGTCGTAAAAATAAACAACTCGACAAATTTGTATCTCTATGTAGCACTGCAGAATTCATAGTCATCAAGTAGTCGAAAACTTGTCTACATTTTTAATTTTATTAATATTATGTATAAAGTTTTCTTGCATAACTTAAGCTAATATAACCCAACTTTCCCGCCTTTTTGTCATTTTAAGTCGGATTGGCACAACATGCTTTTCTCTTCTATTATTTTCTCCTATCATGCGTTAATTCTGGCACTACTTCTTTTACATACATATCATTCACACAATCCATCCATCTCTTATTCGGCCTTCCTCTTGGCATTAATCCGTCCACATTCATATTAATTAACACTCGTTTCGTCACATGATTTTCATCTCTCCCCATTATATGTCCAGTTAACATTTATTCTAATATGTATTAAATATTATTGAGATGTAAAGGTTAAACGTAAATATAAAGAATAATTGATGTAAATATAAAGACGGTCATTAGTATCTACAATCTAGAGAAGGAAGCCGCTATGCTTCGATTGGATAAAGAGACAAAGATCTTGTAAATATCTGTATTATTCTTATTGTTTACCGTATTCTTTGTCTTCGCAATTTTCAAGTTTTCTTTCTGTTGTTACTTTGTACTGTAAGCGATAGATACTAGAACAAAGAGTCGTTTCTTTATGTTATTTTGTTTCTGCAATTAGTGACAGAAATACCTCAAATACAGTTCAATTATTTGAAAATGTTGTTCTTTGAAATATAATGTAAACATCGCTTGTAAAGTTGCAAATTTAAATTGAAGACTGAGTAATATTGAAAATAATTATACACTGTCCATTATATTAACCATCTTTTGACAGATTGACGATTTACATATTTAGTGATGTCCTAAAGATTCTCGTATGCGATACCATTCCGATTATAGTACCTACTATCATTAATCGAATTACGTACCTAAGTAATTCGATTAATGATAACCTACGTAAACTAATAACAGATATAGAAATCAACATTTTGATTTAATATTGCCTTAGTTTTTTGAAAATAAATGTTAATCCGTGTGTATTTATTATAATCATAAAAAATATATTATACATCAACTGGCAACATCAACAGACCTTCCGCTCGGCCGCCATTTTGACGTGATCTGTCACTCTCAACGAAACGCCCGTGATAGTCACACGCATTTACGTTCGCTGAGTGTTCTCTCGCATCTGTTACACCTTGAGTTAAGTAGCTTTATTCCTCGGAAAAACTTTTGTGAAACTTATATTAATTGATCGTGAAAATGCCGAAAGGACGTGTGTTGAAAGCACAATCGAGACAGTTAGTGTTAAAACTTCATGAGTATTTTGAGCAAGAAAATCAAAATGGCGGACCTCTTATACCTATCACGCAAGTCCGAAACCGTGTTGCAGCCGCGTTGGGGATCAGTCTATCAACTGTGACTAAAATCACTACTGATGCCTACGGCAGGAGCGGCTTGGAGCAAAACAAACCATCTACACCAAAAAGAAAGCGCCGGGCTCATAAGGTGACAGCTGTTGATGACTTTGACGCTGACGCTATTCGTCGTCATGTATATGATTACTACTTGAGAAAAGAAATTCCAACTTTGAGAAAACTTATTGTTTCTTTGAAAAGAAGTGGTCTATTTCATGGTGAAAAATCTTCTTTGGTCAAAGTTTTGAACACAATTGGCTTTTCATATAAAAAGTTAAATAAAAGAAAATTATTAATGGAACGCACAGATATAGCTATAGCACGTTGTGATTTTTTAAGAGAGGCAAAGAAAATACAAGATTGGGCAAATATTGTTTTCACGGATGAAACATGGCTCAACGCTAACCACACACTATCTCGTTTCTGGACTGATGATACTGCTGATTCCACTTCCTCAGTACCAATGGGAAAAGGTGAGCGCCTAATCATTTGCCATGCAGGTACAGCAAAAGGATTTGTACAAGACGCACTGTTGGCATTTAAATCGAAGAAATCAAATGACTACCACGAAGAGATGAATGCAAATGTGTATGAAGAATGGTTCAAAAAAATGCTCATTTCATTGGAAGAACCATCAATAATTTTTATTGATAATGCGCCCTACCACTCCCGTCAAATTGACAAAATGCCAACACAGGCTAATAAAAAGCATGAAATAATTAATTGGCTTCGGGACAATGGAGAAAATGTGGACGACTCAATGTTAAAAGTTGAATTAATAAAAATATTAAAAACCAAAAAGAGAGCAAAACGCTATGTAATCAATGAAATGGCAGCAGAATATGGCCATACTGTTCTTCGGATTCCTCCATACCACTGCCAGTACAACGCAATAGAACTTATATGGGCACAAGTAAAAGGGCATGCTGCGAGATGCAATACAAGCCCCCCATTCACAGCGAATAAAATGTTGCAATTGCTAAAAAATGCTTGCACCCACGTAACGGCCGAGAACTGGGCAAGTGTGGTGGAAAGAACTAAAAGAGTAATATTCTCTGATTGGGAACGTGATATTGCGTTTGATAATATTGACTGAAGACTCCTCATCGGAGGAGTCTAGTGTTGATTATCATTCCGACGACTCGTGCTAATAAAATAAATTAAAATATCCTGATTGTTTTATTTGTATTCATGTATTAACTAAGAAGAAAGTAAAACTTTATATAATGTTATTAAATGTCTTTTAATACTCGTAACATCGATTTCTACCGATTATTTTTAATCTGTGGCATAATCGTAGTAACCATTATGTGTGACATCACTAAGTGGGCGGTACCCATCCATAAAGTACAAATATTATTTGTATGATATTTGTACGTAAGCAATACAAAACTTAATGAGCGTGAGCTGTCAAAAGACTGATAATATTATGGACGCAGTATATTGGAATACTTCCTTTACCTATTGCATTTAGTTTCAATATCTCGTTAGTTGTTCGAAAATTTATAAAGAAAATATGACGAAATACTAAGATTATTAATTGCTGCTGGAAGAATTTCTAAACGAACAGTTGAAACAATTTTCGTTGGAGATTTATTGTAGCGAATAGTCGTAGAGTCAATATTCGACATCGCCGTTATTTCTGGAAGATCTAAATAGCTTTTTCGTTTTCCGATTTTATGAAGAATTAATGTGTTTATTTAACAATTAAAATAATAGCATATGATGTCAAAGCATACATTTTATAAAAAACAAAGCACGCGTTGGCCCAATGTGATAAAGCCAATTAATACTTGACCTCCAAAAAATTTGCAACAATACCAATAGATAAGGGCACTAGTTAGTTAAATTATTTGATAATAACTCATTATGGGTTAAATATAATTAAAATAAATATATTATAATGACATATATAGATACGAAAATAAAAAGTGACCTAAATACGATAATTAGCTGTTACTTTACGGAATCACAAAAGCAATGTTAAGATTATTTTGCTGTAATCTGCAATACAAAAGGAGAAAGGACGCTTTTATTTCAGTTGTGGATAATTACAGCCTGCCTTAGGACCGTGTAATAAAAATAAAATATCATTTGTGGTGAATAATTGGAGCAGTTGTCAATTACGACGATACTGTAAACAAAGGCCTGTTTCTGTACCGACCCTCGTCAAACAATTCAAATATTTTGATTTACAGCTTTAGATTTTTAGCTCAGTCTATATTATCAACACCTTTAGAAAATATTCAAATATAGAATTATTCGAAGTGTTGCTATTATTGTAAATTAAAATTGGTTTCGGTTTCGTTAATGTTACGTTTGTTGCATAATATGGCATTTCTTGTATTTATCTCAAAACTAACTTTTTACATTTTTAAATATTTCTGATTACAAAAAACAAAATAATAAAACAAAACCTAAGGTGACAATGGTAAGGGCTTCAGAGTTAAGAACTTCCTTACAATACGTGCTGTTTCAAGTAATATTCCTATTGCGTTTGACTCTCTATCTAACTATTAAGCGAAAGCCTCTGAAGATGTTTATCGAAGCTCTTCGCAATGAGACCGTAAACGAAAACAACAATAGTAAAATTATTATTATTACATTCCACATGGCGGTCAAATGCGGCTCAGTTCAGAATATCTATATATAGCTCATGGGTTGCAATAGTGGCACAACTCAAAAAACACGTGTTTTGTCTAAGAATAGGTGTAAACGTTAAAATACGCATTCCTTTCAGCAACAATACTAGAACTCATAATTCAATATAAGGCTGTTCGTTTAAGCAAACTAAAGATTTTTTGTACATTCTCCTTAGCAATTAAAACTTTAAACCCTTTTTTCTCAAAACATGTTTTTTGGAATTGTGGCACTATTGCATCCCATGAGCAATACAATGAATGAATACTTGTTTTTTTTTACTTTAATTTTCACTTAAAAGAGTCGTGCCCTTGTCAGGATATTTATATTGATATGTTGGCAGCCCTGCCATTTTCAACAGGTACACGAACGTTATGAAATATCAAAAATCCACCGTTCATTTTGCTCGTTTCAATTTGGCAGTCCGAGTGTACACAGATCGAGCTAACGTTGGACCATAACTTGCAAATAGCACTTACCTGTAGCCCGTTCGCTTCTACCCTAATGCATATCCAGACGTTTCACTCGTTGCAACTTTGCGTCCTTATAATGTTACTGAACCTCACATCGATATATCGTATTCACAAAATTCAAACCAAAACATTTTTGTGTGAAAATCTTAATTCATTTGAAAATGGCAAGCAACTTTATGTATTTTACTTGCGTTCATTTTAAGTAATGGATGTTGTAAATTTTATTAACAGAGATATCACGAAACATCTGATACAAAAATATCAGATAGTAAATTAGTACAAAGTTATTGACAAAATAAACTACAAAAGACGTAAATAAGTTATAAAAGTGACCTTAGACCTTCTATTTCTTTTAGAGGAAACTTAGACGTACAACTTTGCTTCAAAGTGGTTTGATAGGTTAAAAGATTACTTGTGATTCTCTAGAGACATGTAGGTTTCATAACAAAGTATTCCTTTACCGTAAAATGTGTGATAAATTGTGGACGTTAATTAGGTATGTGCCTAATTAACGTCTTAATAGTAAAACAATGGGATTTGAACCCGGGACCAAAAAAGTTTCATTATTATTGATCTTCAGTTAATTATCTTAACTAAGTTAATATGGATTCCTTCTAAATAAAGTTGATCAGCTCTCGAACAATGTAATTTACATTGCGACCACTTCGAATGGCAGTTGTCAACGGAGCCTACATGTTCCTAATTACCTTAATTGCCCAGCTCCTGTTATATAAAGCTGTGCTCAGTTTAAATTAAAGTACGCAAAACGGCCCAATTTAACCGCGAACCGAAAGCAACGGGGGCTAATTCGTGATAAGGGAACGAGTTGAATAGCTGGGGCGTGGAATGTCGTGATTAGGGACCCACGATCCCTGAGATAATAGAAGTTATCGTTGAGAGAGCGCCTCGCTTGTATCCAGTGTTACAATCCGGGAAGGTTAAAAAGACATTGCAGATATCATATCTTTTTATCTAAATGTGTCATGTAGCAATTGTTTCAAGCGATTCGTTTTAAGCTCAGGAAGGCACGTACGAACTTAGTAAAAATTTGTATCATTGATATTTACCATTTATTATGCGCCTTTCGTTGAACTCATCGTCAGATACAGTTAGAGATAGAGATCGTAAAAAATCGTTGATAATTATTTACAAACATGCAAAATACTTGTTTACTATCCATATGAAATTAAGATTACACATTACATTACATTTATCACATTTACTTTCTTAGATACTTTCAATAATACTTGACTAACGTGCGATAATATGTAATAATGTCAGGAAAAAAAAGATGTTTGTGTTTATAAGTTAATAGAGTTATAAACAAGAAAGTGGTATCTAGATAATGTGAAATAAGAGAGTTCGCGGTCTTCTAATGGCGGTAGCGAAATAGTAACGAATTAGCAAGCTACCGATTACAGCGATAAATATTCCTTTTCAACTTACGAAATGTACCCCTTATCAAATTTGTAAGCAGTAAACCAACAAACGACTTTATAATAAATGATACAGTAATGTTAATATTATTTTGTTATCCTCGGCAATTAGAGAAAATCTATTTGATGCTCAATCTAGAGTACGTAATCGGTTTTCATACCTAACACACGGAGAATTCGTAATACACCGGCATTAAATAACACCACCATCCCCACTAATCTGTATCTACCAAAATTAAATCGTTTCGCCCCATAACCGAAGCATTATCAAGAGACGAGCAATCGCCAGCGGCTCCGCCCGTGTGGAAAGATGGATTATCTTATACTCAAAGAATTTTTCAAATCGGTCAAGAAGTTTCCTTAGATAAGTGCGTTCAAACAAACAAAATCTTCAGCTTTATATATTAGTATAGATAAATCCCACGACAAAATCGCATAGCGGATAATGTTTTGTAGTGCACGTGTTTTATGAATCCTGCATGTGCAGAGTATGAAAAGGGATAATATACACTTAATTAAGCATTATATAGACTTTCCTTAGTCGTGGACTATATTTATAGAATTATATAATTGTTTATAATCATCCAATGGGAATGTTTAAGACCAAGACAAATCTGACTAAATGGTACATGTCGAGGCTCTTAAAGTATGCAACATAATCAAAGAAAAAAGACAAAAGTTATTGTTTATCATCTACTGTATATCATGTACATATTGAATTTAAAAAGTATATCAGAAAGAAATGTAACGAGAGTAACAAAAAGCGATAAAAGATCAAATGGAATAACAACGGAAGGTATCACCAACTCTCGACTCAGAAACGATCGTAAAATCAGTAGACGGCTATTATGTAAATGTGAGACATAAAATTTTCCATTTCCAGATCACTATTGAACAAATCAAGCATTACTAGCACCTTTTATAGGGCAAAAGTTTTTATGGGATTAGGCAAGCGTAAATTTCCTTTCTATTAATTAAGTGATCTTGACGGAAACGAGGTTTGATAGTAACAGAGCTGACCCTTACAAATCATTTACATTTAAAGCAGAATATATACAAACAAATATAACATACTCCAACATTCTTCTAATATTATCGCAATAAAAAGTTGTAATATATTGAAAAATTAAAGCCTTTTAATATTCCACAGTTACATACCATAAGCTATCTTCTTCGTTTGATGTATATTTTTCTGAACGCAATGTTTGATAGGTACGGACAGTTCGTATGATAAAATAACTAAAACTAAAATAATTTGGGAAAACAATAAAAATTTTATTTCTCATATTTTATCGCATTTTAAACCTTCCTTCAACGATATATCGTTTATATATCAATATATAGATAAGGAATCATCTTCAATTTCACTATATTGTTGAGTGTAGTCTAAAGAATGTTGAATACAAAGTTCTTGTTTACTTAAGTTTACTTAAATTTAGAACTATGATTCAAATAAAATTTATTTTGTTTCTTTTCACAATACTAGAGAAACTTAGTTTTTTTAGTTTACTACGTCAGACATATATTTAACCGTGGTCTCACAGTCTACAATAGGGAAGGAGGCGTTGAAGCGAAGGAGAGGCGCGATACCGTTCCTAAATGAAACAACTAACTGTCACCGCAACGACTTCTACGAGGCGGAGGAAGAACTTAAGTGCCATCTTATAATAATTTAACTTCACATTATTGAGCACTAAATTCACGAAACAGGGTAAATAATTAGGTAGCATCACGTGCGTGGAATCGGCATGCTTACGAACAATTAATAACCAAGGAATGGCTCACCTGTTACATGATACATATGGGGCCATTAACTTTTAATTAATTTACTTGCGTGTTAATTTATAATTTAAGTATTATTTATTGCTTTATCTTAAATATTTTGTTGAATAATATCAGAATTTTAAAATACCCGTACAGTGAGATCGCACGATGCTTGCAAGTCTGGTCCTGGACAATACTGTTGAGATTAAAAATATCAAGTAGAGGTAAATGTGTTTCGTATACGGTTTTATAAATTCGTAATATGAGTTATCTTTTACTTACATTTTTACTGGTATATTTTTTACTAGTGTATGTATATCTACTTACGAGTATATTCCATTTTACAATATAAATAATTCAAAAAGGCTATTTGCAAACTTGCTTAAAACGATTTTTGAATCGTCAAATGTTTGTGAAATTATGATGTAGTAATAATCACAACATTATTTTAACACTTTGGTCTTAGACTATTAATTATGATTATTATTTAAATTACATTTATTTGCTTGACTATGTGTTATATAAGTTGTAATATTTTTATTATTATAAGAAATCATATAATTAATATTGATCTATAGCAAATTATTTTGTTTATAAATTACATTTTACTTTCCTTACGGAATAGATTGAAGTACCCACATATGTTTGGACTATAAAAAGCATATAATAATATCAACTTGCAGTATATGTTACAGAATTTTCTTATCATTATCTTCCGTTCAAGGTAAACAAACGGTTATGTACCTAGACGTGATACATAGTTGTCAAACATGTTACAAACAATCAAGGTTAAAACTATTATAAGACTTTGTTTTTATTATACACACGTTTAATAATTACGATCTCTTTCGATAGAATGACCGACACCGCCTAAGGTAGACCGCACTTGCCCATACAGTACCTATTGACATAGGCTAAGTTGGAAATTAGCTGATACTGATAGCAGATACTGCTATTGGTTTGTTAGCGATATCGTACTTGACTGGATATAAATTTTATAAGATACAGTTTCTAAATCCTAATACCAAAAGACTATGTATCTCATAAGCTAAAATGACTTTTTTTAATTTAGCAACTTCAGGTGCATGATTTGGTAAACTCTTTCTCACGTGAAAGCCTAAAGCACAGACTTTTGCATCTATAATATGAATAGTAAATAATATAATAGATCTTGTATTACATATTTGTATTTGTAGCCACGATGAAAGTGCGACTGTTACTTCCCTTGACACGTTCAATATTAAATTACGACGACGCAATTTACTAACCGAGAGAGAGAGATAATTATCAATTTAATATTACCTATATCTAGTTAGTCTGAGCTTAGCGTCATCGAGTTCTTATATAAACGATTGGATCAATTCAAGGCCATCATCATTTTTGTGATCAAATAATCGCAATTCGAATATCGGTAACTACGTAAATTTACACCCTCATCAAGTTTTGCTTACCATCCAAGAGTTTATAACAAAATTGTGTATAAAAAGAGTATAATTATTACAAAAATAATATTTTACACCAGCATCTGCAGAATGGGTTTTAGAACTCGTTCGAGTTTTCCAGTATTGTGTTATTTATAAATAAAAATATAACACCGAGAAGCAGAAAATAATGATCTAGACCCCCTAAAGATTTTAAATACATACAAAATTGAGATCTGTAATACGTAGTTAATCATTAACGCAATAGAACGGGCGGCGGCAAGAGACAGTCTGACGTTAGTTTGCAAAATTAACTAAGAACAAGTTTGCTTCCCCTATATATAAGAGGAAAGAACAAATGAAAAACCATCATAATCTTCCTGCCCTTATCCCACTCTAAGTGGGGTCGGCACAACATGTTATAAACATGCTATCACATGATTTGGCTGCGTTTTTAAGACCGGCCGCATGCCTGACGTCAACTTATCTCTGTCGTATTTTACGACACCTTGGTAAGAAAGAGGGAGGTCCTTACTACTAAACCAGATACGACATGTTGGGTCAACTTACCTTAGTCGCCTTTTACGACACCTCGGTAAGAAATGAGGTTGGTCTATTCTACTTAGCCGGATAGTAGTAGGGAATAGCCGGTTCTAACTCACTCCCAGCACCTTGAAATCCTTGAAATAGGCTAACTTAGCGGATTCTAAAAAAAGCTCGCCAAAGCAGATTCCAATCAGACTAAATTCCAATTGACCGTCGGAGGTTTCTTCGGATTTTCCAATTGGATCCTGGGTTGCAAAAGGAATTTAGGAATTTCCTTACTTAGCCTCGTAACGAATCGTTTTTTCTCGTATTTTATTAGATTAACTTAACGGACTCCTTGACCAATTGGATTTTCCATTTGATCCACGACTTTCCTTTCCTTGATTAATTAATCAAATTAACTGAATTCTCATTACAGTATGAATGTCTGATATTTAATGGCCGATTCTGGCTCATTGGCTTGGTTTTATCAAACTGGATTAGGTTTCCAATCTAAGATTTTTCTGAATAAATAACATTAATCGTTCAATTTTATTTTTATCATTAATTTGATATCAAACTGATAATAATTGAATAGGATGTGTGTCAGATATAAATTCAATATGAAAATGTAAATAAAAAAAAAGTCGCGTACAAATAACTCAAAAGTTTTATTTTTTCGAAGAAACGCTTTGACTTTTTGCTGCTATTTCAAAGAAAGTGTCTCATAAAATAATATTTTAAATTAGACAGGGTCGTAGTAATTTATTATAATAGACCCTAATAAATCAATGGAAATAATGGGCATCGACCATCCGCCCTCTTCCTTATAGTATTCTTTTATCCAGCCTAAACGTTGTATTCTGTGACGACAAGTTTAGACACGATCTCGCAAAAAGCAGATGTAAAAGGATCACATGGCATCATGTATATCATAATTTATTATAATAGACCTTAATAAATCAATGGAAATAATGGGCATCGAACATCCGCTCCTTTTTTATAATATCCTTTTATCCAACCTAAACGTTGTATTTTGTGGCGACACGTTCAGACACGATCTCAAAAAGCAGATATAAAAGGATCACATGCATCATGTATATCACAAGATATTTTAATACCACGCGGCTAGTATCCAGGCTGACGTAGTGTTCAAGTGAAGGCAGTAACTAGGCAATTATTAATCATGGAGGTAAGATTACGTACTTATATAGTATAATTTCATGATATATATGAATATTCGTATTAAATTTTAATCCCTGTTGACCAAGTGACAAGAATACGTGTTACAACGATATCTTTGTTACTAGTAAAGTTAAATTAATAAGACCAAGATTAATATTTTTTATAATTAAAATCTTATGTTTCTAACCTAACCTAACCTATAACGGTCACAAAAATCTATAGATACATTCTGCAATAAAAATAATATTAATGTATTAGATTTTAATAATAATAAAGGTTCTTACTGTATATGAATAATTTTGATGACACTAGTGATTATATTTACTTATTTCTATTTTTTTTTTCAGATCTCACCGAATCTCGATGAATTCAATGTAAAAAACTATTATTATCCTATTAACTTAAGCGATGACGAAAATGCAAGCAATTCTTGCATATTGAAAAATAAAAAAATCGCAACGAAAAGAGCTGGTAACAATATCGACATATTCTTTGAAAAGCCTAAGAAAAAGAAAAAAACCATTCCGTCTTCATGTGTGGCTCAAGCGTGTGATGGAGGTGCATCATTTATTTCTTCCAATGATAATGACGGAGCGAATGCTTCATACCTCATGAAAATAGAAATTTATGACATGAAGAATCTGAAAGAGGTTTCGCCTGTAGACTATTGGAAACATGCAGACTTGCGATTAAAGTACTACATACAATCCAATACTGATAAACATTATCAGAACACACGAGATATAATATACAACATTACAAAGCAGATCGCCTGCAAGGAAGACTGTAAAAAATATTTCATTGATAGAGACAGTAAGAAACCCATAATATAACTTTACTTACAAAAACCTTTTAAAAAAATACAACCCCCACTGCCGCTCTCGCCTCGCAAACAAATTATAAAGAGATCAGTCATTCGCTACAAGCGTTCATACTAAGCACAACGAAACACAATGGCTGAGCTTGACAACTCTGTATACGACGAAGAAATGGTCGCGATATGTGAAGAAATTGAAGACAACTTTTTGCACCTATGTAAAAAAATTGAAAAGGACCATGCAGAGATGTGAGTGATCAATCTTGTTTAAACTTGACTTTTATGGAGGGGTTGATTTTGTATATAAATATACGGACATCTAGAACGTTTTATTCAGTCACGAGTACGCAGTGAATATATAAAAGTTACTATGGAATTCTTAACCAGTGATGATATTAGTTCATTTACAAAACAGTTTTTGATCGATAAGATGCATAAATTCATACGTTTGTGGTATATCAGTGATAGACTTCCAGGGTGGATGTTACAGGATCCTGATATAAAACCCTCTTTTACTCCTTGTAGTGGACATTTTCAAACGTGTTCTGTATTTGATGATATATATGATGAAATTGATGGAGTATTCCCGATGGAAGCTTATTGTACTTTATGCAAAAAGTCTGAAAAATAAATAGTTTATGTAAGTTGAATATTTATTAACATCAACTTAAAACGTAACACGGAATATTATTTGAATTTTATATATTTATTGGTTTACTTCATTCCAGTACGGATCAGTTTGGAGCAGGAGTGAGACAAGTTGGAGAAGCAGTCAAAAGAAATGCCACAGAACATGGATCTCCTCAATATTCAAGGAAGCGTTTATACGCACAAAAGTCTACATCACCTGGGAAGGCAACAGCTTCACCACCGAACACAGAAACAGAGCCATCTGTAAGTTCTGCAAACTTAAATAGCATTAAATGCCCAACTTGTGAAATATTTGTTAACAAAAGGTACTTTACCAATCATCTTAAAAGTAATAGACATAAAAATAATGTTTTCACGTTGATACCGAACTTAAATAATGTTCAGTTAATAGAAAAAGCGTTCGGTCAGAGATTAGTAACATACAGAGTATTCTCTAACTCTGCTACAACTGATACCGACTTTAAAACTCCTGAATCATTTCTTGGTTCAATTCGAAGCACTGTTCAAACATTACTGGAAAAAGTCTTGAAAGAAAATACCACAGTTAAAGTTAATTTTATTTCAAATGGGGATTTTGTTCAGGCAACGAAAAATTTAGAAAACTCCTTTGACTTTCAAACTTTTAATTACATGTTCTGTTTAGGTGATGAATTTGATGATATTTACTCAAATATAAGTTCTGAAATTTCAAACAAAATAAGTAATTTTGAAAAGAAAGATAGTGGTTGGAGTCTTAAAGAAATGAGATATGTCGATCTAAACATTAACAAATTCAACCCATTAAAAGGATCTTCATACATAGACCTACCGATAGATATCAAACGTAAACGAGCAGTAGTTAATGTTAAAAACAATGATTATCAATGTTTTCTATGGGCTGTTCTATCCGCTTTATATCCTGTGAATAGAAATGCAGACAGAGTTTCCTCATATTTATCTAAACAAAACTTGCTAAATTTCAAGGGTATTGCTTTTCCAGTAAGACTAAAAGATATTATAAAATTTGAACGCTTAAATAATATTAGTATTAACGTTTTTGGAATAGAAAAATCTAATAATAAATCTACGAAGATAATTGGGCCTCTCCATTTTACCAAATGTCGTAAATTAGTTCATGTAAATTTATTATATTTAGATAATGGTTCTAACGGTCATTATTGTTATATTAAAAACCTTTCTAGACTAGTCAGTCGTCAATTAACTTCACATGAACATGCAGTCTATATCTGTGATGGCTGCTTGCTTTATTTTCAAACATATGATAAATTGATTTCTCATAGACAATTTGATTGTAATCACGTTAGAACAGATTTGCCTGATATCAGTAAGGCAAAAATTTCATTTAACAAATTTGAACGTGAACTAAGAGTACCTTTTGTGATATACGCAGATTTTGAAGCATTTTTAAAGCCAATACAAGGGTGTGATAATAATCCATCTCTATCGTATACCAGTAATTTTCAAAAACATGATGTGTATAGTTTTGGATATTATATCAAATGTGCGTATAACGATAGCCTCTCCAAATATATAACTTATACAGGTAGTGATTGTGCAAAAGTGTTTATGGAAAGTTTTAATGAAGATTTAAAATATATATCTAAAGAGTATTATGTCAAAGTTGATCCTCATCCGCTTACAGATGAAGCTAGGAGAAGAATATCTTTGACAACTACTTGTTGCATATGCAAAGACACTCTGAAATTAGATAGTAGCTTAAATTTTGATAAATATACTGGAATCTTTACAGGTGTTAGTCATAAAGCTTGTTGTAAAAAGTTAGAAACCCCTCGATTTATACCGATTATTTTGCATAATCTTAGTAATTATGATGCTCATTTCATAGTGCGCGCATTAAATTTTGCTGAAGGTGACATTAAAGTTATACCACAGAATAAAGAACGTTACATTTCCTTCTCAAAGATATTAAAAATCGAGAATCAAAATTTTGAGTTAAGATTTATTGACTCTTTTAAATTTTTATCATGCAGCTTGGAATCTTTATCAAATAATTTGAATGATGAGGATTTTATCGAGCTGCGTAAAAATTTTCAGCACCCTGACGATTTTTATTTTTTAAAACGCAAAGGCATTTATCCATATGATTACATGACCTCATTTGAGTCATTAAAGTTAACTTCACTTCCCACACAAGATCAGTTTTACAATATACTAACTAATAGCGATGTTACAAATGAAAATTATAACCACGCTAAAGATGTGTGGCATCATTTTAAGTGTCGCAATATGGCTGATTATTCTGATTTATACCTGAAAACTGACGTGTTACTTCTAACTGATATCTTTGAAAATTTTAGAAACGTTTGTATCAAAACTTACGATTTAGATCCCGCACAATATTACACTGCACCTGGCCTAAGTTGGGATGCAATGTTGAAGCACACAAAAATAACATTAGATCTATTGACAGATTTTGATAAAATTGCTTTCATAAAGTCTGGTATACGTGGTGGTATTTCTCAATGCAGTAACCGTTATGCTCATGCTAATAATAAATATATGTTCAATTTTAGTGAGAAAACTCCTACATCTTACCTTACTTACTTAGACGCGAATAATTTGTATGGCTGGGCTATGTCTCAATATCTTCCTACGGGTGAATTTCAATGGGTAAATTGTGACACAAATTTTATGGTTCCAATTGACTCAGAAATAGGTTATATTCTTGAAGTGGATTTAGAATATCCACAAACTTTGCATGAATCACATTCAGACTTTCCACTATGCCCAGAAAATATATGTATTGGTGGTAGCAGAGAAACAAAATTAGTTCCAAATTTATATGATAAAACTAAATACGTTATTCACTACAGAAACCTCATACAGTGCATAGAAATGGGATTAAAGTTGAAAAAAGTTCATAGGATTTTAAAATTTCGTCAAAGTCCATGGTTACAAAACTATATAGATTTAAATACACAATTACGTATGTCTGCAACATCTGATTTTGAAAAGGATTTTTATAAATTAATGAATAATTCAATATTTGGGAAGACTATGGAAAATGTAGAAAAACGTGTGGATGTGAAACTTTGTACTCATTGGGAAAATAGGGGTAAATGTCAAGGTGCTCAAAATCTAGTAGCACGACCTGAATTTCATAGTCTGTCTATATTTTCAGAAAACTTAGTGGCCGTTCAACTTAAAAAAACAAAAATACTCTATAATAAACCCATCTATCTAGGACTTTGCATATTAGACATATCCAAAACGCTCATGTACGATTTTCACTATAATTATATGAAAAATAAATACGGTTCACGCTGTAAAATGATGTATACCGACACTGACAGCTTCATATATCAGATTTTTACTGATGATTTCTATGAAGATATTAAACCGGACTTGAACAAATACTTTGATACCTCTGACTATCCTTTTGATAATCTTTTTGGTTACCCTCAGATAAACAAAAAAAAGATTGGTTTTTTCAAAGATGAAAATAACGGTAAGATCTTTACAGAATTTGTCGGTTTAAGGTCAAAAATGTATGCGATGAACGTACAGAATAAATTTATAGCTAAAGCAAAGGGAGTTAATAAGTCCGCTACAAAAAAGTTTAATATGCGAAATTACAAAAACGTCTTATTTAAGAAAAATAATCAAATATGTGAAATGTACAGATTTAGATCGATAAAGCATGTTATTTTTACTCAAAAGGCTAACAAAATTTCTTTATCGCATTCTGATACTAAACGATTTTTAATTAGTAACTGTACTGATACTCTGGCTTGGGGTCATTATAAAATAAAATCATATAAAAGTGATGAATAAACTAACATACACTATTAAAATGACTTTATGTTTAAGAATTGCTAAGTATTATTATTATTTCGTCAATAGTACCTAAGAATGTAAATATGTAATTATAATATAAAATACGAACTTGTTGAGTTTTTTTTTAATTGGATTCCTACCTCTTCCAAAAACACACGTATCCAAAAAATGTATCACTTTCTTCATCCATTTACTGCAATCGTGGCAGGTCCGAGTGGTTGTGGTAAATCAAACTTTGTTACTAATTTTCTAAAATATTGTAATGATATATGTAATACAAGTTTTGCACAAATTTTATGGTGCTATGACGAAATGCAGCCACTCTACAACCTAGAAAATGTATCTTATGTTCAAGGGTTACCAGATATGAGTATGTTCGACGGCATACAGCCACGATTAGTTATAATTGATGATCTTATGAGAGAGTCCGATGGTCGTATTGTTGACATTTTTACTAAAGGTAGTCACCACAGAAATTTAAGTGTGTTTTATATTACGCAGAACTTGTTTCACCAAGGTAGAGGACAACGAGATATATCTCTCAATACAAGCTATATTATTTACTTCAAAAATCCTCGAGATCGAACACAAATACGTTACTTAGCACGTCAAGTGTTTCCAGATAATTGTAAATTTGTTGAAGAAGCTTATAAAGATGCTACTGTCGAACCACATGGTTATCTAATGATCGACTTAAAGCAGAATACACATGATCTCTGTCGCTTTAAAACCAAAATCGATCCAATAAAAAATCTATGTGTTGTCTATGTACCAAAGAAGGGACTTAAATACAATATACATCAACCAATTATAGTTAGTGATAAATAATGGTCGAAGATAGCACAACGTTAGATGAAAAATCGTTAAGGTGTGCATTACAAACTTTCAAACCAAAATATCGTAAAATATTGCTAAAGTCGCTTAGTAAAAAAGAGATAGATCTGGTTTGTAAATATATTCAAGAAATTTTCAAAGATAAAACCCCAACAGAAAGAGTTAAACGATCGTCTATTGTTAAATTGAACTGTTTTCTTTCAACTAATATTATATAAATATTAAGTTATTTTAAAAATCGCTATCAGTCGGATATAATGCCTGGACGAGTGACAACTCATAAGGATTTATTAAAATCGTTACACACTCTCAAACCTAAATACCGCACAGCTTTATTAAAAGCTTGTAACGAGGAAGAAATAAATTGTATTTGCGAATGCATTTATAACACCTTAAATGGTAAAGTGGTTTTAAAAGAAAACGAGAAATCAAAATTAAGAAAACATAAAAATATTCTCAGAAAACTAATAGGTAAAGGTAAAAATAAAATAAGAAAAAGAATTATCATTCAAAAAGGAGGAGCATTTCTGCCTATCATTCTAGGAGCTGTGTTGAGCGGATTATTAAAAAAAATTTTATGATCAATTATTTTAATTAAAAAAAATAGATAATACTAAGAAAATGATTCTCATTGAACAAGATGTTATTGATAGACTTAAATCAAGAGACACAACGCCTGAAAGTAATTTATCTAGATTAGATAAAGAAATGCAAAATATATTAAGTAGTAAAATGGACGATCGCGAAAAATGGTCACTGTACATGCAAATCTTACAAAGATATCTCCATTTCGCTAATGAAAATCGAAAACCAATAAAACTACCCGTGACCGTTGAAGGTGAGCATAAATATTCAGAAGATTTGACTCCTCATAAAAAGACAATTAAAGACGAGGACGCACCAGTTAACGAAAACTCCGTACATGATAAGGACGCACGAGATGTATCAAATGAAACATTGTATACACCTATTTACATAAATAAATTCATTCCAAAGACGTATCGGAGAAGAAGTGAATTATTATTGGACACTATTCTCAATCATAAAGATAAAATTAGTTGGAACGAGGAGGGGTTGGTGTTCATCGATAATGAAGTTGTAGACGACAGCAACATTGTTGATCTCGTGAATTATACTCTTAGGCCTTTAAAGCGCCCGAAACCTAATGGATCGAAAAAGTTTACAGAAACTATTAAAGATATAAGGGTTCCTCTCACTTGTATTGGTAATCCGCAAACTCTTGAGTATATTAATAATCTTTCTCTGAAAGGACAACAACATCTAACACCAAGTGATGATAGTAATCCAAAAATCAAAACATCATATAAACTGAGAAAGAGAAAAGACATTTGGGAAAGATGGAATCCGTACTAGACATTAAAGATATATATTTCGACGTATCGAATCCAGCGGGATACAGCAGTGTTGACAAGTTAACTCGAGCGTTAAAAGGTAAAATGAACAAAAAACAAGTAAAGGACTGGTTGCAATCCCAGGAAACTTATACACTACATAAACCGGTACATAGAAAATTTCAACGAAATAGATACATATTGTCAAACTTCAATGAACTATGGCAAGCTGATTTGAGTGATATGCGGACTTATTCTCAATATAATGATGGTTTTAAATATATACTTTGTGTTATTGATGTTTTTAGTAAATACGCTTTCGCTAGGCCGTTAAAAAAGAAAAATTCAAAAAGTATAAAGGAAGCGTTTGAAAGTATATTTACTGAAGCTAACGCGACCCCCACACACATACAATCGGATAAAGGAACAGAGTTCGTATCAAAGGATGTTGCACAATATTTTAAAACTAAAAATGTAAACTACTATACTACAAATAACCCAGATATTAAAGCTAGTATTGTCGAGAGATTTCAACGAACTCTAAAAACTAAAATGTGGCGTTATTTTACACATAAAAATACATACACTTATATTGATATTTTGGATGATTTGCTTTATTCTTATAACCATAGTTTTCATTCAAGCATTAAGATGTGTCCATTTGAAGTTAGTTCTAGTAACATCATGAACGTTTGGAATAATTTATATGAGAATAAAAAATATAGATTGGATGTTATACAAAAAAATAAGTTTGAAGTTGGTGATCACGTAAGAATAACTAGACATAAGCATATTTTTCAAAAAGGCTATGAAACTAATTGGAGTGATGAAATTTTTATCATAACAGCTATAAAAAATAACATGCCTAAAGTAGTCTATACACTCAAAGATCTTCAGCATGAGCCCATTATAGGAACATTTTACGAGAATGAATTACAAAAAGTAACTTATAACCCCACTACTCATTATAAAATAGATAAAATACTGCGTTCTCGTAACTCAGGAAACAGAAAAGAGGTTCTTGTTAAGTGGAGAGGTTATCCCAACAAGTTTAATAGTTGGATCTCTGTATCAGAACTTGAAAAAATATGAGAGAAGACAGTTTTTATCTCACTTTGCTAAGTAACAGTTCCATGACATACTTTGCTGAAAACACTACAGCAAATTTTTTTACCAAGTTACCAAAGACTATGAAATTAGAAGGCGAATGGGAAGTCGCTATTGTGGAATTTCATTACCCATGTAGTATGTTTAATCTGGAAGAAAATGAAAATATTATTTACATCACGTCTAAAGGCGATAAATCGCAGTTATTCACGCATCTGGAATACATGACACCAACCAACTATATTAGTGTGGATCAATTCGTTATCGATTTTAATGAAAAATTAAAGGATAAAGTTAAGCTTAGATATGATACATTATCGAAACTCGTTACAGTGAGTAGTTGGGCAATCGACGTTACATCTGTGGTATGTAGTCCTAGACTGAGTGTGCAGTTAGGCTTTGCACCATTTACTAATTTAATAAAACATAACTTCGGAAAATATCCCGCGAATCTAAACTTGGGTCTACCTTCACAACTTTTAATATATTGTGATATAGTAGAACCACAAGTAGTGGGTGATGTCATGACACCTTTATTGAGAATTGTTTCGTTGGATCCCACCAAATATGTATATGGCGCTTCTAAAATAAATATCTTTTCGTCCCCTCATTATGTACCTGTTATGCGCAGGGAATTTGACGTTATAGAAATAGATATAAGAACAAGTACAGGTCAAAGAGTACCATTCCAGTTTGGAACTACGTGTATAAAGGTACATTTTAAAAAAGTCAAGTGAAAATATCAATCATGTCTTGTCCATATTTACATTATTATACTCATCAAGCTGGTTCTGGTATGGGGGTAATTTACAAAGGTGCACCACATCAGCGAGGTCATGGTATAGGGAGCTTTTTGGGGGGTTTGTTCCGATCGGTTCTTCCACTTTTAAAAAATGGTGCGAGATTTGTAGGCAAAGAAGCTTTAAATGCAGGTGTAGGTCTTCTATCTGACATGTTAAATGTTCAACCAATGGGTGAATCTGTCAAATCACGCTTGAAAACGGCAACTTCAAATTTGAAAAGGAAAGCTGATGAAAAAATAGATTCAGTAATGTCTGGATCCGGATATAAAATAAGAAAGCTAAAAAGGAAGATCATCACTTCTAAAAAACCTTCCAAACGGAACGGTACTAAAAGAAATAAACGACAAAATATTCAAGATATATTTTCTTAAATTACTTCTCGTAGTTCAAAAATGGCGTTTTTACATCATCATTCCTGTGAATGCGTAAAATCAGAGTTGGATTTATTTGCTCTACCATCTACGCAAACGAGTATTGAGAGTGGTCAATGGATACATTACAATCCCATTTCATCATTGACTGACGATGGACCGATTGAGTTTTTAGTACCGGGCAATGGAGACGATTACATTGACTTGTCCCACACTTTACTTCATATAAAAGCTAAAATACAGAATGGTGATTCAAGCAAACTTTTAGCAGGAATTCATGTCGCTCCAGTTAATAATTGGTTGCATTCTCTTTTTAGTCAGTGTGATATTTATCTTAATCAAAAGTTAGTGTCTCCTCCAAATAATACCTATGGATATCGCGCATACATTGAAACGTTACTCAATTATGGAAAAGCTGCTAAGGAAAGCCATCTTACTTGTGGACTTTGGTACAAAGACACTGCTTCGAGCATGGATTCATGTGATGTTTCAAATCGAGGATACGTTCAAAGAGAAGAACTGGCAAAGGAAAGTCACACTATTGAAATGATAGGTCACATACATGCTGATATTTTCAATCAAGATAAGTTTTTAATCAATGGTGTTGAAATGCGCTTAAAACTAGTTCGTTCAAAAGATACTTTTAATTTAATGTGTTCATCTGTAGATAAAAAATTCAAAGTCCATATTTCAAGTGCTAGTCTCATTATGCGTAAAGTTCGTATCAATCCTACAGTATTAATTGCTCATGAAAAAGTATTAGCAACCACTCCTGCAAAATATCCAGTTACGCGTGCCGAGGTTAAGGTTTTGACTATCCCATCAGGAATCCAGGGCAAAATGCTCGACAATGTATTTTTAGGTCAAATACCTAAAAGATGTATTGTTGGGTTCGTTAGTAATGCTGCATTTAATGGTGCTCTTAATGTGAATCCGTTTAATTTTGGTAACTATGGTCTTAACTTATTTGGTTTGTATGTCGACGGTCAATCTATACCATCGAAAACGTTGGTTCCATCTTTTCATGATAATACATATATAAGTGCATATCATACCTTGTTTTCGGGAACGGGAATTCATTTCCTGAACGAAGGAAACGATATTTCCAAGGCAGAGTACAGTCATGGTTATTGCTTGTATGCATTTGATTTAACTCCAGATCTATCCGCTAACTCAAACTCTCATTGGAATCTTATAAAGCGGGGTAGTGTAAGGTTTGAAGTTCGATTCGATAAAGCTCTAACTACAACACTTAATTGCATTGTGTATGCAGAGTTTGATAATGTAATTGAAGTCAATAAAAATCGAGAAGTCAGCTTAGATTATAATAGTTAAGACAAATATAAGTGGAGATTTCTAATGTTTAAGTCATTCTTTGTTAGGTCATGCTATTACAAAGATATGGATACAAAAGAGATAGAAAATTATTTAAAACAAATAGATAAAAATATTGAGTTCAATGTGTTTGCGGCGAATCAAATGCCTGTGTATTTTACTAAGCCAGTATATCTCATTTCAAATTTAGATCCTGATACAAGACCGGGATCACATTGGGTTGCTATATATGTAGATATTTACGGATTTGGAGAATATTTTGATTCGTTTGGCCGTAAACCAGAAGGATATCATGAAATGTTTTTAAAAACCAACTGTAAAAAGTGGATTTCTAATAATAAAATACTTCAAAATTATTTCAGTGCGCAATGTGGACTCTATTGTTTAGTTTATATTTATTTTAAGTATAATCATGTTTCAATGTCTAACTTTATTGATTTTTTTTCTAATGACACTGTAACAAACGATAAACTTGTACAACAAATGTTTATTTCTTTATTTAAAACTTGAATAAACAATAACTATGTGAAATGAGGTTGTTTTATTTATTTCAATTATCTATTAAATTCTAAGCGTAATAAATAAAAACTTAATATAAATTTAAAGAAATTTATTACAAAAAATTAAAGTAAAAGAACATATTTGACTTAAAATTATAACACAATTATTATTTAATCTCCCATCGATTCCCAATCTATCTCCAGAGTATTCGATAGATTCTCCTGAAGAATCACGAATGGAATTGGGACTTCGTAATCTCTGTAGTCAGACACATGGAATGAATCAGGGCTATATAAACTTGGACTTGGAGACAGGATCACTAGTTCATCCGTTTCGTCTTCTTCAAATAATGGTTGAGACATTGGTTGGTACTCAACCATGTACTCGAAGTTTAATGGAGCTATTGGATTGGAATAACCCCTTTTAATTTGGTCCTCCACGTCCTCACATATTAACACTAATTGTTCTTCAATATCACTCTCTTCGTTCTTATCCAGGACACGACACATATCATTTTCTAATTCAATTTCTTCACATATCGCGACCATTTCTTCGTCGTATACAGAGTTGTCAAGCTCAGCCATTGTGTTTCGTTGTGCTTAGTATGAACGCTTGTAGCGAATGACTGATCTCTTTATAATTTGTTTGCGAGGCGAGAGCGGCAGTGGGGGTTGTATTTTTTTAAAAGGTTTTTGTAAGTAAAGTTATATTATGGGTTTGATTTGTGATGAGTTAGAGAAAGTTCTATTGTTTCTTACTGTCTCTATCAATGAAATATTTTTTACAGTCTTCCTTGCAGGCGATCTGCTTTGTAATGTTGTATATTATATCTCGTGTGTTCTGATAATGTTTATCAGTATTGGATTGTACGTAGTACTTTAATCGCAAGTCTGCATGTTTCCAATAGTCTACAGGCGAAACCTCTTTCAGATTCTTCATGTCATAAATTTCTATTTTCATGAGGTATGAAGCATTCGCTCCGTCATTATCATTGGAAGAAATAAATGATACACCTCCATCACACGCTTGAGCCACACATGAAGACGGAATGGTTTTTTTCTTTTTCTTAGGCTTTTCAAAGAATATGTCGATATTGTTACCAGCTCTTTTCGTTGCGATTTTTTTATTTTTCAATATGCAAGAATTGCTTGCATTTTCGTCATCGCTTAAGTTAATAGGATAATAATAGTTTTTTACATTGAATTCATCGAGATTCGGTGAGATCTGAAAAAAAAAATAGAAATAAGTAAATATAATCACTAGAGTCATCAAAATTATTCATATACAGTAAGAACCTTTATTATTATTAAAATCTAATACATTAATATTATTTTTATTGCAGAATGAATCTATAGATTTTTGTGACCGTTATAGGTTAGGTTAGGTTAGAAACATAAGATTTTAATTATAAAAAATATTAATCTTGGTCTTATTAATTTAACTTTACTAGTAACAAAGATATCGTTGTAACACGTATTCTTGTCACTTGGTCAACAGGGATTAAAATTTAATACGAATATTCATATATATCATGAAATTATACTATATAAGTACGTAATCTTACCTCCATGATTAATAATTGCCTAGTTACTGCCTTCACTTGAACACTACGTCAGCCTGGATACTAGCCGCGTGGTATTAAAATATCTTGTGATATACATGATGCATGTGATCCTTTTATATCTGCTTTTTGAGATCGTGTCTGAACGTGTCGCCACAAAATACAACGTTTAGGTTGGATAAAATAATATTATAAAAAAGGAGCGGATGTTCGATGCCCATTATTTCCATTGATTTATTAAGGTCTATTATAATAAATTATGATATACATGATGCCATGTGATCCTTTTACATCTGCTTTTTGCGAGATCGTGTCTAAACTTGTCGTCACAGAATACAACGTTTAGGCTGGATAAAAGAATATTATAAGGAAGAGGGCGGATGGTCGATACCCATTATTTCCATTGATTTATTAGGGTCTAATATAATAAATTACTACGACCCTGTCTAATTTAAAATATTATTTTATGACACACTTTCTTGAAATAGCAGCAAAAAGTCAAAGCGTTTCTTCAAAAAATAAAACTTTTGAGTTATTTGTACGAGACTTTTTTTATTTATATTTTCATATTGAATTTATATCTGACACACATCCTATTCAATTATCAGTTTGATATCAAATTAATGATAAAAACAAAATTGAACGATTAATGTTATTTATTTAAAAAAATCTTAGATTGGAAACCTAATCAAGTTTGATAAAACCAAGCCAATGAGTTAGAATCGGTCATTAAATATCAGACATTCATACTGTAATTAAAATTCAGTTAATTTGATTAATTAATGTAGGAAAGGAAAGTCGTGGATCAAATGGAAAATCCAATTGGTCAAGGAGTCCGATAAGTTAATCTAATAAAATACGAGAAAAACGATTCGTTACGAGGGTAAGTAAGGAAATTCCTATTGCAACCCAGGATCCAATTGGAAAATCCGAAAAGACCTTTGACGGTCAATTGGAATTTAGTCTGATTGGAATCTGCTTTGGCGAGCTTTTTTTAGAATCCGCTAAGTTAGCCTATTTCAAGGTGCTGGGAGTGAGTTAGAACCGGCTATTCCCTACTACTAGTGTGTTTTTTTGTAGTATCACACGAGTCTTATAAGCCCAATTTATGTACAGTGTCATACACTGCTTTATCTACTCTCATACCATAATACGTAAAAAAATATTAATAAAAACCAATCTTTGTTTTAATACTGAAAAGATTTTCTAAATGTCAAATGTTATTGCGCATGCGTGTTGCGTTGCTGCGGACTCGTTCATTGAAACCTTTTTTTTAAGGTAGAGGTTCAACCTCCTTTGTCCAGCTGGAGGTTGTATAGGTGTATCTTTATTAAAAAGTTATATTATGATACAGGTGTCCATACAAGACCTGTATCGTAATAAAACTTTTTAATTATTTATTTTTGGCCTGTACGTAATGTTTGTCATAAGAATTTTTGTTTCAGTTTTATAATCTTTGTATTATAGTTACAGATAGTATCAGTAGATAAAAAATATAACAACAATTCAACAACAAACACAATTATTCAAAGGCTGTATGACGTCATAACAAATTGTATAGATAGTCATTAAAGTAAATGATGACATTGGGAATCCCAGAGCAGCGCATTGCTTTGCATTACGATTTATTGATGTTTCCTAAACCGGTTTCACTCGCACATATCACCTGTCGATTCTCTAATTGATTAATATATATCGCTCTATCCGAAGAATAAAGTTACTTTTCTTATGCTTATACATGAGACATGTGACTTTATTCTTCGGATAGGGCGATATTTGTCATTAGGCGTCCAATAATAAAAGAGCGCATGATATCGATTGTTAATATTTAATTAATGTTGTTTTAATTAGATTGAAATTGTTTATTTTTCACGTGATCACCAAAAATAAATAGCAAAAACCTAATATATAATTCTATACAACCTTACTTTATTTATAGTGTTAAATAATATGTTTAAGCCGTGTGGTATCCGGCTGAGTAGAATAGACAACCCTTATTTCTTACCGATGTGTCGTAAAAGGCGACTAAGGTTAGTTGACGTGAGGCATGACGTAATGCTCTACCGGTCCCAGTTAAAGGTGGATAAAGACAGGCGAATGAATGATATTGTTTTAATTAGATTGAAACTGTTTATTTTTTTACGTGATCACCAAAAAAACTAACAAAAAGTTATTATTATACCTACCTAATTGTATACAAACTTACTTTATTTACAATGTTTAATAATGTATATATGGATATACTTATAAAGATTTAGAAATATTGAAATTATGACATTTTTTTTACGTAAAAAACATGAAAATCATAAAAACCTCATTCTACCTTGACATTTAGTTTATTTAAAACATCGTTTGCGTTGTTTCAATAAGAGGATAACTAAATTGATTTTAAAACAATTTTCCTCTACGAAATCAATTATTAGAATAAATGTACGTATCCATGCAATACAAATCTACACAACATATTATGGTGAATGTAAAAATACTACAAAACTAAATAACCAAGATTCCCGCAATTTGCCTACAAATAAATAAATAAATAAGTAGTAAGTAGGTAAGTAGCGGCCTGTTACTCTCCCACTGCTGGGAATAGGCCTCTTCTCTCCGTTTTTGGAGAGAAGGATTGGAGCTAAGGCCTACCACGCTGCTCCAATCCGGATTGGTAGGTTACACATATCTCCAGGATTCTCTATAGATTTGCAGGTTTCCTCACGATGTTTTCCTTCGCCGAAAAGCGTGTGATAAATTGCAATTATCAATAAGACACATAAGTTTTAACAGAAAAACTCATTGGTGTCTGCCCGGGTTTGGACCACTGACCTCCTCGTAAGAGTCGCACGGTGTAACCGCTTGGCTACCACAGCTTCCACAATAAATAAGGTAAATAAATAAATAAATAAATGAGGCCTATCTACCTCAGGAATTGTAACTTCGTTATCTCATAGTCATCATCTTCCTGCTCTTATCCCACTCTAAGTGGGCTCGGCACAACATGTCATAAACATGTTGTCACATGATTTGGCTACGTATTCTACGATCGGCCGCCTGTCTGACATCAACTTACCTTTGTCGTATTTTACGACACCTCGGTAAAAAAGAGGGTGGTCTGTTCTACTCAGCCGGATACCACACGGCGGCTCGACTTACCTTAGTTGCCTTTTACGACATCTCGGTAAGAAATGAGGTTGCTACTACCACACTGCGTTTCGTTATCTACGAATATACTTATTAAAAGACCCAAAAGCTGTCTTACTGTATGTGATGGATTTTCTCAAAATGTATTAAGCGGATTTTTGTACGGTTTTTACTTAAAGGTAGTGCAATACTTCCGGAAGGTTTAGATGTATATTACGTTTCGGAATTTATGTAAAATGTGTTGAAGAGGTCGGCAATTGTACAAAAAAACTCGCCTACTGGAAGCTTCAGGTAATCACGCGCGTAACCCAACAGAGAAATCTTAAAGTAACGTACTGAAGAATTGTAGATCTACAAAAATGCTACAAAAATTCCCAGACAGCATGTCTCTTTTATGATTAGTTAACCATATCTACTTTTAGGTGTGTGTTTACTGGTAAATGATAAACTAACGATTAACACATTTACATCTTTAATTATATAGACTTATTATGCTATTTTACTACTTACTATGTTGATTTATTTATTCATTTGCATAAACTAAATAGAAAATATAATTTCTAACTCCATTGGAGCTATATAATAAATCTAAGATCCTCCAAAGGTTTTTTCCAAACAGTGTCTTTGATCAATTGGTTCAAATGAGATCATGACATTCGGACACTTTCCCACCGATAATATTAGAGTATGTATAATATTATACATATTCGTACACTAACTATGCTTGCGGCTTGCCGGCGTGGATATCAGTGTATTTAATTAAAATTTTAAACATAAAAGTAGTTATTGCGATTTAACCATAGGAGATAGAGACGTGCTGTCGTGGACTTTTTTGCAGTATTTTTCTAGATCTACAACGCCGTGTGGTATCCGGCTGAATAGAATAGACCACGCTCATTTCTTACCGAGGTCCCGTAAAATGCGATTAAGGTAAGTTGGCCCGTCGTGTGGTATCTGGCTGAGTAGAATAGACCACCTTCTTGCCAAGGTGTCTTAATATACGACTGAGGTAAGTTGACGTCAGGCAGGCGGCCGGTCGTAAAATACCTAGCCAAATAATGTGACAACATGTTTAACATGTTGTGCCGACCCCACCTAGACAGATATAAGGGCAGGAGGAATATATAGATATAGATATCATAAACATATGTATATTATTTAAGTTGATGCAAAGGTTTTTTATTACCTAACAACGTACGATTCAATCTAAAAATGTTGACTTGGAACTTTTAAGGAAAATTTTCAAACAAATGCACGACGCCTGTTCTTGGCGTTCATTATAATAAAAATATATTGTTTAGGATTCTTGCGTCCATGAAATTACGTGCCTATTTATACATTTATTTGCGTAATGGTCGAACCATTCAGAAACTATATGTACACAAACTAATAATTATAAGCCGAAGATAATTATTATAATTGGGCAATAAAAGAACAGTAAAAATTATTGATAACCGTACAAGTTTATCGCCTTTATATTCAAGACATAGAAATATCCAAAAAAGTGTAGGTAGATTAATTAATAGTATCTACATTCGTGATAATTAAATACAATGAATATGTTCGAATCGATTTATTTAGGTAGGTAATAAGAAAAACATTTTTAATTTGACATTCCTATACTAAACCGCTTTTTAGAAGGTACAAAAAACTAAACCGATGTTAATCTTAAGCAAAATAAAAGAGGTTTTTTATGACCTTATCTTCTTATACATATAAGAAAAAAAAGTTCGTCTGTATGTCCTTCATAGACTCCGAAACGGCTGGACCCATTTTAATGAAATTTTCAAACAATCCTTAGAATGACCTAGCGATTAGTTTGTAACTGTTTGGTGGTGATCGAAGTATTGTTTTTAAACTGTTGACTTCTATTTAGAAATATTCGAAACCAGAATGACGCGGATGATAATGTGCCCAGAGACCGAGTTTTACATAAGAAGCTAACATATTCCATAATCCATAACACTACTGTACACTCACAAATTTAAACGTATTTAAAAATGCCTCTCTCGATTGTTGGTCAAGATTCCATTTTTCTTTTTTGTTAATCTGAGATTACACTGATTTTGATATACACCATCCCGTTCTCACAACAAGCTTTTTACATCAAAAGATTACCTGAAAGATAGATAATACACTATATAGACGACCGCTCGACCGCTGTGACGCATAAGGTCTCATTGACACATATTTTTTAAATTAGATATTATATTATACAACAGATAATATAATTAATACCTTATTTAAAATCGTAATGAAAGTGTGCACTAAAATAAAGATACAAGATAAATGTAATATAAAGTACAGTACTTACATATTTAACTTTACATGCGTTATTTTTTACCATTTTACTACTACAAAAAAACTTACTACACAGACAAAAATTCGTTGTTATATAATGTCTTATAACACTATCACTTATCAGTCGTGTTTATGAATTTACTTTTTACAGTTTTTTCTCTTGCCGCTATCGCGACAAGTGAAGATAAAAATCTGCAAAAGTTACTTCATGATGGCAATAATCAATTCACGGCAAAAATGTTTTCTGTAAGTTTAACATTCCATTAAAACAAAATTTCATTTATACATAGAGATGCCTTATGTAGCTAATTATTTTGTATATTTGCAGGAAGTGGCTAAAAAAAACCCAGAAAAGAGTTTTGTATTGTCAGCGTATTCTGTATTAACGCCCCTCGCTCAGCTTAGCTTAGCAGCTGTTGGTGAATCGCATGATGAACTACTTACCGCTATTGGAATGCCTGATGATGAAACCGTGAGTGTTGATCATAACAGATAATTAAGTGAGATAATTAGATAAGAATTAAACAGAGTATTACTATTTTAACCCACTTGTTAACCTGGATCAAATCAAAATTATCTTTTGAAAGAAGTCATCAGATCATTTCATATTTATTCCATTATTACTGTAAAGAACCATTAGGAAAAGAATTAAATTTTATTTTAATTATATAACCAGTAACATATAACCAGGAACCATAAAATTTGTGTCACAATTTACCCATTGAAATTCACCCGTAGGAAGATATTGAGACATAGCCCAGCCATACAAATTATTCGCGTCTAAGTAAGTAAGGTAAGATGTAGGAGTTTTCTCACTAAAATTGAACATATATTTATTATTAGCATGAGCATAACGGTTACTGCATTGAGAAATACCACCACGTATACCAGACTTTATGAAAGCAATTTTATCAAAATCTGTCAATAGATCTAATGTTATTTTTGTGTGCTTCAACATTGCATCCCAACTTAGGCCAGGTGCAGTGTAATATTGTGCAGGATCTAAATCGTAAGTTTTGATACAAACGTTTCTAAAATTTTCAAAGATATCAGTTAGAAGTAACACGTCAGTTTTCAGGTATAAATCAGAATAATCAGCCATATTGCGACACTTAAAATGATGCCACACATCTTTAGCGTGGTTATAATTTTCATTTGTAACATCGCTATTAGTTAGTATATTGTAAAACTGATCTTGTGTGGGAAGTGAAGTTAACTTTAATGACTCAAATGAGGTCATGTAATCATATGGATAAATGCCTTTGCGTTTTAAAAAATAAAAATCGTCAGGGTGCTGAAAATTTTTACGCAGCTCGATAAAATCCTCATCATTCAAATTATTTGATAAAGATTCCAAGCTGCATGATAAAAATTTAAAAGAGTCAATAAATCTTAACTCAAAATTTTGATTCTCGATTTTTAATATCTTTGAGAAGGAAATGTAACGTTCTTTATTCTGTGGTATAACTTTAATGTCACCTTCAGCAAAATTTAATGCGCGCACTATGAAATGAGCATCATAATTACTAAGATTATGCAAAATAATCGGTATAAATCGAGGGGTTTCTAACTTTTTACAACAAGCTTTATGACTAACACCTGTAAAGATTCCAGTATATTTATCAAAATTTAAGCTACTATCTAATTTCAGAGTGTCTTTGCATATGCAACAAGTAGTTGTCAAAGATATTCTTCTCCTAGCTTCATCTGTAAGCGGATGAGGATCAACTTTGACATAATACTCTTTAGATATATATTTTAAATCTTCATTAAAACTTTCCATAAACACTTTTGCACAATCACTACCTGTATAAGTTATATATTTGGAGAGGCTATCGTTATACGCACATTTGATATAATATCCAAAACTATACACATCATGTTTTTGAAAATTACTGGTATACGATAGAGATGGATTATTATCACACCCTTGTATTGGCTTTAAAAATGCTTCAAAATCTGCGTATATCACAAAAGGTACTCTTAGTTCACGTTCAAATTTGTTAAATGAAATTTTTGCCTTACTGATATCAGGCAAATCTGTTCTAACGTGATTACAATCAAATTGTCTATGAGAAATCAATTTATCATATGTTTGAAAATAAAGCAAGCAGCCATCACAGATATAGACTGCATGTTCATGTGAAGTTAATTGACGACTGACTAGTCTAGAAAGGTTTTTAATATAACAATAATGACCGTTAGAACCATTATCTAAATATAATAAATTTACATGAACTAATTTACGACATTTGGTAAAATGGAGAGGCCCAATTATCTTCGTAGATTTATTATTAGATTTTTCTATTCCAAAAACGTTAATACTAATATTATTTAAGCGTTCAAATTTTATAATATCTTTTAGTCTTACTGGAAAAGCAATACCCTTGAAATTTAGCAAGTTTTGTTTAGATAAATATGAGGAAACTCTGTCTGCATTTCTATTCACAGGATATAAAGCGGATAGAACAGCCCATAGAAAACATTGATAATCATTGTTTTTAACATTAACTACTGCTCGTTTACGTTTGATATCTATCGGTAGGTCTATGTATGAAGATCCTTTTAATGGGTTGAATTTGTTAATGTTTAGATCGACATATCTCATTTCTTTAAGACTCCAACCACTATCTTTCTTTTCAAAATTACTTATTTTGTTTGAAATTTCAGAACTTATATTTGAGTAAATATCATCAAATTCATCACCTAAACAGAACATGTAATTAAAAGTTTGAAAGTCAAAGGAGTTTTCTAAATTTTTCGTTGCCTGAACAAAATCCCCATTTGAAATAAAATTAACTTTAACTGTGGTATTTTCTTTCAAGACTTTTTCCAGTAATGTTTGAACAGTGCTTCGAATTGAACCAAGAAATGATTCAGGAGTTTTAAAGTCGGTATCAGTTGTAGCAGAGTTAGAGAATACTCTGTATGTTACTAATCTCTGACCGAACGCTTTTTCTATTAACTGAACATTATTTAAGTTCGGTATCAACGTGAAAACATTATTTTTATGTCTATTACTTTTAAGATGATTGGTAAAGTACCTTTTGTTAACAAATATTTCACAAGTTGGGCATTTAATGCTATTTAAGTTTGCAGAACTTACAGATGGCTCTGTTTCTGTGTTCGGTGGTGAAGCTGTTGCCTTCCCAGGTGATGTAGACTTTTGTGCGTATAAACGCTTCCTTGAATATTGAGGAGATCCATGTTCTGTGGCATTTCTTTTGACTGCTTCTCCAACTTGTCTCACTCCTGCTCCAAACTGATCCGTACTGGAATGAAGTAAACCAATAAATATATAAAATTCAAATAATATTCCGTGTTACGTTTTAAGTTGATGTTAATAAATATTCAACTTACATAAACTATTTATTTTTCAGACTTTTTGCATAAAGTACAATAAGCTTCCATCGGGAATACTCCATCAATTTCATCATATATATCATCAAATACAGAACACGTTTGAAAATGTCCACTACAAGGAGTAAAAGAGGGTTTTATATCAGGATCCTGTAACATCCACCCTGGAAGTCTATCACTGATATACCACAAACGTATGAATTTATGCATCTTATCGATCAAAAACTGTTTTGTAAATGAACTAATATCATCACTGGTTAAGAATTCCATAGTAACTTTTATATATTCACTGCGTACTCGTGACTGAATAAAACGTTCTAGATGTCCGTATATTTATATACAAAATCAACCCCTCCATAAAAGTCAAGTTTAAACAAGATTGATCACTCACATCTCTGCATGGTCCTTTTCAATTTTTTTACATAGGTGCAAAAAGTTGTCTTCAATTTCTTCACATATCGCGACCATTTCTTCGTCGTATACAGAGTTGTCAAGCTCAGCCATTGTGTTTCGTTGTGCTTAGTATGAACGCTTGTAGCGAATGACTGATCTCTTTATAATTTGTTTGCGAGGCGAGAGCGGCAGTGGGGGTTGTATTTTTTTAAAAGGTTTTTGTAAGTAAAGTTATATTATGGGTTTCTTACTGTCTCTATCAATGAAATATTTTTTACAGTCTTCCTTGCAGGCGATCTGCTTTGTAATGTTGTATATTATATCTCGTGTGTTCTGATAATGTTTATCAGTATTGGATTGTATGTAGTACTTTAATCGCAAGTCTGCATGTTTCCAATAGTCTACAGGCGAAACCTCTTTCAGATTCTTCATGTCATAAATTTCTATTTTCATGAGGTATGAAGCATTCGCTCCGTCATTATCATTGGAAGAAATAAATGATGCACCTCCATCACACGCTTGAGCCACACATGAAGACGGAATGGTTTTTTTCTTTTTCTTAGGCTTTTCAAAGAATATGTCGATATTGTTACCAGCTCTTTTCGTTGCGATTTTTTTATTTTTCAATATGCAAGAATTGCTTGCATTTTCGTCATCGCTTAAGTTAATAGGATAATAATAGTTTTTTACATTGAATTCATCGAGATTCGGTGAGATCTGAAAAAAAAAATAGAAATAAGTAAATATAATCACTAGTGTCATCAAAATTATTCATATACAGTAAGAACCTTTATTATTATTAAAATCTAATACATTAATATTATTTTTATTGCAGAATGTATCTATAGATTTTTGTGACCGTTATAGGTTAGGTTAGGTTAGAAACATAAGATTTTAATTATAAAAAATATTAATCTTGGTCTTATTAATTTAACTTTACTAGTAACAAAGATATCGTTGTAACACGTATTCTTGTCACTTGGTCAACAGGGATTAAAATTTAATACGAATATTCATATATATCATGAAATTATACTATATAAGTACGTAATCTTACCTCCATGATTAATAATTGCCTAGTTACTGCCTTCACTTGAACACTACGTCAGCCTGGATACTAGCCGCGTGGTATTAAAATATCTTGTGATATACATGATGCATGTGATCCTTTTATATCTGCTTTTTGAGATCGTGTCTGAACGTGTCGCCACAAAATACAACGTTTAGGTTGGATAAAAGGATATTATAAAAAAGGAGCGGATGTTCGATGCCCATTATTTCCATTGATTTATTAAGGTCTATTATAATAAATTATGATATACATGATGCCATGTGATCCTTTTACATCTGCTTTTTGCGAGATCGTGTCTAAACTTGTCGTCACAGAATACAACGTTTAGGCTGGATAAAAGAATACTATAAGGAAGAGGGCGGATGGTCGATGCCCATTATTTCCATTGATTTATTAGGGTCTATTATAATAAATTACTACGACCCTGTCTAATTTAAAATATTATTTTATGAGACACTTTCTTTGAAATAGCAGCAAAAAGTCAAAGCGTTTCTTCGAAAAAATAAAACTTTTGAGTTATTTGTACGCGACTTTTTTTTTATTTACATTTTCATATTGAATTTATATCTGACACACATCCTATTCAATTATTATCAGTTTGATATCAAATTAATGATAAAAATAAAATTGAACGATTAATGTTATTTATTCAGAAAAATCTTAGATTGGAAACCTAATCCAGTTTGATAAAACCAAGCCAATGAGCCAGAATCGGCCATTAAATATCAGACATTCATACTGTAATGAGAATTCAGTTAATTTGATTAATTAATCAAGGAAAGGAAAGTCGTGGATCAAATGGAAAATCCAATTGGTCAAGGAGTCCGTTAAGTTAATCTAATAAAATACGAGAAAAAACGATTCGTTACGAGGCTAAGTAAGGAAATTCCTAAATTCCTTTTGCAACCCAGGATCCAATTGGAAAATCCGAAGAGACCTCCGACGGTCAATTGGAATTTAGTCTGATTGGAATCTGCTTTGGCGAGCTTTTTTTAGAATCCGCTAAGTTAGCCTATTTCAAGGATTTCAAGGTGCTGGGAGTGAGTTAGAACCGGCTATTCCCTACTACTCCGGATACCACACGGCGTTAAATTTGAATGAATGAAAAACCATAACGATATATTTTTTTATAGTCTATTTATCAATGATAAAAATGTTGTATGTGGTTGAGGCCAGATTTTACATCAATGCATGCTTTAAAACGCCAGACTCCGGGAATAAAAGCACTTTATTCCGTTTAAAACTGTGCATGCCAACTGAGAATTCCTAATAGAAGGTTAATCGTTAACGCAATTGAGCGATTCGCCACCGGGGGACAGACTGACCCTTCACGTTAATTCGCAAAATTACCTCCACAAATTGTCTGCTTTCCGTTTTATTAATCTTTTAGAGGACAAACTCGGAATATGACATGGAAATTGTCAATTTACTGCGCGACTATTTCAATTTACTTGTCGCTGCAGTGGACAAAGTTGCCTGAGTTCGCAGACATTTTTCTGATTTGATTTTAATGTGGAATATAATTATAATATAACACGTAAGTCGGCAACATTTTATAGATGTATATATATGTTCTGTATGATGCATATTTACAAAAAAATGTAAATAAAAGAAAAGAACAACAAAACAAACAAACAAAACAAAAAAAAATTTTTCAAGAAAATTCATTTAACTGGTTTCGATACTGCGGATGCGCACTTGTTTCCTTTGAGTTATTGTTGCGTGGAAATTTCGACTACGTACGTTATCACTCTCGAGGGCAAAGTTTATAAATTAATTTAAAAAATTAAGATTTTTTTTTAATCGATTAATTTCGGTTTAACTCTTAAACAGACAAAAAATTATTAAAAAAAACAATTTTAATATACCTATAGAAAGTTTTATCAATTTCAAATCTCTAAAATATGATTACTTGACTGGTTAAAATTAAAGTCAAATATCTTCAAATATTAGATTACAATGATAATACATAAGAGCGAATTTATATTTAAAATAGTTCTATCTATATAGTTCTTCTATGAGTCCAAAAAGTGTTCGAACGAAGAAAAAAAACAAGAAGTTGTCACTGTAAACTTGCCAAGCTGCAAAAAATTTCACAAGAAAAGTAATTTCTAACCCGTCGAACATTTCATAAACAAGCGTACCCTCTAGACGTCGTCTCACTCAATTGGGAGTGGAGTCGATTTTTATAGTCAGTCGATTTTTATAGTTTGTTCGCGTTACAGGCATATCGACAGAATAAGGTCTCCATTTAAATAGCTTAGTTTAATGAAAAATTTGGATTATTATTGCCCTCAAGCTAAAACCTCATGATAAAGAATGAGTTTATTTTATTGATACAACTACGGCAAATAAATAAAATAAGTGAGTTAAGTGAGTTAAAGTGAGAGACTCGATAAAGTGAGTTATTGCATAAAATAAAGTAACTTAGATGAGTTTAAAGTGTAAAACTTATTAATAACAGTAAAATAGTCGTTGTTTATGTCAAAACTATCAACTTATTTTGTTACAACTATTAATAGTTTTTATAGCCCTCAGATTTCCTTCCTTATTTATTCAATTAAATAATAAATAGAACTTGTAAAGTAAGTAGCGGCCTGTTACTCTCCCACTGCTGGGAATAGGCCTCTTCTCTCTGTTTTTGGAGAGAAGGATTGGAGCTAAGACCTTCCACGCTGCTCCAATGCGGATTGGTAGGTTACACATATCTCCAGAATTCTCTAGATATATCCTTTCCTCGCGATGTTTTCCTTTACCGAAGAGCGTGTGATAAATTGCAATTATCAATTAGACACATAAGTTTTAACAGAAAAACTCATTGGTGTCTGCCCAGGTTTGAACCCGTGACCTCAACAAGAACTTGTACAGCAATTAAAATCGAAAGTATATTTGTATTTGTCAATTAAATAATAACAAGTATGGCGTGTGGTATTCGGCTGAATAGAATAGTACCACCTTCATTTCTTACCGAGGTGTCGTAAAAGGCGACTAAGGTAAGTCGACCCGCCGTGATCTGGCTGAGTAGACTATTAGATATTATTATTATTAGAGAATAGACCACCCTCTTTCGTACCGAGGTGTTGGAAAAGACGACTAAGGTAAGCTGACATCAGCCAGGCGATCGGTCGTAAAATACCTAGCCAAATCATGTGACATGTTTATAACATGATGTGCCTAACTTAGAGTGTAATAAGGGCAGGAGAATGACAATGATGAATTAAATAATAACAAGGTCTAAATTAACAATAACTTCTTGAATGCGAAGCTTCCCATCACTACGTAACAGAGGTCGTATAAGCATTAATGCCGCGCTATATCGTTATCCTGTTCCTCATTATGAGTCTACAAATGTTAACAACGTACTAGACTAGTCTAGGCGACTAGTCTTGAATATAAAAATATCACTTGCAACTTTTAGCTTATTAGTAATGTGACTGCGTAGCAAATAGCCTACATGGAATCGCATCTGGGTTAAAGATACTCAAGCCAATATCCTGCATTGACAGTAGCTATTTTATGTGCATAAATAACAAAATAAAACGCGGATTTGCAGTACCAATAAGCAGGAAGTATGACAATGAATGTAAAAATCAATTACTAATGATTGAATTATTAACAATTTATGATAAAGAATTGAAGGGCGGAACTTTAATATTATGTGAGTAAAATTAAGTGCTATGTGGCGTGTACGTACTTTTATAATTATTCACGATCGAGTAATTATAAATGTAACACGTAAATATGAGGCTGTATATATAAATATTAAATTATCATTAAACTTGGAATTATTAAGATGTTAATGCCCTACTATTCTAAGCTTTTTATTTTATACATTTTTAGCCTTATTTATTAATATGCCATAATTTTATATATAGATGGTTGTAATACGCATCCGTCTTTATTTATTTATTTATTAAAGGGACTGAACAAAAAATATATTTTAGTTTTATAAAAGTATATTTTATTATTAAATCTGTGACGAACGGAAAATGATTCCAACAAAGGTACACACATAAGTTCGTAATAACTATTTTAAGCATCTAATTAACTTTATTGTACCCCCCAATTACAGGAGAACACTACATGCTTAATTTATAGTGTTACAAAAAACATACAAACTTGACTTATAATTGCAGAAAAAAATAATAATAATAAAAGTAATGTCAAAAAATTAAAACGCACACAAAAATAACAACTATAACAAATGTACTAAGTTATTCTACATTTTGGAAATACAATCTATTATTTTAAAATTAATAATTAATACAAAAAAATGTTCAGAACCTCAAGATTTATGTAATTTTTAAATACGTGATATGAATAGTTAAAAAATTGCTGCATTAAATACTTCGACTGACTGTCCTAATGAAAAACTACTTGGAATACTTTACTTCGGAAGTTAAGAAATTTTAAAATAGTTTTCTAGGCGGTATTAATGAGATTCGTATTTTGTACTTATATAGAAAACACTAAATTTTTATCTTGGTTATATAAGCAAAAGCATTTTTCACCCACTATTATGCTTTCCGCTCCATTGGTCGCGGGTTCAATTCCCGCCGAGGGCTCATTTTCTAAAAAAAATTGTTGGTTTTTCGAACCCGGGTGTGTATTTATATTTAAGTATGTATTTAAAACATATGGGGACGGACGACTGTGTGTGTAGGCGTCCCATATATTTATATATATTTATTTTGTATGCAATATGTGTTTTTTCCCCAGTTGTTTTCCCGCTGAAATTTTATCCATATCATTAAATATACATAATATTTAAACTGTCCGATTGTAGGCGGGCGGGCCGACTTAAAAAATAAAGTCTTACCGTATACGGTTGGCGACAAGAAGCTCGGCGATGTCGCGTCCCAGTCGCGAGTAAAGCGACTCCACAATAACGAGTACTTTGGCGTCGATGCGGAGTCGCGCGTCCGAGCGATGGTCGCGTGCGGTCTGTTGCTGTGACTCGAGTAGCGAACACTGCGACAGTGGCCGCGGTACGCGGTCTCGCCACACTAGGCTACAAATTAAAAAAAAATCTAAAATAAAGGTAAGGCAAAAGTGTAACAAAGAACAGCGAAACAGTGAAATACAAAAGCGTTTAAATCAAACTTAATTATCTATTAATATAAAAATATAGCTCAATTCTCTTTTGTTACCGCATCACGCGTGAATAGATGCAACAATATCGCTCATTCTTTTTTTGTTGTGTTACTTATTGTCTAAACTTTAAATTTTTTTATGAAAGAAAAATATTTGTTCGAATAAATATTTATAGAATTAGGTGTTACTTTGCGGAGATCCATATTACAAAAGTAATAATAAAATTATTTTACTATAATCCACGATAAAGCGCTTATCACGCATTATAGCAAAATAATTTTATTATTACTTTTGAATAAATACTGTTTTTATAAAAATATTGACTTTAATCTATTATTAACATATCCATCTTATTCCAAACGAAAATTGTTATTGGTAAATACAAACCGATAGTTTTATCATTTCGAAAATTAACCATACATTTTACGGTACGAAAGATCATCGTGTAAAAAATACATATTTGAAAAGAATTTTTTTAGGATAAATGTGACTAGTTGTGAATCCATAATAGAGCAGGATGGTTCGTTTAAGATCCATATTGTCTACTACATGAGAGGAGTCCTTTGATCAGAAGTGATATATAAACAGGCTGTTACTTTCTACATATTTTATCAACACGCGATTTCAAAGGAAAATTTTTCATCGTGTAGCTTTTTGTGATATGTTTTTATTTCTACTAAACAAGGAACATAATACGCATTAAAAAAGCGAAACGGTTTAACCAGTATAACGTTAAAAGCACGACGTATATTATTACGTATATTTAATTTTAAAAATGTGGTAAAATTAAGCCATAAAAAATAACTCACGTAATGGCCTACATTACACGTATATTAGTGCTAAATAATTCAAACACAAGCTACGGTAATGTTGTTTTCTATCCATACTTGACCAACCTACAGAAAGATTTAATATAGTTAATGTATAGAACCGGCTATACTCACGTCTTATTCTATCGGGTTAGCCCGACTAGTTTCGAACCCAACCGGGGCTCTTATTCATGAGCTCTTTACACGATGTTATCGCGGCGGGAACTGCGTCCCGCAGCTCGCTGGGCGCGACTCGTGGGTGGTGGGGGTGCGGGGGGACACGGTGGCGGCGGTGGCCGCGCCTCTTCCAAGTGTTCCCTGTCGCTCTGGTCTTCGTCATCGCATGCACGGATGAAGTTTGTGCACGCGACGCTTACGGTGTCGGGTTCAAAGCGGTCTTTATATGAACCAGTAGTGTCAAAAATCGGTTTCCACGCCGGAGGTAGTGTCCATCCACCGTCTCTGTTAAAATTCGGGTACCGGCCAATTTCAATGGCTTCTCGTATTTTTCTAGGTACTAGAAATTTTTCCCTGGATAATACGGAAGCCTTGTCGAACCTGATGTAGTGGTTAGTACCCGAATCGTGGACATGCTCCGCTATGGCCGAACCATTGGTGTCCATATTCTTGACACTACGAATGTGCTCCGATATCCTCGTACTGATGTTGCGACGAGTTTCGCCTATATAATTCCTCCCACAGCCGCAAGGAATCCTATAAACACCAGGTACGCTAAATGGGTCCGGATCTTTCGGTGAGCGCAGCAGGCTACGTATTTGACCAGGAGGACGGAATATGAAATTGGCCGGTACCCGAATTTTAACAGAGACGGTGGATGGACACTACCTCCGGCGTGGAAACCGATTTTTGACACTACTGGTTCATATAAAGACCGCTTTGAACCCGACACCGTAAGCGTCGCGTGCACAAACTTCATCCGTGCATGCGATGACGAAGACCAGAGCGATAGGGAACACTTGGAAGAGGCGCGGCCACCGCCGCCACCGTGTCCCCCCGCACCCCCACCACCCACGAGTCGCGCCCAGCGAGCTGCGGGACGCAGTTCCCGCCGCGATAACATCGTGTAAAGAGCTCATGAATAAGAGCCCCGGTTGGGTTCGAAACTAGTCGGGCTAACCCGATAGAATAAGACGTGAGTATAGCCGGTTCTATACATTAACTATGAATACTACTCACGATAGTTTAAATTCAAAGATTTAATATAAGTGTTATATGCTTGTATGTAAAGCAAATTACAAAATTGAAGATTATTTGGATGATAAAAATGCCTGGAGTGAAAAATCCTTTCAGCTTCATAAACGACTGCGGTTTAATAATGTAAAATTGAACTGTTTAAAAGATTGACCGATGAGTTTCTTCTCGGTAAACGAGTAAATATATTATTCTGATTTGATTTCATTATATTCAACAACATGGATGATATTCAAATAGTCTATAGCTATAAGCGTTACTAAGTAGAATTTCAGACTACAAAGTTGGGAAAAAATACCTATATTAAAAGTTTTTTCATTTTGTCTAAACTAACATCTACCTATTACAGATGTGTGATGTCTTGTTAAATTTGTATATATTTCTAATGTAGTGTGAGGATGGATATAATTTTAGGCACTAAGAGCTTCTGATCGCATCTTTCATTTGAATGGACTTAAGCACTCAGATAAAATTAAGTACTGAAATAAAAAGTAGTCTAATGTCACTATTCATTCTTTTTTCCATCAAGCTCCACTATCCCTTTATCAAAAATCAAAATCAAAATCGATCCCTTGATTCACACGTAAAAGAAGTACAAACATATGAAGAGTAATATTTACAATATTAGTATGAATTAAGTATTTTTAGTTAAAGAGCGGTGTGTATAAAATTGATACAATAGATTATGTCAAAACGTCATCGCCTTTTCATTGGGAATAATATTTTTGATTGATCTAAAAAATACCTACAACATGTTTAAAGCATGTTGTGCCGACCCTACCTAGAGATAAGGTTGAGATAAGGGCAGGAGAATAATGGTGATTATCTAAAATCGATAATTTTCTTATTTAAAGAGATATATAGTAATGTTATGTAAAATTTGTATCGTTACAAAGATTCTTAATATTAACTTTCCACGGATACAAAAATACGGTTCAGGTAATTAAAACTTTCCCGAAATTTATTACTTTAATCTGCCTACGGTGAGGAATTTTGATGAAAATCAATCAAAAGCTGCCAAAGTTTGCGCTGCTTTCTAAGTTGAAGCCACATCAAAGACCCATTACGGTTTATCTCAAACGCGTGAGAATAAATAAAAGGCGGCATTTGAAGAAATATAAGTAAGGCGCGAAAACAAAACAGTTTCCATTTAAATAGCAACATTTTGACTTATATTCCAATTTCCTAATACTAACGGGTATTACAAATGTTTGTATGTGAAATAATTTCAAAACTATTAATAAAAGTAGTTTGTTTTTTAAAGTAAAATTAATATGAGCAAAATAATTATAGTTTTTTTTAATTTATTACGATCATGAATGAATTGCTCATTCAAACATAATATATTTAGAAATTATTCGTGTTCTTATTCTTCACGTCCTTTATTCATTCTTAATGTACTTAATAGTATTTGAAGATTGTAAGCTATATATAAATAAAATATAATTAAAAAATAATTTTATTAAAGTTAATATCACTTAATAGTTTTGATTACTATTTAGTTATCACTACATATTATAAAACAAAGTCCATATTTCCGTATGTACGCATAAAACTTTAAAACTACGCAACCGATTTTGATGCGGTTTTGTTTAATAGATAGAGTGATTCCAGAGGAAGGTTTGTACGTATAATAACATTCAATACGAAGTAGAGAAATAATGTAATTTTTGAGGTTTCTGTAAATAATTACATTTTTTTCCTTACATTGCAAACGCAGGCTAAACCCTACGAGATTTATCAAAATGATGTACTAAGTATTTGTACACCTTAAAAAGGTCTACAGAAAAGTCCGCGATGGTATATATCTATCTCTTATGGATAACCCACAATAGCAGTTTTTTTTCATTTACTTTTTACGAAAAATGAAGCCTTATGTTCAAAGCAATTTTTATACAATACAGCATTAATCCTTATCCAATTGAGTACCTTAAATAAATTGTTGATTTAATATAGATCAATATTGTCGTTTACAGCATGTAATTTAAGTGAACATTTTCGGAGATATTACAGATTTAAAATCCCGCGAGGAGGCCGCGCTTAGACCTTTAAGCGCTTCGAATTTAGCAGCGACCGGAGGCGCAACTAAATGTCCTTCTTTCAAGTTTATATTGTCTAATGATAAGAAAGCTATGAATGTTGTATGTAAAGACATTGTCTAATCAATTGTAAAAATAAATATTATCACTACATAGTATAAAACAAAGTCGCATTCTCTGTCTGTCCCTATGTCCGTATATCCCTATGTATGCTTCAATCTTTAAAACTATGCAACAGATTTTGATGCGGTTTTTTTTAATAGATAGAGTGATTTTAGAGGAAGGTTTACATGTCTAATAACATTCAATATGGAGTAGAGAAATACTGTAATTTTTGAGGTTTCTAATGTGATGTCTTATCCAATTAAGAACCTTAAATATATTGTTTATTTAATATTGATCAATATGACCCTTTACAGCATGTAATTTAAATAAACAGTTTCGAAGATATTACAGATTTAAAATGCAGGGGCCGCGCCGCGAGCCTATAAATAGCGCGTCGGAGGTCGCGCTTCGCCTCTCGGCGATGCTTCCGCGCTCGCCCGTCTTATCGGTGACGCTGTCAAAGCCATTAGCGCTAACAGCATTAGTCAAATTCGAAAAAAAAAAAACGCGGTTCACCCTTTAACCATTTGAATTTAGCAGCGATCGGACGCATTTATGATCGGAGCTCTCTAGCGAGGAAAATAACAATCACTACATATTATTAAACAAAGTCCATATTTTCTTATGTATGCATAAAACTTTAAAACTACGCAACAGATTTTGATGCGGTTTTGTTTAATACATAGAGTGATTCCAGAGGAAGGTTCAATACGGAGTACAGAAATACTGTAATTTTTGAGGTTTCTGTAAATAATTACATTTTTTTCCGCTTACATTGCAAACGCAGGCTAAACCCTACGAGATTTATCAAAATAATGTACTAAGTATTTGTACACATTGAAAAGGTCTACAGAAAAGTCCGCGATGGTATATGTCTATCGCTTATGGATAACCCACTAAAGCATTTTTTGTCGTTTACTTTTTACGAAAAATAATGCCTTATTTTTGAAGCAATTCTTATACAATACAGCATTAATCCTTATCCAATTAAGTACCTTAAATAAATAGTTGATTTAATGTAGATCAATATGGCCGTTTACAGCATGTAATTTAAGTGAACTTTTTCGGAGATATTACAGATTTAAAATGCCGTGAGGAGGCCGCGTTTCGCCCTATAACACTTCGACTTTAGCAGCGATGTCGCTCTTTCAAGAGTTTGTTTAAAGACATTCTGTAATTAATTGTAAAAATAAAACACATAGGGAAAATATAAAAGTAAATAAGTAAAAATGTACTATATGAATTTAGATATTCCAAAGATAGCAGGAAATCTTCTTGGTATAGGGAAAGGAAATTGTTTTTCTCCAAATTTAACGCTACGGCCACGGGCAGTAATGAATAAATCAAAACAACTGGATCAATTTCAATAATTTTTTTTACACTGACTGACATGGGATATATAATTTATACCCGTGCGAAGCAGGGGCAGGCCGCTAGTTCTTTAATATATTAAGGTTTGTGAATATTTTGGAAAATCTTGTTTTAGTTTATAAACATGTTATAGAAATGTTCCTGTAGAAATGTAAATTATGTGTAGAATAAAAAATAAACTACTACTCGAAACCTTTTTGTGAAGAAACCAGTTTAATATACCAAAAACGATCATCAATATCCCGATGCGAATATTTAAATTCAAAACCCAATTAACGGTCCTAGATTCTCAGGGAATTTCCCAAAGACTTGGTTGTCTTAGTCTATAGCCGAGCCGCACCTTCTTTGCTTTAATGAAAGCTCCGCCCCGTTTCTCGCAGTAAAAGTTTAACGAAGACCTGAATAGAATAACTGAAGTCTGGGAAGGCATATTTTATTTTCTATTCGACGAAAGCAACTACGATGAATAAATCCAATTCATTTATCGGGATTGACTCAATAATTGAAATTGAATTTATCAGTTTTTAATTTAGTTTCTTTGTAGCTAATATTTTATGTCACAGTTTGTCACTATTAGTTTTATTTGGTGCAGTGTGATGTAGAATCGAATTATTTCCTCTGAAACATTTCAATAATGGAAATAAGCATAAAATACGAAAATGAAGTGTCCTTTATGTATTATACGTACAAACTAGTAATTAATACAATACTTACAAACTTTGTTTTTCGGCCTAGGGTTATTAATTTGTCACCGAGTGACGCGAAATATACTTTATATGTATCTTTGGGTATTTTGTTTGAGTATATTTTTGTACTGAGCAGACGATGTAGGCAGATAATTTTTTTTTTTTTTTTTTATACAGGAAAAATCTCCTTATACCGCCGTCCGACGGGGACAGGCGGCGGTTATGTCGGACTCGCACCGACTAAAACGACCTGTGTGCTCCACCACGCTGCCGATGGCAAGGACAGGGTATCATTGTACATATTGCCCCCATCCCGCCGACAGCTCTGATCCCAGAGAATAAACACCTCCAGGTAGGGGCCCCTCGAAAGAGAAGCCCCCCTCCGCTAACCGGTGCATCGGGAGCACCAGATGCACCGACCGCCTCGGGGACCTATAAGCCAGGCGTCCGATGTACCCCGTTCGGAACACCCGAAGGTCCCCAGTTAGGGCGGCAGACGATGGGCTTGGGCGAGTCACTAACACCTGGACTCACCAGTAGCAGATTGGATCCAGAACAACAGTTCGTGGAACCGCTCCGCCGCCTCCCTCCGCCCCCCTCTGCAGAGCTAAGGGAGGCCATCGCTGCCCACGATCGCTCCCTGCCCACCTTGTTTGCTATGTCACGGTCGACAGGGAGAGATCGCGCCCCAAGTAGGGGCCCCAACGCCTTGGTGGGCGTTTCCGCCCCCACCGGGTAATTTTTTATAGAGGTTTTCTTCCTCGCAACCCGAAGGTCCCCGTTCCCATTGCTGGGCTTCCGGGTTTCGCCGACGGTGGCCGTAACCATGTCCAACCAGACTTAGAGTAAGCCCAACTGGACCCGTCGCTCATTAGGGACTCCACTCCAACCCCCCCGGAGTCCCCAGCCCGTCCAGATTGCCCTCTGCTAATCAGAGGGACAACTGGATTGGCCACCCCTCAGTGGTCCGTTCGCCAGGACTAAGCTTGCCCAGGGTGCGCCACGAGGAGGCCGACCACTTTGGCACCCCAGGCAGATAATTGACGTCATATAATCGACTTCATTTAATATTTATTCCAGTCGGGAATTATTTAGATCATCATAACTTACAAAACTATCATTTTACCAAACATACAAGTTCGAAATCATTCAATTTGAGAAGTAATAAAATAAATGATAATTAAAAAGAATGGTTTTAAAAACTGCACTTAACGTGCGATGATCAAGCAATTAAAAAGGAAACCTGTTTCAAAATCTAATAAACGGTATTAAAATAAAGCCTTTTAAATCATCAGATTTATAAGAAGCGAAGTTACCAAAGCATCTTCCATTAATTAGGCGGAACAAAAGTTTCGCTATAAATTCACGGTATCCGGCCAAACTTGCCGCCCTTGCCGCTCATCGTAGCGGTGTAAATTTTAGCCGATAAAATAAAATATTACCGGCCTAGCTACACGACATCCGCCCTAATTACATAAAATCACGTTATAAATTACTCCGAAATATTCGCCTCCTCGTTCTAATTTAGAAGTGAAAAGCTGCCAAACAAAGGACGACAAGGACGCTCGGCAAAAAGTTAAACGCTTTTAATTCTTTTGAGAGGCGATTTCCGGCAAATTTTATACGCTAAAAATCTTTTATCAATATCTAAAAGAACACATGCATGTACTTTTATGTACACAAACAACAATATAATTTCGAAAACAACCCAGAATTATTAAGTGACACTTTCACCAAAGAAAATCTTTCAATGCATTACGGGCCTTTTGTAGAATATTTTCAGATGTATTCGAATATTTTTGACAATGATCAAACGTTACAAATGTAAAGAAGGTTAAAAGGGAGCTGTCTATTATACTACACAATAGAAACCGACCCATGTTAGGAAACTGAAAGTAAATATTATATTTAAATACATAACAAGATTGAAAGGCTTTACCGCCTGTCACGCGATTCAACAATGGAACTGAGGGAAGTCCAGAACTGTCAAAGCGGCACTATTCAGTAACTTTATATACAAAATTAGAGACGGTAATTCTGAAATTTTGCCGACAATAATCCAACGAGGACATTTAGAGGGAAATTTCCATTGTAGATATTTCTTAATTTTCTATAATACATTTTGATAGGTTAAGTGAAGATAATTCCATTAGTTTACAGCGCAAATGATGGCTTGATTATAGTTTGCAAACATGCAAGTTTATCTCCTCTCCCGGTTAATTTGGATGGTATCGAGTTTGGAGTTAGTTCCTTACAGTTTGCCTGGTTACGAAACTGCCAAAATTCGCTACGATATGACGGTATAACTTAAACAATAATGTTACAGACTTTTATTTTGGATTAACTATATTTATAAATAGAGTTCCTAACTTCGTATGGCATAATTTAATGAACTGATAGGTTATATAGCCGAGTTGTTGAAAACTTCATGTCACTATCGGGATGACTCTGATGGAATGTCGAGACTGGGCTCTCGTATTACAAAATACGGGTATAACAGTAACAAAAAAATTCGAAAAGTTCCATTATTGTAATAGAATTTGCCCTAGATTCTTCTTAGAACATCTTTACGTCAAGAAGTAAGCCTTACATGTTGGCAAAGGATGCTTACTTTTCTTCAAAAGCCTCTTGGTGAGAAAGTTGTGGATTGGAACTGTGAGATTACACCTAGCACGCTACTCAGATAAAGACAGTAAGAATGTACATATTCTTGATATCCTCTAGGAATATACAGTTTTATCAGATGTTCTTTTCTTTAGTTCAAATCACATAATTAATTGTTAATCCCGAGCGGTCTTTTCCTTCGCTTTACAAAGTAGTGAAGTTTACAAAGTCATCACGGATAAAATGGTAACGCAATCTATATCTATACATATTATAATACAAAGCCCCAAAAGCTGTCTGTCTGTATGTGATCGATTTTCTCGAAATCTAAACGGATTTTTGTACGGTTATCATAAATATATCGCCTGTTGGGAAAAATCAGCAGAGATGCACTAATGTACTAGAGAATTGTAAATCTATAAAAGTACTACAAAAATGTCCGCGACAGTATGCTCTTTCTCTTGTGGTTAACGCAATATCTAAGTTTATGTTAAAGATTTCAATTATATACACTGATTTTCACGCGGGTGAAGCCACAGGCACAGCTAGTTGAAAAATATATTTGATTTGCGTTATGAGCTAAAAACGGGAAATGTCAATATATATTCAGACTATCAGCTAACTATATCATAACAGTTGAACGTAATGAAATAAGGTAACATAATTGTGTACAATTAGAAAATACCATTAGCGTTTAACGATCGAACAAATTTGCATTGACTGTGGCGAGCCAGTAACATTATCTAATGAAGCACAAATGCGTAATGAGCAAGATTAGACGTGACTGCCGTAATGTTCAGTCAAACGCGCGCTGACTAATGTACTCGACATCACAACCAACGCATTAAATCGCTGTAAATGTGGATCAAACTGAAATTACATACTAACACAATGGAAACAATAGCTCACTAATCCCAATACATTGTGAGGTGACCGAGCGCGATAATTTCATATTATTAATTTTCCCAACAGCACCATGTTTGCTCCCGATAGTTAGCAAGTAAATTGGATTTTGTGCGAATGGCGCGATATTTCGGCTAGAGTAATTAATTATGTTCGAGCATGTTACACGACATTTTAATTTTAATTTAATAACGAATGCATGAATGATATTAAATAACAATGCTTGTGTCGGACAAGGATATATGAAGCAGGGGATATATGAATTCTGAGTTATAAGTCCGCAGTAAATTTTCTCTTGCATTGTGGCCTTAGTTCGCGACAGTGGAAGTGCGCTGAATATTTAAACGACAATCGATATTTGAAAATACTGATTCGTTCACAGTATTTAAATATGTGTACAAATTGATAACAAAGTAGGGACTCTATTAAAGTAAGCTAGTGCTTCATGTTGAATATATAAAAAAATAATCTTTCACTTTTTTAAACTAGAAGTAAGTATATACGTTATGCAAATAATTGTAGACAACACTGTTTCGGAAACTGAATTCAGAAAGCACGTGTAATAAAAAACAGCAAAAAATATATTGGTTTTCATTTTTATGACAGTCACTTTTATTAGGGACTAGTGCGACTTCGTTAAGTTGTCTCAATAATGTATTGTTTCTTTTTCCTTTTCCCTAAAGAAAAACAGGTATTAATATTACTCTAGCACATTAGCAGAAAAAGTGTAATAGACAGACAGACTTACATAGTTATAGATTTACAGTATTTGTATGGAATAGATTACGGATTACTGTTCGAGCAACGGATACAATACAATTGAAATTCTTGAGACTACTGCTAGTTAACATGCTGTCTATTCTTTCTACTCCCTTCATAAGAAACTCTAACTCACCTTGTAAGCGGCATCGTTACATAATATGTATAGAAGAATATGGTGAGGACGGAGAGCAGCATCACACCAGCGACGCATTTCCTCACGTTCACGTAACTGGCCAGTCGTAAACAACAGCGAGACGTCGTCGCCTTATGTTGGTGCGTGTACTCGCCGCACTCGAGGAGCGGTGTCCGCAACCCGCGACCCTCAATCATTTCTAACATTTACACACCACTATATTTACACAACACTGTAACACTTAGGCCTCTAAATTTAATGGTTCGCTGTACAATATCTATCTGGGTACTCTAATGGCCGCGTTTGTCCTTGGTGGTGATTTCTGTCGCCACTTTCCGTGCTTCCACATTTCATAGTGTCGAACCGGGGTGGAAACGCGTGGATGCGCTGGAAGGTTGAATGCGCGGGCTCCGCTGACGGCCATATCGCGCCGTCAAACGTGTCCGTTGCCGATTCAAAATGGCCGCCGACGCATTATGGCGGGTTGTGCTCATCACGGCGACGGCGAGCGCACCCGGTCAGAGCTCACGGCATCCGTCTGCGACACCAGTCAGCCTCTGCCGATCTCATCTGTTTTAGCTGTAACAAACAAATAATTACTTTAAGCAACATAGCACAAATAGAATAGCACTAGCCGAGACTTCCATAGCGTTACCTTTAGTCCTAAAATACCCTTGCTTATCCCTAATCTACTGCAGCAATATTGGTGAAATTTAGTATACAGATATTGAATTGCTGTTGTCGGGAACAGGAAATGTATAATTGAGGGTATATTAACATAAAATTTGGCGCGAACGAATTCGTATTTTATAATAATCTTCTTAATACCATCATTACATTGCATCGTAGAACCGAGTATTAGATGATTTAAATCATTTGTTGGTATCAGTATTCGCTACTACAATAAAATTCCGCAGTCCATGTTAGACTTCTCTAAAAAAAGGTTTAAATTAAATTTAAGAAATATGCTTATACGTAAAACATATTAAACAATTGAAGATTGTTTTGATAATAAAAATGCTTGGATTTGAAAATCCTCTCAGCTTCATACAAGACTGTGGTTTAATAATATAAATTGTAAATGTTTAAAAGGTTGCCCGCCGAGTTTCTTGCTGGTTCTTCTCGGTAAAAGCAACATTTCTAACCAGTGGTAGCATCATTAATAATATTGATCCTTGAGTATTCAAATATTTTTAAAAAGCTTATTTGAATAAAGATTATTTCGATTCGATTACATTTAAAACAATTCTTACTATTTATGAAATACATGTTATTTTTGTAAGAGTTCAGTTCGGTGTCCTATGCGCATACGCGCGCGCACGAACGCCAACGCAAATTCTCACGCATGCATAAACATCCCATAACACGTAAATACAAAATACATAGTAAGCATTTCGGCGTATAATTTCTCTGCTACACAATGCGCCTAATAATAATATTAACGCGCCGCACACTTACTGTTGATATAAATATTAGAAATAATTTTATAAAAGTACTATAAAGAACATTTTATATTATAATATTTAGACGTTTCTCATGAGATTATGACTACGTGGAATGTCGATTTAACATTTTTTGAGCCTATTGTAGTCTTAGGTCGAGGGTCTATTAGTGAAAATCCTTGAGCAACGTATGTAAAGGCTTTTGCTTCATTGTTGGATCGAGGGCCTATAATAATATAATAATAATGTTTGAAATGGGATGTATTGTGAAGACATTAATCCCTCTGAACCCTGATTCTGTCCACCAGTTTGGGATACATCGGTACTAGAAGAATATTGTATATGTAAAATAAACTTTTTAGTATAAAAATTATTTAAATATGTATTTAATTCATTTGTAAAGTTAGCTCAACTAGCGTTAATGTTAAATATTATATTTTTTCGTACTTTATATTTTGGTAGGTAATATAACTAACAAATCTTAAGACCACAACATTCAAAATGGCTCATATACGAGTATACGGTTACAAAATATGCATATTTTAATTATATGTAATCTCTGGAGATTTTCGAACTCGTTGAGTCATATTTACTCCGTACTAGAACCGTTGAAGCCTGTAAATCCGACCCTCACGTTACGAAACTAAAAGCTCACATTCAAATTCATCTTTGCACTGAAACGAGGCTATTCAACCGTGAAATTGAACGGGACAACCCCTAAATTCGACATAAAATTTGCTAAGATGGTAAAGCATTTATTTTATATACGCGTTTATTATTATTTATTATCAAAATATGAATTTAACTTATATATTAAAAATAGTTACGAAAATTTGTACAATATTATAGTATTAATGCTTTTAACAATTCTGTTCTAGATTCTAGAAACATACAAAACTTGTTTTTTGACTGAGATTAATTATTCAAGGTTTTAGACAACTCATTTAACAAAGAAGTTAGAAAAGCTTTGTTAGATTTCAGTTAGACAAATTACTAGACCAGAATAATTTATATACTATTATATATTTATTTACATTTCAGCAATAATCAATCATATATTAATATTATTGCTAAGTCCTATTTTACTTTTTACTATTTTCTTCGCCTACGACCCACCCGATCTAAAAAAAAATTAATATTATCAGGCATGCATCATATGTTCTCACAGTATTTTTAATGCATAAAACTGCGATAGACCCTTAATTCTTTAACCCAACCAGAAAGGAAAGGTTAGACTTAGACTCATTCGTAACGTCAGCTCATGAACAATATGGCAAATAATACATTTAAAATGAAATTCCCTACAGTTTATATTCATTGAAATTGAAATGGACAGCTTTGCGAATTCATTTCGATGCGGTGAAGGGACTTTCTGAATCCATGTTTGTAGGGCCCTCTAAATATTAACTATCGGATGACCCGTTTGTTAGGCTAGAAGTCCGCTTAAGGTTAATTTAAACAACGCACTCATCACGTAAGAAAATAAAAAATTAAATCTTAATTAATTTTTTTTAAATTAATTAATAATGATAATTTTTAATTTTTTTCCCCCGGAAAATTAAACTAATTATAAAGTAATGTCTGCCTAATTAGAAAATAGAATAGAGCACCCTCATTTCTTCTGAGATGTCGTTTCTTTTCAAGAAGACTAAGGTAAGTCGATCCGCCGTGTGGTATCCGGTTGAGTAGAATAGAACCACCCTCTTTCTTACCGAGGTGTCGCACAGTACGACTAAAGTAAGATAACGTCAGGCCTGCTGCTGAGTGCCACGAGTGCGGCGCCGACTTTGACACGGCGCTACACACGCTCGCAGACTATCCAGCTTGGGCGGTTCAGCGAGCGGAACTCGTGGCACAGGTGGGGCACGATCTCTCCCTGCCCAGTGGTTCGCGCCATGGTGGACAGGGAGCGATCGTGGGCAGCGATGGCCTCCTTCTGCGAGGATGTTATCTCGCGGAAGGAGGCGGCGGGGCGGATCCGGGAAGTCGAGTCCTTGGATCCAATCCACCGCAGGCGAGCGGGGCGCAGACGACTCGCCGAAGTCCGTCGCATGGCACCCTAACGGGGACCTCCGAGCCATCCGAACGGGGCGGACGAACGCTCGCTTTTATCGGACGCTCGCTGGAGTTAGGTCCCCGAGGCGTTCGATGCATCCGGTGCTCCCGATGCATAGTCCAGCGGAGGGAGGGGCCAGTTTCAGAGAGGCCCCGACCCAGAGGTGGCGCACTCTGGGCTACAGAGTTGCTGCTGGCGGGGATGGGGGGCAATGTCTTTATAGGTACCCTATCCCCGCCACCAGTAGCGTAGTGGAGCACACAGGTTATTTTAGTCGGTGCGAATCCGACATAACCGTCGCCTGTCCCCGTCGGGCGGCGGTACCCATAAGGGGATTTTTCCTGTTTTAAAAAAAAAAAAAGGCCTGCTGCCGGTTCTAAAATACGACGCCAAATCATGTGACAACATCTTTATAATACGTTGTACCGACCCCACTTAGAGTGGGATAGGGACAGAAGGATGATGATATTATTTATTGAATTTTATGATTCTAACTTAATTTGTTGAGTTTCTGGGCCTGGATATATTTAAGTATGCATTTAAAATTATATATATATAGATTAGGATAAGGACAGGACGATTATGAATGGTCGTTTTAATGCTTGAACGTTTTTTAAATAATGCAGAATTTGCATATTAATATATCTCTAACACTGACTCACAATCAACAAACGATTTAAAAGAATCTTACTTTTACAAAGTAACAGCATTTTATTAAAAGGTAGATTATTAAGAGTTAGCTATTGCAAAGAATGAAAGAAAGGTAAAATTCCAAGATTAAATCCTAAGAATTATTGCACGACAGTGGGTTGGTAGAGAGAAGCAATTAAAGTTCTTAATTAAACTGAAAAAAAGATGCCTGCTGGTGTCATTTATAGAACAGGGCGCGACGATAGCCGGTGTCTTGTAAAGGCGTGTCGATTAAAAGCAAGATTTTTATTACAATAGACGTACCGCATCTGTCAGTGACACTGCTTAATGTGTTTTAATTAAGAAAAATAATAAAACGTATAAAATGTAAGGCTTTGTTTATGTTACGTTTCGCTGCGTTGAATTTATCTTTGCCGCTTACTGTTATAGTAAAGCCTCTTGTTCACGTATGTGAAGAAGAAACAAACATATTCACATACACTTATATGAGCAAAAGGCCTCATGCTCATTCTCGTATTACAAGCAAGATATCGTTTGTCGTTCCACGGATAGCTCTACTGACTTAATTTCGAAATAATTAAAGGTATTCAGGTGATTAAGCTGTGGTAGCCCAGCGGTAATACCGTGCGCCTCTTTCGAGGAGGTCTAGGGTTCAAACCCCGGGCAGGCACCAATGAGTTTTCTAGTAAAACTTATGTGTCTAATTGATAATTGCAATTTATCACACGCTTTTCGGTGAAGGAAAACATCGTAAGGAAACCTGGTGGTGGAAAACTTAGGTGATTAAAATACAATAGAATCTTCTTGGAGCTAACGTAAAACATAAACAACATTAATTACTGTTTTCGTTTTCGGTTAAGGTTTTAAAATGTTCGCCCTGTAAAGGGCTCTATATTTAATTATTAAGAATAGGCATGTCTATTGCCCATCTTAACTTCTAAATACAGCCTACTACTAATACTACTAATATTATAAATGCGAAAGTTTGTGAGTATGGATGTATGTTTGTTACTCTTTCACGGCGAATCCGCTGAACCAATATCGATAACATTTGGCACAGTTATTCCTTATACACCGGGGTACAGAAAATTTGTTAATTATACAGGAATAGGATGAAATTGAAAAGCGCCATCTATTATCAACTGATGAACATATTTTTGTATGGTTGGAAGTTACTGATTTACTCCAAGACTACAGTCCATCCAAACGAACTGAAGTTACTGATTTGCTCCAAGACTACAGTCCACCCAAACGAAGTTGCGGGTAAAAGCTAGTACAGAATAAAACAAACAAATTTCTATTCAACTTAATACCATTATTTCCTTGGTAATATAGTAAAGTAATTTCATAACTAAAGACAATAGTAGCGGGAGAAATCCCGTCCTACTTACGAGTATAACTTTGCCCGTTTGCCACACCTCGTCACCAACGTAAATCCGCCCTACACAACTACCGTTAGCGCGAAGTTCTCTTACAATAGTAATTGTACATATTAATATAATACTGTTTTTCTACATGATATAAAATGTTTATGTCTGCAGAATTCTTTATACACGACCTCACTGTCTTTCCGAGCTAGGACGTTCTAGTTATTTAACTAAGACCTACTTATTCTAAATTCTATTGAACAAGCTGTTAGAATTGAAACGAAGTACCTATATGATTTTCATAACCTTGAATAGACTAATATTAATACTTGTTATACTTAATAGAATAAATAGTCAAAAATATATAATATTAAAAGTACAGGTAGAATAACAAATGCCTTGTCAAACCACTTTTAAAAAAGGAGGTTCTAAATTCAGTTTTACTGTTACAGTCTTAAATCCATTTATCTATTTTTATTCGATAACAGGCTGAATTCAATTTTTGTAACAATAGAAGTTGAAAGCAAAGTAAGTCAGTCTGTAATTTATCTACCGAATCTTTTACCTGACTGTTTCATTTGTTAAATGCGAGCTGGAGGACGAATAACAATCAAACACAAATTGTGATTCTAGCCAATTTGCATTTTCGAGTACAAATCCAGCTATCCAAGTTGCCTCCGCCTTTATATAACTATTAACTACAAACGTGACTTTAGCAGATTATAGAAACTCTTGACCTCTTAGCTACAACAGAATGTTATTCAAGTTCTAACCAAGTTTTCTAGTATTACGCGCTAAGAAACATAACTAAACAAAACTAAAATCCTTATAATTTATTAGTGTTTCAAGAATTTTAGGTAAACTCGTATTTTAGAAGCCGTAGAAATAATAAAGCTGTAATGGTCAAACGCTGAGAGCGTTTTCAATGGAAAAAAATTGTTGTTCATTGATATTTTCAATTCACCGTTCGTTTTACGATGAAAGAAGATATGAATAAACCTGCATATATGTATATGGATAATTCCTGAGATTTTTATGAGCCTCTAATCTACATCTTCCTGACCTTATCCCACTCTAAGTGGGGTCGGCACAACATGTTGTCACATGATTTGGTTACGTATTTTACGATCGGCCGCCTGCCTGTCATCAATTTACCTTAGTTGTATTTTACGCCACCTTGGTAAGAAACATGGTGGTCTATTCTACTCAGCCGGATACCACACGGCGGGACGACTTACCTCAGTCGGATTTTACGACACATTGGTAAGAAATGAGGGTGGTACTATTCTATTCAGCCGGATACCACACGGCGTATGAGCTTCTAGTCTACATTAGAGTCTTATTGTTGATCTTATACAATCCTACATTTTTTTAACTAGTTATTTTTAAATTACATTCTTAAAATACGCTTTGATTGAGTAACGTTTAGGATTTCCATACATATCCGAATGAAACTATCATGATTCCGGAATGCCCAATTCCCGTTTATTAGAAGTTGCATCAAACAGGTATCTCCAATTAACGGAACATTCGTGCCGTTAAGCTCGCTACAATTGTTCCATGTTTAATCTCCGCATCCATGTTCTGATTTATAGTATCCATATACATAGATCTTGAAATCTAACCAAATGGAGTTTATAATAGGTTTTAATAATAATAATTTATTGAACACGCAAAGGTTAATCAATACATAAAACAATTTGGAGAATAAAATCTAATTTTATCATTTATTAAGTTTAAAATTTATACTACGTTTATAATCCTAAACTTTTTGAAAATCCATTATGCAAAACTAAACTCGTCATAATAATATATTATAATTAAAAATTATTTTCGAACGTAAACTTTTTTGAATTTAAACTATCGTGAGTGTTATTCATAATTAATGTATAGATTCCGGCTATGCTCACGTCTTATTTTATAGGATGAGCCCGACTAGTTTCAAGCCCATACGGGTCTCTTATTCATGAGCTCTTAACGCGGCGTTATCGCGGCGGGAACTGCGTGTAGCAGCTCGCAGGGCGCGACTCGCGCGTCTTCTAAGCACTCCCTGTCGCTGCTATGGTCGTCATCATCGGTTGCCCGAAAGAATTCTGTGCATGCGACGCTTACGGTGTCCGGTTCCAGCAGGTCTTTAGTAGTACCGGTAGTGCCAAAAATAGGTTTCCACGCTGGAGGCAGTGCCCACCCACAGTCTCTGTTAAAATTCGGGTGACGGCTTATTTAAATCGCCTCACGTATTTTTCTAGGTACTAGAAATTTTTCCCTAGATAACACGGTAGCCTTATCGGACCTGATATAATGGTTAACACCCAAATTTGAAGAAGGATTTGGATTTGAAGAATTTCTATTTTTCCTGACAAGAAGATCAGACAAGAAACTTGACGGCTGCTTCTCAAAATATAATCTTTATATTTAAATGAGTTAATCTTGTATATATATATATTTTCCGAATCTCGGAAACGGCTCCAACGATTTTCCTGAAATTCAGCATGTAGGAGGTTTTGGGGGAGAAAAATTGATCTAGCTAGGTTTTATGTAAAAAAAATATTGTTTTATCCCTGTTTTTGGACATTAAAAAACACTAACATTTATATTGAATTGAATTTTCGCCATTAACTGTCAAGTTGGTAGTCTTTTCGGGTAACGGGCAGCCTCGAGAAATGTGAATGACAAGGATCGATCCCCAACTAAATAACTGTTTTTCTTTTATTTTAAGTTTTTAATTTTTTTTGTAAAAAATTCCCGAGCGAAGCTCGGTCACCCAGGTATTTCTTATATAATATGTTATGTTTAGTCCTAGTAATTCACCTTCAGCGGATAGTTAAATCTATTATTTTATCGTCAATTATATATAAGGCTTTTTGTGAACACTGAAATTCAGTTAGGTTAAGCATTAAATACTAAATAGACTCATTTTATTAATGAGAATGTATGTTTTTGTCATTCTTTTACGGCTTAACGAAGCAACAGATCCCTGTTTTTTTGACAATGAATTGAAATCATGAAGAGTGACATAGCTAACTTTCATCTCAGTACTAACACCCACATCTAAAAGCAAAATGATTTTAAAATGAAATGTTCAAAATTTTTCACAAATGTATATAGATAGATGTCAAAAAAAAAGAGCATTATTATGTGTAATAAAATTCTTTCATACTAATTATAAAATTGCTACACGAGATTACGACTCCTTTGTGTTGAAATTCTTTTTTGGTAGCACTTAACTCGCCAGGGGAATTCCCGTATCAAAGGAAGAATTTCTTTGTATTTATAAAAGCGAAATGCTCGGTTACCCTAAATTATGTTAGCAGTGTTGAGTTAACACGATTACACAGAATTTATGCAAGACATTATCCAAGGATAGGACGTGTTGCATAACGCCTTCAGTGTCCGAGCCCCACTTCGCCGTCTCCTTTATGAAACCCTCGGAAATGATATACGAGCTTATACTGTCAAGTTATTGCTTCGTAGAACAACTCCGCATTTGCATTGCTTTAACGTATCAGTTTCGGCCTGCATCAATCATGTAAGAGAATGCGGTATTTACATAAGAACACAAAGGCTTCGTTTTAGGTATATGTTTCAAAGAGAAACAATATTATCAGTTATATGCCTTAATATTATCAATTTTGTACCATGAATAATTACTTGACTCTAATACTAAAAGTGTCTTTTGTTGATGTGATTAGCGCTAAAGTCAATTATTAATATTGATAAGTGGTATTCGCGACTTCGTTCGCATTAAATGTTGAAATACCCTTAATTAGATATTATATAGTTATTTATATTCACGAAGGAAAAAGGGGAATTTTTTATCCTTAGCTCGATCTTCAAACGTACCAAATTTTATCAATCTATATCCAGCAATTTTACTGTTAAAGCGTAACATATAGACAGGCAGACTTTCGCATTTATAATTTTAGTATTGATTTATTTTAATGAATGGCTAAAGCAAACTATGTAATGACATCTACATATGTCCAAAAATAATCCTTTAACCTCTACGGCTTCATTAGAACGGCGTGGTGAAGTTCCAAAAACCATCTTCATCGAAAGAAAAAACTATGGCCAATAACGGAATAATAACAGGTCGCTTTCACACAGTTTCAGAAACCCTTTCTAAATTATTTATTGTATAATGAATAAATTGCGTTCATAACATAAATGACCATTCCCAATCAGTGACCGCGTATTATGTTCACAAAAATACCACGCCGCTCCCATTAAATGAAGGCTGTGACAACACCTTAGACGGTTTCAATTTGCGTATCAGGTGACCAAGTATTTTTGCTAATGACAGCATCTGAAGAGGAATACGGTCCCATGATAATCCACCCGACCATTAGGCTCGACCAAGCTTGCAAATCGTCCGCATATTTTGTGCTAAGATTAATTGTTCTCGAATATCATCTATCACGGTGAGCTCTCTTGTGACGGTTTCAGTTGTGCGTGCGACGTTTTATTTGAACCAAAGAGCCCGGAGGAAACAAATTAGTTTAGAAGAATTAATTTCCAACCAAATAATATTTGATAAGTTAAGTGTAAGGAATTATGTGTAATTATCAGATATTTAGTACCCGCGATTTGGTTTGAACCAATTTAAATGTTTAAATACAACTCTATAATGCGTTTTAATTCGTTTCATACAATGTCTTCTTCCGATGCAAGACAAACGGCATTTCTTTGTCTCATTGTTATCCCAGTGTATACATAAGCTTTATTTGTGCCAAATAGACAGACAGACAGACAGATTTTTGCAGGTATAATATTAGAATTGATACTTATTTGCGTATTGCAAATAGAGGTGAAACTATGTTCATAAAATGACTAAAAAAAATTGTAATAACATTTATAACATCTCTTCTACAATTTTTCTCATTAACGGGCTTTTCTTTATCAATATCGTAATGCTTTAAAAATACTGTTAATAGCATTATTTATTAAAAAAAATTCTTACAAATACTGAATTCCAAGATTGTTCTCAAACATTCGTCATTCTTTAAACAGTTGATTACATTCACATGAGTATTCACTATATAATGGTAAACTTTAACTGTATTTATTGTTTTCATAAAGTTTGATATAAGATATAAAATAGTAATCTCAGGACAATTCCGTGAGAACTGTACCAAAGCTGATCTAGGAAACGGTAAGAGCAACAAAAAACATTGTCTCCAAGAAAATATAAAAAAAATTCAAAATGAACAAACTCCTTAGTTTTTACTTAGTCGTATACATTGTTATAAACCAGACATTTCTTGATCTTGAATACGGAATCCTAGGTACTTTAATATTATAAACGCGAAAGTCTGGAAAATGCGATACTCTTTCACGGCGAATTCGCTGAACCAATATCGATGAAATTTGGAACAATTATTACTTTTACACCGGAATAACATATAGGCTATAGAAATCTATACATATACCTATAATCTACAGGAATAGTATGACATTAAAAAAGCCATCTATTATCGACCTATCACGCGACAACAGTCCACGCGAACGCATTTTATATTTGATACACAATAATTAAAGGAAGTCAGAATCTTACTTAATTTTATCTTATATTTAAAACAAAAGGGAGCCAGATAAGAGAAAATCCGCAGACATTGATAAATAAGCAGTAAGTAGAAATGACTCTTAAAACACTTTCCGTCACTTAATTTGCAACAATAATTCACTGTTTTAAGTATGCGAAATCCTAATTTCGTTAGGCGGAATTAGGGCGATTACTGACTCCCCAAAAGATAAATCCTTAGTTAAAAACATCCCCCGTCGAGTTTATTGCGCAGCGGACAGGAACAAATGGAGTCAATCTTTTTTTTGCCCGAAATGGAAAAACCGAAACTGCTACATTTTCAACGTGTAAAGTTCAATATCAATCAAGGCAACCTTTTTTCAATAAACTCACCACAGGGTTTCCCGAAGCAATTTCTAAGCGAAAGCGAGTAATCTGGCATTTAGTAATATTCTGCGATGAAAGACGATTTTAAAACTTTAATATGATTTATGATTTTTCATAATGGGGATAGGCGATTAAGAAATAAAAAATAATTAGTGTACAATAGTTTAATAGTAATATATTTACTTATTTATATGTATGCCTCATCTCACATTAAAGTATATATGTATAATATAATAATGTGTATGTACTTGTCGAACACTGCTATGCTACGATAATTAACCCATAACATCTAGGTGAGTTTTTTAGTTACATTACCGAACATTGCTCGGGATTTAACTAAAAGATATGAAAAAAATGCAATAAAAAAAATAAAAAGAAAGTAATGGTCGGTGACATGTAGGACTTGAACCCAGCTATTTTCACATAGCTACTTCATCCCTCCGAATACCGTTACAACTTGACAAATGATTGCAAATTTAAGTTAACGCACTCAAAGAAAGTTTTAAATTTGCCGATTTCGTAAGATTTTTTATTGCCTCTTCTATTCATTTTAGCGTGATGTTATATATAATAAAGTCATTGTAGTTCATTTGGGGAACGAGCGGTCTTGACTGTTGAAAAAAGATGTTATATAGCCTATAGCTTACCTCGATAAATGGAATATTTTACACTTAAAGAATTTTTGAAATCGGTCAGTAGTTCCTGATATTAGCGCGTTCAAACAATCAAACAAACAAACTCTTCAGCTTTATATATTAGTATAGATTTCTGTGAAATCCGCTAACAGTGAACGTAATCTAAATCATTGAAGTGTAGTTAAGAACAAAACTAGTTTACAATAATTGTTTTGGAACGCTATTGCAGCTGTCGTAGTTGCCATTAGCGGCGGAGATTGTACGGCGTCAAAAGCGGGGTTGATTAAAGAGCTCCAGCTTATACTGCGCGTTGCTACGATGAATATTCAGTGTTTCAGTGCATAAGCATAATGCGGCCGCGGTCTTAGTGCCGCTGTCGCAACCGCAATGCTGCCCATTTCTCATCTTAAATGCCAAGAGCAAGCCGGTTGACTTCCTAACCGAGGCCTTTTTTGTCGAATTCATTTGAGTAAAGCGCGCAACCATAAACAATTCATATCCAAAGCTTGCAATGCACTAAAGGATAAGATGAAGCATGAAATTTTATGTAAGTTCTTAATAAAAAAAATATCCCTTAGTGCCATCCAGGTTGAAGTGATGTTATTGGGGCTATAAATAGACTTTAAAATAAACTAATTTAAATGTGAAGCAATAGTTAAAGCTATGGTAAATACTAATTTAATTTCAAAGTAGTATACGATTGCTTTAAGCATATAATAATAGATTGTTCTAAATAAATCATTTCTTTAACAAATTTACAACCCAGCCTTATAAGACGTGACTTACGGAAGATTTTGGGGTTTTTTCACATGCACCTTAGGGGTACTACTTTTCTGAACTTAACAAACTCTCCTTAACCATGCTTTTCAATTCGTCGATAAAACAATATAAGTATTTTATTACTTTGCAAAACCATTTAAAATTTAAAATAAATGAGAATAGATATATATTGTTTTTAACTATAAATTATTGTTATTGCAATGTAATCGTTTAGGTAATCAAGTTAATTTGCAAACAAAGAATATTTTTAAGCACTCTAGAATAGTGGAAACAAAAATAAGGATTTTTGCGAAATATATATTTGAAAGCTCTCTCTTTAATTTAATTAAATTTAAAACAACTTATAATGGTATAAATAAAGAATATGTAATATTGGTTCCTCTACATAATATTTAGCTAAATCTAATATTTGAATGGAAATGGTAAGCGATATATTTTTTTGTGCTTTAACATGATTTTCTGAATATCTCAAAGAACTTATTACTCTAATAAAGTTTTGGCAGCTGGCTTTTAGGGATTATGTAATGAAAGAAATTTTTCTTTTTTGCGGTATGATTTACTTACATATTTATTTCGGGGATGTGGCTTCTAGCATACTAATAGAAATAATAATATAAAAAATATTTGTTATAAACTTAAGAAACTCTTTATTTTGTAGCTAGGAGTAAAAGAAATTAAGAAAGAAGGACAAGATAGTACATATATGTCGTGAAACAATTAATGCTACCATGGAATTCCGCCAAGCAGCGCCTACTTCTAAAAATTATAACATGAGCCCTATATTTCTATGAAGCAACTGCTAATTTGTATTAAAAACTTACGAATGATACTCGTTTTGATAACCTTGCACATAATAACACTGATATCAAAATAATTATATAAATTATAGTTAAAACTTCATAAGATCGAGAGTAAACAAGGGCAAATGTTAAGGTCTTTGACTATCTCAATACTATTCGACCTGGAATACTCCCGTTATTTTATCATTTCAGATAACATATGCCCTGCTTGTTATTTGAAAGCAAAGTTAGATATTTCCATTAATACTACATTTCATTAATAAATGTGCACATGACGTATTCCGCTTGTTTAATGTCTTTCAAGCAACTGGACAGGTCTCGCTTGGAGAATTTAGAAAAGACGATGACCCTTATGACGACGATTATGTATGCAAGAAAGTCGCGTTGTCTCGCCGCTGGGCTATTACAAGCCCAGCGGCGAGACAACGCGACTTTCTTGAAATGGTCATGGGTTCGAACTCCGGGCAGACACTAATGAGTTTCCTATTTAAACTTATGTATCCAATTGATGATTTAATTTATCACATGCTTTTCGGTGAAGGAAAACATCGTGAGGAAATCTGCATATTCCTGTGGGTGTATAATTTGTGGGATAGTAACAGGCCATTACTTTATGTCATAAGAGAGTACTTGAAACTTTTCTGTAATACCTTAATTGGAAAAACTGATAGTCTGAACAAATGCCGGTTAGAGAATGCTACATATAGCATGAGTTGAGGTATTTGGTATCATAATTTAAATAGCAAAAATAATGGGATTATTTAAAAAAATATATAATTGTATCGAGAATTTTATGCTAACATTGTCGTGGAAAATAAATGACAATCGCAAATAAACTTGTAGCTTAAATGATAAAGGTTACAAACGTTGTGAATTTCGATGAAGAAAATGAGATCATGCCTTACTTTCAAGTTTCATCACGATAACTACATAAAATAATCGATGAAAGGTTTACCAAGTATAAATATCAAGCATTATTTGCCTTTATAATACTGGGTAAACGAGCAATAGTCGGTAATGTTATAAAAAAATTGAAAGATAAGAAAGCAAAGAAAGGTATGGTAATAACAGGGCTTAATCGCGGATATTTTTACATCTTTAGTCGGCCCATTACCTACTGAGCTATCACAACTTTACAAATGACAGCTAAAATATAATTTGCTAACTATACAACATTTTAGCATTTTTTCAGTACCCGACACCGGTTTCGAGATCGATTTTTGCTCCCAAAACCCTCTTCATGCTGAATTTTATGAAAATCGTTCGCGCCGTTTCCAAAATTCAGAAAAATATATATAACTATATACAAGATTAACTCATTTAAATAATAAAGATAATCATAAAAACGAATAAATTCTTATGCAAACGACTTAAACTAAAGATGACTTTACAGCAACTAAATGTAGTTGACGTTGCTTTACTACTTATCTTTAAGTATACAAGTAATTTCAAATGTATATAAAAGATGAATAGTATGTTGTTAAAACTAGGCCATACAAACTTTGCTGTCTTAGATGATGTAAGAATTTATCAAGTTATTTGTGAAGTGTTTATATCTTTTATTGATGTTTGCATCATGATAGTCGCATCTAACACAGTTCTAATTTCTTATAACATAGAAATGATCCGCGAATAGACTACCATCTAATAACAATACACTTCCACTCAACCGAAAAAAATTCAGGAGAAAAATCTAGCTTACCCGTTTTACACATGAATTTATTCTGAGCGTTTCTAGAAATGTTTACAGAGGTCTTCTATAATTTGTGGACCTTTTGTAGACTAAAGGTATGCTAGACTATACAAAAGACTATATAAAACTATTTGTGCGACAAAAAGCTTCTTTGTTTAAATTTCTAATTGAATTCATGTCATATTAAAAGCTACAGTAATAAGTCTCTCTATGAATGTTATTTAACCTGGCGATGGTAAGTTATATAATAGTAGCCTCAGACGACTCTGAAATTATTTTTCAGATATGTGTCACCTGCCGATCAGCATCGGACCATCAACTTTGGTTTAAAGACAATCCTTGATTGCAAAGGAGAAAGGAGCCATTTGACTAGCAGTTACCAAACATATTTACCTGAAAATTTTCATTGTTTAACCGATACATTACAACTTCTTCAGAAAAAAATTTCTAATGAGTTCTTAAATTTTATCATTCTTAAATTGTGCAAATAAGAGAGGCGTTTATTAGAATAATCTGTCGACTATTTGAAAATAAGTCACTTTAAGCGTCACTTGAATAACTTATCAAGCTTTTTAATTAGCTAGTTTTAATTTATGCGTTCGCCAAGTCGATTTTATATGAAAATTTATAACAGATTCTTATAAAAGCGCTTATATTAAAAACCATCAAACTATAAGGTTGTATTAATTTATATCCATAATCTTTCGTAATATTTTGGTACAAACAGAATAATGCCCATTCTGCTCAAATAATCTTTCCAGATGGATTACCTATATTTAAAAACTTTTCTTAACTTCAGTTTTTTCAACTGTTATCGCAAAATCAGTATGGAATAAGAAGTCTCTTGATTGTGGACATACATTGGACTAGTATGGGTTAATTGATCCGATTCAAATCTATCTAGCCCTGATGTAATGAATTTAAAATACCGAGAAGAGCTCTACATTCAGTATTATATACGTATATTCTCTTGCCCTTATCCCACTCTAATATGGGTCATGTAATTCTTCACGAGAAAAGGAAAATTAAGACATAAAAAACTACCACCTCATACTGCTGATAATAATGACAATTTAGTGTTAGGCCTTATATATAATTTTAAGGTTCCACTTAAAAGCACTTCTTTTAACTTAAGTCACTTTTTGATGCAACGGAATATGTATCTTTCTCGAAATCGATACACTGTCAAAATAAAGGCACGAATTTAATATAGGTTAAGTCTGTAACATACTCCGTCAGTACAAGTAATCTACCTTAAAAACTTTAAAAATGTCTATAATAAATAAATAATAAATATAAATAAATATATGGGACACTTACACACACGGTCGTCCGTCCCCAAAGTAAGTAACTTAATACTTGTGTTATGGGTAACAGACAACTGGTCAATATATACTTATATATTTTTAAATACATACTTAAATACAAATATACACCCAGGCTCGAAGACCAACAAATTCATTTATAGAAAATGTTGGCCTCGGCGGGAATCGAACCCGCGACCCGCGGAGTTGAAGGCAGGGTCACCACCCACTGCTCCAACGGGCCAGTCAATAATGAAGTTCAACTTTTTGTTACTAAAGTTTATGATTTTGTTATCGAAGCCATATATGACGATATGAGTTACTCTTATCATAACCTAAGATGTAATGGAAGATAGAATGTGCTAACGTAAGAGGTAAGTTAGTTTTATCTTTTAGTGGTATCTATACGCAATCGCACCGGAACGCTAAATGACTTAGCGCTAAGGTTTTATCAGGAGGATGATAAGTACATACTAGCAAATAAACTTGAATCTACCAAGCCATTGTTACTTAAGAAAACAATTTCGTTATATCTGAAATATACCTTGGTATAAATCATCACCTTCCAGCCCTTATCACACTCTAAGTGGGGTCGCCACAACACGTTATTAACATGTAACATGATTTGGCTGCGTTTTTATTGCAGTTGTATTTTACGACACCTCGCTAAGAAAGAGGATGGTATATTCTACTAAACCGGATACCACACGGTGAGTCAACATGCCTTAGTCGCCTTTTACGACACCTCGCTAAGAGGGTGGTCTATTCTACTCAGCCGGATACCACACGGCGGGTCGACTTACCTTAATCGCCTTTTACGACACGTCGGTAAGAAATGAGGGTGGTACTATTCTATTCAGCCGGATACCACACGGCGTGTACCTTGGTATAAATAATAAGCTAAAATGTTAGATGTATAAATAATACTGTTATACAAATTTAAAAATTATAAAAATAATGTAATATGTTTTTATTAGAAACCATATTTCGATAGTCAAAGGAAAGTAGAGAGTTTATTATTATTCAAATATAAGATGTATTCCCGTTTCGCGATTTTCTTATACATTTATGATCAATGCCTGAGAGAAGCTGTGTTATTATAAAGACATCATTTACAGGTGGTAGTGACCCTGCCTTTAGCTCTAGGGTTTGCGGGTTTGATTAGCGCCGAGGGCCAGCAGTTTCAAAAATCATTTTCATAGTTCATTGAGCCTGGATGTAAATCTTAATTATTTAAATGAGTTCATGGGAATTCAGCATGTAGGGGGTTTTGGGGCGAGAAAAATCGATCTAGCTAGGTTTTATCTAAAAAATGGGTTTATCCCTGTTTTTGGGCATTAAAAAATACTAAAATTTAAATTGAATGGAAGGATGTTTTCTTTTACACGGTAACGAACTGCTACCGACAACAATAATAAATCACATAGTTTTAATTTTATATACTATCAAATGTAACTGCAGTGGCGTTAATATAATAGGTCAAGTAAAAAGTAATCCATTATTTTTCGATCATGTCGTTAGTAATCGATAACTCGCCTTGCATAAGTGCTATCGATTTACACTAAACGGTGTCATAAGCATATGCTTTCGTACTAAAAGCAGACAGACAGACATTTGTGTGACTGCTTGATTGAATATTGTTTGCACGTGCCAAAGATGGGCACCAAAAAGAGAAATTTTCCCTTGTTTTCAGTTTTTCTTAGATAAAGGTGAAAACGCAAGTCAGGCGGTTGAAAATTTGAATAATGTCTATGGTCTTAATACTGTATCAGCTAATCATGTGTAATTATGGGTTCGTCGATTCCGATCCGGTAATTTTGATGTTGAAGAAGCACGACATTCCGTAGAAGTAGTTGTCGAAAATGTCAATAAAGTAATGAAAATTTTCAATTTCGACCGTCATACAAACTTTTTTTCGATAGCTCAGGAGCTGAAGATTGCACAAAAAACTTTTTAAAACCACTTTAACCAATTTAATGGAATATAAAAAAAAAAGCTCGATGTATGGGTGCCACATGAATTGTCGCAGAAAAATCACATGGAGCTAATTTTCATCTTCGAATCACTGCTGAATCGCAACAAAGTCAACGTATTTCTTCAGTGGATGTTGACTGAAGCTGAAAAGGGCATCACTTACGACAACGTTAAGCTAAAATGGTCGTGGTCGAACTGCGGTGATCAGGCGCAATCGGTGGCTAAGTCAGGATTAATGGTCAAGATAGTTCTTCTGTGTGTTTGGTGGAATTGGATCTATTATGAGCTGTTCTACTAAGACCAAACTCTTAATTTGGACCTGTACTGTCAATAATTGGACCATCTGAAGAAAGCAATCGCCCAGAAGCGGCCAGGTTTGGCCAATAGGAAAGACAATATGTTTTATCAGGACAACGCTAGACCACACACTTTAATAGTGCCTCGCCAGAAGTTCCTAGAGCTTGGTTGGTAAATTTTTATGCGTCCATCTTATAGTCTCAACCTAGTTCCAAGTGATTACCAACTGTTCTTGCCACTGGCAAATGTTTTTGATGGTGAAAAATTCGTCTCAAGAGAAGCTTGTGAAAATTGACTGTCCCAATTTTTTGCCAATAACAAAGAAGATTTCTGTGGGAATGGCAAAATAAAATAACCTTAAAAATGGCAACAAGTTATCGAACAAAACGCTGCATAAATGAACCAAATCGGATATATTTAACTACACTAGATTAAGCCGTCAATATTGTGCAAAAATAATGGATTACTTTTTACTACACCTAATATAAGTATAAATAATATCCGAAAGGCAAAAATGTTTTCGTTTGTCCTGTAAACAACGGGTCGTTTTTGTGTGGAGATAAATGAAGAGCCGGAGTGCCCAGACTACTTCTTGACTACTTATTTTCTCGGTGCTGACGTCGACGCAGAGAATGTAGCAGGCAGAAACTAGTTGTATATATAATAATATATAAAGCTGAAGAGTTTGTTTGAACGCGCTAATCACAGGAACTACTGGACCTATTTGGATTTTTTTTGTGTAAGATATAGAAGTTATCCATAAGATATTGTCCATTTATAGAGGAAGGCTATATAGGCTATATAACATCACGCTAAGATGAGGAAAGGAGCAGCAATAAAAAACGGCAAAATTTAATGCCTTGCTTACGTGCGCTAAGTAAACGATGAAAGTTAGAAAATCATGTATTTCAAAATTGTTCCTCTTTAAAAGTTCTAAAGAAAAGTCCGTGACAGCCTATGTCTAGCTTGTAAGGTTAACCCACTTAAACCATTTTTATGGTAATCAAAATACTATATTAAGGTTTTAATCTTCCATGCGGGCGGAGTCGGCAATTGTGTTGCGAGGCGATTGTTAGTATTCAATAAAGTATTAAACGATACATCTTAATATATGTATATTTTTAAATATTTTAAATAATTTTCAAACAAGAAATAACGTGAGCCCAATGACAAAGAGAGTGGATTATAACACGCAATCTGCTAATAAATACGATCAGTCTGACTGACCTAACTTTGAAAATGGATGTCGTGGTCGGTAAGAAAACCAAATAAATAATTTCTCTAATGACCATTTAATGCTATCATGTAATTAATTAGAAAAAGTCAACTAATGCAAAATTTATCCAAGTTATAGCTATTTAATTTAGGCTGACTGAACTATCGACTATTGTTTATCCAGATACAAAAGTAATAACGATCAAGATATATTTATTTCTATATTTATATTTTGTACATTTAGATTACTTTTACGATTTATACTAGTTATACGCATTGTTATAGAAATAAAAAATTACGATAACCAGTACACAGTAGTTACTTCGACGGTAAGCTAAGCACGAATTAAAACTTTTATGTTAATTACATAAATTCAATGCTAATTACATTCAATAATTCAATGTTAATTACATAAATTAAGTATATTCGAAAACAAAAGAATATAAGACGTGAATTTATAAAATCAATATTTCATGAAATTAAACAAGATACAAATAGTGTTTTACTAGTCTTGGAAATAAATGAATATAAAATCGTTCAACACATAATAATCTTACCCAATATGTGATTGATGATTTTGTCGTATATTAATACAATTCCACTAAATATCCTTTAAAAAGAATCGTTCGATATTATAATTTTAATCTCTCAATTTATTATTTAAATAATTTAAATATCAAAGAGGAAGCAACACTTATTGTCACACATTTCGTACGCGTACTATAACGATCTCGCAGACCGCGACACGTCAGGCCCGTTAGGAATCTAGGGGCATACTGAAAACAGCGAGGCGCGGTGTAACCAAATGGTAGCAATACACTATAGGAGCCCAAGTTCGTAGGCGTAAGGTTTCAGGCGCTACGAACTCTACGTGTGGTGAAAAATTATTCAACGGCGAAAAATTAGGCGCGTTCCAACCGCGACAGTCCATTCATTCACAAACGACGTTCGCCGTTTCGATATAGCGCACGATCCCGATTAATGCTAAGCACCCCAATAAATATTGACGCCAACTCCTTTGTCTGGACGCGCGAATTCATTCTATTTTATTGATACGAAGGAACACTCACATTTGATACATAGCGTGTTTCTTATAGTGTAACGAGTCGCGAAATAAAATAAATGGAGAAATATATATAGCTAGGTAGTTAATACGCATTAAAAGGATGATTGATATGTAGCTACAGACGAATAACGAGTTTTTCTTAAATTTTGTAATGTCGTAAGTTTCGTTAAACTTTTTTCATGTTTTTCATAACAATCTTATTCTCACAATAATTAACAAAAAAAAAGGGATTAGCTAAATTGGCCCATCCGTTCACACGTGATGTGATAACAAAGTGAAATTGAAATTAATTTATAACATTTGTATAATATATAGATATACATATTGTAAGCATTCTACGATTTACAAAGTATTAACAATCTACTATTAATTGAATGCTACATAAGATAATATATTAAGCAGTACAAAATAAAGTTTTGAGAACTTCTTGGGATAAATTATAGAATTCGGCGTTACTTTGCGGAGATCCATAAAACAAAATAAAATGAAATTATTTTCCTAAAATTCGCGTTTTACTTGGGACCGTAGATATGAAGTGCTTCGATAGACCTTTTTCTAGATACAGCAACTCAACATTTTTAACTACATCATCTTCTTGCCTTTATCCCACTCTAAGTGGGGTTGGCACAACATGTTATAAACATGTTTTCCCATGATTTGGCTACGTACTTTACGACCGGCCGCCTGCCTGACGTCAACTTATCTTAGTCGTATTTTACGACACCTCGATAAGAAAGAAGGTGGTCTATTCTACTTAACCGGATACCACACGGCGGGTCGACTTACCTTAGGCGCCTTTTACGACACCTCGAGAAAAGAGGGTGGTACTATTCTATTCAGCCGGATACCACACGGCGTTCAACATTTTTAACTACATAGCTCATAAAATCTTCGTGAAACTTATCTATCTGTACATGTTTGCAATTATGCTTATATTTTCGCAATCGTTCTAGCGGGTAAATCGTGTATTATGATGGAAGATATCACGCAATCACGGCATCTTACACGCAACATTCATTTCTATCCCTTTCAATCGCATTCGAGCGAATATTTTCATAAATCACCAACGTCACAATTGCTCAATGTTAATGTAATATTTGCTTAGTCAATACATTGTACAATTATGTTGATTGTTTTGATTATTTGTTTGTTTTGTTTGGCTAAAAGTTTTCTTTTACGATTTGCCATAAACTACTCGCACAGTCACCTTTTTTGCAAACACTACTTTTCAACATAATTCAAATTATGTTGAAAAGTACTAGAAGATAGCTTTTAATTTTACTATAAAATATTTTTATATGAAGCCTGAAGAACTTGCCACGATTTAGCTGTAGGTAAACTTCAGACATGCGCGATCATAAAATTTAGTATGTATTGGTAAAATATCAATGACTTATTTATGTAAATAAATTTTCTCGTATATGAAGGAGATAACGTGTAATAATCAGATCGATTCCATATAATGTCTATAGAAATTAAATTCTGTGACGTAGTTACTAATCTTAAAGCTTCTGAATAATTATTAATATCAGTAAGTAAGTAGTCTCTTTAGTAGCGTCGTTGGAATCAGGCGATACGTGTAACCAATCCGCATTGTAGCAGCGTGGTGGGTTTAAGCACCAACATTTCTCAACAAAATCGGAAAGAGGAGGCCTAGCGGTGAGATAGTTAACAGGCCTTTACTTTACATCTATTTCGGTGATCAATTGCTTTCGGTGGCTTATTGATACTATATGTTACGTTTTGTAAGTTAAATGTCTCAAATAATGTCATTGATAACAATAGTTTAATAAATTTCAATACTAAACTCAGAAAAACTTTATCTAATGTAGTCTTTGGTACTATCCACAGATTGAATCACAACAGCTTAAGATTATTTTTAACAACACAATACAGGCATAGTTCATCGTATAATAAACAATATAAATACGCTCAAATGAAATGTACAATAGAAGATCTTGTCGAAAATAGAAATGGGACATCTTTAACCTTTAGGTATATTAGAGATATAAAAAGGACATACGTTTAATTTTTTTACGTAATACGCGTGTAAAATCTAGAAAATTATTGCGAAAACATTATAAAGACAGTGCAAAATGTATGCAAGGTACTTATTAATGCTTAGTCACTTACATAACAACAGGCTTTTAGTCACCTTTCATCGAGGTGAAGCTACTACGTCTCAAAAAGCTTTCAGGTTCGAAAGCGATTCTATTCAAATCGTTACCTACGAGAAGCAACATAAATCAAGTATTGAATAAAGATATTTAATCATCTCATGCATTGTTTGGTGATGAATGCCATGTCTCCAACAATGGTGCTATATATAATTCTTATGGAAAGAGTTTCAATTTATCATAAAATTCAAAATGTCATAAAATGTTTCTGAACTTTCCTGTACGTATAATTTTAGGTATAGAAAATTTAAATGTCATTATCTTTATTTAAATGAGCTAATCTTGTATATACATAATCTGAATTTTGGAAACGTCTTCAAAGATTTTCATGAAATTAACTATGTAGGTTTCGGCGGCGATAAATCGATCTAGCTAGGTTTTATCAAAATTGTCATTTAATTCCTCTTTTCAGGCATTGAAAAAACTGCTGAAATAGAATACAAAAGTTAAAATTGCTTTCATTTGTATAATTGTAAAGCTCAGTTGGGAACGGGTAGCCTAAAGATCAAGTCACAGATATCACCAGCACTTTTCTTTTTTTAATGCATTTTTAATATCTTTAAAAATACTTTATACTCAAACTTGTAATAAAGCTGCGTACTTAGGCTTTGATTTTTGATGATTTCAATAAACAGTGAGAATTATTCAAAAATCATGTATTACAAAATTGTTCCCCTCTAAAACTTCTAAATAAAATTCCACGACAGCATATGTCTACCTTTTAACCATTTTTATGGTTATCAAAGTACTATATTACGGTTTTAATCTTTTCACGCGATCCGAGCCGCTGGCAATATTAAAATCAATTACACTATAATAGGCATGAAGCTAAATCTGATTCTAAAAATTGCGCTTTGATTCAACTATAACCCCGCGAAAGATATTAAAATGGATCGCTACTTTGGGCTCAGGCGAAAGACCTATGCGCTTATAAATCTTTATAACCTGTGAGAAATACCTTTTTTATAATGTGCTAAAATCAGAATTTCATAGCCGCCAAGTTTTCTAGAGAATGCTAAGGAAAAATGGAAACGTCATTAATTAACGTTATGCCACAAAGTTTGTCGAAATCGAATTAGATTAAATATTGTATAACATCAGTTTTAAAAGAAAAACTTGTTTTCGAATTTGTATTTGATTGATGTAAAAAATAAAGACGCAATATTAAAATGTAATGATACAGACTACTAGCCCCGCAAGAAACGGGTATAGCCCAGCAATGAGTCCGTGCGACTCTTCCGAAGGATCACGGGTTCAAGCCGCTGGCATACACCAAGGAGTTTTTCTGTTAAAACTTATTATTATTATTATTATTTTTATGGTGTAGGATGGCAAACCAGCATGCGGTTTACCGTAAAGTAATCACCGCCGCACTCAACCTCTCGCAGAGCGAGTGCTATGCCGTTTTTTTAAAAAGGTGGAAAATACGTTTTTTGAAGGTACTTATGTCGTACCGATCCGGCTTATCCGTTTCGTTATGTCGTACTTATGCGTTTAATTGATAATTGCACCATATTACACACTTTTCGGTGAAGGAAAGCATCTTGAGAAACCCTGCATATCTCTAAAGAATCCTGGGGGTATGTGTAACCTCCTAATCCTCTCCGTTTTTGGAGGGAGCCTATACCCAGCAGTGAGATAGTAACAGTCCGCTACTTTACTAAGGCCTACTTTCTATACGTGAAGACGGAACGTCCAGCAAAATATATTCCATTCTTACAGTTTCCTTTTATAATATCTATATTATAATACAGATCAACTTTTTTCATAAGGACAAGCAGCCAAGCGGTTCCTTATTAAGTTTTATAACAGTTGTTACGTTGCCGTGTGAAATTTCTGCTTTCCATTAAAGTTAACCTTCAAATTATTTGCTTCGTGACTTCACAAGTACTTATATGTATAATACTAGCTTTTACCCGCAACTTCGTTTGCGTAGACTGATAGGTTGTTATCCCTGCAAATGTGTATCTCTATCACAAAAATCAGATCGATCCGGGAAGAATCAGAGGGATTGACCGTTTTATCAAGAACATAATTTGATAATTTTAGTAAATAAACCGTACTTACATGAAATATATATTAAAATAGCTCAGTAAAAGAAGAGCAAATACATCATATACATCAAAAAATTCATAATGTTTTTCTGTTATGAAATATATCTATAAATATTATAAACTTTCAATGGTAACGTGCTAGAAAACTTATTCAATAAAAATATTTATACGTAACGTCATCCGTCATCAATTGTCAACTTGTTTTTTTTTTTTAAATTAATTTTTTTTCAATTTTTTTAAGTATGTACGGCGCTGAATTCTACGATAATAATAATAATAACGAATAAATACGAAAAATTAAATTTACATTATGTTTTTGTTAACATAATATTTTAAAATAGGTATCTGAAAATATATTACCTTCACTTTGTTATGTAACTGTAATGACTTTTCAAATATTAAAAATGGCGTTTAGAAATACAATCTTTTTTCCATTAGCTGTATGGCCTAATATCTATGGGCTTAAATTAAATAAAACTTCCCAATACATGTCAATTATTAGTCATTTATTTCTTACGTGTTGCCACAGACTACTTACTTGTTTCGTTTAAGAATATGTTTCTCGAAACGTCTGTTTTTTTGACAACAAAAAATGTATATGATTAAATTTAACTTGAACTTAAATGATTATACCTTATTGTTATATTTTCATCACAAATCCTATCGTTTTTAATGTGTTATTAAAAACGATACGATTTGTATTTAGCTAGTAATCATATTTGTACATAACTTCAAACTATAATTTTTTTTTATAGTTCCTCCGTAAGTCTGGGCCAAAAAAATTTATGAAATTCTGGCGGTCTCCTTTATTAAATAAACAAAAACCGAAATATTTAAAAAAGTGTCCCATATATTTATTTTATTTATAATTGATAAAAACAACTTTTTCAAAGATTTTTATATGTTACCCTGGTATATAAACATTAATTGTGCCAAATTTATTTATAATGATTCAGCGAATTGGCCATTAAAATGTAACAGAAAGACTTTCGCATTTATAATATTTTTAGCTTATATATTTTAGTAAATAACCCGTATTACTTATATTAATTATCCATTGTAATAACTCACTTAAAACACGAATAAAAATAAATAAAAGTAAAGTCCAAAATACGTAAACGAATAAAAATATAATAAAATATAAATACTCTCTAAAGAAACTCTTTTGACGTAAGCCGAAAAACTTGGAATCTAAATACTTATTTAATACAGATTTATAATATTAGTAAGGATAGCGCAGTAAAAGGAGTGCAAAAACTTTATATACATGAAAAATTACTTATGTTTTCTGGAATTAAATATCTCTACAAATATTATAAGCTTTGGAAACGTGTTAGAAAACTTATTTAATAATAGCATTTATACGTAACGAATCAACTGTCAAATAGTTTTGTTTTTAATTACCTATACGTTTGGCGCTGGATTCCAAAATTTTTAGTATAAATACGAAAAATTATATTAACAACAGTCACACTTACCCTACATGAACATTTACACTTATAAAATAAACAATATAAAATAAAAAAAGAAATGTGACGTTGCAAAAAGGAACACCACTCAGTATACGTTGAGGTGGCCCCCAACACTGGTTTTCAGTGGCGACCATACCCTAAAACTAAACTAACTGTAATGACTTTTCAAATATTAAAAATGGTGTTTAGAAATAAAATATTTTTTCATTAGTAGTATGGCTTAATTTCTATGGGATTAAATTAAATAAAACTTTCCAATACATGTCAATTAATAGTCATTTATTTCGTACTTGTTGCCATAGACTACTAACTAAAGACCGTTTAAGAATGCGTTTTCTTGAAACGTCTGTTTTTTTGACAACAAAAATTATATATGATTAAATTTTACTTGAACTTAAATGATTATAGCTTATTGTTATATTTTCACCACAAATCCTATCTTTTTAATGTGTTATCATGGTGTTTAGCTAGTAATTGTACATGTACATAACCTCAAACTATAATAAATAAATATTAGATAAAACAAAAATTGATACTAAGATAACAAATATTTTTCTATTTAACAACACTAAAATTTATAGAATTAGGCGTTACTTTGCGGAGATCCATAATACAAAAGTAATAATAAAATTATTACTCTGGTCTGGGCCAAAAGGTGTGACATACATCATTCTGGCGGTCTCTTTTTTATTAAATATTTTTCTCCGGTTTATGAAATAAACAAAAACCGAAATATTAAAAAAAAATAATAATAATAACTTTTTTTAAGATTTTTATACGTTACCCCGTATAAACATTAATTTTGCCAAATTTCATCTATATTTGTTCAGCGAATTGACCATGAAAACGTTACAAACAGACTTTCGCATTTATAATATTATTAGTTTATTTATTTTACTAAATAACCCGTATTACTTATATCAATAATCCTTTGTTATTACAATGTTAAATTTTCTCAGTTAAATTTGTCCAGTAAACGAATAAAATAAAATATAAATACTCTGTAAAGTTAACTCTTTTGACGTAAGCCGAAAAACTTGGAATCTAAATACTTCGTAAATACAGACTTGATTTTGACACATCGTAAATAAAAATTAGTTCCATAGGTTTATTATAGATGGCGTTTTGAATGTCATCGTATTTAATTCCTCCTGAATTTAATTCCTGTTGAATTAACAGGATTTATATAGCCTATATGTTACCCCGGTATATAAGGAATATTTATGCCAAATTTCATCGATATTGGTTCAGCGGATTGGCCGTGAAAACGGAACCGAAAGACAGACAGACAGACAGACTTTCCCATTTATAATATTAGTAAGGATTATGCAAGTATAATATTATTCATCCATTAGTATGGATGAATAATAGTATACTGCATTTTTTATATTAGTATATTAAAAATGCAAAATTTTGTCTGTCTATTTATCTGTTACGCTTTTATCTTTCATATTTTAAGTAATTTAATTTATGTACATAAACACATAAAGAATTATAAAACGATAGGTAATGTATATAATAAAAAAAGTAGAAACCAACATAAGCCGGCTCCTGATTTGCGCCTTGAAAAAGTACGTAAGTCGTTTGTGGGTTTGGGTATAAGATTCTATAGAAAGCCTGCTATACTGTTGAGGATTACTTAGATGATAAAGATAAGAATGTGCGGATATAGCTCTCTTCGAATCTGTACAAGATAGTAACGACTAAATGTAATTAGTATTAAGAATTTATATTTTTAAATAAGTAACAGCCGAGTGTCTTGCTCGCTCTTCTCGGTAGGAACAGTTTTCCGAACCAGCAGTAGAGACACGACGATTCAAAAGCACTTGTTTACAAGTTTACTTGAATAAAGAATATTTTGAATTTCACGGCTAAACCGAAAGTTGAAATATAGTTTAATTAAAGCTTTTATACCGGGCTAATGTAGTTGAACAAAGTCCCCCACCGCGTTTGTCATTGCAGTCTTTTCCTAGCAATGGCATAGGACATAGCTGAATTACCTTCAAAAACATAAGTAGTCTAGTTTACTTTTTTTATTAACATAATTAAAAAAAGTGAAATACCGCCTCTATTCTATAACTTCAAGAATTGTTCGTTGACGTGTTCAACTCATCACAAAATAACTAACATTAAACAAACTCTACTTCTGTAACTTCCTGTTCGAAGGAGCATCACATTGTTAATCACTTTTACGTGCTACACACGACGGGGAGAAAATTGAATTTTAACTTCTAAAACAACCCTGGATTGACGATGCGTGCGTGGTTGAGACGTGAGTACGACGTGATGTACCTTAACTTTACTCAATGCTGGAGTGTTTAACAGTTGTCACAGTGTTCAATATTATTTGTTGCGCTTTGGTAATATTTGTTGTGCAAAAGAAAAGCCAAATATGTAGGGAAACTTTCTTTAATGACTTTACTTTATTGCGTACATAAGCTGAATGCCCATAGACGGTGCGTTCTACAATACGTAATTTGACGCTGTGTCTATGACACATTATAAGTTAAGATTGATAAGCTTACACATTTTGATCGATACTGGTTCAATTAATAGTACCTATGTGACCGATGACCACATGTCGACAGTCCTTTCTCTCTTTTTTTATTTTTTTAAATGCATTTTTTTATATCTTTTAATAAAAATTACAGTGCAATCGATGTTGAACTAACATCGATTTCATCTTCGAATGTGAAGTTCTTTGAACATCTTTTTAAGGATTATTTGGACTTTTAATGGATTATTTTAACATCTTAAGCCTTCGTCCGTCATTCAATTTTTAAATGCAGCATTTTAATTTATTTTAGAGCAACACAAATTTCGTTTTGCTCTAAAAAAACATCCTGCACCTGACCCAGTGTCAGCAGTAAATTTATTATTTTTTTTAATGTATTTCTTTTAACAATAATAAATTCAGACGTAATTCTAAACTAATGGATTTCTTTCTGAACACTATTAAAGTAATAATATTATTTGTTTTCAACAAATATAGAATCTACTACCTGACGTCAACTTACCTTAGTCGCCTTACATCTCACTTCTCATCGAGGTCGACACCTCAGTAAGAAATGAAGGTGGTCAGTACTCAGCCGGATACCACACGGCACTTACCTTAGTCGCTTTTTACGACTCCTCGGTAAGAAATAAGAATAGAATAGAATAGAAAAAACTTTATTTGTTGTATCACAACACTATACAAATTACACATTATAAGGGGGTCTATTCTACGCAGCTGGATACCACAAGGCGGTTTAGATTGCTAAAATATGAGTTGAAATTATCTTATTTAATGTGTGCAGAGCTAGAGAAGTGTTAAACTTAATTAATACTACATTGAAAATTTTCTCATGGCGGCGGACATTTTTCGAGTATTCAGGGAATGGTAAGACAAAGTTAAAAGCGGAATAAATTCGACAGTCGACAAGACAATGCGAAGGATGTAGACAAAAGTTTTTTCATAAATGTGCACGGATCGTGGAAGCGAACAGCTGACGACTGGCTCGAGGCAAGGACGCTGTACTTTAAGACTTGCTAGCAGATGTATTAAAAGGGGAAAATGGGGATATTTTGTCAGATTTTATCACTTAGCTCCAGACGACATGAACAGAAAGGAGTTAAATGTTACTGCAGATGTCCGTTATGACTTTGATTTAAATTAGTTAAAAGAACATAATTTGGCGTTACTTCACTACGTTTTTTATTACTATATATTAAGACTTTTTTGTTAATATTTGGAATAATAAACATACGAGTTTACTATCCGTTTTCAAGTGGAATTCACGAGAAAAAAGCAACGTAATAGTAGCAAAGATACGTAAGTACATAAGTGAGGGTAATTTAATGCTTTATCTGATTCGAACGAAGCCTTTTATAAAAGTCAAGAAAAAACTATATCTTTTGCAGTGTGGTATCCGGTAGTAGAATAGACCATCCTTATTTCTTATTATTAGAGGTGACCTTTCGTAAAAGACGACAGGGAGGCCGGCCGGTTGTAAAATACCTAGCCAAATCATGTGACAACGTGTTTATAACATGTTGTGCCGACCCCACTTAGAGTCAGGATAACGTCAGGAGAATGATCAAAAATATTTTTCCCATCTTTTCTATTAATTTTTTTTAAGTTCTTTTATATTAAGGGGGTCTTTTAACCTCTTTGAGATTATTTCGGAACTTAACCTTAAACTTTTTAAAAAGAAGATCACAGAGCTTAGTTATTTCTATTTAAAATTTAAAAGTTACTACGACTGTTCATGGCAGTCAAATAATAAGCAATAATAGGGCGAAGAGATCCTAATTGGATTCATTACTGTTACGACAAACAGTTTGCTGTCAAACTCTGTATCCGGCGGGATTTTACCGGCGAGACGCAATCGTTAAAGTCGCTGCCGGTGTTGCGAACAATGTACAGCCCACTTTAGTTCGTAGATAACAAGCTGAAGTTATATTGACGTGACAAAAAAATTATTAACGAGTAACTTTTACGAGATAACCGAACTTTTTAACTACAACAATAAAAATTTTAATATTAAATAAAATTTTTGCTATAATCGGCGATGAAGTAAAATAGGAAATATATATAATGCTAAATGTAGAGTGGACAATCCGTCCATATCTGATACATGCAGGATTCGTAAAAACACACGCACCAACCTCCACCACCGCCACCACAATACACAAGCACATCATACGTTCACTATCACAAACTCAACAATCGTTCCGCCTCGCAATCGAAGCATCATCAGGAGATCACTCCACGACATAATCGCAAAGCTACTTTTTAACAATTTGTCTTACTATCCATAATAATATTATAAATACAAAAGTATGTCCGTCACGCTTTGACACCTAATCCACTGAGTCAATGTTGATGAAATTTGGCACAATTGAATATTATACACCAAGGTATATATATAAAGGATAAAAATTTTAATGTTTTCATTTGTAACAACGAAAAATACATTAGATTCTGGAAGTTACTTAGACGCTTCTAGGACTATATTAATGATAAGAAAGCTTGGATTTAAATTGCGACCAGCTTAGCACTAGATTATATTCTGACGTTCAAAAAGTGTATATCTGTACCAATTTTGAATGAAATTTGATTTGATTTGAAAATTTTTGATTTGTTAACAATTAAAAATATATTATTAAAACACTTTATTTTGAAAAGAGTGACCGCCGAGTTTCTTGCTGGTTCTTACCGGTAATAGCATCTTTTCAAACCATTCGTAGATTCATTGTAATTTGATTATTCAAAAGTGCTTGCAAAAGCCAATATGAATAAAGAAATATTTTGAGTTATCTTGTACATTATAGTAGATTATGATATTGTTGCATAACAAGGGTTCTTATAACACGAGTGTGTTTTAAAGAAACGAGCCTCAGGCGAGTTTTTATATAGTACAACACGATTGCTATAAGACCGAGTTATGTACAGTGTCATACACTACTTTATCTACTCCCATACTATATATACTACGTAAAACAATATTAATTAAAACCAAACTTTGTTTAAATATTAAAAAGATTTATTAAATGTCAAATGTTAGCGCCAAGGCGCAAACATCGATTGCGCATGCATGTTGCGTCGCCGCGAACTCGTTCATTGAAACCTTTTTTTTTTAAGGTAGAGGTTCAACCTCCTTGGTCCAGCTAGAGGTTGTATAGGTGTATCGTTATGATTAAAAAGTTATATTATGATACAGGTGTCCATACAAGACCTGCATCGTAAAAAAAACTTTTTAATTTTTTATTTTTGGCCTGTACGTAATGTTTGTCATAAGAATTTTGGTTTCAGTTTTATAATCTTTGTATTACAGAATCAGAGTAGATAAATATTATATTCTGCTTTATTTAAATTGGTATTTCACAAGTTTAGATAGATTCAATACAGTTGGAGTACTGAATAACCAATTGAGTTATTACTACTACAAATATCGTTGTCACTAAACAATCGAACTTTATTTCCGTTGGGGATTGTTAATGCAGTTATTGGGAACATACCATAACGCACTTCTCTTTATTGTCGTAAGCCACAGTTCTACTTGCAATGAGTATGGTTTTATGAAAAACTGTAAATAAAAAAGTAAAATAATCTATAATTGCGGTATTACGTTTCTGTTATAATTGGATTTTAACATTAACATTTTAACTTCCTAGTTTAATTATGTTTGTCGATTGAACACGATAAACTGGGCAGCTGATTATAATTTGCTTTGTAAATTTAATTAGTACAAGAGACGATGAAGTGGATATAAAAATAAATTAATCATCATTTTCCCGTCCTTATCCCACTCTAAGTGGGGTCAGCACAACATGTTTTAAAGATGATGTTGCATGTTTTGTCTAGTTATTTTATGACCAGCCGCTTCACGCGCCTGACTTCGACTTACCTTAGTCGCCTTTTACGACTCCTCGGTAAGAAAGAGGTTAGTCTATTCTACACAGCCGGATTTCACCACCACCCTCATTTTGTACTGAGCTGTCGTAAAAGGTGACTAAGGTAAGTCGACCCGCCGTGTGGTATCCGGCTGCGTAGAATAGACCAACCTCATTTCTTACCGAGGTTTCGTAAAATACGACTAAGGTAAGTTGACGTCAGGCAGGCGGCCGGTCGTAAAAACGCACCCAAATCATGTGACAGCATATTTAGAACATGTTGTGCCGACCCCACTTAGTGTGGGATAAGGGCAGGAGGATGGTAAATTTTATCCTATTTTATAGATGGCAATAATCACGTACTGTCAACTATTCGATAATTTCCTCATATGTACAACACTATACGTAGTTACTTGTAAAATGGAACTTACTTTAAATAGCGTGGCTGTAGATCACGAAACAATACAAACAGTAATCCGTGTATTTGAATATTGTGTTAATAAACTTTTAAACCATTCAGTACCGAATGATACACCTTCGGGTGTATAGAAAAAACATTCGCGTTAATAAACATTACGTTCAGCCATGCACGTCGGTTCAGCGACGCGGACGAGAGAGCGTACATCGCGAAAGTGAAATCGAAAATAAATGAACAACTACGGGGGATATTTGCTAAAAAAAAAGTCAGTTTTCCAAACATTGCGTACGATGAGATAATGATGATGAATACAATAGATATAACATTGCACTCTATTCTATCATACGTATATGAAATTACGTTAAATTCCATTTATATATTATCAACATTCACTATTCGCTTCTACGATAAATTTCTGCAATCCATACTAGACCAGTCTACAAAAGGATTCAAATTAAGTATAAGTTATGCTTATACGTAAAGCATATTATAAAATTGAAGATTATCTGGATGATAAAATGCCTGGATTTAAAAATCCTTCCAACTACATACAAGACTGCGGTTTGATAATGTAAAATTAAAAATGTTTAAAAGATAGACCGCCGAGTTTCCTTCCAGTTCTTTTTGGTACGAGTAACATTACGAACCAGTTGTAGCTTAATTAATCATATTGATCCTTGACGATGCAAAAGAGCTTGAAAGAGCTTATTCGAATAAAGATTATTTTAATTTGATTTGAACATGTTAAATCATAAATTATAATAAGGTTTTAATTTATCATAATGAATTTAATGATAATTTAGCAATTTGTACTACAACTTTTTAAGAAATTTTTGTAATTCAAAGATTTCAGCGCATTATAAGTTCTAGATTCAACTAAATACTTATTTTTTCTTATATTCGTCAAAATTTATTTTCAATATAAATTTATAAATTACATTTAAAGAAAATAATTAAGTATGAAGCTTTATCATATTATCTCATTCACTTGCAACGTTTATTCCACGCCTTTCCCTTTTCCTCCTTTTAACCCCATGAAAGATGAATGATTAGGTCGTAAAGATGAAATACTGAATAGAATTAAAGAAAATTTCAAGACGGTAGTTACTATATGTTTTATTTTCCATATTTATTCATACCTTTTTGGTAAAATCCTGTAATAAATCAATTAAAATATGAGTTTTTAATCTCACAATATAAAATTAATACTTATAAAACTATGAACATAACATTGGGAGACAATTTACCAATAAAGGTTTTCATTGCTGCGTTAAATGAAAATTATTTAATATTTTGTTACTTGGAGAGCATTAGGCACAAATCTTAAACAGGCGGCGCTACTTAAAATAAGCTGGCACGATTTCAAGTGCCGCCAACCTGAATGCGAAATATTTAGCTCATCACAAACAGATGTTTCTTAATTCTATCCAAACATGACTTTTTATCACATAGAGGTACAATATATATAATGCCACAAATATGATACACGAACACTTTGCTATTATATTCCTACGAAAATAGTCAACACATAAACGGTATTTTGATATAATCCGCGCTTAAGCTTTATATAAGATATCCGCGATAAGATTTATCGGATATAGAAAAATAATTTTATTATAACTTTTGTATATGGATCTCCGTAAAGTAACGTCTAATTCTATAAATTACAAAAAACACACTTTCCTGAAATTTTGTTCACTATACTCGTATTTTGGGTTTATTTCATATTCAATACTGAATGTTTTTGTTATGTAATAATCATTCTTGTAAAATTTCGTAACCTTTGAAATCATTAACTCAAATATTTTATGCGTACGGCCACGAAAGTATGTTTTTCCATGTTTTAATATCTGGGTGACCGAGCTTTGCTCGGTAATTTTTTACAAAAAAATACTTTAAAAAAAAACAATTATTTAGTTGGGGATCGATCCTTGGCATTCACATTTCTCGAGTCTGCCCGTTACCAGAATAAGCTACGTCGACAGTTGATGGCGAAAATTCAATTCAATATAAACGTTAGTGTTTTTTAATGCCTAAAAACAGGGATAAAACAATTTTTTTTTACATGAAACCTAGCTAGATCAATTTTTCTCCCCCAAAACCTCCTACATGTTGAATTTCAGGAAAATCGTTGGAGCCGTTTCCGAGATTCGGAAAATATATATATATACAAGATTAACTCATTTAAATATTGAAGATATCCTACTGGTGTGCCATCAGCTTCGCCCGTATGAAAAACAGTGTCACAAAATTTTTCCCGAATTGAAATTTGGAACCTAGTAACCGTAACATAAAAGTAGTAACCGTGAGTTTATTATAAAAAAAATTTAATAACTTTTACCATTTACTTAGTACACGCAAGGAAAGCTTTAAATTTTGTCGCTTTCGCAATATTTTGTATTCCTGGTCCTCTCCTATCCTAGTCTTTAGCCTTCTTAAATAAAACAACCATGTTACACTCAAATAATTTTTCAAATCGGTGCAGAAGCTCCTTAGATTAGCCCGTTTAAACAATCAAACAAACTCTTCAGCTTTATATATAAGCATAGATACGTAAGCATAGTTTATGAAGCTTCATTTGTAGAAACTTCAATGAACATTGGTCTAGCTATAAACCTTAGAGCCCCAGTTCCTTATTAGGTATTGTTGATGTACGGACGATGTAAATAGAACGTTTACTTGCTATTAAGAAATAGTCATAATATTTTAATTGTAAATAACTTACATCCGGAGTGATTCTACAAATTACGTCAATTCAAGACGTCATATAAACTGCTGTTTTGTTTTTAAACAAAAGATTATATATAGACTAGCTTCAGCCTACATGTCTTTATGATCTTGTTATTATCCCATTGCTGGGCCTCCTCTTTCTTTATTAAGAGAAAAGTCCGAGACAATATCGACATGGAATTTACTGTTCAGATTAAAATTACATGGTAACTCCTAGCCCTTTAATTATGTCTATAACAAAATTACATACTAACACAATCTTGCATTTTTAATTATCATCGATAAGCTCAATATGATCATAAATAAGTTAACCATGAAATTTATAACAACTAAATCGATTATTAGCAATTTTAGAATGGGTGTTATATGTCTATTATGTATGTCTAGTATGTATGTTATATATCTCACTGTTTGGCATAGTTCTCATCTCTCCTTTTTTTGGATAGAAAAGCTGCAGATTAGATCGCTAAAACGCTGCTGCAAATCGGATGGGTTAGTTACATATATCCCCAGAAATACTACTAGACTCATGTAGGGTACTCATATTTTACTTCAACGAAAAACGTGTGATAAATTGCAAATATTAATTAGACACATAGGTAAGTCTCTACAAAAATCAATACAATATTTTATAAATTCGTAATTGTGTCTGTTTGTCTTTCTGTCTGTATTTGTTGAATATTCATATTAATATAGGAAAATAAGTTTTCTTTAGGGAACAGGAAATGAGTACATAAGTGAAGGTACTTAAACAAGAAAGTTGAAGCGAACATTAGGTATCAGTGGTATTCGGCTAAACAAATTAGATTATCTAAACATAAACATACATTTCTACCTGAAATATCTTTACATATTATAAAATAAAGTCTCCAAAAGCTGTCTGTTTGTATGTGATGTCTTGAGGAAGGTTAAGGTTAATACCTTAATGAATTATGGTTAAACTCTTGCGGGTCGGGATTTTAAAAAACTTTGTCACACAGACTTCCATGCAGGTGGAGCGGCGGGAACAATAGTTCTATATAAAAATCTCGGACGCTCAGGCCAGTAACATTCAGCGACATTACATGAATTAACGTTATAAACAAATAGTATATATTGGCTATATTCCAAGTAGGTTAGGGCGCCGGCGCTTGTTGGCCGCGGTAGAAATTTGGAATGCGGCGACTATAGCTTTATCTGTCATGGCCGATAGTTGATTAATCCTATATGTATATAAATTATACCGGAATTCAGCTCTTAGACCTATATATTGCATTTACATCTGAACTTTACTGCCACAGTGGCATTTTAGTTACAATAATAGAAACTGAAAATACTACTAGTATTATAAATGTTGGTGTTGCTAGTTATTCTTTCACGGCGAATCCGCTGAACCAATATCAATGTAATTTGTCACGAATATTACTTATACACCGGGATAACATATAGGCTATAGAAATCCTATTAATTTTACAGGAATTAGATGACATTGAAAAGCGCTATCTATTATCAACCTATCACGCGACAACAGTGCACGCAAACGATGTTGCGGGTAAAAGCTATTATATTATAATGCAGATGTTCTATTCGACTATTAACTAACGTCTCTTCTCAGTCAATTCTCTTTCTCACCAATAAAATAATGGAGAGAAATGTTTAACCGTACACTCCAGCTCCAACGCAGTTTAGAAAGTTATGTGACCTAAATCCTGTATTTTCTGGACATTAAAAGGTTTCATCCCAACGTTTTTTTTTACCGTAAAGTACGTAAAGAATTTTGTTTAGCATAAGATGAATATGTATGTACATATAAGACGAAAACCGAGTTTTTTCAAATTTTCTTATGCTCTACTAAACTGAGGTTTCTTTTTCCTTCTTAAGAACCCTCTTCTGACAATGTCTAACACAACAAAAATAGTTAACGGAACTGATCCACAATTTCGAGCGTTATGCGACGACCAAGGGAATAGAGATATATTTTCATTCATTTTTCTAAACACAAAATAATTTTTTTATTAAAAATCAATTTTATTACATGGAAATATCTTAACTAGTATTAATCTTAAATAATAAGACACTAAATTATAAATTTAAATTTACTCGTATACAGATAACTTTGCCTTCGGGATACCAAGCAGACATTCTTGTATATTAATCATGAAATTTAGCGAACAAAGGCACGTTGAGAGCTGTAATTACGTGAAGAGCTGTTACCGCAGGTGACTCCTTGATTAACAGTCTGAAATTGAGCTGCCCATTCGACTGTCAGGTTCGCAAACAGATTATCATATCTTGTTTACTTAATCCTTAACGTTCGTATCCTTACAATCATTTGTATTAGTAACCATATACGAATTAATGTTCAAACTATAATCATTTGAATATTATTATTTTGCTAATAATGTGGCACTTTATTGACCCGCGATGGCGAAACGGTTAGCGCAAGTTGTGAAATAACGAAGATCACACTTTCGGGGCTAATACGTTAGAACAACATTGATGAAATTCGGTACAATTGAAGCTTACACGCTCTTGAATAATTAAAATGATCTATTTTTATTCATAATTATATATTATCACACGTTCAAATACCAATAATTGGCTTTTTTATTTTACTAATTATTCCAAATAAATGACATATATTTAACTGATATAATAACATTTTAATTATTTAATTCTTAATTTAAAAAAATATATATGTTATTGTAATTGGCAAAAGTTAAAAGGCAACACTATTAACCTCGCAAAAACAAACATATGTACCTATGTACCGATGTGTTATGGCTCATACTAGTAAGGTTAAAAGTTACATAGTTACAGTTTAAGAGTTACAAGTTAAGGTCAAAGTAGTTGGCGGAAAGAATTTTTGTACACCCTTGTGGGTTAGCTTACAGTACTGTCTGCTTATATAAAACCTCACACTGTAATGCACAAATAAAATATTTGATTTGATTGATTTGAATAAAATATCATATATATAAAACCCATTGATATAACTTAACCAATTAACGATACCATATATTCATGAAATCTTCACGATAAGTTCATTTAGGGATCCAATCAAATCGTACCTTACCAAGTTGGCAGTAATATAAGCCCTACGTTATTTGCATAAAATTTGACTCGCAAACCCGCTGTCTTTGTGAATTGACATAACTCGACCCAAGTCGAAAGCTTCAATTACGTGAAGTGAGTTGTTCACGCAGGTGACTCCTTAATTAAGGGGTTCAAATTGAGCTGCCTATTCGACTGACACATTCGCAAACGAGCGGCACTGTTTACGTGATCTCAACCGTTCCTACATATCTTTTCATTATTAATGTCTATCAAATTTAATTGGATCTATATATATCAAAAAGAAAGTATATATGTACGTTCTTTATAGACTCAAAAACGGCTGGACCAAATGTAATAAAAATTTCAGACTTTCGTAGATCTTGACTTAAAGGATAATCAATCCATTAGAGTTTGGTGGCAATCGGACCATTTTTTTAAAACTTTTTTCTCGGAGAAACGGACTGAGCCACAGCAACCCGTCGCCGGACGCTAGTTCTTAATAAATATATATATTGTTAGAAAATTTTAATATCAAATAAATAAAGAGGATTAAAAGATAAAGAAAAAATATAAACAAAATATTATATAGCAGCATTAGACTCACAGCAAATACCTAATTTTCTCAGTATTCAAATACCAATAGATGTAAGTATTTGATTGTTTCGCATGTTTTAATAAACGAATAAATAAACTAATACAAATACTTCCATCAATAATGTTGAGTTTCAATCAAGTTATTGCAAAAAAAAATTAATATAGAAATTGGTATCCACACAGACGAAACAGGAGGCAGAAACTAGTATAATATTTTAAACATTATTCCATTCCATTCGATTTTTAATTACTCTTCGAAAATGTTGCAATTTTTATATGTTGTATTCGTTATAATTCAAACTATTTCAGAAATGTTTTAATGAATGCCGGAACGCATTGTGTAATTTATATTATGAGGATGTTTAAATAAAAAAGTGTTTCTGATTTTCGTCGAGAAAATATTCAGTTTACAAGTTGTTTCATTAAATTCAAAAACATCTTTCAATGACTTATCGGTTTTAAATATATTATATTAAAATATCTAATTATAAATATACAGTTCACTGGTCCGTAACTAAACCCTAATTAAATTATATCTACTATTTTGGTTTTCCAATTATCATGCATATTTACAAGATTTGGGGCGTTAATTAGTAATTATCGGTTGTTTAATGTGTGTGTGTATGATTTGTTAAAAAACCTATTTTTGTACGCTTATTAATCGATACAAAAATGTAACAGTTATAGCCCAAAAATTCTCTGGTCGCGCTAATTAAAAAATAAATAAATATAAAACGGAATAAAAATAAATAATTAAATATAAACGTGTCGAGTACCATGTGATAAATAGGCAATATAAAACCAATCCTTAAAATAAGAGTCCATCCATATTTGAGTAGCTTATACCCATCAGCAGCGGTAACACCGTGCGCCTCTTTCGACGAGGTCTAGTGTTCAAGTCCCGGGTAGGCTACAATGAGTTTTCTAGTAAAACTTATGTGTCTAATTAATAATTGCAATTTATCACACGCTTTTCTGTGAAGGAAAACATCGTGAAGAAACCTGCATATCTCTAGAGAAATCTGGGGATATGTGTAACCTACTAATCCGCATTGGAGCCGCATGGTAGGTCTTAGCTCCAATCCTTCTTTCCAAAAAAAACTGAGAGAAGAGGCCTATGCCCAGCAGTGGGATAGTAACAGGCCGTTACTATACCCATCAGTCTAATCTCCAATCCTGTTGTCAAACAAGAGAGTCCTTTGATCATGACTGGGCTAGCCGCAACATCACAGTAATTCAGAAACGGATAATCTATTTACTACGTAATTTAATAGCTTTGCACGTCACGTATATTCATATGAACAAAATGCAAACTTAAACTTCATTGCTTAATATCAATGAAGATTTTAAATCAGAAAGCTCACTAGTACTTGGTGCGGAACAAACGGTCACTTGATCCCCGTCGTCTTTTTGCCGGAATCCACTAAGAATAAACTACATCTGAAAGCTTAGCAGTGTCCAAGAAGGATGACAAATTTTACTCAAGTATTCCGAAGCACATCTTCTATGAACATTATTTGTCATTAAATTTTTTAGTTCATGAGGAAATCTCACGAATTACCGAGTATCGTATACAAAAACATAAACTATTCTATTGTTTATTACAGATAAAAGGAAAATTAAGACGAATCCAATCCAATACCACTAGATCAGATAGCGTTTCGGAGCTTAGAAGAGATTTCTTCGTCTTAATTTTCAGTTCTCTGACGAATAAAGTCTTTGAACTTACTACTTAACCATAATAACTCCCAGGGATTACCAATAACCACGGAATTGTATTATATAAAAAAAAATTACAAAGAATCACTACGTTTTACAGAAAAGCGTAGCATTAACAATATCACATTGATTTAATTGCCAGTTATCATAATTTAGATCACCTAGAATGACTTTTTTTATGTCAAGAAAAACCCATTATGGGTCAACATCGAACCGACGGGGACGAGCGGCGGGTATGTCGGACTCTCAGCGACTAAAAACCTGACAGTGCTCCACCACGCTGCTGGTGGCGGGGACACGGTACCGTTGTACAAATTGCCCCTATCCTCACCAGCACCTAGAATGACATGGTACAAGCATACCTCATTTTGTCATTCATCAAAGTCTCGACAGTCTTAAGAGTAAATCGTAGATAAGTGATTATTATAGAAACATCGGGTCATATCGCGATGAAATCGAGTTAACTCTAATTAAAATTCGACGTTCTGACAGAGTTGCATAAATCATAATTGTCATATATAATAATTAGTATGGATCGAGAACGTTTAAAGTCTACCATAGACAAGTGAATGCCAAAGGAGTACATGAACTAGCTTCCTCCAAACAATCTATTGAAAAATCTCTTTCATATCTGCTTACTATGAGAATTGTAAGTTTTTAAATTTTGAGTTTTTTTATTTTACTTGTAAGAGACATTTATTTTAACCGTTTTTTTTTACGCAGAATGCAATGATAAAGAACTCAAACACAGAGTAAAATCTTTTTCTCGGAGAGAAATGGATAAGTAGTTCTATTAAAGACTAAAACTGTTGCATAGGTACAACTCTAATAGAAAGATAATTAAAGCCTCGTTTACATTCCGTAACAGTCAGAAGTACCTCTTTATGATGCAATTAAAACTATAATAAGCTTAGAAAAATAGAGATATAAAAGGCGTAGTAAACTTCGAAACTTTTGAAAACAAGCACTATATACAGATGCAATTATAACTTCTCAACTGTTATACAGCATTCTCACAAGGTAGAAAACTCGTCATCGTCATCCTCGTACTGTCTTATCCCACTATAAGTAGGGTCGGCATAACATTTTGTCACATGATTTGGCTTCTTATTTTATAACCAGTCGCCTGTCTGACGATAACGATGAAATATGAAATAGGGTGGTCTATTCTACTCCACTAAATACCACACGTTGGGTCAACTTACCCTAGTCGCCCTTTATGACACCTCGGTAAGAAATGACGGTGGTCTATTCTACTCAGCCAGATACCATACGTTGAGTCAACTTACCTTAGTTGCCCTTTACGACACCTCGGTAAGAAATGACGGTGGTCTATTCTACTCAGCCGGATACAACACGGCGGATCGATATACCTTGGTCGCCTTTTACGACACCTCATTAAGTAATTAGGGTGGTCTGTATTACTCAGCCGGATACCACACAGCATAAAAGGTAGAAATCGTATTTGATAACATATTGTGATGTGCTCAACCAAACGAATTCTTAGATAACATTACAGACTCGGCAAGGTGGAAATTGCGTTTGTCGACAAACTATTACGTCTGAGACGAGTAGACATGCGATACGTCCTATATCCGTTTTGAAATAGAATGCGCCTGTATTTATGGTGCGCTTTACGAGTAAGAAGCTTTTGCCTATAGATAAGAACATCATAGTAACCAATGCTTACTGGAATAAGGAAAACCGTATAGGCCGACAAAATGTTACGACATAGATGAATAAATCTACAATATACTAAAAGTTAATAGTAAATGATAGATAGTCAATGAGGACTCTACCACATAGAGCCAACGATTAATTCCTCTTCACTGGTGGACCAAGGTTTAATTAATCTCTTAAAAAATGTGTCAATACAGAAACGATAATGCCACTATAAAGTCAACCCTGAAATCGGCATTATGTCATCTTAAAATTCACACCTTTTCAACTCCATTACTAAATAATATATAGAATTAGGCGTTACTTTGCGGAGATCCATAATACAACTGAAGCATCGTCCAAAGGATCATCAGGAGATAGACTCCACGACGAAATCACGAAAAGCGATTTTGTCCAGCGATGCTTTGTGATTTTGTCGTGGAGTCTATCTCTTGATAATGATTCGGTTGCGGGCGAAACAATTATTGAGTTTGTGATAGTGAATGTACGTAGTGCATGTGTATTGCAGTGGCGGTGGTGGAGTTTTGTGCATGTGTTTTAACGTATCCTGAATGTATTAGGTATACAAAACGAATTGTCCACTCTACATTTAGCATTATATATATTTTCTATTTTAACACATCGCGTATTATAGCAAAATAATTTTATTATTACTTTTGTAACTCCATTACTGCTGATAATATAGTATAGATTATATAAAAAAAAACTACTTGTGTCTTCGCGTATCGTTTGACGAACACCGAATGAAAGTTAATATAAATCAGGACCATGGATAATGGTTTTTCGATGCTCGAACAGCCAACATGACAACCAATTTTTAACTATGAGTTCAGAAATACCTAGATACTATCGCGGACAGTGCATTTTGCTGATTTTATTTACTGATTGAAAATAGGTCCCGGCCTGATTATGACGGGAGTCTCCTTTGCATAGTCGAGGGAATATGATTACAGATATTCTATTTTCATTTAATTTCTATGAATATGAACCGATATAAAGATTATAGATTTTATTTATTTCTTAGCTACAAGGCTTAAAGAACTAAGGCGTAAGCTTACAAAGCCCGAGACCAATAAAAAAGAGTTTTTAAAAATAATAAATTACACAATCATAATAGCCGTGTGGTATCCGGCTGAGTAGAATAGACCACCCTCATATCTTACGGAGGTGTCGTTAGAGGCGACTAAGGTAAGTCGACCCGCCGTGTGGTATCCGGCTGGGTAGAATAGACCATCCTCATTCTTTACCGAGTTGTCGTAAAAGGAGACGAAGGTAAATTGACCCACAGTGTGGTAACCAGTTGAGTAGAATAGACTCGGTAAGAAATAGCTTTCTTACCGAGACGTCGTAAAATAAAACTAAGGTAAGGTAAGGTGACGACGGGCAGGCGGGCGATCATAAAATACGAAGACAAATCATGTGACAACATGTTTATAACGAATTGTGCCGACCCAACTTTTAGCGGAATAACGGAAAGAGAATGATGAAATTCAGCATGTAAGGGTTTTGGGGCGGAAAAATTGATCTACCTAGGTTTCATTTAAAAAATGTTATTTAATCCCAGTTTTCAGGCACTGAAAAAATGTTAAAATGTATAATAGAATCCAAATGATATAATAGCTGTCATTTGTAAAGTTGTAATAGCTCAATGGGGAACGGACGGACCAAAGAAGTGAAAATACTCCGAATCGAGCTCCACCAGGCTAATTATTTTTTTTATTTTTTTCAAGTTTTATGTTCATTATTTCTTATAAAAAATTACCGAAAAAAGCTCGGTCACCCAAGTACGTTAAAATGAGATATGAAAATAAGCAACATCGTGAAAATTATTACGCTATAATTGACATTGTACTAATCATATTTACATTACTTTAAATATTATTAAATTTTCAAAGGCGACCCCGCAGGCGTCAAGAATTTAAAGGATCCGAAATGTAATTAAAATAAATATTTGGCACAAGATCCATCGCTACAGTGGTAGACCAACCTTTTGAACGAATTCTTGCTTATATTTGCTCATTAAGCAAATAATATACGAAAATGAAAATTTAGACCTAATTCATGGTTACGAAAGAGATTTAATCGGCCTTTCTTAAATTAAAAATTAACCTTCGTTACAATTATTTTCCTACTCTAATGAGATTTATGTTATTGGAGACATGTTTTTTTCTGTAAACCTTTTATACATTCACATATTTATTTTTAAAATTTGTTTTTGTGGTTACGCTAACATCACTTTAATGATTTTTACGTGAACATATGTAGTTGTTATACTTTATATTATTATCAATGATGTAGAGAAATATTCGTACCAGAAAATATGTTTTGTCATCAAAGTTTTGACGTTTCTAAGCACGATTATGAACGCAGTAAAATATTTAAAAAACTCTTTCGTCTTTATCTCATTAAAAACGCTGCAAGGTTAAATGGATCTTGGTGGCAACGGATTTTTGCGATCTTTATAATCTTCCTTTGCACATTCGACAATTGGTTTTTCGCACTATTCACCCGCTATAAACCTTACACCTTTGCGATACCACGAGCGACGTGGCTACGCTGATTTTTCTACAGATCTATGTTTTGCATCGCCTGAAACTTTTTATAAGGCATTGTCTTACAGAATAAAGCTCTTTCATTTTGATTTCTCGTATCATATTTATTATTCGTAACTTAAGCCCAATAAAGCTGATATCTTGTAAGCTAAGGTAAATACTGTTTACTAGATACGGAAATTACATACACGATTCGTATTAACATGGCGTTCGCATAATTAACTACCAGCGCTACAGTTGTTTGATTACACATTAGCGGGCTTTAATAGATGCTGAGTCACGAACTCTGTGCGATCGCATAGTTGCTGATTATTATTGATAATATCTTAAATGGGGCAAATTCTACGGTTGGTTCGAACATTTATTAGAACGAGCGAGTCAAGATAAAGTAAATATGGTTAATTTTATTATAGGTAATAGTTTTTTTTAATGAAATGACAGGATACACGTTAAAAATTTTCGCTTAATTAAAGTACATTCATAGTAACTGTATATAAATTGAGTTATTTTTAGAAGCAGGCGTTACTTTCCGGAATTCCATAGTATAGAAGTTATGATAGAATTACTGTCCTATAATCCGAGATCTCCACGATCGTTTGGTCCCGTAACCGAAGCTATCATAATACTATCTACTATCCTCCTGAATCATCAGGAGGATAGGACAAAATCGTAACGCGATGTTGTCGAGATTGTTATAGTGAATGTGTGTAGTGTTTGTGTGGTGTGTTGTTGATAGCGGCGTTTTGTGATACGTGTGGTAACTGGTCCTGCATTTGTAAGGTATTTGAACGTTGTCGTCCTACTTCTTACACCTACGTATACATAGATTTTCTTAACAAACGCGGCTTATAGCACAATAATTCTATCATAATTTCTATAGAAAATGAGGTTGGCTTTTTATAAATTCAGTTAAAGAAATGTGGTATTATGGGAAACAAAAGGACAAAGAAAATTTATTTAACTTTTAAATAATGTCTTTTATAAAAAATGTACTTTGAATATTGTCCTTTTTAAAAAGTATATAAAATATTGAATAAAAACTTTTAATAACTACAAATTTTGAAACGACTTTATTTACGTTTAAAAACATCATCTAAAGTAAGAGCCATACAGACGAGTGGCATTTTCCTCCGGATACTCCACCCTTATTTTAAATGTTCTCTTTTACTCTAAAATGCTGGTACTTCGTCCGCATAAAATGTCAAAAAATTATATTCCACGAATAGAATTACAAACTAGAAAACCAGGTAACTCTTGACATTTCTCTAGATTGTTTTTACTTCGCATGTATAATTTACAACAATGACACATTAGGAATCTACATTACTTTCATAACATTTAAAGTTCTGAATACTACTAGGTATGTAGGTATATTGAATGTTTTGTTTTTACCAGACTGCTCGAGAGTTACTCTGTAAACAAGGTGGTTTATCGGACGCCCACCCGAATAGGTCCCCGAGGCGGTCGATACATCCGGTGCTCTGGATGCATCGTCTAACGGAGGTAGTGACTAGTTTTAGAGAGGCCCCGACCCAGAGGTGGCGCACTCTGGTATTCAGAGTTGCTGCTAGCGAGGATGGGGGTAATGTGTACAACGGTACACTTGTCCTCGGCACCAGCAGCGTGGTGAAGCACTGTCAGGTTTATAGTCGGTGAGAGTCCGACATACCTGCTGCTCATCCCCGTCGGGCGGTGATGACCATAATGGGTTTTCAAGGAAACGGCTCCAACGATTTTACTGAAATTCAGCACGTAATGGGTTTTGGGGGCGAAAAATTGATCTCGATAAGTTTTATTTAAATAAAACTACATTTTATTTAAAATGCTCTAAATTTTCGCTTAATACGATCACAATTTTTCGCTGTCAAACGTAAAGTCATGATGGTTCATTTAGGGAACGAGCGGTCTAGAGAGATGAAAATGCCTTCGTTAGGATCGTTATTCTTTTCAATTTCTTTTTTTTAATTTTTATATTTACATAATTTTAAAAATTACCGAGCAAGGTTCGGTCACCCAGGTACCATTACATTAACGGTGTCGTTAACCCTATGGTTCCTGTTCATAACGGGAATTACGAACGGTTAAGCCTGAGCAATATCATGTAGATGACATACTAGGCTGTACGATCATCAACTATGATCGCCTACAATCGCCTACAATCAAGCTAATGTCGGATTTTCGGACACGCATCAAAGTGAATCGTTGGTGACACGATTATATTATACACAACAATAATATATGATATTGATATGATATTTGTTCTACTTAAATTAAGTTAACATAATTTAGTTATTCAGTATCGCCTACGCAACAGTACGAGAGTCGATTACCTAATGTAAGATATGATTTAATATCCCCCTAAAGCCAGACAGTTTTGTGAGATAAACTGCGGGCTGATCCAGCTGTCTTGCAACTATATCATCCTAGAAGTAAATATAAGTTTACCCGAGTCCTAACATAATGACAAATCCTTTTGAGTCTTGGGAAGTTAGACATTAATTGGTATGGATTAATTTTATTCGTCTTTTTAATGTTTGTCAGTAAAAAGAGTAATGCTTATATCCTATATCACCAGTTTTAGATTAACAATGACAAAAATTAATTTCGGAGAATTTTAATATCATAAAAAAATAGGTGTTCATGAACATGCCTTCTTGATTTGGTTTATAAAACAATGTTGTTTAAAAACACTTTAAAAACACTGTTAAAAAGAGGCTGATACAGAAAGCCTACTATACTCTTGAAGATTATTTGGAAGATAAGAATGTGTGGATATAGCTCTCTTTGAACCTGTACAAGACAGTAACGACTTAATGTAAATAGTATTAAGAATTATATTTTTAAAAGAGCAACCGCCGAGTTTCTTGCTGGCTCTTCTCGGTAGAAACAGCTTTCCGAACCAGCAGTAGAGTTGACGATTCAAAAGCACTTGTTTACAAGTTTATTTGAATAAAGAATATTTTGAATTTGAATTTGAATGAAAATTAAACATTTGCTATGCTATGAAAATAACGATGCTATAATTTCAAGTCATTTATCCAAAGTTAAGATACCGGAGAACAAAAGACATAAGTAAAAAGTATAATTGTTGGTCTTACCGTTTTATTCCAGCTTTTGTTTGGATAAGATCCCGCACGTCGGTCACGGGTCGGCCTTCGGATGCTGCCTGAATAATAAAATACAAAATCAGTGTTTGAAACTCTTGAATTTACAATTCTTCCGAATTTTCTATGAATACACTTAGCAAAATTGAAAAAATAAAATCCCACAAATCTGTTCGAACTTTGCCGTGTGGTTTCCAGCAGAGTAGAATAGACCACCCACATTTTTTAACGAAGTGTCGCAAAATACGACTAAAGTAAGAAGTCGTTAGGCTGGCGGCTGGTCGTTAAATACGCAGCCAAATCATACGACAACATGTTTATAACGAGGAAACCTGGCATACCTTTGGAATATTGTTGGGATTTGTGAAACCCAAAATGTGTATTGCATCGTGGTTCTTATCCAAAGGAAAAAGGGGATTTCGACATTGGATTACTAACATGCAAGCAGCAGAAAAATATAAAAAAAAAATTATTTTATAACTTTCTATTATAGAAATAATTTACGACTTTTTAAATAGCCGTTTAAAAATTATGCTGTGAGTACAGCGGTAAACCCGAGCGACTCTTTTAAAAGGGTCACGGGTTCAAACCTCAGTAAGGTATCGAATGTTTTTTCTGTTAAAATTTGTGTCTAAATGATAATAGCAATTTATCACACGCTTTCTATTGAAGGATATAACATCATCTTTAATCTTTAGAGAGTTCTGAGAATATGTGTAACCTACCAATCCGCACAGAAGCAGCGTGGTAGATCATGGCTACAAAACAAAAATGGTGACAGAAGGCCTATGCACAACAGTCAGATAGTAATAGACCTTTACATCACATTACCAAAAATATATTTATTCGTATTTTTTAATACTCTTTTTGCTTACACAGAATAACAAAAGGTAGAAATAAATATGTATATTCGTAATTGTTAGCCTGCCCATTTCGTTCCAGCGTCCGTTGTATAAAATCCCGCACGTCGGAAACGGGTCGGCTTTGGATGCAAGCTGAATTACAAAACAGTAAAATCAGTTCATTGTAGGACAAGACTGAGTACTCAATTATTTGCTGAATTTTTATCTTACCTACTAAAAAGTTGAAAACAATTTTTCACGTTAATGGATTTGTAAAATCACTAAGAAGGGCAAGGGTTAGAAGAGCTCTAAATTAAACCTACAAAACAGGTAACAAAATGGTAAAATGTAGCCGATATGATGTAACGTATAAAATTTTATATACGAATTTACCATTCATCTGTCACCCATAACACAAGTATTGAGTTACTGACTTTGGGGACGGACGGCCGTGTGTGTAATTGTCTCATATAAGACAATACTATATTTTCAGAAAATATTTAATAGTACTGGTATTTACTATACATATTTCCTATATGCATAGTAAACGGTATAGAAGTCTTTTACTGTTCCACAGCGAGTTAAACTCCTGATAGAGATAATATAGACCTTACAACAACCGCGATGGAAATTTCATGATTATATATTATTCATCATCTTCCTTCCCTTATCCCACTCTAACTGGGGTCGGCTCAACATGTTATACCTGTTATACCTTTTTCGACACCTCGGTAAGAAAGAGGGTGGTCTATTCTACTAAACCGGATACCACACGGTGGGTCAACTTACCTTAGTTGCCTTTTACGACACCTCGTTGCCTTGTGCGACACCTCGGTAAGAAATGAGGGTGGTACTATTCTATTCAGCCGGATACCACACGGCATAGGTGTGATAAATTATAAATTTTAATTAAGTATTGTCTTACCAAAAAACTTATGGGTAGAATTTGGTCCTGCGAATAATTTGTAAGAATCACGTGCTCTGGTCCACACGCTATCACGACTGTAATCCGTATGAATTTACTATAACTTAATCAAACACATAAAGAACTCTGAAAGGTCTAACGAAACGATTACACTTGATTCCCGAGTGAAAAATAAAGCTATAAATGGAAAAAGCTTGTAATCCTTGTATAAACTAACAAGTACAGCGTTGGGTTCGAAGGGTCCTTACGCATTAACGCGTCAAACGTAATGTTTGCACGACCTTCTGTATATTTACTTGTTAGGCTTTGCCAATTGCGTCATTTCCACCTGTTGAAATATAATTGTTTTGACCAAACAATATACTGTTCAAAATATGGGCGCTGGCTTTAAGTTCATTGAATAGTTATAAAGTTTAAAATTAGCATACTAAAGCTGATATTATTTTTTTATCTTTTTTATCGAAACTGATAACACAATAGTTTTAGTTAACAAATATCATGTAACTTAAGGAAAGTGGAAGTTGTAGCTTAGACGTGAATTTTGCTGTGGCGAGGTGTGCTGACGGTCGGAGAGATGCGATGCAGAGAGGAGCGGAGCGGTGCGGAGAGGAGTGCGGCAACGCTATTCGACGAAGTCGTCATGTGTGCGCGGATTTAACAAGTTGTTGTAAAAGAATAAATGGGTTGACTTTTGAGAAAATTGCTTCTTATTTTTTAAATAAGTAAAAAGGTAAAATATCATTGTTATAATTACTAATGAACTTGATATTTGTCTATTACGAATAAAGCAACGATGAAATTTCTTAATATATATTTAGTTAAAGGGCTGAACGGTGACGTAAACTTCTTTTAGTAAAAATATTGTTCAAGCCGACGAAGTTTTAATCTTTTATAGTTTATACAATGTTGCAAAGTAATTTTTAAATTATAATTTTACTTATAGCATATAATAACCAATAAAAAATGTTTTATCAATAGTTTGTTATGTTTTCTTACACCTCATAATAACCTATAATAATAATAAATAGCATATTATTCTAGAGTCCCATATCATAATCATTGTAATTTTTGATTTGTAAAAAAATTATACACTGTTGAAATATTTATTTTTGAAAACAATGACCGCGGAATCTCTTGCTGGTTCTTCTCGGTAAGAGCACCTTTCCGAATCAGTCGTAACTTCATTGTAATTTGACGATTCAGAAGTGTTTGTTCTAATTCTATATTCAAGCTTTACAACTTGAATATATTTGAATTTAATTTGTATATAATAAATATACGATATCCTTAAATTTCATTCGATGGAGCAAATAGTTTTTCCGGTTTGATTCAAATAATAGAGAAAGCTAACTTCAAGGGGTTGTTGGGCCGTTAACAACACAGCTTTTACGCTGAGTGAGAACATGATATAAACTGGTAGGGGCGTGTTAGGCGGAAATCGTATTCGTCGACGAACCATCACAACGTAGCCGAATAGTCCGGTAACGGGGTCCTATATCCGCCGTGAAATGGAACGTGATTCCATTCCTCCTATAATACGATCCAGTCTCGCCGAGATATGTGTGTTGCCCAATTTCTCTCTCTCATATAAATTACTGCTCATGAACATTTACTATTTCGGTGTTAACTTACTTGTTTCTGACACAACGTACTTTTTCCCTGATTTGTACGTGTAAAAAGTCTTATTATTTTTTCGTTGACACATTTTCTCTTACAATGATATTTTATGTCGCTAGTAAGACTTTGTTATTTTTTATTAAAGCCATTGATTTGTTACACATGCTGTTCGCATATAAATTTACGAGGTTTCGCAGTAGTCGATTTAAACATACAGCATAAAAGATCTTTTATAATATTATATAAAATTTTAATAACACTAATTTACTTTTATTTATTTTTAAAACATATTGATAGGTAATAAATAAGAATTTTAATAAAAAAATCATATTCATATAATAATCTTATTCATTTTAGAATAATTATTGGGGTGTGTGGTGGCGTGTTAAATTCACACGGCCGAAATGCGCATGCTTAGGTGGTCTGGAGGAGTCACTCTTAGGGGCAAAGTACCGAACACCTATATTAGAGGCTCCTTTAAAGTGGTACCTATTACAGAAAAATTAAGGGACTCAAGGTTGTGATGGTACGGTCACATAATAAGAAGACCTGATGATTATATAGTTAAAAAATGTCTTGCGATGCCCATTGAAAAGAGAGGAATAGGAAGGCCCTTCGCCACGTGGTTGACAACTGTCCAAAAGGACGTATGAAATTTAGGACCCCGCGAAGAAGATGCCTACTGTAGGGAAAAATGGCGCCACATGATTGGGAAAGCAAAAATACGAGGACAATGTTGATGATGATTTTAGAATGATTATTCTTCTCTATGTATTTGAATCTTAGAATATTGCTTTTGTCAAAATATAAATTAAAAATTATAAAATTGCGAATTATTGTATGTTTGTCTGATCATGTTCTGTCTGTTCTTATAAAATATCGGATAAAAAATAAGAAAACATATGCTACAAACGAATAAATGCAGAAAAAACTCCTTTGGTTGTTATTGCGCGCATCACAAACTGTCACTTCAAGCTTGGAGTAACACCCGAATTAAATTCCTTCGCCACTCGACGACTCGCTGTGTTCCGGTTTCCGCAGCGTATTTCACAATAAATTGAGCAAAGCTGTTCGAAATTGCTAAAATTAACTTCATTATGTAGCTAGTATAAGTGTAAAGGGTGCGGTTGAAGACAGTCGTATCAAATGTCGCATCAACGATAAATTTAATAAATAAAACAATTATGTAGTAGAAAGGCGAGTCTCGATTGTTGAAAACCACCGGGCGAAAGCATTTAAACGAAATATGTTGGAAGGCAGCCAGTGTCTCAAGTATTCAAATATGAGAAAGTCTTAACAGTTTCCTGTAAGCTTATGGTATGTTGAAGATTAACGTTAACATGCCGATGATAATATAACTGTAATCCTAACAAGAAGTTATAAACAAGTTCTTTTAATTATTTTGCAATAAATAAGAAAGACTCTATCAAGACCAAATAATTTATGGACTTAGTATAGAAAGGTGAATTCTTGATACAAACTAATGGACATATGTCACTTTGGATATACATAAGTCAAAATTTCCAGATAAGGCTCATTCGTTTAATCATATTAAATTAAGTCGGTCATTCATTAGCAACTAAATTTCTGAAATTTCTCATGCGAATGTCCATTTCTGAGGACGAACTTAATGCAAATATTTAGTGGGAACTCGTAAAACATAGTGGCATTCCTACTTATTAACACCCTAGAATAACTTGGAGACAACAAGTCAAATAAAAGTTAATTTTACATACAAATGTAGCGGCATTTGATTCACTTAGTATGTTATATGGTAATTTCCCAAAATGTATAAAAAATAAATATTTTTAATTTATATACATGAAAGAGAAACTAAGTTACATACTACATACTTTCTGTTATGTACTATGTTCCTTATAGACTCAAATTTCAAATTTTCAGACCATCTTCAGATTAACCTATCGAATAATTCTGTAAAGTTTGACGATCGGATTATTTTTTTCCTAAACTGTCAATGATAGTTTTTCTACTATTGTTATCTTAACATTATTACCGGCGAAGCGAACTAGGTATGCAAGTGGTTTATAAATGAAATTATATTCCAATGGCTATACGCCTTGTTGTGTATAATGACTTAAGTACAGGGTAATATAGTGTGTTATATCTTAAGTGCAGGGTAAACTTAAGTAAAAAACGCATCACAAACTTCCACAAGACTAAGAACCATCTGAAGCCAAGTATAGCTTTTTCTTTGTGCACACATATATCTTTGCAACCTACTGGATCTAAAACATGTGATGACCATTCCAAGAGATAGAGGGTGAGAGAGACATAGATCACACAGACAGAGATCAAATCCCTGCGGAATTTCCCTATATCTTGTGACACATGATAAAATTGTTTAATACAGCAATAATAAACTTATTTTCTTAAATTACGCTTTGCTGGCGATCTCATAATCAGGAGCTTTTTGCAATTTCAACGAAAATATTATCCGTATAAAAGCGCTCACTCGCAATCACGAATGAACATTCAAAGGGGGCTTAATTAAAACTAAACGGGGCCTGCGAAGGGGACAATGGCTGTGGTAGATAATAAAGCAATATACGTCACTCAGGCACAGGTAGAGTTTACGATTAGATCTAAACTGGTTATCGTTAGTTGACCAAATTTACAAAAGTAATAATAAAATTATTTAGCTATAATCAGAGAAAAGTATTTCTTAAAAATAAGAGTAAACTGTAAAGAATACTTTAAGAGTATTTACTTTCTATGTAGTTTAAGTAAATAGATAAAGATATATATAATGCTTAATGTAGAGCGGACTATCCGTTTTCGTACCTAATACATGGAGCTTTCGTAAAACTAAACCTCCGCCACCGCGACCTCAATACACAAGCACTACACACGTTCATTATCACAAACTCAACAACCGTTTCGTCCCACAACCGATGCATCATCAAGAGTTAGACTCCTTGACAAAATCGCACAGCGACGCATCACCCAAGCAAGCATAGTCATATACTAATTAGTTCAACCCCCACAATCTATTTTGCCTCCAAACAAGTGTAACAAGCTTTAACTACTTTGACCAAATTGAATAATATAAAAATAAGCATAATAAGCTGCGTAATATTTTGTTATCCTGATAGAGGTTTATGGAGCTTAGAATGACTTTATTATTAAACTGATTGCTGACTGATTATACACAAGCCAGAATTTATTATTTCTCTACCTCTTAAGTTAATTGATAACTGATTATAATATGATTAGTATTAGGTCGGAATCTACGCTAATATAGTTTTATTTAAAGACAAGCTAAGCCAAACTTTATTCACGTCATTTTAGGTAATAATATATACTCAATTATAAAGTATGAGTTTTTTTGCTGTTCGACGATAAACACGAGTTGCGATTTTATACAAATTGGTAAAATAATTGTATTCTCAGCAAACATCGCCCAAGATGCCATGAATATCGATTATCAAATAGGTTTTTAAAGAACACCGTAGTGCTTCATATAAATATTAAATTAAATTCAGTTATAGTATTCAATACTTTCCACGTCTCTCACGGATAGCTTTAATGAAGTCCAAAGCCATTAACTAAGAATTATATTGATCTCTCAACATTCAACAGCCCGCCTTCGCATCGCCCCGAAGAGCCGAACAAACAACAATATTTGCTGCCAACAGCCACGAAATTAATCTTTCTTCGGGCGTTTAGATAAGCGATTCAAGAATTTACCTTTAAAGCCGCATAGCTTAAATACAAAACATTGATAAAATTATTTAAAAAAAAGTAAGTAAATGAAATCGTGTTTTCTTAAAAAACAAAAAATAATGATTAGTAAATTTTTTTCTTGTATATGTTATATGTAATGAAATTAATCAATAAATAATTTGATCAACTATAAGCTTTTTTCTCTCATTCTGTTCTATATCAAACTGGCCCATTGGCGCAGTGGGCACTGACTTCAGTGGGTGGCGGGTACGGGATTCCTGCTTAGATTTAGCATTAGATATATTTACTTCTATCGCGGATTATACCAAAATAATATTTTCATTACTTTTGTATTGTCGACCTCCGCAAAGTAACGCCTGGTTCTATAAATGATTGTGTACGTATGTATTTAAAATTATATACTTATATAAGTTTAAATAGTTATCAGTAATCTGTCACCCACAATACATTTTTTCCTCTTTTCTAACAATATAAAAGTACAATAAAGAAATAAATTAATACAAGTAAGTTACATTCTTTTTCTTTTATGCGTCTAAGTGTCCTATATATTTTTTTATATTTCAGTATTCTCTACTTTACATTCCAACGCAGTAACAAATTGAAACACCACCACATATTTGCATAACATTGGCACAGCCCTGAATGCGGTATCCATTTTTCCAATATTCCACTCGAGCGGGTGCATAACGTTTCGAGATTGTCTTAAATTCCGTAGCGAGCAAACAATATTTTATATATGCATATAATAAATAGCATCGTCTTCCTGCCCTTATCCCACTCTAAGTTGGGTCGGCACAACATGTTATAAACATGCTGTCATATGATTTGGCTGCTTTTTTACGACCGCCTGCCTGACGTCAACTTACCTAATTTCGATAAGAAAGAGGGTGGTATATTCTACTAAACCGGATACCACACGGTTGGTCAACTTACCTTAGTCGCCTTTTACGACTCCTCGGTAACAAATGAGGTAGGTCTATTCTACTCAGCCGGATACCACACGGCGGGTCGACTTAGCTTAGTCGCCTTTTACGAAACCTCGGTAAGAAATGAGGGTGGTACTATTCTATTCAGCTGGATACCACACGGCGTGTGCATATAATAAATAGGTAATACAAAAATATAATTATGCGTTAAGTTATTCCTGACAAGTACTTCGTCAATATGATTGAAGGGCGTAGACAAACATTTGATATATGTTTACTCTTTATAAAACTCTTCAGAGCGGAATACAAACAGGTTATTTTTAGAGTGTTGCGGCACAATATTACGCCTTAAAGTAAATATTGACCCATATTTTGACCCCTTGACCGGTCGCGTCAAATGAAAATATTTAAACAAAATCATTTAATTTTAGTAATAGACCAATTAAGACCCTCTCAAAAGAGTAGGATAAAAATTTAAGTGAGTCAAATGCGTTGTAAACTCGAACACCCAAGTTCAAATATCTTATAGAATTAGGCGTTACTTTGCGGAGATCCCGCAACCGAAGCAATACTCCACGACAAAATCCTGGAGTCTATTTCCTGATGATGCTTCGGTTGCGGGGCGAAACGATTGTTGAGTTTGTGATAGTGAAACTATGTAGTGCTTGTGTATCGTGGTGGCGGTGGTGGAGGTTTGTGCATGTGTTTTTAACTTAATACTTGTGTTACGGTAGACAGACAACTGGCGAATATATACTTATATATTTTTTAAATACTTAAATACCATCAAAAAACTGTTAAAATATTTTATTATTAAAAATAGTAAAAACAAAAAGAAACAAGACAAGATGAAAAAAGTTCATCATTTTTATCACTAAAGTCTTACTACAAGACGCACAATCCATACATAATATACAACAAAGTCCACCGCCCCGTCCATGTATCAGTCCGCTTTACTCAAAACCTATTGATTTTGATTATTTTAATAGTGGTAAAAAACCCGTAATTGTGATAAGGATTACGTTATGGAAAATAACCTTGCTGGTTTATGACAAACGCAAACACTAATGCGGTAATTGTTTTTCCAATAAAACGCCCGAGCGAGCGCATAACGTGTCGAGATTACTGAGTGCATACGGACGGCTACAAAACAATACACTACACTTTATCACAAACTAGACGGATAAATCTGTTGCATTAGTACAACTTTTATAAGTAGTATAAAATGTATATTTAGAATATATTTCACGTATGATCGATTATTTTGATCTATTTTCTTGATGGTTCTTCTAGGTAGGAGCAAAATCAGTGGCAGCTTCTTTAATAACATTTGACAGTTAAAAATACGTGAAACAGTCTACTCAAGGAAAGATAACTTTGAATATGAAAACGTACTGCATTAAGGAAGGACTTTTACTTCTTTAACATACAAGTGAGTGATTTAAAAGTTTGCAAAATGTTTTCGTTTTCGAATTCATCTCGAACATTTTACGAATGAAATATTACTTATACTAGTATCAAGATTTCGAGATTTACTTTTTATTACCAAATATTAATTATTTAATTGTACTCCTATATGCAACAACAAATACATATTTAAATTATTATTCCAATCATTCAAAGTTTTAAGTAAATCTATTCTTTGTGGTATATTTCCTAATCTATAATAAATCTGAAAGTTTGTTTGTTGTGTGTGCGTACATGCGCGTGCGTGCGTTCGTGCGTGTTACTAAATAATAAATAAACCGTATTTCTTGCATAACTAATTTAAAATAAATTCCAAACACGTTCGTTAAAAGCACATTTTTTAAAAGATGATCTCCAAACACCCCTTAAAATTCTGTATCTGTTTTAATTATAACTATACTAACGATATATTAATAGAAAATAAAAATGATCATTTTTACACCAGAATCTGGCATGATGAAAATACAGTACTTTATTTATTTGATTGTGAAATTAAGTTATAATAACATGTCAAAATAAATTTTAATGAAAAAACTGTTAGCGTCAGAGCAGTCGCATTTAAAACATCTACAAAAAGTAAAAAGATGGATAGTCAACAAAGTCACAAAGGCCCTCCAGAATATACACTATTTTCAGACGTAAAAACACGACCAAAAAGAAGAAAACTACTACACGAAAATATCCAAAAATGTTCATATAAAAGAAAATAGTCTGCACCAGGAACAAATCCCGAGATTTAATCTCACGAAAAGCAAAATAATGTTAGCGTGGATAAACCTAAATTATAATGTACAATAAATTTCAGATGCAGCCAACAGGTGCACTTGCATAAATATTACGAAATCTGCATTGAAAATTAGTAGGTTCATTAAATAAGGCACATTGTAAATTGTGCTTACGCTAAAGCAAAATAATATTACTGAGATTTAATTCGCGTATGCTGTTCATACGTTTTTGAACACAGTGTTACAAACACTGTTTTTCTTTGAAATTTCTGAAAATATATCATTTGATCGCCACCAAACTTCACAGGATTATCAGTCAGTTATTTCAGTCAATAGAAAGATTGTCTGAAAATTTCATTCAAATAGATCCAGGCATTTCGGAGTATATAATGCGCATACAAGCTTACTTTCTCTTTTACATATTATATTGATTATTATCTATATGGATCTCAACGCCGTGTGGTATCCGGCTGAATAGAATAGTACCACCCTCATTTCTTACCGAGGCGTCGTAAAAAGCGACTAAGGTAAGACGACCCACCGTGTGGTATCCGGCTGAGTAGAATTGACCAACCCCTTTTCTTACCGAGGTGTCGTAAAAGGCGACTAAGGTAAATTGACCCACCGTGTGGTATCCGGTGTAGTAAAATAGACCACCCTCTTGCTTACCGAGGTGTAGTAAAATACGACTAGGGTAAGTTGACGTCACGCAGGCGGCCGGTCGTAAAAACTCAGCCAAATCATGTGACAGCATGTTTGCAACATGTTGTGCCGACCCCACTTAGAGTGGGATAAGGGCAGGAGGAAATAAGCCAATCGTAATGTAACCTAACCCTACTTACTGCATGATTAATTTACTCTAAAGACTGAACGTAATGTAACACACATACCTGTCCATCATTTATAACAAGTTAAGCCTTGAGCGTAACTAGAATGTTGAATCAGTTATGAAATAAGTAAATATACGTATAGAGCCATATTTTCTGACATAATACTTCACAAAAGAATTATTAAACAGGACAAAATCTAATATTACATTATATTACTTCAATTTATGCTACTACTCAACCGTTAAAAGTGATCTGAGGCTCATGTTGATAATCCAGCCACCTCTTGTATTGTACCTATGAACCAGATCCATACTACTATTATAAGTGCCAAAGTCTTCCTGCATCATTGTCCGTCTATCTGTTACAGTCGCTGGAGTAATATTGATAAATTTTGGCACAATTGAAGATTATATATGGGATTATATATGGAAGAAGATTATATATGGAAGCTTCAACGCGGCTTCAACCGCGTGGAAATCAGTGTGGAAATCATTGGTTAGTAATTTTACTCTCACCTGCGTGCGTTGGACAATTAATATCAAATAATATATCTTTACTAGCTGACCGGGCAAACGCTGTTTGCCGTATAAATTATTTCTAGGAAATTTCCAGTGTACATTATAGAGAAATAAAACTTTTGACCAAGAAAATAAAAAAAATGTTAGGTACAATCCTTATCACTTAGTGGTATATACATATAAAATTTCGTGAAAATCGGTCAAGCTATTGGAAAGGACTATAGTAACTAACATTGTGACACGAGAATTTAATATATAAGATAATAAACCGCAAAGGAAATAAGAACTGACACAATATGCGACTCTCGACAGGCGTTGCATTTAATACGATAGTGACGTCGAGCTTGCCCTGCAAGAACAAAGGTCTTCCGAGTTACGGACGTCCTGAACAATAGGTACCTATACACAAAGCGTCCTCTATCCTACTTCATTCTATCCACTCTTCACGCTATACATTAGAAAGTTCAATATCGAAATACCGCGGGTGAATCGTACTATAGACTAACTTCACGTGCGGAAGTTAATAAGTTTTGCCATAGCCGGCTGTGTTTGTGGTTTTATTGGTTCAGTCGTAATGTTTGACGTTCTCTCCCGCATTCTCTACCTTTTATTTTTGCCTTAATATTTTATTTTGATATAACATCGATTTGACCGATGAAAATGTAGTCTTTAAGACAATGTGGTAATTTGAAAGATACATCCATAGTAGTATATAAAGCTGAAGTGTTTGTTTGTCGAGAGGAGCAGCGACAGCAAATGTCTAGATAGCTTTTTAGGGTTACCCACTTTAACTATTTTTATGGTTACCAAAATACTATGTTACGGTTTTAATCTTTCCTGCGGGCGGAGCCGCTGGCGATTGCTAGTTTGTAAATAACCAGGACGTAGGAAGTGAAGTTAATTACGTCATAACAATTATAATACGTTTTAATCTTATCATCAGAAGAACGTTTCTAATGTGCTCTTGGAACTTCTTGGATAAAGTCGGAATTCCCATGTATATTTGTTTAATGAGCAAACACAAACAAAAACTTGCTCAAAGGGCTGGAATGTCTCTACTTAACCACCGCGACCCGGATTTTGGGCCAAATATTTATTTTAATTACGTCTCGGTTACTTCGGATACACGCAGAGAACTTCTGGCCAACTCCGTATATTATATTTTATGAAATAGGCGCTAGAGCTAAATTACATCTCATAAATAGAGAGTCCATGATTTAATAGGGATAATTGTTAACCGATGGACGTCCAGTGCTGGACGTAAGTCTTCTTAAGGGCTCCACAACCCACGATTTTGTGCTGCTTGGAACCAGCGACTCCCCGCAACCTTTTTGAGGTCGTCAGTCCACTTTGTGGGGGTCTACCACCGCTGCGCTTTCCGGTACGAGGCCGCCATTCCAGCATTCAGGACCCCAACACCCATCGGTTCTACGTACTACGTGCTGCCCATCTCCACTTCAAGTTCGCGACACGATGAGTTATGTCGGTTACTCTGGTTCTTTTACGGGTCTCCCCAATCCTGATTTGATCGCGTAGAGATACACCAGACATAGCTCGCTCCATTGCCCGCTGAGTGACTCTGAGCTTTCTTATAAAGTCAGCGACCACGTTTCAGATCCGTAAGTCATCACTGGCATCACGCTATTGTTAGCCCTAAATAATTATATTTTATATAGTGGTGCTGACAATACGACATTAAATAAATCAATAATAAATAAATATATGGGACACTTACACACATGGTCGTCCGTCCTCAAAGTAAGTAACTGAATACTTGTGTTATGAGTGACAGACAACTTGTGAATATATACTTATATAAATTTTAAATACATACTTAAATACAAATATACATCCAGACTCGAAGACCAACAAATTAATTTGTAGATAATGTTGGCCTCGGCGGGAATCGAACCCGCGACCCGCGGAGTTGAAGGCAGTGTCTCTACCCACTGCGCCAACGGGCCAATTAAATGAATCCACTGATCACTTAAACGAATAACATAACATTGGCATAACTCAATCGTCTTAAATATAGTAAAAAAAATGTATTTTAGAACATGATTCATTTACATGGGAACTGGCTTTGTTTATAATAGTACACTGACATGGAGCGGCGCACAACAGGAGAAAACAATATTTGTTTTGTCCGACTCGCACCTTATACTATTTAGTTAGGTCAAGATTATGTATCGTATTACATTATTTGGAATTACATGTTAGTGATCAGTCATTGATTTCTATTAACTGTTTATTTATTTAAAAACAAAGTAAAATAATTTGCTGTGGCTAAAATACTTCACAAAATTAACTGATTGTTTTTTACTAGCGGCCTGCCCCTGCTTCGCACGGGTATAAAATAAATAACCTACTCCACTTGGTGAAAAAAATTATTAAAATCGATCCAGTAGTTTAGATTACTACCCATGGCCCGTGCCGTGGTAGCGCTAAATTTAAATAGAAAATTTCCCTCTCCCTATACCAAGATTTCCTGCTATTTTGGAATATCTAAATTCATATAGTACATATTTGCTTATTTATTTTTACATTTTTCCTTATGTATTTTATTTTTACAATTAATTACAGAATGTCTTTATATACAACATTCACAGCTTTCTTGTCATTAAAAAAACTCTTGAAAGAACGACATATAGCTGCTAAATGCGAAGTGCTATAGGGTGTAGCGCGGCCTCCTCACAGCATTTTAAATCTGCAATATCTCCGAAAATGTTCACTTAAATTACATGCTGTAAACGGCCATATTGATCTATATAAATCAACAATTTATTTAAGATACTTAATTGGATAAGGATTAATGCTGTATTGTATAAAAATAGCTTTGAACATAAAGCATTATTTTTTGTAAAAAGTAAATGACAAAAAAATGCTATTGTGGGTTATCCATAAGAGATAGACATATAACATCGCGGACTTTTCTGTAGACCTTTTCAAGGTGTACAAATACTTAGTACATCATTTTGATAAATCTCGTAGGGTTTAGCCTGCGTTTGCAATGTAAGCGGAAAAAAATGTAATTATTTATAGAAACCTCAAAAATTACAGTATTTCTCTACTCCGTATTGAATGTTATAATGCGTACAAACCTTCCTCTGGAATCACTCTATCTATTAAAAAAAAACCGCATCAAAATCTGTTGCGTAGTTTTAAAGTTTTATGCGTACATAGGGATATAGGGACTTTGTTTTATAATATGTAGTGATGTAGGGCGCTGAGAGGTGTGTAGGTACCTAAATTTAAAATTATGATGTGTACTATCCTGTATATTATTATCTTTGTTATTATTATCTCTGTTATTGATTGATTGAGTGATTTAAACAATCGTTTTGAAATAAGTTATCCAACGGCATATATCGCCCTGTCTAAAGTATAAAGTCACATGTCCCATGTATAAGCATAGGAAAAATGACTTTATTCTTCTACCCTTCCTACAATGTACGCCGTCAACAAACGGCGAGGATCAGATTTGTTACTGCTAACCACCAAATTTACTGTCAATACTATCAAACAGTAGTCAACAATTCACCACATACTAAAAGCTTCCTATTTTTATATTAATGATCTAATCACGATTGCAAACACAAATACACGTAACACACAATTTTCATTGACGATCATGGGGTTCCAGTTTCCTAAAATCGGTCGGCGTATTCGGCACACTTCCGACGGCGTTATTATTAATCCGGCTCTAGTGGAGTTTTTGAGTAGTATTATAGTTTTCCCTGATGGGCGCACAACCACAGACGTATGTTATGTATATATATGGATTTCAGTTGATATTGCTTTACATATGTTGCTTTTTTTTTTAAACATTAAAATACTTCCTACCGTTATTTTTACACAACTTTCATCATCATCCTCCTGCCCTCATCCCACCCTAAGTGGGGTCAGCACAATATGTTATAAACATGTAGTCACATGATTTGGCTACGTATTTCACGACAGGCCACCTGACATCAACTTACCTTATTCGTATTTTACGACACCTCAGTAAGAAATGAGGATAGTCTATTCTACTCAGCCGGATACCACACGGAGCGTCGACTTACCTTAGTTGTCTTTTACGACACCTCGTTAAGAAATAAGGGTGGTCTATTCTACTCAGCCGGATGCTCACACGGCATTATTGATGATAATATAAAATATTACACATACAAGAACACAGGTTAAGTTCTCAAATTCAGTTGTTGTATTTTTAGCATAACGTCTTATCTCGTATGTTAAAGGTCGAGACGTTCTACAATACGTATGGGCCTATCTGTTTGCTAATGGCCTACATCTGAAAGGTGAATGGCTGCATGCTACGGCTGAAATGGGGAAATCTTTCTAAGGCGGGGATCGATGGCGCAATATTTTCTATCAGGTCCATAATTTATTATACTTAATATAAGGCAATATGTTTCCTATAAATTTAAAAGGTTATTGTGTTAACATCGATCTAATAATGTTTTTATAAAGTAGCGGTCTATTACTATTCTATCACTACGCAAAGCTTTCTATTGAGATTTTCAGATATAACAATGGTGATATTATTGCTTTTTTATGAGACCGCAATAGGGATCGAGATTCTGAGCAGGAAGACAATGCGAGAAGGAAGATGAGCTACAGAAAATATCGCGAATGTGTATATCTATCTTTTAAAGAAAACTAATTATACCCATTTTAACTTCCACGAAAAATGGTCACAATGCAATAATTGAAAAATTATATTGATACATTATAAATCCTTATCAACTTAAAACATATATATATACCTTTAGCATTTCATGCTAAAGTGTGCATAAAATAAATTAATATCTTAGGATAAGAAAAATGAAAACTAACGCGCATGAAACTCAATCAAGGTATAATATCGTCTGTTACCCGTGCGAATCCGACGTGGGTTGCTGGTCGCATACATAAATCAAATATTTTAATAATATCAGTCACACACGGATTAGACATTTTCTGTCCATACAAGTTATACTTACCATTAATAAGACCTTAGAAAGGCAGAAACGTTCCTAGATATCGATGGCTATAATACAGCACGTCTGGCACCTGAACCCAACGAGGCAACGCTTAATGGGCTGTCACGCGTCCATCCGCTTCGGTGATTGATCGACGTGTATAAATACCCTACATCACACCTTCCCCATTTTATAAGACAAATATAGCTGAGACGAGCTTACATAGAATTTCAGAGCCACGTTAAGCTTTGCAAAGTCTCCACCTCGCATATGCAATACCTTCGGTATTATTATCGAGAAAGTATACACAGATAAAGATATCACTTAATCATATAGGTAACCAAAAGGGACTTTCAAGAAATTACAGTAAGTTTGCGCGACCGCTCTAGAAAGCAATTGGTCCGATATAAGTTAAAATACACTTCGTAAAACGCCCTAAGATCGAGCAATATGTAGGATTAAAAGTTGAAAATGGATCTACGATAGCTCATGCTAATGTAGAGAAGGAAAAATAAGTCAACATTCAAAGCCAAAATAAATAATTTCTAGAATATTTTTTGAGTCACACTTTTAACATACACTTTCTTTTTTAATCAGATATCGAATCAGATTTACCGTACAATTCAACAACAATGATAAGGCCTCAATGTAGATACCTAAATATCTAACAGGCTATGATATGCAATTGTGAAGACTTATTGACACGCTCATAATAATGATTAGCCAAAACAAAACGCCATTATGAACAAGATATACGATTCCAAGAGTTCTTATTAGACTGACTGGGTGTAATAGAATAACATAGACATAACCCTTAACCTTTCGGACACCTGAGTCCTAATGGAATGTCGTACGTCCATCTACAACGTTGATTGATCTACATCCACCTGATATGTACATAGGCTACATCTTGAAGGATTTATTAGTTTCATACATATTATGGTCAGGGTAATACGGGTTTCGTTATTTGTAAGGTGCTATCGTATAGTTAAGCAATTTGTGAGTAACGACAACGCGTAGACCAGTATCAGTTCGATTACAATTGTGGTAGATGAAGAAAATACTAATCAATAGGTTTAAATGAAATAGCAGAAAGCTCTGATATAAGGTGATCAGTATAGTTCTGAATAGGGAAGTTCATGGATTTATGTAACTAATTGAGTGCTAGTAATTGCGTTGAGACTTCTGTTAAGGGGTTGCGGGTTGAAACCCCGGACAGGCACCATTGAATTTTTCTGTTAAAACTTATCGTGTATTAATAATTGCAATTTATCACCCGTTTTTGGGTAAAGGAAGACATCGTGAGGTAACCCGCATATCTCTAGAGAATTTTAGAGATATGTGTAACTCTACCAATCCGTCTTAGCTCCAATCCTTCTCTTCAAAAACGGAGAACTTAAAATCCACAACCATAAATTCTTGTAAAATTAATTAAATTGATTAAGTTTAAGTTCAAAAACGGAGAGAGGGGTCTAGCAGTGGGATTAAGGAATAGACTTTACTTTACGTTTAATTGCTTTCTGGTCATGAACAATACATGTCCATATATGCACTGATATGCCCATATATGCACTTATATCCCCCCCCCCCCCCAATTTAATTTTAGACAGACGAATTCGGTACTAAAAGCTTGTAATAACCATTTAAGTTAGGACTAGTGTGAGTGGGCTTATTACAACACATCTTGCAACTGAGTCCAATAACGCACCGCCTGATGGTTTGCCGGTGATTGATCGATATACTTGGCGACATGTGGACATACCCTAAATCGCTTATACCTTCCACGCAATAAATCATACCTTTGAGATTCTGATAAAAGTATTATGTGTTATCGGTTCCGCTACATATATTACAATATTCTAATATACGAAGTCTGGATGATATTATAATATTGTTAAGTGTGATTATTTGCGTAGAACTAACGAGTTATTCGCAAATATATGTGTGCTTAGTGCCAGTTTTTTAACCTACTCGATCACGTTAGCATGTCACTAATTTGAATGGCTCTGGAACACCAGTCACTAGATGTCGCTGTTGCAGCGTTGTAGAAATTAGCGTTACGCTAACACTAACGAGTAGGTGAAAAGACTCGAACTAAGCACACTGTACTGTACCTACTCCTTTGTATGTAACAAACGTAATAATTAAAATATTTTGCTTTAATCCGCGATGAAGTAAAATAGAAAATATATATAATGCTAAAAATGTAGAGTGGACAATCCGTTTTTATACCTGATACATGCAAGCTCGTAAAAACAGATGCACAAACCTCAACCGCCACCATAGTACACAAGGACTACATATGTTCACTATCACAAACTCAACAATCGTTTCGTCCCACAACCGACGCATCATCAGGAGATCTAGGAGACTCCACGACAAAATCGCAAAGCGAAGCAATACCCAAATAAGCTTAGTTATAGTATACTTATCGGTTCATCCTTTGTATGTAATTTATCCGTACTAAATAAGTATTTATTATTTATTGTATATACATCGTTACAAAAAATAATGAAAAAAAGTACGTAAGATTACAGATAAAAATAAATACATAAAATATTTTAAATAGTAAATTACATTCACATGAAATGTTATGAATCATAACTATATGTATCCGTACTAAGCGGAAATAACTTAACAAGTCCAAAACGAACACTTTTCAGGGAAGCCATAAATAGTTTTACGCTTATATACGTTTAAGAGAGTTATTTAAATATTCATAAATTTGTATGTGCGATATTCACCATATAAATTAGGCAATCCTAATGCTTTTAAATAAACAAATAAAATTACGTAAGCCGACTTATCAACGTATTCACGTTTGTACTAAAACTTGTCAAACGCTGCTTGAATACCAATAAAGAAATAAATAAGAATATCATTCACAGCCACAAAGTTCAAATATGGTATTGTGGTTTATATTCTGATTGTTATAGTTAGATTAAAAATTCATCTGCAATATTGACGAAGATCGATCATCTATGTACGGGGAGTGATCTCCGTGATGATGGATCAATTTCGTTTACATCTAAACTTGGTATTATAAATGCCAAAGTCAGTGAGTCTCTCTGTTGTTTTCGCGGTTAATCCGCTGGACTAATATTCATTATTTTGACACAATTAAAGCTTCTACACCAGGAGTACCTTCACCACCATCAACAAGGGAATCACCCTCATTTCATACCGAGGTGTTGTAAAAGGCGACTAAGGTAAGTTGACCTCAGGCGAGCGGTCTGTCGTAATATAACAGGCCAAATTAACAACATGTTTAAAACATGTTCTGCCGTCTTCACTTAATGCGGGCTACGGGCAGGAGAATGATGATTATAATATATTATTTTACAACCATTAACTATATACACCGATAAAATCTACATTTATTTATTAACTAATAATTAGCATAACAAATTTAAATTTAATCTCGTCTTCATTAAATTTATATTCCGTATATTCATATTCATAAGTTCGTTTAACAGCTACCGAATTTGTACAACAATGAAAACTAAATTGCTTATTTAAATATTTATAATAATTAAAAACATTTAACATTTAAAACATTTAAATAATATTTATTTTGTTATTGGAAACTTATTTTAAGTTGAATCTAAATTTCTTATTTTTTTATTTACGAGTATCTTTAATATTCAAATGAGTTTATCTTGTATGTATATGTATAAATATATTTTCGGAATATCGATAAACGCCTCCAACGATTTTTCTAAAATTCTGCATGTCATGTGGTTTTGAGGGAGAAAAATCGCTCTAGCTAGGTTGTATTTAAAAAAAAATCTCATTTTATCCATTCATCACATTCAATCACATTTATTTTTGGGCTCTAAAAAAACTGCTAAATTTGGAAAACGTAATGCTGTGCCAGCCCTAATGGTAACAAGCGGACCAAAATAGTTTAAAACCCCGGGTTCGAGATCCTTATGCCTCCAGCGCTTCCTTACTTTTTTTAATTGTCTCATTTTTTCTTTCTTTTTTGCCTTATTTTTTCTTTCTTTTTTTGTAGTTTTTTTATCTTTAAAAAAATTACCGAGCAAGGCTCGTTCAACCAGGTACTATTATTTAACTTTCCTATTACCCGGTACAAAATTTGAAAGGTAACCATTGATTGATTAATTTTTTTAAGAGACTACTAAAACTCGATTTTTATATCCTTATTAATATCATAATAGCGAAAGCCTGTTTATTTATCTCCCTGTTAGTCTGTTACAATTTAACGACTTATTCCTATTATTTATTTATTAAGTACCACTAGTTCTTTACAATTCAAAATTCAAAAAAATAAAAAAAAACAAAGAGCCTAAACGAAGAGTGGCTGAGTTATGTTGATTTTGAATATAATTATATGAAACTTCGGAAGTTTTCTTAAAAATAAACAAATATAATAAATTTCAACTCAATCATGTATTGGTGAAATGCCGGGAGAGATCGATCACATTTAATATTGTGTTTAAGTTCCCCGTAGTTCTTTCATTTCTTTCGTTCCGTATTGCTTCATTTTCTCACAACTAAGCTTCATATACTCAAGTACAATAATTTTATAAATTTTTAATGTGTCCACATAATATTCGCAATCTAAAACATCGAATAAGGTCTCAACAGAAGTAAGTCTATAAAAATTGTATAAAAAAAAACATATTACGAATAGTCCAAGTTGTTCGAGGGAGAGTGATTAATTTTCCTAACAATTTTTCCGTCATCTTAAATCTTTTAAAGAGCACAAAACATTTAGCCAATTCAGCACACAGGAGCTGGGCCACGATAATAGTATATTGGCCGGAAGGACTGACATTAAAAACATACGCCATTAGAGAATATTATTTAACAGTACTCAGTATTTTCAGTACTTTCTATGTTAAGTTTGTGTTAATTACTTTCCAATTTACAACTCAAATTTGAAAATTCTATGCAAACTGATCACAAACATCGTCAAAACGAGAGGGTTTGTAGTGGAATTTCAACATGACAATACAAATTTGATTGTCAACACGATACACACACACACATATTGCAATGAAAAATTTAAATTTTAGTCGATTATATTTTTCTTTGCCGTGTGGTATCCAGCTGAATAGAATAGTTCACCCTCATTTCTTACCGAGGTGCCGTAAAGGCGACGCACGTAAGTTGACCCACCATGTGGTATCCGGTTGATTAGAATAGAGCAACTTCTTTCTCTCCGAGCTGTCGTAAAATACGAATAAGTAAGTTGACATCAGGCAGGCGGCCGGTCGTAAAATACGTAGCCAAATCATGTGACAACATTGTGTCGATCTCACTTAGAGTAGGATATAGGTAGGTAAAAAGATGAATTGTAATGTGAAGATTGAATGTGTGAAGAATAATATGCATAAAAAAGGAGTTGCACCATAATTGACGAATGAAAGAAGAGAATGTAAGATCCTAGAGTGGAATAAGGGTGAAAAAATGAGTCTTATATTCTAAATAGCTGTGGGGCCACGATAATATGCGGCTAGATCAGGGAACCATGAGAACCGAACAAGTGCATGTATAATTAAAACTTTTTGAGTCACTAGACTAAATAATCACTGATAAAAACGTTTATTTCGAGATAAGACCATTGTAAGATAGTTATCATCTCGTATCAATGAACTCACTGGCTGCAACTGATATTCAAAATTTCGCAGACACGTATATAGACGTTTGCAGTAAATTACCTTACCTATTCTCTGCAAACAAAGCATCCCTGATCTAATCAACGAAACAATACAAGTAGAATATATGAAATATAAAGCCAACAGCACTCCTGCCATGGTCGATTTAAATTACAAACAATATTACACGGCGTGGATACAAACGAGTCCATTGTAGGCCGCGTGCGCCCGACAGCTGTTTTAGATAACGTGTGACCTCCCCAGAATAAAGCGAGCGCTCCGCTAACAATTAAAACAACAATGACGTCGAGCACGCGGCACCACTTATCGTCGACGATTTAGCAAACATGGCGAAATTGGTTTGACAAAAACATGGCAAAATAACGCTAGTAACGACCTCGTGGTTACCATAATCAGACTTCTGAAGCATCATTACTGATTTTACGATAACATTAGTCATACTAAAATGTACTTGGAAAAAAAGGAATATTCCTAATATAGCAAAAGATATTAACTACGCCGTGTGCTATCCGAAATAGAACCACTCTCATTTCTTAACGAGGTGTTTTAAAAGGCGACTAACGTAAGTTGGTCCGTCGTATGATATACGGCTGAGTAAAATAGACCATCCTCATTTCCTACCGAGGTGTCGTAAAAGGCAAGGTTATGCATCCGGACGTAAAATACCTAACTAAATCATGTTACAACATATATAAAATGTTTAAAACATGACGTGCTGACCCCGCTTAGAATGGGATAAGGGTAGGAGAATGTATGTAGTATCCTACATTAGCAATACAAATTAGAAATAGAACTACAGACAAATCTTTCCATTTAAAAAATTATGAAAATTTCAAAGCGCATAAAAAATCTTTAAATCTATGGTATATTCAAAGGAAGACCATGTCAAGTCATGCCGATAGCTGCTGCAGCGATATATTGTTGATATCAGACCTCAGACAGATCATGACCTACGGTTCCGAAAATTAAAAAAAAAATTAGCCGACTTTTACATACGTGCATTATTTGCAACTTCTTAAGTGAAGTAACAGATATAAGAATATATTTTAATTTCAATGACAGAGAAACGACTTCAAAATAAACATTAAAACTCATACCTAGCTATCCATTCTTTTAAAAATGAGCACATGTTTTCAAAGTCAATGAAATATACAAAATATAAGACGATAGAAAAATAAACAGGTAAACTCTTCACAAAGTATAAAAAATAGATATCTCCTTTTTATTCACTCCAATAAGCTTTGATATTAGGAACCTTTGAAAATGCCACTCAAGATTCACGGAATATATTTAAATAAGTGGTTTTCCGTTGAAGATCCCTCAACGAACATCAATAGAATTTACAACCTCAAACTACAAACACAAAGAGTTTAAGAAGCGCTTTTTTATAGTCAAAAAAATTATTTAGTAACTGTCCTGAACACTTACAAAATAAAAACTTTTTCTTACTACCTGCAAAATTAATTAAATTGCAATTAATTATGTATTTATGTCTTTGTATGTCCATAATAAATTCGATGGTACAGAATTATACCATATGATGAATGTCATGTTCGAGATATATGTAAAAAAAAGTAATTTGTTACTTAGTTATACGTGATTTTTTACTTACCAGTATTTTTTTTTAAATAATAAAAAAGCAAACAGTTTAGTTATAACAGGGCCTCGATCCCAAGTATTTTCACTTCTTTTTCCGGGTATTTTGTAAAAATAAATAAATAAATTAATTAAGTCCTCGCGTTCCCCACTAATCTATCACAGCTTTACAAATGACAGTTAATATATAATTTGCATTCTATTCAACATTTTAGCATTTTTTAGTGACCGAAAACAGGGATAAAACGATATTTTTTTAAATGAAACCTAGCTAGATCGATTTACCCTCCTAACCCCCACATGCTGAATTTCATGACAATCGTTGCAGCCGTTTTCGAAATTTAGAAAATATATATACATACAAGACTCATTAAAATTATTTTTTTTACTTGACTTACGTATTAGAGAATTAATTCATTAATTGTTTGAAATTAAGTCAGCGCCCGATTTTAGCTACGACACTAAAAAATTAAATTTAAAGTATTCAAACCATATAAATATCAGAGCGTAACGTGCAACGTCAAAGAATTGTCGTCGAAGTCAATAAATTTTATTCACTTGTCGCTCAAACCGTATTAGGTAGGCAGTTCGATATCAGATGCGATAATATACGTAAAATTTTTATAGCAATCACAAATTATGTATTCAAGTAATAGATAGAGCTTTTCATTTCCATACCATAAACATTTTATGACCAGTAAAGCATATTATCAAAACAAAATGTGATGCAAGTTTCGAAGATAACTTGATTACTGTGTTCAAGTTACTTGAAAACAGTGCCATATTATTCGTTTATTTATAATACTAAACTATCGTATTCCTTGTAGATAATATTTGTCCAGTGGCGCAATAAAAGACATATGCTTGGAAACGCATGTAGAAAATACTATGTAAGAAAATCTATGCAAATATCAAATGAGATATTTTGAAAGTAAGCATGGCTGTGTCAATTAACACTTTAGGGCTCTATCGTAAAAGATAATAAACACACATAATAAAGCTAGTCAAGTGAGAAGATTGAAGTTACATTAATATGGTTAGTTAAGACAAATAAGCTATGGATATTCATTATTTCAAAAAACAAGACTGATAACAATAATCATTGCCAAAGTAATGATGTAAACTTGATTTCAATACCCTTTCTTAAGATAAAGAACTACTACAACTACAAACCATTATGAGCACAATTTTTTTATTCACAAATACGACTATTACAACGATCCGACAGAGAACCAAAGTAATTGACATAGCCCAAAGGATTAGCAAGCTTAAGTGGCAGTTACATATGTCGCAGAACCGACAACTGCTGGGGTAAACGTGGTCTGGAGTGGTAACCGCTCCTTAGCAAACATAGTGAAGGATGTCCTCCAGGTAGATGGAGCTACAATATCCGCAGAGTGGCTGGTATCATTTGGAAACAAAGAGCTGAAGAGAAGAGAGTAGCTGAAGACCTATGTCCAACAATGGACAGAGACAGGTTGATGATGACAATGACAACTATTACCAGTTATTAAGTTAAAATATTGCTGAGATAGAATAAATAAATAAAAAATAAGTTGAGTTATTTTGTATCTCATAGTTACAGTTACCATCAATAATGAAATGTCCGACATATCATAACTTTTATTAATATTAAGGAATACAACCTGGAATTGGTGATAAAACATTTGTTGACATAAAGTTTGCTAGTACCAAAATTTCATTGTAATTTACATATTAGTAGTATACATATGAAAAAAATTGTATCTTTGCAAAGTCGCAATAATAGGGTTAAGAACTTCTAAATAAATTATATATATCGAAAGTAAAAAAAAGGGTTATGTTTACAATTCACTTTCCCAAAAACAGTAATATGTTAAACTAAAACTTTGATCATTTTTTTTATGGCATTATATCAATACACTCAATTTGAGGGAAAACAAACGGATACAATAAGGCCATTTTTTTGGGCATAAACAAATGCAATTACTAATTATGTAAAAAAATTATTGCAATAATTTTTCTATTTATTTATTTATTATTAATTTATGTCTCTATGTGCTCTCACTTTTAAATATATGTATTTTTATAGTGTCCACAAAAATTCACATATGTATATATTTATTAGTCGCACAAGAATATAAGGCTTTAAAATATCATAGATAACTAAATATCAAAATTTTATATAAAAAAAAAAACAAATGTATATCCTTAAGTTATAAAAGTCGCAACTTTTTGTTAGATAAAAATAAAATGATGTTAATAATAATGTTTCCAGATTTGAATAGGTATGTGGATATTTAAGTTTTAATGACTTAATCTATAGTTTAGAAATTACATATAAAAACATAAAAATCCTTGTTGGGTTACCTTGTACGACTAGAGATTCCAAGAAAACTAACCAAGAGTTGAAAGTCACATAAAGTAGTATATTTGCTGTTCCACTGCATTACACATTATAGGTATCATGTCTTTTAGTCCCATAATCACAATCTTGTAAAAGTTTTTGTTAACAAAACAAATCTTAAATAAAAACAATCACGATTTACAATTCATCATAGAGCATCAAATTGTATCAAAAATTTCACAGATTACCACAGACCATACACGTACAGGACACAGGTACAGTGTTGCCAACGGTTGAATAAGCTTCCCACCAGATTCGACTTTCAAAACCACCAGATAACCACTAACAAACAGAAATTCTACACTCTAAATGACCGCTGACCGCTAAATTTTCCACTTAAACAATTTTTGTTTTATGAACGTAACAAATAATTAGTTTCCTTTATGATTACTTATTAAAAAATTAACAAATTAATATCACAAAATTTACATTTCGCTATTCGAGTTGTGGTATTTACAATACCTACGAGCCGAAAATCCGTATATTGTGATTTTTGCATAGTTACGCGTTAATAAATTCGCTCAGTTTAAACAAACCAAAATAATAATTATGAGCCCATGAGCTTCATTGAACGGTGAACACTTCTAACTTCCAAGTATAAGTATTTATCATAAAAAATATGAAGTGAAATCTCCGCGTATGTATAAGTTTAGAAAAATATTAGGTGGAAAATACTCGCGTGTAAGATAAACGTAGACGACTCATTGTTGCCGATCAGTTATGCCTACAAAGCAAAGTAAATATCTACCAGGTATACAATCTTAAATCCCTTTTTTTCGAGAAACATACATTTTTTATCATAGAAAGGAAAAAGATAACTTCATTCAAAATATTGGCAATTGGTATCTGCACATTTTTGTCATCTCTCGGGTATTGTATGGATAACATACCAAATAAAATAATAAATAATAAATTTTGTTCAATGTTACGCATGGAAACTTCTGTTGAGAAGAACCCAATTTATTTTTGCAATTGGATATCTTCCTCGTCCAAAAAGACCTGCAATTCTTGGTCTTCAACTGTTCGGGCCCAATTTTCACGCTTCTTAACGATTAATCCGGAATAACTATCTTACCACTTACTTAGTATCGACGATACCAAGCTGGGCACTTTTTTCCAATAATTGGTTGTAGCTGTAGGCCTCTACAGGTATTCAATATGATTCACGACTGATTTCGCAAGTTTGAAGCAGAAAAGTAGAGCTTACCGCAAATGCCTTTTTTCTGGTACAAAACAAGCCATAATTATGAACGGAAAATAGTATGATTTTGTATGAAATGACAAATATTGTAGACTCAATATTGTTGACAGAGGTCGTACTCTTAAAAATAAAAATATGGCATGGTCATATGCTCATTAACATTTAACCCCAACCATGAGCAAACAGCGGATTTAATCTTGTACACCTATGTATATATGAATATTCGAAAAGAAAAAACAAACATTTATATAAAGATCATCGTAAAATGGAAGTAAAACTAACCTTTTAACCACCAAAAAAAACCACTAGCCACTAAAAGCAATTTTTGTCCACTAAATGGGTAGTTAAAACCACCAGTTTTAGTGGAAAATCCACCAAGATGGCAACACTGCACAGGTAGCAGGTTTCAAACATAGACTACGTACAGATTAATATAAGTCATTTTGAGACACAGACTATCTATCAGTAAATCGTGTCTATGCTAAATATTTGCTGGAATCAAGTGAGTATTTATCGAAATGGAATTATAAATGATCCTATATAAATTAAATTGCAAAAATTATTAATAATTAAAAAAAAGATTAATTAAAACGGATTGATAAAAAATAACACAGACAATTTTTTCTAATTTATTAAAAAACCATTATCATTATTTTTTAACATCACTTATACCGTTTTTTGTATTCAATTCCAAATTCTATCTTCGGTTATATATTTATATTTATATATTTATATTAGCTATATTCTTTATATTTCTTATAGAATCATTTACTTTATCACATGTCTACGTCCATTCAATGCTACTTTTCTGTACCTTGTCCATTGTCTGTATTATTTTAGTTAGTAATCTATGTTCAATATGGCGTACTCTTTAGGGATGTGACTTGGTGTGTAAAATCGTTTAATAAATAATCGATTATTTCAAAACGAAAAAATTGATTACTTTTCTAACTTTTCAAAATTTGAATTTTATTTTAATAATTAATTAGAATAAAGATTACTTAAAGTGGACAACTCATCATCCTCCTGCCTTTGTTCCACTCTAGGTGGGGTAGGCACAACATTTCTTTAACTTGTTCTCACATGCTAATTGTTTTATGACCGGCCGCCTGCCTAAGGTCGGCTCACCTAAATCGCCTAACCTAACAACTGAGCAAAAATTGAGGGTGGTCTACTCTACTCAACCGGATACCACATGGCGGAATTAAAGTGGACAACTACGAATAAAAAATAACAGAAGCCTTGTTTAAAATTCGATTTAATGTGTTATTTGGCTATAGTGCTTTCATTCAACTACGCATATTTTATCTTAAAAGATAAGCAAAACGAGGGTAATTAGTGTAATCTATTTTTTTAAATCGATATATAATGTTTAAATAATGGATTATTGTGATAAAATAATCGATTAATATAAAAATCGTTTATTTCATCCCTAGTACTTATATTTTAGGTTATTATGAAATATTTTAACTACCGATAATTAATAATAACTATTAATGTGTAACAGATTTTCTCGGCTACAGCAATTTGTCATTGGAAATTGAATGTTCATTTTCCATGCCTTATTGAAATATTGTTGATGAGCTACAAAAAAATCTTACCGAACTTGAAGTAAGTGTTAGTATAAATAAATTTCTAAAATGAGTTTTGCTCTTAGGAACATACGTAATATTCCCTTATTATATTATCGCTCCCTCAATTCTATGAATTTTTTTGGAGCCAGTACACAAAACTTAAAATATTTTCATACAACAGCAAAACAGAATGACTTAATGGAATTTTTCGATAATAAAAAGAACTGGAATGAAAGTAACATAAGGATTGGAAGAGCTTGGCGTTTAGATGAGTTACGAATAAAATCTAATACGGATTTACATAAATTGTGGTATATTTTACTGAAAGAACGGAACATGCTTTATACCATGGAACACGAATGTAATGAAATGGTACGTCTCTTCCCTAATCCAGAGAGAATCGATAAAGTTGAAGAATCAATGAAAAATATAGAAACTGTGATAAGAGAAAGAAATACTGCATACTATAAGTTGGAAACTGGTGAAACTGGGGAGCGCCCTGTTAAAGATGTTGTTAATCTTTTTGGATTACCAGAAAAATATCAAAAACAAGAATACTTTATACCAAAATTTATGAATTCCAGATGGGTAAGTTCTTACTTAGAACATGGCTTTATTAATAGCATGGCAGTCAAAAAATTCTACAGACTGTACCAGGAAAAGTTATATAATATAAAAAGAAGGGAAAGAAATAGAAATTTTAGTCATGTTCAGCAGCTATTAAAACGATTCCCTGATATGGACATGGCTAAATTGAAAGCCGAGTATCCTGAAGTTGATATAGAAAAAGCAAAAAGATCAAAGAAAGCCAGAGGTCACTGTCAACCCAAATATTAAAGTTATAAAATATATGTATGCAATATTTTGAATATTTTATGATCCTGAAAAAACTTTTACACTCTTTGTTCAAGAACATAATTCAATTAATTTTTAATTCTAAGATATTTGGTTTGATGTACTGTACATGTAAACCATGAGGTTTACTTGTGCTTATTGTTGTAGTTGTTGGAAATTTATTGTTTGATTTTAAAAGAAGAGACTTTCAATAAATACAAATAAAGATATTATAAAACAATAAATTACCAGACTGAATCAGCAGAAAAAACAGAAAATTGAATAAAAACAATAAAAAATAACAAATATATATTGTATTTTATTCATAATAATAGAGATGAAATTTTCATATATCAAAACATGAATATAATTATACAAACATTGTCATTACAAGCAAAATTTAAGCAAAAAGGTTTGCACTGAGATCAACAAAAACAACACATCTCGCTAAATAAGGTGATTATTTATATTAAGGTAGGGCATTAAAATAGTGTGGTATCCGGTTGAGTAGAATAGACCACCCTGTTTCTTACTGAGGTGTCAAGTATGACTAAGGTAAGTTGACACCAATCATAGACACATGTGACATGACAACATGTTTATAACATGTGCCAACCCCACTTAAGAGTGGGAGGGCAGGAGGATTATGACTCAAGTCTCTGGCTCTGTGACCTACTGAAAAGCATATCCGGTACAAGTGAATAACAAGTATGAATGTACTTGTTATTGAACCAACTGTACATTCCATAATAATTAAGACAGCCAAAAACATGCACGAATGTCACATTGACGGTGGCAATTTTTTTTTATATTATTGACCTAATCATTGAAGCAGATTGTACTAATAAACAGATATGTAATAATAAAGTTATTTTTATATAATCTGCAATAATAGTATATCTCAATTTATAGTAATATAGTTATATTATTAAATTTAGCTAAGTAAAACATAATTGTAATCCTTTAAATGATACTTATTAATTTAAGTCTAATAATCTTTCGAATATACTGAGTGATTGCGGTTTATCTTTACAATCTAACTTTTCTTTTATTGTCATTATTAATTCTTGAAAAGTATTTATTATAAATCTATATTTTTTTATGAACACCTTTGATGTATTGTAGGCTTGATGTGATTTTAATTCTATAGAGGAGTTAGAATCTTTAAGTTCTAGAGTGATACTTTCATCCTCCAATTTTTCATTTAATTCAGCGAGGGTTTCTTGAAATTTTTGTATACTGTATGCATCTAAATATGCTTGTAAGGCAATGTATAAAGTTTGTATTATGTAGTTCTGGTCTTTTTCATACTCGTCATTACTTGGGGAAAACTTTTGATACACTATGCTAATATTATCATTTAAGTTGGTACTTTTGCAAATTTTTGATAGACTTTTTAAAAGTTTATTTGGTCTTGGTCTTTTAATTGATTTCTGTTTAATCATCGTGTCATTTTGAGGAAAGTCATTCCATTTTGAATTTTTATAAAAAGTATCTAACAACCTCAATGTGTCAGCTTCATCAGAATATAACAAAGTCCTTGAATGGAGATGACTAATCTGGTGCCTCAGGTATGGTGGTTGAATTTTTTCTAGAATATTAGTTATTGATTTTGGAGGTAGATCTGAAATTAAATATGTATAAATATTTGATGTCAGAAATTGGTTAATAATAAAAAATAAAGTACTTTGTAAACTTAGCAGTGTGGTATCCGGCTGAATAGAATAGTACCACCCTCATTTCTTACCGAGGTGTCGTAAAAGGCGACTAAGGTAAGTCGACCCGCCGTGTGATATCCGGCTGAGTAGAATAGATCAACCTCATTTCTTACTGAGGTGTCGTAAAAGGCGACTAAGGTAAGTTGACCCACCGTGTGGTATCCGGTTTAGTAGAATAGACCACCCTATTACTTACAGAGGTGTTGTAAAATACGACTGAGGTAAGTTGACGTCAGGCAGGCGGCCGGTCGTAAAAACGCAGCCAAATCATGAGACAATATGTTTATTACATGTTGTGCCGACATGCCATAAGGGCAGGAAGATGAAAGTACTTTGTGTACTTCCATAATACAGCTAAAAGGATTGTATTATTTTACAAAATAATATGCTGGCTACTATTTTCTAACATTTATGTAATGCTATATTTTACCACTAGGAAGTTTATTTCAAACACTAGTGAACTAATAATATAAACTTGCTATAAAGAAGGTACTATTTGAATATTAAATACATTGTCATACTACTGTCTGGTAAGTGTGCAAATTATTAGAAATAATTTTTAAATAATTTTTAGAATTAGGCGTTACTTTGCGGAGATCTATAATACAAAAGTAATAATAAAATTATTTTGCTATAAACCGCGATGAAGTAAAATAGAAAAATATATATAATGCTAAATGTAGAGTGGACAATCGGTTATCATACCTGATACATGCAGGATTCGTAAAAAACTCATGCACAAACCTCCACCACCGCCACCACAATACACAAGCGCTATATACGTTGACTATCACAAACTCAACAATCGTTTCGCCCCGGAACCGAAGCAACATCAGGATATAGACTCCACGACCAAAATCGCAAAGCTTTGCGATATATTTAAATATATATATTTTCGCGATATATATTTTCTATTTTACTTCATCGCGGATTATAGCAAAATAATTTTATTATTACTTTTGTTTTAGAAATAATCTTATTAATCAGCCGTTTGTCCGTATAAAAACCCGTTTGTCCGCAACGCATACTTTCGTATTTTGGCCACCTACTTTTTGGCAAACAGGAGATAGCATCCCTGAAAAACTGGCAACACAACGCAGAGACCACGAGGCCGGTCGTCTACACGTTGGTTTGACCAAATGAAACCCACCTCCTCCTCACGCCACTTCCTCATCCAAATTGTATCAGACGGTGAGGGCTACTTTATACCGGATTAGATGAAGGTAGTTACGAAAGAAGTGTTCAGGTGACCATGATCCTCAGTAAAGAGGGACCGATTGCACGGAAAGAAATCATGAAAATATTTTCTGTAGTTAATTCACGTAATAGATAAGCTTAAAGGTGACTAAAAAACGTACCTGAAAAGATTTCATAAAAATCATTTGTTAGTGATGAAAACCGATTATCAAAATTTGGGTAGTCATTAGGCTGTTTATTTTTATAAATATAAAATGTTTCAATTGCCATATTAAGCCACAGCTGAAAGGTAAAGATTTCAAATTTAGTAGTGGTAAAAATTAATTTAAAATGACTATTTTGCAATTTTTATGATAAATCCCAAAACAATATTATTAACTAGCTGAACCGGCAAACGTTTAGCCATATAAATTATTGCTGCTCCTCTCCTATTCATCTTACCGTGATATAATATATTCCATACTCTATAGCCTTCTGCCCGGTTCACATTATTCCCGTCGACCATTCCAGGCCAGCGCTGGCATGCTACTGGAACAATGTAATCCTGCACTGGAATGTACCAATCCAGTGATCAATCCAGTCCAGTCGACTGGATTGGCGTTCTATTTTCCATTCCAGCTCGCCCGTACCAGTGCCACTGGAATAGTGTGAACGGCCAATCCAGTTGAATCCAGTGCTTGACTACCACGCTAAACAGTGAACACGTATTGTTTTATTTGTGGAATTATATTGGTACAGATGCGACAGCTTTTAATAAGTGGAATAATGTAAACGATATAATCCAGCTCGCTGCATTATTACACTGGAATAATGTGAACCGGGCATTCCTCGATAAATGGACTGTCTTACACTCAAAGAATTGGACAACACTTTTTTATGTAGTTTCTTGCGATTAGTGCGTGCGAACAAATTCTTCAGCTTTATATATCGGTGAAGATAATAAATAAATGTGTATATAAAAGTAGAACGAATTCTTTATTCCCTTTGCATCTATACTATTTTCACATCATTTGCACTGCATCATCACTTACCATCTGATGTCCTATAGAGTAGCATATATTAAATATCAATCTAATAATTTGTACGGGCACTTTCATAATTATTATAAAAAAGATAATTTTATACTAGAGTAACTTACGTTCATTGTTTTGATGTGTTCATCTGGATATTCTAAATGTATAAAGTAACAAAATACTATCATAATTTGTTTAAAACTGTTGGTAATAAACCTTATTTCTCCAGTTTCTCTCCATAATATAGATTCTATAAGTGTTTTTCTGTCTCTCATTTTTATATTAGAATCTCTGAAATATATCTCAGAATTACTAAATTTTTATACCTGCAAAAATAATATATAAGCCTAATATCTTCTATTAATAATGGTAAAGTTATTAAAAAAGTAAATGTTGATCTGATATATTTTTCTAAATAGAGGAATAATTTCACATGAAATACTCAAAAAATTTAGAATGATACATAATATAATTAATTTACTATTCTATACATATAGTCATATTATACTATATATTCTTTAGTAAATTATCGGAATACCAAAAAGTATGTAATGGAAACATTATTTTGCTATAAGCCATAATAAAAGTCAATAAATTATAAGTTATTAGTATTAGTATTAAAAATTTTATATAGCAGATTATAGTAAAAAAATATTTTCATTACTTTTGTATTATGGACCTCCGCAAAGAAGCACCTTATTCTATAACTTATTCATCATAAAACCCTTATAATTGTCTTTGGTTTTCTTTACTAACATAATTTATTTAAAACATTAATAAAAATGTTACTTTGTTTGCTGTGATTACGCCGTGTGGTATCCGGCTGAATAGAATAGTACCAACCTCATTTCTTACCGAGGTGTCGTAAAAGGCGACTAAGGTAAGTCGACCCGCCGTGTGGTATCCGGCTGAGTAGAATAGACTAACCTCATTTCTTACCGAGTTAAGTTGACGTCGGTCACGTCAGTGATGTCGGTCGTAAAATACGTAGCCAAAATGATATGACAACATGTTTGTAACATGTAATCCCGACCACACTTAGAGTGGGATAAGGGCAGGAGGATGATGACGATGATGATATATTTTCTATTTATGAGGGCTATTAAGGTCGACCATCAATCAATCAATTTGACCATGACAGCATCAAAATTACTATGACTATATATTATATATGTAGTTATATTATTACCTGTTGTGTTGAAAAATTGCAAGATCAAATTGTAATAATTCTATGATACTTTGCATAACAATCATAAGCCTCTCTATTCTATGGGGACGTTCCAGCATCTCAAAAATGTCAAACTTTTTCTTTTGCCAAAATAGACCTGTGATACTTTGTTTCATATCATCCGGTACAAGATCACACTTGTTTAATAAAGGCCCGTCCAAGCTATCAGAGCTCAATTCATACTCTAATCTATTGAGGCAAAACTGAACTATACCTTTATCACTATCAAATTCTGCCCTATTTGAATATGTGTTATTCTTTGGATCCATAGGTGACGTCAAGAACTGTGTATAGACTTTTCTTATATCAGTATCTATGCAAGGACAGTGCATGGAAAAATGAGTGGATAGTACTAATTTACACTTCTCTATCACTTGCGAGGTTGTATACCCCAAAGATAAATCTTCATGTATGTTCTGAAAATATAAACACAAATGTTACCTTCTTAATAAGATTATTTACTAGATGATAGTAAGGTATAATATTTATTAATAATAATTAGCATTTATGTTGCCAACTCAGCATATATTAACACACTATATATCTATATTATATATATATATCCTCCTGCCCTTATCCCACTCTAAGTGGGGTCGGCACAACATGTTATAAACATGCTGTAACATGATTTGGCTGCGTTTTTAGGACCGACCGTCTGCTTGACGTCAATTTACCTTAGTCGTATTTTACGACACCTCGGTAAGGAGGGTGGTCTATTCTACTAAACCGGATACCACACGGTAGATCACCTTACCTTAGTCGCCTTTTACGACACCTCGGTAAGAAATGAGGGTGGACTATTCTACTCAGCCGGATACCACACGGCGGGTCGACTAACATTAGTCGCCTTTTACGACACCTCGGTAAGAAATGAGGGTGGTACTATTCTACTGCTGGATACCACATGGCTATATATTAACACACTCTAATTTAAAAATATATGTACAAAAAAATACTGCATCAAGCTTTTGCATCTTATGCCATCTTAAAAATATATATATACTCATACAACATCCCAGAATGTGATACCCTTTACTCAGTTATTGTATCTTGAAAAATACTTACTAATACGATTTCAAAAATATCCTGGAGTACAACAGCAGGCAGATATTGTGTAGGTGTAATGGCTAAGATACAGACTTCCAAAGCATCACACCACTTATTTGCTTTAATTTCAAATTTGAATAGGTCTTTGACAAACTTTGGCATTTCCTTTGCCTTCGACTGAAACTAAACATGATAATATTAAATATGCATAAAATTATATTCAATAAAAATATTCCAACCTTTATTTATAATAATTGTATATTTATTGTTTCTTAAAGAAATTGTTTTATATTAGAAACAAAGAATTCAAACAAATGACGAGTTTCAATCAATTCAATTCTTGGGTTTATGGCTTTTGGGAGTGTCACAGGACACTAATTACTTTGCCAATGTCATGTGGAATGGCAGAATCACGGTTATATAGCAGTTAACAGGTTAAAAATTGATCGATAACTCTTAATGAGGGAGAAGTTTTCTTATCATGTAATCTATATCAAGTAAAATAGGTATTACTACACATCGTTTGTAAATAATTCAGAGCTTTTGGAAATGTTAGTAGATTCTTAACTGCAAAATCATAAAAAAAACAATTTTAGGTCCCCCTTTAATGCTAATATTCTTTAAGCTATACTCTATATAATATATATGGTAACTAACATTATTTAAACAAATGATTGGATAATTACCAGTTACTTGTAAACTATGATTGTTAGTATTAATTAAACCATAATCAATAAATTATTATTATATAAATTTAAATGTAAAAAATTGTAATAATTAAAAGAATAAGAAAGTTTAATTTGTGAAACATAGTATAAAATACATACTAATTTTATAGGACCTTAACTTTATATTTTAAGGATAATAATTATTCAATTGTTTCCAATTGGTCAGCAGTTGAGGAAAAACACTAAGAGATATTAGAAGTGACCATAATTTATACTCACAACTCCATCTTTAGTTATGTGTGTGCAATAACTTTTATTCATACAAATTGGCATGTACAACAAGCAAAAGCGTTCTGCATAATTAAAATATGCATTTTGTGACACTAACTGTACAGCTTTTATAAAATTTTCCCTTTTCAGAGTTCCTTTGTTGTCTGTATTACTAAGCAACAAAGGACATTCTTTGGAAGCTTTATTTACTTCGGAATCACAATCAGCTTTTGAAGATTGATATTTTTTCTTTTTGCGTGGTGAAGAACTCATGCTGTTTCAATAAGTGGCTATATTTATTGTATATTGTAAAACTTAAATTGCAAAATACTACGCTCTAGCTCGGTCCTTCGAGATTAAATCGTGTATCAGAAATACCTACAATTCCGTTATATATGTGTATACATAGAATAACCAGTGTTGCCAACAGTTCAATAAGCTTCCCACTAGATTCAACTTTCAAAACCACCAGAAAACCACTAACAAACAGAAATTTTATACTCTAATGACCGCTAACCACTAAATTTTCCATTAAAACAATTCTTGTTTTATGAAAGAAAATAAATATACAAATAATTAGTTTCCTTTATTATTACTTATTAAAAAATTAACAAAATAATATCACAAAATTTACAATTCGCTACTCGACCCGTAGTATTTCAGATACCTACGAACTAAGAATCCCGTTGCGTATATTGTGATTTTAGCATAGTGTTAGTCAGGCGTTAATAAATTCGCTCAGTTAATACAAACAAAAATTAATAATTATGAGCCCATGAGCGTTACTGAACGATGAGCCCTTCTAACTTCTAAGTATAAGTATTCAGAAAAAATATGAAGTGAGAAATCCCCGCGTATAAAGTATAAGTTTAGAAAAATATTAGGTGGAAAATCCTCGCGTGTAGAGAAACGTAGACGACTAATTCTTGCCGATCAGTTATGCCTATTCTTGCAAAGTTAATATCTACCAGGTATAAAAGCTAAAATCCGCTTTTTTTCATAGGAAGGAAAAAGATAACTTCATTCAAAATATACATTTTTGTCATCTCTCAAGTAATATATGAATAACATACCAAAAAAATTGTTCGTTTTTCGAGGCAAACCACTTTTCGAGCCAATTTTGGACGTCTCGCGTAAGAATCGAACTGCTGCTCAGCGAGCAAATGGCACACCAACGAAAACAGATGATAGTCGGATGGGGCCAGTTCTGGTGAATAAGCGGTATGGAGTAGCATCTAACAGTTGAGCGTCTCTAAGTAATTTTGAACCTTTTTTGATGTGTGTGACGGACCGTTGTCATGGAGGAAAATTACACAATTTTATTATCTATTGGTGGTAATGGTGCACTAAGATAGTTTCAACAGATTTCAGCACTTAAATATAATTATGCCCCGCTGATGGCACCATACGCGCAGCATCGTCCTCCGCCCGAAGTGATTCCGTCTTGGAGTGGATGTTAAAGGTGGGCCGGGATGAAACCACGGTTTTTTTGTTTAGGATTCTCATGAATTAATATTGTGTATGAAATGCCAAGTAATGTTGACTCAATATTGTTGACCGAGGTTGTACTCATCATATCCGATTCATATGTTCATTGACATTTAACACCAACCATGAGCAAACAGTGGATTAAAGCTTGTACACCAATGTATATACGCATATTCAAAAAGGAAAACGAACAGATATATAAAATCGTAAAATGGAAGAAAATCTAACTTTTTAACTGCTAATATATTTTACCAAGACCACCAAAAAAAACCACTAACCACTAAAAGCAATATTTGGCCACTAAATGGGTAGTTAAAACCACCAGTTTTAGTGGAAAATCCACTAAGATGGCAACACTGAGAATAACAAAGTCTCATAATTAGAAATTATAATTTTGGGTGTTTTTTTAATTAAATTCTATGAAATTTGTATTGGATTTCGTTTTTTTTTTCAGTTCAATACTATTCTTACGTGAAAATACTGAGATAAAAATCAAAGTACAATAAACAAATAAACAAACAATAATTGCAAAACTACAGGCAAATAATTACTAGGGATGTGAATAAATATTCGATCTTTAATCATCAAAATCGATTATTTTAATTATCCTCCTTTTAAATATTAGATAAGCATTGTTGGATGAAACCAATGTAGCCAAACTACACATTTTAATCGAATTTCACAAACAGCGCATCATTTCTTGATAGTTTGAAGTAAATCCATCGTTTCTTTAATTAGTCTTTATTGTAATTAAGTATTAAATATTAAAAAGGCAACTTTTCAAAAAATTATGAAAAATCGATTTTTTTTAAAATAAAATCGATCGATTATTTCGTTTCAAAATAATCGTTTTTTTAATCGATTTATTTTAAAAGAAAAAACGATTATTTATTAATCGATTTTTCTACTCCATGTACATCCCTAATAATAAGAAGGGTCCTAGGGATGGATGATAAACGATGTTTATATTAAATATTAATTGATTATTTTATTATAATGATTTTCTAAATATATATAGAATTTTAAAAATCGATTAAATTTGATATCAATTTTGTTTTGGTTTTGTTTACCAAATTTGTTAATTAAAAAATATAATGATAATAACCTTAGTGGTTTTTTGTAAATGTTATATTTAAGTTTATTGTATTGATGTATTCTTAGAAACGTTAAATAAATTAAAAAAAAAAGAAAATTGTCGAATATTTCGGAAAGAATCAAGCCATTCGAAAAATTTCATCAAAAACGCTGCCTTTCGAAAAGCAAATAGATTTCTTCGATATGAAAATTTACGCAAGACTAAAGTCTTTGAACAGTGCGTGTTGCCTGTGATGACCTATGGCTCTGAAAATTAGTCGCTAACTATGGGCCTCATAAGAAAGCTCAGAGTCACTCAGCGGGCGATAGAGCGAGCTATGCTCGGATGATCTCTACGTGAGCAAATCAGAAATGAGGAGATCCGTAGAAGAATCAAAGTGACGGATATAGCTCAATGGGTCGCGAAGCTGAAGTGGCAATGGGCGGGGCACATAGTTCGAAGAACCGATGGACGTTGGGATCTCAAGGTGCTAGAGTGGCGAACCCGCACCAGAAAACGCAGTGTAGGCAGACCCCTCACCAGATGGACAGACGATAACGAAAAGGTCGCGGGGAGCCACTGGATCCAGGTGGTACAAGATCGTGTAGCGTGGAAGTCCATGGAAGAGACCTCTGTCCAACAGTGGAAGGCTATTTGTTGATGAGAGAGAGATAAATAATTTATGTACGATTGAAAGACATTTCATCATCCTCCTGCCCTTATCCCACTCTAAGTGGGGTCGGCACAACATGTTAGAAACATGTTGTCCCATGATTTGGCTACGTATTTTACGACCTATCTGACGTCAACTTACCTTAGTCGTATTTTGCGACGCCTCGGTAAGAAAAAGGGTGATCTATTTTATTCAACCGGATACCACACCCAAATAAATCACCCAATCAATAATAACTATACACATTCAAAAAAGGATCAGCTTTTTTAATACGGTGCAAATACAAGAATAAATATACGCAATAATAGCCTATTATATACAATTATTTGGACCAGTAATTCGATAACTTAAAATTATTGATTCATTTTGTTGTTTGCAGCAACCTACGTAAATAAGTTCACGTTAACCTGTACTTTCTTAAATAACGCTGCAGTATATAACCACCATATCTGCCGTGCTGACATCAGTCCCGCGGGTTGCAGTGTAGACCTTTAACTGTTTTACCTTCGACCTCCATTATAATGGCATACGCACTTAAGGTATTTAAAAATTGTTATTTATTTCGTAATATATATTATAAATATTAATATAGAATTAATAGTAAATATTATAAAATAAGGAATATAAAATTTGGATTTTTTTCTTTTAAAAATTCTTTTATAAATATAAAATTACAATTTTAGATTTCTTTATTTATGATTATTCGAGACTAATCGCCTTATATGGGAAACAATACAAGAGCAAATTCATCAAGTTTAAAATATTATATATGCTTATATTTTTTATTTACTCTTTATTTTAAAATATAATTTAAATTATTAATAAAAATATAAATTTATAAAATATTATTTTGTTATTTATTGATTTGTTTGCGTACGCGTTTAAATTTCGAATATCTTGGTATGAACCCTATTCTAATCGAAATATTTTCTATCAACGATTAGCACAATTTATTCGAACTAATTTTTTTTTTTACATAAATTTAAACTTTGTTACTTCTTGTGTTAATTTTTTTCACGCTCAAAGTGAATTTAAAGAATTATCGTACACAGATAAATCGGAATTTGTAAATCAAAATATTTTTTCTACGGAGAAGAACTCGCGGTTACCAACTTTTATTAAATATTAAATAAACCTGTTATCTTACGTTGTAAATATCGGGTTTATGAATTTAGTTTTGAAACCTTGCAAGACATTCATATAGATGGAGCGGAAATTAGTAGTGCCGGAGTTAAAGAAACGAGTTTTCCTAATAAAAGGATTTCGTTATGATCTTATCAAAGAGCAACATATCTCTTGATGGAGTACAATTTTGTATTGATAACACTTTGGTTATACAATGGTCTAATAGAGCATATAGATCGTAACCAACTGAGCGTGAACTTATTACTGCTCTGGTTTGGCTTTCACGGTTTTGTAAAAGAAATTAACTACAATGGATCTATTCTAAAGTCCATTTCGTGAGCTGTTAGTATACAAAATATTAAAGGCAATAAAAAGCCGTAGCAGATTAGGCTTACTAATAGATCATTTTCAATTACGATAAAAAACAAGTTAATTTATTATTGCAGAAGTATACTAATATTGTTTTGTATATGTCTAATATACGAATTACTTTTGATTGTTGTATTGGTTAAGTAATAGCTTAGATTGTTGTATCAGCTCTTTTTATTATGATGTGGTGGTAAGGTTATGATGTGGTGTTGCTATCCATATCCTAAGCATTGATCTCCTCTCTCCTTTTCTAGAGACTAGAGAAAGGTTGGAGCTTAGACTTATTACGATGCTCAAATGTCGATATGTAACTTACACATCATATTTTTCCTTTACACTTGTTTAACAAATAAGAAGCAATTTTCTCAAAAATCAACCCGTTCTCTTTCAATTTGTTACATATTGACGGCCACAACGTTTTTATATATTTGACTCAACTATTTGAAGGTTGTATTTGAAACATATTGTAATACATTTCTCAGGAATTCTCTAGAGAGGTAGATTCGACATGATGTTTTCCTTCACCGAAAAGCTTGTGAAAAATTTCAAATATTTTAGGCACATTCATTCTAACAGAAAAACTTACGAGGTGCCTGCCTGGGTTTTGAACCCTTGATCCCTTGAGAGAGAGGCACACGGTGGCACAGTTCGGCTATCATAGCTTAGAGCAGTGTTTCCCGACCTTTTTTGGTCCATGCCCCAATTTAAAAATTATTTTGCCCCCCCCCTAAGTACTATACATAAATTTTAATATTAAAAATTGAATCGTCCACTTAAAGAACATAAATAATAGGTTTTACGTTGTCCACTTAAAGAACATAAATAATAGGTTTTACGTTGTCCACTTAAAGAACATAAATAATAGGTTTTAGGACGAAAAATTTCTTTTTTGTTGTTAAATTTGGCACCGAAATCTAGCACTGCTAAGTGCAGTGCCCATGGCCCAAGTCAATGCCAATGGCCCAGAGCGAAAGGATTAAACTCGTGTCGAGTTGACCCATTAACCATCAATTTTTTTTCACACTTACACACACGGTCGTCCGTCCCCAAAGTAACTTAATAATACTTGTGTTATGGTAGGCAGACAACTGGTATATATATACTTATATATTTTTAAATATATACTTAAATACAAATATACGTCCCAGCTCAAAGACAATCAAATTCATTAAAAGAAAATGTTGGCCCTCGGCGGGAATCGAATCCGCGACCCGTGGCGCTGAAGGCAAAGTCACTTCCCACTGCGCCAACGGGCCAGTCAAAAATATTAGCAATTTGGTTCACGGACTTCTGTTCATTTATTTTACAGACAATCGCGATATTGGCCCTGACATCGCCCGCTTTCTCAGTTTACGCCCCAGGCGGATATTCTTACAACCGTTTCAGTGGACCGGTTAGTGGGAAAATCGTTGAAGTTCAGGTACCTGCGGCGCCAGGTGCCCAACAACATGCGGACTACGGGTACAACCATCAACAGGGGAAAATTGATCCGGAAACATCTAAATACGAACGCTTGAAGACTGTTGATTACAAAGTAAACTAATTAATATTTATTTATTACATGGCTTTAAATCTGTTATTATTAAGGGTTAAAAAGGCCTAAACTTGAGCCGTTGTTATTTGAACGAAATTTAATATAATTTTTAAAATATTTTCAAATAAAGGCTATAATCATTTACGCACCTAAATTGAGGTTTAACGCAAACGCAAAATATTTATTTTATAATATTTAAATAGAGTCAGTTAACGCCGTGGGATTTCCATATACAAGCTATTTTTAAAAATGTATTTGACGTTTACCTGCGACTATTTTCGGTCATAATCCGTCACTTAAGTTATCTAAACATATTACTTATTTTTATATATTTAACTCCTGAAAGCACGGTACGCAACATTAAAATCAATTCGGTTCAAATAAGAAGATTAAAAAAAAAATAATTTCTAATTGACTATATGCTGATAGCCCTAACGGCTTATACAGCTTCGTTAGGTGGGAAATTTAAATAACATTGACATCAATTTCAGGCTAAGCCCGACTATCACTACGCATATGGAGTTCAGGATCCCCTCAGTGGAAACCAACAGGACCACAAGGAGTACCGCGATGGAGATGTTGTTCACGGTGAATATTCGCTTGTAGAACCTGACGGCTCAATACGGCTTGTGTGATATACGGCTGATCCAAAGAATGGATTCCAGGTAAACTATATATAAAAGAAAAAGTATGTTTGTTCATTATGGACTCCGAAACAGCTGGTCCGATTTTAATTAAATTTTCAGACGCTCTTTAACTTGACTGCGCCCGTATTCCTACAGTGGATAATCCTGTAAATTTTCGGGGTCTTAATGTGTCGTATAAGAGTTTTCATCTAAGTGATACTATAGACTTATTTAAGGTCTACTTTTTTACTTGTTTAGTTGTTATACCTACATGGAATATAACTCAATATACCGTAACCGTAATTTTGACTGAAGATTAATATCAAGATTATGGTTAAAACCAGAAGAAGAAAATAAGAAGATTAAGATGACATTTTTGCAGGAATTTATAAATGAACTAAATTCTCCAACTTTTTTGCCCATTGTATTACGCATTTTTTATCCAAGGTGATGTTCAGGACTAACAGTGTTATTATAGCTCAAAGAAAGAGCTTATTGCCGCAAAACGCGCGACCATTTGTTAATTATTTGTATTTTAATTATATTTTATGGTTTAATATTTGGTAAAAAACGCTGTATTTACATGCAATCCCTCATATAGTACTTAAAATTTATTATAATTACAGGCAACAGTACATAAGAAGCCAGGTGGTCAACCAAACGCACCCAATGCGCCGCTACGCTACACCCAAGCTCAATCACAGGAAGCAGAGTCCGCGGAATACTAGTCCTTATTGACTGGGAAGATAAGACTATTTTCATTTCTAGATAAGTGTTGAATATTTATTATGCTCGTTGTTAATGTTGGTTAAATAAAAAGTTACAAGTAAATGTGAAAATTTATTACCATAAAAAACTTATATAAAAACTAAATCACTTGCAAAACATCTTCTTGACGTAGCTTGGGGAGAAAGGAAATACAACAGTATGTGTTTTTTCGCTTGCAATTATTTGTAGAGATTGTAAATATCTCAGCTGCAAAAAACGTCTATTTAAATTGAAAAACCTATGAGGATGTTATTATTAACTGCATCAAGTTTCTCTTATACTTTATCTAATTTAATTGGTGCTATTAGCTAGCAATCAATTGCACTTTGATTAGATAATTAAGAGATATTCGATGAGTAGGTACGTAATATTTCAATTATAATTTCATTGACCTAATCAGTTTATCTTTAGTTACTTAATTGATATTTGCAATTTATCACAAGCTTTTCGGTGAAAGAAAACATAGTGAGAAAGCCAGCATATCTCTCGAGAACTCCTGGGATATGTGTATCCTAACAACTTGTATTTGGGCGTAGGTGCTCTAGGCTCAAATTCCTCCCCAAAAAAAAAGATATAAGGCTCAACGCTTTGTGGGATATAACTTTACTTAAAGGATATAACTTTACTTATTGTAGAAGGTAGTAAGTTGATCCTTTTTGCAAATTAACAATGCAGAATGTGCTTATGCAGAATGAACGCAGAATGAACCCGTAAGATTTTTCCAAATAGTTTACTGTCCAAAATTGCAATATTATTAATGCTGCATATTACCTATATATAATTACATATATATCACACTATTGGGTAAAAGGAAAAAGTTAAGTTTAAAACTTTTCCAGGACGGTTAGTGAATTACATTAATCCCAGAAATATTAATATAATAAATATATGTACTTCATTTTACACTACACGAATAGTAAATATGTGTTAGGTAAGTTTTGCAACAGAGATGCTTTAACCATTGGTTTAACCTACATAATTATCTGTTTGAAGATTAAGCTATTAGCTATTATTAGTCGTTTATAATTAGTTTTTCGATCTATGCTTAGTAGATTACGATATATGTTAGTAGATAATTGACCGCGTAAAAAGCTTAGTTAACAGGTTTAATGTAGACATCATCATTTAAGACTATAATCATGAACCATAGCAAAGGAGAAGTAAAGTAACGGCCTGTTAATCCACCACAGTGCACAGTGAATTTTTTAGATGGTTGGCTTAGATCCACCACGCGTTGGTAGTATTGGTAGGTTGCACTTATCCTTAAATTTTTTTTAGAGATATGCATTTTTCCTCACGACCTTTTCCTTCACCGAAAAGCCTGTGATAAATTTCAAACATTAATAAGACACAAGTTTTAACAGAACCCATTGGTGCTTACCCGGGGTTTTACGTCGTGATCCTCTTAAAAGAATCGTGCGGTCTCACCGCTCTTGAAGCACTATGTAATTAATATTTTTGTTCGTTAATAGAACCATAGTATAAGTACATAATGTTAATAATATTTTCATAAATTTATCCGAACCTGCATGCACATTGGATTTTCCATTAAAATATCGGTAGCCAGTTGAAGGTTTCTCGTCGACTCTATTTCTGCTTTCGCAACAATTATTTTCGCATTTGTCAATCTCGTTGATTCGGCTTCAGTTGCCATTGCCTTTTGTAATTGCAATGGCAGGCTAATATCTTTGCTGTAATATTTTTGTATACAATGTTACCGATTACCAAAATATAAAATGTAGGTAATATTACTAATAAATTCTTTTCTTTTGAAATCACACCAATTTTACAAACTCTACTTACTACTGTTATAAAATTACTATATGAAGTATAAATTTTATTTTTAGTTATGAAGATGGGTCTGTTAGCCCGCGGTGTTGTTATTTTTATAACATTAGACTATTTTATTTGCAGAACTCAGAGGTCTAAGTATACCGCGTCTAACAATCTGGCAAACCTACTTATCTATCTTAAATACAAAGATAGGTAAGGAGTAAATATAAGATATTGAGTATAATGTATTGTCATTCAACCTATCTTCTCTAAGAAAAGGAAAAATAAAGGACATGAATAGAAAAAATAAAATAAAATTACATTTCGACTCTGACGATTTCAATTCCCCAATTCCGAGTAATATTTTTCATAAACTGAAAAACCTGATGACTGACAGCAGGTCGGTTTGCTAGGACTTCTGTCAATTTTCGAGTTCCGAGAGCATTGCGAAGTGTTGTCGCAGCTAGGAAGTGTGTTGATGACCTTTATGAGAAGCATAGAGATGAAACAAAGTAAAAATTTGAACTCAGAAGTGACCATAGCCAAGAAAATATAGTTCAAACTCACTTATAATTGGTGACACTTATTATTGCAAGAATCGGGTCAAAAATTTTATAAAAAACAACTGCATCAACAGAAACTGTCAAAGAGTCCTTAGTTAATGCCTGTAATATAATTATACTTGAAATAAATTTAAAGACAATAAGAATAGGAATTGATGGAAGATTATGTACAAAATACGCTATTACTCGTACTTCTTGGGGTGGAACAGCATAACAAAAAGTCCTTAGATCAATGAACTTTATGGAATCTACACAGGGTAAGTAAAATGTAAGACCAGGTCCAAAAGCGTGATTTTTATACACTTTTCCATTTCGTAGAATAATAGCACGTTCAAATTGTCGAACAACCTGAAATATTTAGTCAACATCAATTTTAAATGATAAAAACGAAATTACAAAAAACATAAGGAAAACATTAATAGTTTATATTCAAATCAACATATCAAGAATTATTGATAAATTTTGATATAAGTTCGTGAATATATCGATAGATTTTAAATTGTTTATTATAAGTCTACTTATATAAATTATTTGAAATTCATCGAAGTGCATATATTTGCTTGATGTTTTTGGTTTTCTAGCATCAATAACAGGAGGAAACCAATAATCCCATGACTTTTAATTTAATGATAACCAGTTATGTTCTATGCTATGTTCTAGCTATATTTTTTACCACATTTTTCGTAAAAAAATTATATTAATTACAAACACTAACCACAAATACAAGCAGGAGGGACAGAGGGAATGCTATAATTGCTAAAATTATTGACAACAGCACCAAAATTTTTTCTATGAGCTTGTCATCTTCTGTAAATATAAAAATCATTAAAATAAAATGTGTTCAAATTATCATGCATTAAATTGCTCTAGCTTTACACTATTTCACTGGATACACTCCTACTTAAAAATATTGAAAACTCATACCTTTATTATTCTCCATTCGTGGAACAGTAATATTTGACGAATGTTGATTTTCTAACAAACCTTTTTCCAAATCTGGTTTAGATGTACCTGGTTGTGCCCGAAAATTATTTGCGTTTTCTGGTTCAATATCTCTAGGCTGCATAACTGATTTTTATACGCAGAAGTATTATCAGCTATTCCGTTTTAATCTTTATATGTCATTTTAAATGTCAACATAATTTTTTCTAGGCAATTTCTAGAAAGAATTCAACGTAAAGAAAAAGTTCGAATCCAACTTTTTTAGTACCTAAGTTGAAGATTCTTGTGTACTTGGAAGCGATATGGGAAATGGGAAGAATATTGTTGTTCTATTTTGAGATGCAATAAAATTTAACGTTTGCAAATATCTTAGCTGAAATATGAAATTGACGTTAAAATATTGAGTAAAATTAAAATATTTAAGCAATATAACTTATATAAGTACTATACAAGTAAAGTTTGTGGCTTTTCGATCATGATATTCGCTGCAAGCCGCAAATTTTCCGCCGCTTTTATTTCGCCTTCGGCTTCTATGATTTTTGCTTTAGCTATACGAGTCCCTTCAGCTTCTGCTGCCATTGCTTTTTGGAGATCGAAGGGCAACATTACGTTTTTACTGTATTTCATAAAAAAAAGTATATGATAAATGATGTTTTGAGAGGTTAAGATTTAGAGACAAGGCTTGGAGCCAAGACCTAGCACGCCGCTCCAATACAGATTGGTTACACATATGTATACCTGGAATTGTCTAGAGATATGCAAGTTTCTTTTTCCTTCACCGAAAAGCGCGTAAGAAAGTGCAAATATCAATAAGATGCATATGTTTTAACAGAAACACTTGTTGCCTTTGTGGGGTGAACCTGGGACCCCTTCTGTGCTATCATAGCTTAAAAGACATGTATCTTGTCTATATACGAGAATACGGTAGCGGCTGGACCGATTTTAATGAAATTTTCAGACAATCATTAGAAAGAAGAATGATCTTATAATGTTTGGTGGCGATGATAGGTTAATGACATTTTTGTTTCGAGAGAAAGTCGAAATCAGACTGAGCCACAGCAACGTGTGACCGGACTGCTACTAAAGGTATTAATTTGAATTTTACAAATAAATGAGTCATTATAGGAATTTGAATTTTCATCATAATATTCAGTGAAGGTCAAGTAAAATTATGCGCAATTACATTTCCACTCGTTCCACCTCAACGCCCCATTCAGCTGTTCCTTTATCTATTTCTTTACGGACCGCGAAACTGATTGACTCTCGGTTTGTCAACAAATCCGTTAGTGTGTACTGACCCAAAATATTTCTTAAAATAGCTATAGCTAATAATTCCGTTGACCGCCTGCAATAAGAATGAATGAGTAACCTCGGTGATAAAAGAAAAAATGGATTTGATTGACTTCAATTTACGTACTTATGCGACTGGACATTCAGCAGACAGTTTAAAGGTTTCATGACATGAGAATAAACCACAGCATCTACAGTAACAGTCACAGAATCTTTCGTGAGAATCTGAAAAAATAAAATGTCAAAAATTCTGACGACAACTTAACTAGACTTATTAGTGTGTGCGAGTGTCTTAGAAATAAGGAAGGAAAGATGAGAGACCAATATCTATTTTTGTCTAATCACACACAAAAGGGAGACGCATACTCGTAGATAACATTTGCTTTCTCTTTTTACGATGAACACATTTTAAGCTGGCTCCCCGAATAAGAGATGGTTGGATTGTGTGAATACATGTAATGACATATAAAGTAGTAGTAGAAGCCAGAGTTGACGAATGATAGGAGAGAATGGCATCGAAAAACATGTGCCGACCGCACTTATAGTGGGATAAGGGCAGGAGAATTATCAGTATATTATATTAGGATGTCCGCAAGGTCGGGATTTACGCGGGAAAAAGTTTTGTGACACTAATTTACATACGGTCGAAACAGCACAGCGAGTAAAAAATAAATTAATAAATACCTCCTGTGGTAGTAAATTAAAAGATTGTGTTCTAAGATCAATGAACGTGACACTGTCAGTACAAGGCACTATCCAAATGATACCAGGTCCGGCGGGTGAATCACTCCTCACTCGTCCAAAACGTAAGATTACTGCTCTTTTGTACTGTTTCACAACCTAGCAGACAATTCTTCTAAACATTATGGCAATAGACGGGATAAAAAATTGATATGACGAAGTATTGCTGCGAAGTTGCATTTACTAAGTTAACAACAAAAGATTTCATTACTTTAGAAATTCGGTTGCGTTTCGCACTTTATATAATGTTTATAATGAAAATACAAGCTATGTAATATTCCACTTCTGGGCACAGGCCATCTTTCTCCATTATTCCAGACAAGCATTGGAGCTTATCCACCACAGTGCTTTAATATGTATTGTTAAGTTACACATATCCCAGGGATCCTCCAGAGATATGCAGGTTTCTTCACAATGTTTTCCTTTACTGAAAAGCGTGTCATACTACAAATAATAATTAGATTCACACGCATGGTGCTTACCCGGGATTTGACCCCGCTACTCTACCACGAATTTGTATATATCATCACAACAAAATCAAAGTTAAAGATAAAATACAAATATCATTAAATATTAAAAACCAATATTTACAGATATAAAGAGTAACCGTTTCTATTTTATTTATTAATGTCATATATTTATATATGTGTGCCACGTACCTTAAAACAGAATAAAAGAGATAATGGAAATATGATCATCGTTAAAATTGCAAATAATTTAAATATTTTTTCTTTTAATGTTTCTTGATTCATTTCTACGGAAATAGCAAATTGCAGTTAATATATAACAAATATATAAATTTATAAGTTGAAAAGTTATAGAGTAAATGTACATACTTGTTAAATCAATTTTTGATCTACTATGATTGTTCATTGTGTAAAGTAATTTATAAAAAATCCTGTCGTCAAAATAAAAATACAAAAATTAAGATCTATTTAAAGCAAATTATGATTATAATATTTTTGATCACAACTGAATCTATCAAAAACATATATTATTTGATTTATCATGCATAGATAATACACTATAATATCAGAATCATGCATAGATTATACACTCAATATAAGAGATCACTGTGATCATAATAATAATAAATAAAAATAAAATGCTTAAATCAACATAGAGTTTTGCTTTACGAGTAGTTCTCTTTATTGTAATATGACACCTTTTAGGCTGTCTTCCCTATTCTAAATTTTATAACTCTATGGAAATTAAAATAAAGGAAAATCATAGATTTAGATTAATCTCAGTAGTTGCGCGTGTTTTCCTAATGATTTGCACGAGCCACGACGAAAACTCCGTACCTCTGATAGTGCTCTATGCATCAATAAAATAAATTCCACTTGGAGACAAGGGCCAATTATATATCGCCAGCTTGGCTTGTCCCTACTAGAGTTATCGATCACCTTTCTATTCATACATCATACAGCCATTCTTTTTGTCAGAGCATCCGGTTCCATGATCGAAACTCTGGATTATCCACGTGAAAGCAACACGCGAATCCCAGAACATATCAATAAAAATGGATTGAAATACATTTAATTTGTTGCGTTTCTAATTGAACATCATTATCCATCTGATATGAAAGTCATATTAGTAATAGTGGTTAAGTGGGACCTGTTATGAATTAAAAATTCGTAGAAGCATGCGCAAATAAAGTTTTGGTTCATACATGAATATTAAATTAGAAATACAATCTTTTAACTTATTAATAAATTTGTAAATTGTAATAAGAAACATTGTATTAAATTTTTAATTTATTTGTTTAAACTGGTAATGTTGATGGTGGTATACTGGGTCCTGTTCCACTTAAGAAAGTTTTAAGGAAGTCCATGGGGAACGGAAAGATAATTGTGGAGTTCTTTTCGGCCGATATCGTGTTCAGCGACTGCAGGTAGCGTAGCTGAAAAAAATATTATTTATGAAACCTCTTCGCTGTTATGAACTACATATTTTAATTTCTCTATAGTAGTGTATTTAACATATGCATGTAAGGAGCTTTTATATCTGTTGCACTGTTTAGGACCTTCAGAAAAATAGTCTTTATGTGAAAGAGAATCTATGGACGGAATGTTCCAAATCACATTATCATAAATCCATTTGGTAGAGATATTAATAATTTAATTTTATTTATTAATAAAGATTAATTTATTGGAGAAATTTATTACAGATTAATCTATAAATTATTTATTAAATTTTATTTAGATAGTCATTTTAGCGTCTAAGTATTCATTCAATAAATCCCAACTTTGAGATTATAATAATTTTGAATTGTGATCTTGAATTATGGCGGTAACAAATTATTACATAAAAAAGGAAACAACGTCATGTAGCCGATTTAGATAACTCAAATACATTTGGCCAGACAATAGTCTGGTCCAAGATAACACACGCTCTATTTATAAATCTGATACTAAAGATGTACTTAAATCTAAAAATCATTTCAAAAAGTCATTGCACACCTATTTGCATCACTAAATATTAAAAAATGTTATATACAAGAAGCATATATGAGATAATTTGTTTGCGATATCTTTAAGAGAATCTCCAGCTCTAGCTTTACCTTTAGCCTTTTAAAGTTAACCTGGACGTTCTCTTGGCAGTAGTCAATTGGCTGAGGAGTTAAAGAGTATAAAAGGATGTCATAATAAAATGATTCTAGAGAAGCGTGAAGAAAATTTTTTTTCGTGAAGTATAGCAAGATAATAAATACTATCATCACTTTCATAGATCTTCGTAAAGTAACGCCTAATTCTTTAAATTATCTACTTTAAAACACACTTCTTAGCCTAACGATCATTATTTCTAAATTAAGGTATATTGGTCAGCCGCATTGATTACTAAAGTAATTTTTATACAAAAAACACCAACTATCCAAAACAAAACTAGATGAATCCTACTGCAGAAAGGAGAGGTTATCGCTGAATTGATACCTTAAAACTTTTAGCTATGATGAACCAATTAAGCATCAACATTAACGGTGAGTGATAACTCACCTCAGGTTTGCTGATGATATGGTCGTTATAGGAGATGCTCTGGAAGATCTTAATAAAATGCTCAATTACCTCAGCAGAGTATCTTAACTGGTGGGCCTGGAAATGAACATGAGCAAGACGAAGATCAAGTCTTACCACCACGTAGAGGGTATAGCTGGGGCCTTTATTTTTACGAAGGTGTAATTTAGAAAAAAAATAGCCAAAGAATCTAACTTGATTGGACAATTCGGAAAACAATATGAAATCTTTTGTTCAAAACCTCTCGATAGAATAAGAACTAAGTCTCCAAACACATCGTGTTTCATAAGTAATCACTGGTTAGTGATTACTTATGGATTCACCTCATTAAGATCATATTGAATCAGAACTTGGGAGTTCCATAGAAGAACCAGAGTGACCACAATACCTCAACAAGGAATCAACGTATGTTAATAATATTTGATGATTGTAACATTTTCCATTAGTAGACGAAATTTCGACATGACGAGATATTGATCGAATCAACGAACGTTTACAAAAAATGCGTTTTTATTTTCAGAGTTACAGACCTTTATTCTAATGTCCCAAATGTTCATAACGTTCTTCGTATCAATCTTTAATCTTTTTTAAAATAATTGCATAATGCAGATTAAATAACGCCTATTGTACTTCAGAGTTTTGAAGCCAATAATAACTGAATCACCTTGAAGAATAGAAGGCTCAAGTTTAATATTTTGTCTTTAGTTAAATTTTTTATTATGAAATGAAATGATAATAAGTTAGCAAACATTCAAGGTAAGTGAATAATAATTCCATGCGCTGAAAGTTACCTTGAATTTCTTTATTTGTTATAATTTATAAGGATATTAACGACTAAATATTGTTGCTTGCGCTTCTGTTCCATTTATATAAAGCGGCTGTCATGATAAAGTTAATCAAGCGTGATAATATAAGTTATTATAAACTTATATTCAGAACTTACTTGCAGAGCAGTAGGATTATCAATCATTACGAGGGAAGCTTCTCTTAGAGCCTTAGAAGCTTTTATTTCACCTTCAGCAGCAATAATTTTTGCACGAGCTTCTCGATCTGCTTCAGCCTCCGCCGCCATTGCTCTTTGCAACTGTACTGGTAATCGGACATCTTTACTGAAAACAAATTATAAAATACTCAAGTCGTGTACCTGTGAAGGCGTTCTTAATAATTATAATCTATACTAATATTTATAAAGAGTTTTTTTGTTTAGTTGTTTGAACGATCGATCTCCCGAGCTACTGGGCCAATTTGAAAAGTTCTTTCTGATAAGATAGTCCATTTATTGAGCAAGGATATATAACATCAAGCTAAGATGAATAGGAGAGGATAAGCAATAAAAAATAAGTAAACGGTGAAAGTTATTCAATCATCATTACAAAATTGTTCCCCTCTAAAAGTTCTAAATAAAAGTCCGCGACAGCATATATCTAGTTTTTAAGGTTAACCCACTTTAACATTTTTATAGTTATTAAATACTGTATTATAGTTTAAATCTTTCCACGCAGGTGGAGCCGCTGGCAATTGCTAGTTTTGTATAAATTTTGAAAACAACAGGCAAAGTAGAAACATACATCTCAACTCTTTCCACTTCAACTCCCCAAGGGTCCGTTGCGACATCAAGGTTGGTTTGCATCATGTGACTGATGGCTTCACGATCAGACAGCAATTGAGCTAAATCTCTCATACCCAGCACGTTGCGTAAGGTCGTAGCAGCGAGAAGACGTGTCGATGCACTATAGACAAAATATAAAAGAAACTAAGATAACAATTATGTGCACATAACTATAATATGTCAATCGGATGTCAATGACAAAATTTTGCTCGCTTCAAAATTTTTCTATTTAATTTATTTGGCTCGGTATTTTGCTATAAAATTGGCATCAAATTGGCATTTATAAAAGCAGCAGCTGGTACTATTGGTTTTTTGGATATGCGATAGTAACAAGATATTTTTGTTTCAGATCGTGAGGCGTTGCTCCGGCGTCGCGGCTGTCACGGTCCTCGGGCCACAGACAGCAGCCGGGCGAACAACAGCCTAGCCGCAGCCGGGGCTTCGTTCTAAAGACTTTATGTGTAGTGATAAGTGTTATTATATAATTTAAACGTGTTTGGAAGTATGAACAGTAATGTTTCCCAATCTGATTACCTTGAGTGTCCTCAGTGCAATGGGGCAAGGCTTTTTAAGGGACGTAGGGGTCTAAACATTCACATTGCACGATGTCATAGCCTTTCCTTAACGCGACCTATTACTGGTACTAATGTAAGTGATGTTGACACACACTTACTAGACAATAACCAGGTTCCATTTGAAAATTTGCTGTCTAGATATAGCCAAAACGTTCCAATTATTAAGCGCATTCCTAGAGGAGCAAGAATATTATTAGCGAGGTCACTATCTCACGCCATCCAAAATACTTTATCTAATTCGGTTTCATCTTGGCAAAATCTATTTTTGTTTGCTTATAAGCATTTTCATGTCGATAAATCTAAAGCCGGGTCATTAAGTACCAAATTAAAACAGAATTGTTTAGACCAATCCGATTTTCACTCTTTAAATTCAAATTTTCGGGTTCAAAGTTTAAATTTTAAAAAAATTGTCGAGAATAAAGTAATGGATGGAGACCTTAAAAATGCAACCCGCATTTTATTCTCTAACGATACTCTTGCTCCATTTAATGATATAACGCTAGAAGCCTTACGTGAGAAGCATCCTTAACCAATTTCAGATTCATTATTTCCAAATCCAGCAGTCAATATTACAGATATTTTGCAAGTAAAGGATGAGGATACTTATGCAGCTATAATGTCATTCACTAGTGGATCTGCTGGCGGCATGGACGGGATAACGCCACAACATCTCAAAGATCTTGTGAGCGTTTCAGCTGGAGACGCCGGCAGATCTCTTTTGAGTGACATTACTAGACTTTGTAACTTAATGTTATCTGGCAAAGTAAATTCATCCTTTCTACCTTTCCTTTACGGAGCTAGACTATGCGCATTTAATAAAAAAGATGGTGGCATACGCCCGATCGCTGTTGGTTGTACTTTTCGCCGTTTGGCATCTAAATTAGCATGTAAGCACATAGTTGCTACCCTAAAGGAAAAGTTTCAACCTATTCAAGTTGGCTTTGGAAGTAAGGGAGGCTGTGAGGCAGCAGTACATTCTGCCCGAACTTTCCTAACATCCGGTGAGGCAGAAGTACTGCTAAAAGTCGATGTAAAGAATGCTTTTAATTCATTGGATAGGGCAACTCTGCTTAACGAAGTATCAACACAATTACCCGAAATTTATCCATATGTTTGGCAATGCTATAATTTTCCTTCCAAATTATTCTTTGGTGAGAATACTTTTAAGTCTAATGTAGGCGTTCAGCAGGGGGATCCTTTAGGTCCAGCCCTGTTCAGTCTAGGGATTCACAAACATATTTTAAATTTAAAATCTAAATTTAAGATATGGTACTTAGATGATGGAACCTTTGGAGGTAACGTGGACGATGTTTCAAAAGATCTTAAGCATGTTAAGCAAGAATTTGGAAAAATTGGTTTGGAACTAAATTTTTCGAAATGTGAAGTTTTTTTTACTGATAAGCTGACGCCGGAAAGTGTTTTAGCGGCCACAAAATTATTTAACGAAATTGCCCCTAACATTAACATAGTGCATAAAAGTACACTTTGCCTCCTAGGTGCTCCTCTTTTAGATGAAGCCATACAACCTTTCCTAGAGAGTAAAGGTAAAATGTTTTCGGACAATACAGACAAATTGGGCATACTAAATTCCCACATTGCATTTACGATTTTAAAATTTTGCCTTTTTGTACCTAAATTTACCTATATACTTCGTGCAAGCCCAATTTGGAAATATCCCGGTTTACTCTATAATATAGATGCCACCTTAAAAAATGCATTAGAAAACATTTTGAATTTGTCTTTTGACAATAACTCTTGGAATCAGGCTACTTTGCCGGTGAAATATGGTGGCATCGGCGTGAGAAAAATTTCAAGTGTTGCTCTTCCGGCATTTCTGGCCTCTGTGCATAGTGTTAAAAAACTTAGTTCTGAAATTTTACAACCAAATTTATTTTCGTTGTCCTATGCTACAGAGGCTTTAGATAGTTGGAAAATCAGCTGCCCCAATGATAACATCCCGAAGGAATGTACCGCACAAAAACTTTGGGATGTGCCATTGGTTCAGCTTACACATAAAAATTTGGTTCAAAATCTTTCGAGTGACCGAGATCGAGCTAGGCTTCTAGCTTTATCGGAAAAAGAATCTGGTTATTGGCTACATGCTATCCCTTCTAAAAATCTTGGTACACTATTAGATAACGAAAGTTTCAGAGTAGCTTTAGGTCTCAGATTGGGAACCACATTGTGCCTTAAGCACCGATGTCCATGTGGAAAAGAGGTAGACACTTTTGGCATACACGGGCTTTCATGCCATAGGAGCTCTGGTAGGCTTTTCCGTCATGGTTCTCTTAATGATACCATCAAAAGAGCTCTTGCCACCATCGACATTCCTGCTCTTCTCGAGCCTTCCGGGATATGTCGGGATGATGGCAAGAGACCAGACGGCTTGACGCTGGTTCCTTGGGAACGGGGACGGGCCCTAATGCGGGACGCAACATGCGTTGATACGTTAGCCTCGTCCCATATCAGGGAAACAGCGTCAAGACCTGGAGCTGCGGCGGAAATGGCCGAAACCGGCAAACGGCGGAAGTATGCATCTCTCATCGAGAGTTATATATTTGTGCCGTTTGCAGTCGAGACCCTAGGGCCATGGAGTCAAAGTGTAAAAATTTTTTTATCCGTTTTAACACCTCGGTTGATTGCCTCTTCAGGTGACAAGAGGGCTGGCTCCTTTTTCGCACAAAGAATCAGCTTAGCGATTCAGCGCGGAAACGCTGCCAGCATTCTTGGGACCATTCCACGTGGGCATGATCTGTATAGTCCAAGCGTGTAAGTAATTTAAGATAGATATAACTTGTACATTTTTGCTATAAATAAAATATGTGCACATTTACCGTTTTTATGTCATTTACGAGTATAGAACTAGTATAACTTTGCATTACCTATAATCAGCAACTCTGATTACAGCGTTTAAGGGCTCTTTTATTCTGTAGTAGACAACAGCATCCACCGCTACCGTAACCGAATCTCTTGTAAGTACCTGAAATTGTAATCACTATTATAGTTATATAGTTTTTTAACGTTCTGTGATGTAGTAAAATCTGTTTAATTCAGGATAATATCATATTTTTCTGCGACCTAGAATGTTTCTGGTGATTACCTAGGGTCTGTTTTGTATTCTTAACCAGGAGGAACTACCAGAAAGAAAACGTCGTGACTACTATACATAATTAGCTTTAAGGCATAATGTAATGAAACGACGAAATGATTTCATATTAACTTAACCCGGGACGACAGTTTATCATATTATGGTGATACGGAGGACGCTCTACATTTCTTTGTCACTAAAATAAACTAGAAATATAATATTACTATACCATAATATGTTTTAAAATTTGAATTACTTTAATTTCCATAAATATGAGGAAGTTTTTAATTAAATGTGAATGCAAAATGTAGTGACTTCGTAAAGAGAAACAATAATTTGACAGGCGTTTATCTGTTGCTTTTGCTTTTCGACGTAAAGACAATACAACAAAGAAAAATTGCTATTGCATAACGTACAAAATCATCAACATCTTGTTTAGAAGTTGGAGTTCAAAAATAATTTCACCAAAATGTCCCGATGAAAATGTATTAAAGTCATTTGTTATAGGTACTTAAAACATTTAAGTAGTCATAGCGTGAATATTGAAATACCCAAATCAATATATATTTACACAATTATAATAACTGTTACAACAGTTATTCAATATAGCAATGACGAATTGCAACAATGTACAAC